>OY735874.1:3476937-4676937 GCA_963506565.1 Tachystola acroxantha
TGATAAGGAAACTTAGTAGCCGACGGAGCGCTAAAATGCTGCTTCTGTAGATACAAAACCCACTCACTCCCATAGGAGGAAACAGAGACGACTTATGCCGCATTTGTCTTTTCTGCTTTACATGTACAATCGAAGACAGAGATAAGTAAACAGGGGGCCTCAATAAGGTTGAAATTTTCTCAAAAACTACTGGATTGAATTTAATAATTCTTTTACAGTTACATAGTTTCAACTTTTATCTATCAAACAGTGAAATAATTTTTGCAATAGGTCACCTTAAAAACTCTCATGTACACCTTTCTCTGTGTTCCACCATACAATGACGTAGATGTAGGTACCTCACTTCACCCGGAAACGGAACTCAGGATAGGACTGTCCCATCTGACCGCCATTAATTTCAGGAGTCTGTTGGGGTGCCTCTCAATTGGTTATTCATGATATTATTTTGCACATTTGGTTGTTAAAACAGTTGCTGAGCGTTCCAGGAACATTCCTGATGCGATGTATTGGGCGGCCCCAACAGGACACCTAAAAAAAATAGATAGTTTTGAGCAAAACCTTAGCGTGAACTCGCTATTATATATGTCAAATTCCAATATATATTTTCCAGTTGTAAGGGTGAGCTCTTGCTCAAAACTGTGTATAAATATCGGTTTAACTGTTTGTTAAAATCTGGAACTCATACTAAAATTTTCACAGTGAGTTCCTACATTTTTGACAGTTATTGTAATTTTTGACAGTTGTCAGTTTGACAGTTCTTGTCAATAAGGCGTAGGGTAACCAGATCGTCAACCCCTCGGGCTTTTGGTCGACTCGACCACTAACAGTTCAGGTAAGTTGTCCACTCGGACATCGGCCGAGATATTTGTGGTCGAGTGGTCGACTTGACGCCTACCTTTTTTCGAAAGGTGGCTACTCGACCATCGGCCGAGATTTGTGTGGTCGAGTTGCCACCTAAGTCGATATTTGTCTGCCATTTGGTACACAGTGTGTTTAGACAACATTCCAGCAAATAATATCTGCAGAACATCGGAGGGTAGACTTGGCAGGGACGGCTCCAGGATTTAGTTAGGGAGAGTTATATAATAATTCGAAAGCAAGCTTTTTTAGAACTTATTTCAAACCGTAAATGTCGCCTTGGCCATTGGCATAATTTTACCCTAATGTAGCTAATTTTGTATTAGCCGCTAAGTAGAATCCTAATCTCAAACCCAACTATCATTGTAGCTCAATGCTACATCGCTTGAGAGCAGAGCAGAGCCTATATACTAACAGGGGGCCTCAATAATTTTTTTTAAACTACTGGACCGAATTTATAGTTTTAACTTTTATCTATCTAAAAGTGAAAGAGTTCTTGCAATAAGGCGAGTAGTTTTTGAGATAATCTCAACCTTAAAAACTCTCCTGTACCTTAAAACCTACCTTAAAAACCTACCTTTCTCTGTGGTAGACCGAACGACTAGTTTATTGTATGAAAACCTACATTTAGCGACCACGTACACCGAATTGGCCGACGCATCATTTTCAGACGAACGGTTTTTGAGTATAAGCTAATAGACAGAGTTGAGTATAATCAGATTATTGTAAATATAGCACGCTTTTCTTCGTTGTCCCCCTGGTACCATACTGGGGTAGTGCCCCCCTGACGCTGTCCCTGGCACAGAAGCGTATGCTTTACTAAGTTTTACAGAAGTGGCTGAGCAAGTGTTTGTTCGAAGACCGAGAGCAGAGACGCAACTTCTGTGAAGTTCAAATTGGGGTCCAAGTCAGGAGCGTAAGCCAATTTGAACAAAATAACTTCAGTAAAGATTGTCCTATAGCTAGGGGAACTCTTCAAAAGACATTGCCACATTTCAATGGAGCTTTGCCCCACCTACAAAACTACGTGACCATTTAAGCTGTACCTATCATTTTGTTGGGGACTTATTACAGGTTTCATATTGCATAATCATAATCAGTATCATTTTCTACTACTCTCGCAACTCCTATAGAAGAATAACAAAAACAATGAATAAATCGCTTCGATTTCTTACTATTTTCTGAATTCTTAATTAAGCTGTTTTTTCGAATCGCAACTCGTACAAAACTTTATTTTAAACCAATAATTTTAATAATAAAAAAACGGAGATATTTTTACATTTACTCGTTATCTTATACAACTTGCGGTTGATGGTGGGGCAGAATCTGGCATTGTCATTTCATTGGTACCGAATTCATTTGCATTGTATATATAGACAAGCGCGAATTTTAAGTAAAGTAAATATCGTAGACTTGATAAATAAACCTTACATTATGGAGTTGAACTATAGGAAAAATTACCTGAGTTTCAGTGGCGCACCTTGAGAGAGACCCGCCTACGTCCAGCAGTGGAATGATACGGGCTGATGATGACTATGGAGAGTTCGGTGAAATATTGGTGGGTCCCTATATTTACGATCCTGTCAAGCGACGTATAAGAGAGTTATCCTCTTATTTTGAGAAAAAAAAAACATTTACCTAATTCTCTGAAAACAGCGAAATAGTGAAATACATACATACGAGTCATGTGTAATCCACCAATCCGCACTGAGCCTTCTTGGTGGATTATTCAATTCAATTCAATTTATTTATTTTCATTTATAGCCTTTTCATTTATAGCATTATGGATCGAGCTCCCTCGATGTAACGGATGATTTGTGCTCTAACGTGGGAACATAACGACATACTGTTGTGGTTCTTATGGTAAGTTTGACTAATACCGATTTCTTCCAAATTCGTATCTAAATAATTCTCTCGTCGCTTTTGACTTGTGCCAAATCAAAAGCTTGAGCAAGTTCATGACGGGTCTATTTGCTGACGACCGTCTGTGTATTTATTGTATCTATGGCATAGGACATGCGGGGAAAATGGAATACCTAGACAATATTAGAATCAGAATCATACCGCGCGCCTCACAATCCAGCGAAGCAATGCAGCTAGCCTTCTGGGGACTCACCAACCATTTTTATTTATTTATAGTGTTTATTTACATATTTACTGTGCTGGCCAGTTTATATTTTGTTTTAATATTTTTTGCATTTTTCAAAAATTGACGTTTCGTTCGGTTCTAAGTTAGATCACAATTATATTTCTGCTATTATACGTTTTTACCTACGAAAAGGCGTTTCTCTTGGCTCCAGTCCGTAATATTTGCTGTCTGTAATATAATATTTTTTGTCGTTTAAATTAAAGATATACAACAGGATTAAATCATAAGTAAATACCTACATTGTTTATATTTCTACATGTCAACATCTAATAATGAAATACTGCTCTTTTTGCATCCAGTCCCTGACAGGAACCTTACATAGGTCGTCCATGCATCTCACACTGTGTTTATCCATTCGAAAACCCGTCTACCGCATCGGTTATCGGTTCTACGACAGGATATAATTAGCCCGCTTATCAATATCGACGAAGTTTCAATGTGTATTGCGTTAAAACGACACGCAGCTGGTGTCCACGCCAAGACCTTCCTGCTGCGTGTCCTGTCCAAACATTTGAAGGTGCTCCTCAAGCCGGACTTCTGGCCAGAGGGGGTGGTCTTCCGACGCTTTAGGGAAGCGCAAATGAATGCGAAATCCATAACATAGTTAAATAATGTTGTTGACACTAACGTAGTTTTAAGTGTTACTGACAATATGGACCATCGTAGTCTGAAAATCAAAGACATTGCCACATTTCATTGGAGCTTTGCCCCACCTACAAATCACGTGACCATTTAAGCTGCACATTTTGTTGGGGTTTCATATTGCATAATCATAATCAGTATCATTTTCTACTACTCTCGCAACTCCTATAGAAGAATAACAAAAACAATGAATAATTAGCTTCGATTTCTTACTATTTTCTGAATTATTAATTAAGCTGTTATTTCGACTCGCAACTTGTACATAACTTTATCTTAAACCAATAATTTTAATAAAAAAACGGAGATGATTTTACATATTCGTTATCTTGTACATCTTGCGGTTGATGGTGGGGCAGAATCTGGCAATGTCATTTATTATTATTATTAACAAATTATTTTTAGGTGGAACAGCGATCCCGCAAAGCCTTTAAAAACAGACTATGTACTTACTTTAATAAAAGCAACGTAAACAATTTAAGCTACGTCGTCTAATGGCTTTTATTCGGTCCATTTGTGGCGCTTAGAACTCCACAGGTTGCCTATTGTGTAAGAAGCAGAAAATATTATAAAATTGTTAGCACTAAAAGGTTTCGCAAATGCAACGTCATTGAGGGCGATTAGGTGGGGTTTGATGGAAAAAGCTGTGTACGAGGAAATATATTATATTGTCAAGAATGAAATAATAAATAAATAGGGAACCGCTTTCAGCCAATAGCTTTACTAGCTAGTGACCAAACCTAATTGTCAAAGTTGTTCTGGCCGGTTATAGGACTTGAACCGTGACAAGTCGTGGTTAAAGTCCTGCCCACGACAAGAAATTTTCCATCATGTTTATGCCAGATTCTGCCCCACCATCAACCGCATGATGTACACACGAAGACAGAGATAGGTATCCAGGGGGCCTCAATAAGGTTGAGATTTTCTCAAGAACTACTGGACCAATTTTAACAATTATTTTACAGTACATAGTTGTAACTTTAATCTATTTAAAAGTGAAAGAATTACTGCAATATGTCAAGTAGTTTTTGAGAAAATCTCAACCTTAAAAACTCTACTGTACACCTTTCTCTGCCTTCGACTGTACAAGATAACGAATAAATGTAACAATTTCTCCGTTTTTTATTAAAATTATTGGTTTAAAATAAAGTTTTGTACAAGTTGCGATTCGAAAAAAACAGCTTAATAAAAAATTCAGAAAATAGTAAGAAATCGAATTATTCTTGGTTTTTGTTATTCTTCTATAGGAGTTACGAGAGTAGTAGAAAATGATACTGATTATGATTATGCAATATGAAACCTATGAAGGTAATAAGTCCCCAACAAAATGATAGGTACAGCTTAAATAGTCACGTAGTTTTGTAGGTTAGGGCAAAGCTCCATTGAAATGTACGAGCATGTCATAATGGATAAAAGCAAATTCTGAATAATATTTATAAACCACAGAATATCTCATAAATGTAGGTCTATTCCTGTGATATCACTGCTCATAAAGGACATCTCAATCAATGGACCCTGTACATCCCATCTCCGGCAATTTGGCTCGAACACGAGACATTTGCCCACATTGTCGAACAATATTATGTTTCAACACAATTGCTACGTTTACAATGAAAATGTAACGTCTACATGACTGTACGTTGTCATGTTATTACGTAGGTAATTTATGTCAATAGCCATAAAGCATAATTACCGAGTTCGGACTTTCTCAAACTTACTTAAACAATACCAGGTAAATACATGAGAGAGCATTTGATAATGCTTTAAGAGCCTTCGTAGAGCCAACTAGCGCCGCCAATCTTAAAAAAATAATATCTTCCAATATAATCAGCTATTTACAAAATGCTTTTTACGATAAATACTATTATTCAATATACAATACATGGCATAATTGCGACAAGCTAAGTTCTACAACTAACTTTCACAAATGTGCCAAAAAACGGCAGTTTTTCGCAATTATGCGAACTACAACTTACCGACATTGAATCACGTTATGAATAAGCATTTAAAAATAGTATTTATCGTAATAAATATTTCGTAAATAGCTTTTTTAATAAAATTTATTATATTGGAAGATATTATTTTTTTAATATTGGCGGCGCTAGTTGGCTCTGTGAAGGCCCTTAAGTACCTACAATATAATTTTCTTGCATATGCGCTATGCGAAACGAAAATCTAAATGATAAGTGGAGAAGATATTTCATCACGGCCGGGATTCGAACCCGGGATCTCGCCATTCCGTGGCACGCTCTATTCCAATAGAGCCACCGTTATAACGATATCTGCTCATTATCACGGTGGCTCTGTTCCTTGTTCAAATCCCGTCGTGATGAAAAAATTTAAAAAATCTCCATTTATCATTATCGCACAAGATTTCGATACGTAATAGGTAAGTTCACAATTTAATTTATTAATTATGCAATGGCCTTATTACATTCATATAATGTGTATTCTGCGGTTAATTAATGTTGATTTTGATTGAATGACAAACCTTAGTAATTGAAAGAGACAATTTATTAACAAAATGTGTGTGACTGGCATTGTTTGTGTGGCTCACACGCATTTCGTCAGATACTCAACTTGTCAAATACGCATTTCGTCAGATATCAGAACGGATACCCAACTCGTCAGGTTCGCAATTGGACAGACACACAACTCGTCAGAAACGCTATTCAGCTGTGTGATCAGCCATTATGATCATTGTTAAAAAACATTTATGTATTTATTAACTAACTAGCTGTACCCCGCAACTTCGTTTGCGTAGAAAAGGAGGATGGAGAGGATGGAGGAGATGAGGAGGCAGATCTTCCTCTCTGGATCCTTGTTTCCACATCACATACCGCCATGGATTGTAGCCTATCCGGATATTTCAGCTATCTCCTAGTGAAACTCCCATCAAAATCCCTTCATTATTTATGGCGTGATACTTGCACAAAGTCGTAGACAAACAGACAAAAATTCTAAAAATTTGTGTTTTGGCATCAGTAACGATCCTAAAACACATTATAATTAATCTTTTCAAAAAAATTCCAATGTACAGACACAACTTTTTTACAGTCTTATTATTGTGAGTGTAGGTAAACTTATGTTTATGTCTTGATATAAATGTACCCTCAAGATCAATAAATCAGTTACTGCTTGACATGGTCTTTGATTGCACGCTCCACACTTTTACATGGCGCAGTCGGGAAAATAAGTGTAAATTTGGATTAGAAGAAATAAAATATTTGGGTCATCGTATAACTAAAAATGGGTTGTGCCCAGACGACTCGCATATTTCTGCTATAAAAAACATGCCGACTCCCATGAATAGAAAGGATGTAGAACGATTATTGGGACTAGTTACATATGTTGGCACGTTTATTCCCAACTTGTCTGATAAAACACTACCTTTAAGAGAACTATTGAGAAAGGAGACTGAGTGGCACTGGAGTGAGAGGCATGACAATTGTTTTGATGAGTTAAAACAATGTCTATCGAGTCGTCCTGTTCTACAATATTACAATTTGAAAGTTCCAATAACTATATCTGTAGATGCGAGCAAGAGTGGTTTAGGTGCCTGTCTCATGCAGAACAGCCTACCTGTGTGCTATGCTTCCAAATCTTTAAATAAAGCAGAACAGAGATACGCGCAAATAGAGAAGGAGTTGTATGCATGTGTGTTTGCGTGTGAAAGATTTTATGCATATATTTTTGGAAGATCAGACATTACTATAGAAACGGATCATAAGCCATTGATTAGCATCATTAAAAAATCAATAGTAGATTCGCCAGCACGTTTACAACGAATGTTGTTACGGCTGCAGCGCTACTCGTTCAAACTAGTGTACAAACCGGGCAAACACTTGTACATAGCGGACGCGCTGTCTCGCGCGTACGAGCCGGCTGTGGCCGAGCACGCGGCGGCGGGCGCGGGCCGCGCGCTGCACGACGAGGTGTGCGCGGTGTCGCGGCAGGCGGCCGCGCACGCGCTCGCGCCACAACACGTCACAGACCTCCAGCTAGTGAGGTTGCAGAAGCACACAGAATGTGACGAGGAGCTCGTTAAGTTGAAAGAGTATGTTTTGAAGGGATGGTCGAATGACAAAGATAAAATTGAGAATATAGTCAAACCTTACTGGAACTATAAAGAGGACTTATCGGTGGCTTATGGTCTAATATCGAAGGGAATTCGCTTTGTTTTCTATTATTATGTTTTTGTTTAAATCGAATAATATTATTTATTGGATTGGATATTATACATTGCATGTTATACGTATGCTGATTCGTCCATACATATATTTATGCATGTTATTGATCTGTGAATTAGCGTAATTTTATTTCATAATATTATAATGAATACCTACTTAAATTAATTTATTCTTTTAGGAAGGATGATGTGAGTGTAGGTAAACTTATGTTTATGTCTTGATATAAATGTACCCTCAAGATCAATAAATCAGTTACTGCTTGACATGGTCTTTGATTGCACGCTCCACACTTTTACAATTATGTTTAGATTGATGATGAAGGAAGTCCATATGTTACAATATTATCATAAAAATTTCATACAGCAGAACTTTATCTTGATAGAAAATTTCTTTAAAATTCATCTGTATTAAGGCAATCTTACTACAGCTTGAAAGAGAGAATAGATTTCGGATTTTTTTTATTTTATCCCAACCTGATAGGTCAAACAGATGACACGTACTTTTAAAAAGGAACCATTATAACAAGAAAATCCAAAAAGGAACTTTACACTTTTCAAACTTTCTAAAGAATTTTCCAGATGCAGATAACACAATTGTTTTAAACCACATAATTGTAAAATAAAAAAGTAGGCATCTTTTACAACCAAGAAATGTTAAAAAAGAAAAAGAACAGGAAAAATTAAACATGAAATTTCACAAAAGGGTGGATCGCGATACGCAAAGGGAGGAAATGAAGGAATCGTCACAAAAAATCATGGTGACCGTCTGAGGACGAAATGAGCAATGTAATTTCCTTTTGGACGATCTGAGGGGAATAACCTTAATATTATATTTTTAAGAATTTCGTGGCGCTATGATATGACACTGTGCTTCCGATACGGAGATCTAAAATCGATTTCCAGTCCATCAGGTCATATATAAAATATATTATAGCTGATTAGGTATATTGACAAGAGGTCGGTGGCTCAGTGCTTGGGTCAATGGACTTGCAATACAGAGGTCCCAGGATCGATTCCCAGCCAGGGCAGGGAATCAATGCACGGACTAACCTTGTTTACTAATTGAATGTCTATTTATGTGTGGTAGGTACAGTCGACAGCAGATCAATGGTAACACTTGCAGTACGATTTCAAGTCTTACGACGCAAATAATAAGACCGGTCCAAAGTCTTACCATTGATCTGCTGTAGACTGTACCTATTTAAATAATTAAATTGTATAATTAAAAATTACTCAAACCAAAAAATAAATTATTTAGCTGATATTGACAATATTACTTTCATGGTTCCAGTGTATTTTTAGTGACTACCTGCCACGCCATCTATTATCAACTTGAAAAGCTAGTTTTTGTTTCCTTTTAAATGTCACTTTGACAACCTCTCATTATTTTGTAATAATTAATTACGTACGGTGCAGAGAAAAATATACGAAAAAGTTTTCCAGCTTGGGATTTTCTCAAACTACTTGACTAGGTACTAGATTTTTTTTTAATTATTCCTATTAGGTACATAGTGTGAACCATCTACTAGTAAACGAACTTTTAGAATCGGTCAAGTAGTTCTTGAGAAAGTTGACCATATTAAATTTGACCGTAGTCGAAGACAGACATAAGTATACAGGGGTCCTCAGTAAGGTTGAGATTTTTTCAAAAACTACTGAACCGAATTTAATAATTCTTTTACAGTTACATAGATTTAACTTTTATCTAACAAAAAATGAAAGAATTTTTACAATAGGTCAAGTAGTTTTTGAGAAAATCTCAACCTTAAAAACTCTCCTATACACCTTTATCTGTGTTCCGCCGTACTACTACCTACTAAACAATTCTTATTATAACAATCAATACTTTATATGTTCTCATCGGTCTGTTTCTCAGAAGAGTCTATCCCTTCTGCTAACATTTGCTCTATGAATCTCTTTCGAGTCACTTGTTATTATTTCTAATTACCATCGTTATTAATAATAATATTATACGCTTCATAAGCCTGGATTAAAAGTACTGAATTAAATTACTGGAGCACTCGCCAGATTTACGAAGTAAATGCTACGACTAGCTTCGTTGACTAACCAATTAGACTATTTGTCCAAGTAATTTTCGCACTTCATGAAGTTCGCATACAGGCAATGATATGCTACGCCGTAGCACTCACTCGTAGCAACTAGACTGAATACAGGGTTCTCGCGTAGCCGCATCGTATACTATTTAACATTCTTGGTAATATTATGAAGTCCAAGGATTCAGGATGACTCAGAATTTTTTCCTTTACTTGTACTATAAGATCTAGCTTCTTGCTAAATTTCATGATTCTAGGACAACGGGAAGTACCCTATAGCTTTTGGTTTTCTTGCATTTTCATACAAATATGCGAGACAATGCGACATAAACAGCGATATCTATTGATTGCGTTGACGTAGGAGGTTGATTTTTTCGCGGTTGCATGAGGTTGCAGACCTTAGTATTTGGTATTAATTTAAAATTATTCCGTCCCCGTGTTTCTGAGATATAGGTCTTGACAGACTGACAGACAGACAGACGGACAACAAAGTGATCCTTTTTTGCACTTGAAGTTCGGTACCCGAAAAACAATACCTCTTTTCAGCAGTCAGATAATAATAATATACAAAATCAGGAACCTATTTCCTTTTGGAAGTCATTCAAGAATATCTGCGTAGACAGCATAATCCCCAACCCTGTGTCGACATACCGTAATACAAAGTATGCTAATGCCATGACGTGGCTAATACACTAGCGACTCAAAATTCCCGACATATCTGCGAGCAAGTGCACTGGCACAAATATTCGCCGCGCGGATCTCAAATCTCAAACAGAGCTCGCTACAGCAGAACAAAGGATTTAGCCCCTACTATTGTTACTTTGACGCTATTTTTGCCGTGACTCTTTTTTCTCTTCAGCGTACCTTTTCCTTGCAAAGTGGTGTGAATGTAAATTCAAAAATATTTTGACGTGCAAAAATGAACACAACGTGCTTACTTGCAATAAACTTATAAAGAAATATGATTTTACCTTCGTGAACTATATTATTCTCTGTAGAGACAATATAAGAATTTTATCGTAATTAAATAAAAATGTTTTTTTTATATATATAAATTAAGAATAAGGGTTGTCATAAATTAAGGAATTATTCAAATAAAACTAAAGCCCGACTGAAAAAACTATCCCCTTTTGATAACCAGCTTTTAAGGCTACAGTATGGAATGGACGGACATAATATATACATACACCCGAAAAACATTACCCTCCTTATGGGACAGTCGGGTACAAAGACAAGTTTAGATTCTATACAAGTGACCCCCCCCCCCCCCCCCCCCCTGAAATAAATATATAGTAGGTAATTAATTCCGTACGTTATTGCTTTATAATTAACTCGTTTGCTAAACATCTCCATAGCGACCTTTAAGATAAGGAGTGTTAATTATAATTGCTTTGAGCAAAGCCCTTGTAGGTTCCAAATTAGCTGTTGTTAATTATTTCCACATATTATTCTGAAATTAGAGAAAACACTGATTTGATATTAGTAGTAGAACAGTTTGGATATTAGTAGAAACTCCAGTAGATCTTATTACATGGAATAAAATAAATCATTAAACAAAAAGCGAAAAATAGCGATTTGGTTTAGGTACCTAATAGGAAATCTTATTATCTTATCTTTAAGTACCTTAAAGTCTTAACACAACGTCACGCATATTCAAATAATTGGCGACAAAAAGCATCACTAAGTCCGGGCGGGACTATAGTATGGGAGCATCTTTTTTTAAAACGCGTTCACTTTAAAAATAATCAAAATCGCAGTTCCTTCGGCAACTAATAGTAGGAGACTTTCACACATTATTCTCCAGTCCGCATCCCCGCAAATCCGTAGAAATTAAGTCCTGAGTATTTGCTGCAAGCTTTGATTGAAGCCTCGACTGCCGACTACCGAGCTATGTTACAGTTCAGTACAATGCGAATTTGATTACTTGTAGCGCCATCTAGGTGGTGTATTGTGAAACCGCACGCATTATGTTTTTTGGGACAGATGTAGAGCGGGAGTTATTGGCAGAGGTCGGCATTTTACTTCAGAAGCATTATCTAGTTAGGTTAGAAGTCTAAAATATAGAATACTAGCAAACTGCCCCGGCTTCGCACGGGTGCAATGGTGATACCAAATATGTTACAGAATGTCTTTATATACAACGTTCACAGCTTTTTGTTGACCTTTTTAAGATGTACAATACTGTAGTACATTATTTTGGAATTAAAACTATAGTGAGCCATTACTACAAATTATTATATATAAACGGATATCACTCACTTATATTGATGAAGTCGGCAATTAGACCGACAGTTTCGACCGATTTCGACGGTCTTTTTCAAGGTGAGCGCGCCACGCACACGTCGCCGGTGACGTTTCTTCGCGCACTCGTCAACGTCAACGGCGACGCGGGCGTGGCACGCTCACCTTGAAAAAGACCGTCGAAATCGGTCGAAACTGTCGGTCTAATTGCCGACTTCAACAATATAAGTGAGTGATATCCGTTAATATATAATAATTTACATTATTTTGATCTATCTCGTAGGGTTCAACCAGCGTTTGCAATGTAAGCGCAAAAAATGTGTTTATTTAGGACATCACATTAGAAACCTCTAATATTATCATTGTTTCTCTACTATACACGTATAAGCTGTTTTATGATTTATGTTTCCCTAAGATTAAAGTAAAGATTAAAAATGAAAGCAAAAATAAATGGATAACAAAAGGAATTAAAATAGCAAGTAAAGTTAAAAGATCCTTGTATAACGAGCTTAAATTTGGAAGAAACCAGGAAAAAAGAAATAATTATAATCGCTACTCAAATCTGCTAAAAAGATGCATTAGGACCTCATTAAAAAAAGCAAACCATAGAATAGTGGAAAACTCAAAAAATAAATGTCAAGCGACCTGGAAAATTATAGAAAATTATACTGGCAGAAATAGCATGCCACATATGATTGACTCAATCAATGTTGATGGAAGGGTCCTCAAAACACCAGATACGATGGCTACGCTTTTCAATGACTTCTTCATTGACTCAATCCCGGTGGCACAAAAATCAGAGGGTATAAACATATATGAAAAGATACGTTCCAACCCGCTAACTATGTATCTTAACCCTGTAACACCACAAGAAATGGTGAAAGAAATAAAAGCGCTGAAGAACACACAAGCAGTAGGCTACGACGATATAAGTACCATGGTCCTAAAAGAAACAGCTGCACAAATAGCAATTCCCCTTACACATGTTTTCAATGTGACGCTGGAAAATGGCGAATTTCCAATGGGCCTGAAATGTTCCATTGTCAAACCCATATACAAAAAGGGACAACAAGATGAATTGAATAATTATAGGCCCGTGACTCTTATACCCGTAATATCTAAAATTTTCGAAAAATTGTTTTACAAAAGATTAGATAATTTTGCTGAAAAATGCGGCTTGCTAGTAAACGAACAAAATGGATTCCGTAAAAATAGATCCACAGATCTAGCTATTTACCAACTGATGCAGACAGTGTACCAATGTGTGGACAAAAGGGTTCCGGTTGCAGCTATATTCACGGATATGTCAAAAGCTTTTGATTCTGTAAACCACGGTATACTACTGAACAAACTTGAACGTTATGGTATCCGAGGGAAGGCGCTGGAATGGATAAAATCTTACCTTAATAATAGACAGCAATGCACGGAACTTCAGAATCTTTGTCAAAAGACTAAAACTGTAGAAAGCGTAAGATCCAACTATAGAGAGAATAAAAGGGGCGTCCCGCAAGGAAGTATCCTAGGCCCTCTTTTATTCCTCTTCTATATAAATGATTTACCAAACCAAACAGAAAATCAAATGGTACTGTTTGCTGACGATAGTACAGCGATTATTAAAGGTTTAGAGGATAAAAACTATGAGCAAATGATTAATACAACATTAAGAGACATTATAGAATGGATGAACAATAACGAACTGAATATCAATCTGACAAAAACTAATATTATGCAATTTCACAATGTAAGGAAGATAATGCCAGTTTTAAATATAGAATATAAATCCGAAAATTTACAAGAGGTGAAAAAGACGAAGTTCCTTGGTGTAATTATCGATAGTCACTGCAACTGGAAAGAACAGATAGAAGACGTTTGCAATAAGCTAAGGAAATTTGTATATCCTCTAAGAAGGATAATTAGCAATTCTTCAGAGAAAGCTGGACTGTTGGCATACTTTGGTTATGTGCAAGCGACCCTCAGCTATGGTCTAATATTCTGGGGAAATTCCGTAGACTCCATAAAGGCTTTTAGATTGCAGAAACGGTGTGTAAGAGCTCTCTGTGGTGCATCTCAGAGAGACTCGTGTAAGCCGATTTTTGCCAAATATGAAATATTGCCAATGCCCTGCCTCTATATCAAACAAGTTGCTATGTTTGTTAGAAAACATATGACACTATTCGACAAATTAAACAAATGTGGCAAAAATTTTAGAAGGAATGACAAATTAATGCCGACGCATGCTCATCGTACTAAGCTCTTTCAAGATAGTGTATATTATTTGACGGTAAATATCTATAATAACATCCCAGACGAATTTAAAGAATTAGACGATATTAAATTTAAAAAAACTCTACATAAGTGGTTGTTGGGCAAACTTTTTTACAGTTTAAAAGAATTCTTTGACAGAAAATTGTATGAATGACATTTGTATTTAATTTAATTTTGACATTTGATTAATATTAAATTATTATTATTATTATAATTAGCTATTAATATTGATAGTATATAAAATAATAGGCATAATATTGTACACCATATTGGTAGGCTACAGCGGACTTAGTTATTACCTTAAGAACTATTATTATTACCTGTGGTCATGCAATAAATATCTTTGACTTTGACTTTGACTTTGACTATATTATACATATATTATACATATAAACCTTCCTCTTGAATCACTTTATCTATTAAAACCGCATCAAAATGTGAACATTCAATCCGATTGCCGACCGTTTTAATTCTAAAACATTCAATCCCTCGCACTCTTCGTCTTGTAGCCCTTATTCTAGTTGAAACAGCCCTAATTATTGAAATGACTATGCCAGATTCTGCCCCACCATCAACCGCAAGTTGTACAAGATAACGAATAATTGTAAAAATATCTCTGTTTTTTATTAAAATTATTGGTGTAAAATTAAGTTTTGTACAAGTTGCGATTCGAAAATAAAAATAGTAAAAAATGGAAGCGATTTATTCATTGTTTTTGTTATTCCTCTATAGGAGTTGCGAGAATAGTAGAAAATGATACTGATTATGATTATGCAATACGAAATCTGTAATAAGTCCCCAACAAAATGATAAGTACAGCTTAAATGGTCACGTAGTTTTGTAGGTGGGGCAAAGCTCCATTGAAAAAGTGGCATTGTCTTTTGAGTCTTGACTGTGAGCCAAGCACTGGTGCAGCTATTATTCTTGTTTTAAATTTATATCCATTTCGTAACACTTTCCGGGAACTTATTACAGACACACCCTTCATACAGCTCACCTCTGACCCCAACCAACTATTTTACAAAGAAAAGGAATTCGTTACCTGCTCCCTTCGAAACCAGCATATTTCAGTAGGGCTGTTTAACGCGGGTTAACGTTGCCAGATTCCACTCAGAGGATGCTGTTCATTTGTAATTGTAATGAACCTCGACCGCCCGAGTTTGGTTTGTTCTGACATTTACATCACGTTACCCCTACTATTTGTACTCGATCTAAAAAAACTTTTTTTCTATATTATAAAGATTTGTATATATGTAACGAATAAACTCGTAAACTACATGATCGATTTCAAAAATTCTTTCATCATTAGAATGCTACATTATTCCTGAGTAACATCAGATTATATGTATTTATCACACGTGCGAAGCCGTTATAGGACGCTAGTAAGTAATAATATAAATACTCATACTCATTTATTAAGATCGTAGGAACACTTCGGTACACTTGATCACGTCAATAAACTAACAATATACAAATAAAAATCACAGGTCCAGCCCCCTTACCATGAACTCTTATAGCAGGATTACTTCAATATTACTTTGTTACTTCGTACAATGACGACCTTAAAGTAAGCTCATTAAGGTCGCCATTGTACGAAGTAACAAAGTATTATTGAAGTAATACTGCTATAAGAGTTCATGGTAAGGGGGCAGGTATAAAACGAATCGATGCGCAACGTGGCCGGAGAATTATCCATGTGAAGCGATGTGGAAGGCATCACCAGGACAGACTAATAATATTTTTTAATGAGTGAATTATTGCAAGAACGAAAAAACTTTATATACCAAGAATTGAGAAGAGAATCGCACCTGTGTTACTTCAACATCAGTAAAAATATTTTGTTCATATGTCTTTATTTACAAGCAAATGCATTAATTATTCATATTTTACGGAAAGCTTCGAAACGGAATACTCATACATAATTCACCACTGTCCTAAAACAGACTTCCGAACTGGTAGTAAGGGACCGATATTAACATGACATAACGGAGAGTATGGTGAAATTGAATTTGGAACTGCTTTCGGTCTACGGTGCCGTGTGAATCTGTTGGGCGAGGTACCAAAGGGAATTATTTGCGATGAAAATCAATTAGGAAACTTTATCTGTCTGTACCTACTCGGTGGAACTTATCATCCTTTGGCTCGTAGCGATATAGGCGACTTAAAGTTAGGCGATGCATTAAGCAAGGTTTAAGTATTATAGTTGGATTCAACGATACAAAATGAAAACCTGTCATATTAACGTTAAGTAGCTTTCTATAGTATAGAAATAAGTACAAAAAAGACACGACTGTATTTTTGACATTATTTCTGTCCTTTTATACACTATTTTTGTCCTTTTATACACTATTTCTGTCCTTTTATACACTATTTCTGTCCTTTTATACACTATTTCTGTCCTTTTATACACTATTTCTGTCCTTTTTATACACTATTTCTGTCCTTTTATACACTATTTCTGTCCTTTTATATACTTTGGACTTTGGGCCGTTTTTGTTATCTACATCATAAGAGTTGAAGTCGTACTGCAAGTGTTACCATTGATCTGCTGTTGTCTGTACATACAAGGATTAAAGTCACTTTTTTGGTTGTAGCCGGTATTTAGACCGACAGTTTGAAGTAATGGCTCACTGTTATAGTTTTAATTCTAAAATTATCTATCCCAATGTAAGTCCCCTAATCAAGACTTATCTAAAATTCATCAAAACGTTTACGCTAAAAGGAGTGCAATTAACAATGGAGGCTGAAAAATCTGTATACATATACCGAAGCCCAAATCAAGTGTCTTACTTTGTAAACAAAAACTACCCCACCCTACTGTTAAGAATCCTAAAATCTAATGGAATTGGTATTAGAAAATATGATGATGACGATGGAAATGCTATAAGGCTGTATGATCTTTTGGCGCATTTGCCTTACTAAAAAACGCAACAACAACTGTCATACTTACTCTTGTGGTTCGCCTTTCGCGCGAAAAACCGGTGGTGGTAATTGTGATTCGAATTGGTCAAAAATGTGGTGCTCATTGATGTAACTCAGAGAATATTGATGGCAGTGTGGCTGTGGAAGGGGTCAGGTGGTCCTATCTTTGTGACGACAGCGGAGCTGCAATTCGGTGAGATCAATCCAAGCTAGTATTCCTTGCCATCTCCCAGAGACCATACCTCGTAGGGTGGCTATCGTTTACAGTTCAGAATTGGTATAGACTCATGCCCGCAAAGGTGACTTAACACGCTTGTAGCCATCGTACCAACCATTGGAGTGTACATTTTATTGTACCTATTTATAAGCGTCAATACGAAAATGTTTCTAGCACACTTGTTTGTTCACAAGCGATTATTTTTATATTTCCTGATCTTCATGTTAGCAGCAGGGTGTCTACCAACATGCAAGCGTATATACAACATACGAGTGCTCAATTTAATTATTTGGCGACTTGCTGAAGTATGCAGGTACCGGTCGGCATTATTATTATTTATACTTTATTCTATACGCCCTGGTTTACATGGGGACATAGATGCCAAATAAGACATACAAAGGGCATACATATAGCACTGAATAGTATTATTGATATAAATCAGTAAAGTGTGTCACATGAATCAAATGATTTAATTTTGAGGGTTGTTCACAATGACCGTGAGTTAGGGCCGGGCGGTGATCGGAGTCACGAATTAAGAATTTTCGCTGGTCTTTGTTATGACAGAATCGGTGGTTTGGGAACTGTCGAGCATCGTCTCTATGGCTGTGAGCAGAGATATTTTAGATGTACCTAGCGGTGACCAGTCTTGTCCGGTGAATAACTGTACTGATGTATTTTATATTGCTGGCTGATTATGATATGGCAACATTGCATCATCACTGTTTAATGGTGTAACCTGAAGCTGGATGATGTTAATATAATATTTGGATATTGTTTTCTTACCCCGTTAAGTAAGTCTTCATACACCAACCTTCAGGACATTCCATTACTTTAAGTTTGATGAATTTACATACCTACCTACCTACTTTAAAAAAAATGAAGTTGAATATTATTATTATACATTTGATAGAACTGCAGCATAATGCTGGTGTGTCTATATCACAGTGTTGGTAAGTTCACAGCTTTGATGTCTAATGATCATGATTCACTATGTAATATAATCCAGTTAATAATGTTTATTTTTAACCACATGTCGAGGCAATTTTTAAAGGAGTTCCCTGATGGTGCAGTTACCACATCATCAGACAGTTTGTTCCATGCATCATCAACTCTGCTATTTAAGAAGTTATGAGCGATTTAGTATTGGCGACAGTGCGGTAGATTTTCATATGGTGTCCTCGCAATGGACGTATGTCTTTGTATATTAAAAAAGTGAATTGGGGGCAATGGGATAAAGGAGCATATTGACAGGGCGAAGAGATAAGAGAGTGTACATATCTACAAAGCTGATATACGATTTGGATGCCATATCTGGTCAGTACTTAAGACCATGAGGATGCAGACAATATTTGAAGCCATGTGGAGTATTATGTCTATATCGGTATATCTAAAGTTATGGATTGGTGGATTTCTTAAGAGTGTTCGATACCTTCAATATGATATTGAAGGTAATGTTGGCTGGCTTTGTACATGATTTTTCCTAAAATTACATCATGGTTTTACGTGTTGTGAACGAAACAGTGACCTAACCATGGGTGGATCTAACTAAGGGCTTTTGGATACATGGTGGCTTTGGATAATTTTATCAATTCTGCGGCATTATTTTATTGCTTTTATTCCTTGTAATGATTACTATTTGTCAGTATATTGTTGATAAAGGAGTATAGGTGTCACACAGAGGAAAATAAATGAAGAATGTCAGTCCTTGACAAACCAAGAAGCAAGTACAAATCGTCTATACTTTGTCATTCCAATCGGAGTATAAAATGGTGAAACCGAAGGAAAGAAAAAAGACTGGATTACTGAAGAATGGAAACTCACATATTTTTGGACGCATGGACCTATGGAACTCCTAAGAGAAGATCTTTGCAGTGATATTCTATCAAGTTGGAGACCAATAGACATAATCGTTGGTTTTGTATTATGTTGTATTTATTTACTGAAATATGTAGAGGTAACACTGTACGTTTTGTGTCACGGATCCGACTTTGTGATGTGCAATGTAGATAATGTGCAATGACATCTACAACTTATTGTTACTATTGGATAGACAGAACACTGTTCTATTATCAGATGAAAATTATGCGTACAATTATAATATTATTCATTATCAACCAGTGAATGTTTACTTTTGCAATTGATGCCTTTGGAATAGGAAACAGTCATTGAAGGGTATGATTTGTTACGCTATCTGAAGTTTGTATACCGATACTGTTGCAGTGCTGTTGCTTGTCATGCCAGTAAATGAAGTGCAGGTACCTATGTAGTTATAGTGATAAGCGCCTAGATAGGCCATTTGAAAGTTAAATCCAGATTTTACTCTCAACGTCGCAAACCTTGATATATCTAGCGCCTACGGGAAGTCATCAGCTTCGAAGAGATGTTCCGGCTAGCCCACAACAGGGGAATATATGAGGAACCGATGGAAAACCTTCAGTAGTGGGGAGGCATCGTAAGAAGTTGAACCAGCTGTGACATCTCACGTTCGAGCAAGTTCTTACAAGTTTTTGTTATCCCTAGCTGCAATACAGAAATAACTACCAACCTAGATCAGTGTTAAAATATATTTACGGCAAGATCTGCTGGCCGGTGCTTGTGCGACCATATAACGGTGATTGCCCCGATCGGTAATGGCCGTTACGCGTGCAATACAGCGCTCGGCCATAGATCAAGATGAGTCAAGATGAGTCAAGATGAGTCAAGATGAGTCAAGATGAGCCGAGATGAGCCAAGATGAGTCAAGAGGAGCCAAGAGGTGTCAGGAGGAGTCAAGTGGAGTCGGAGTCAAGAGAAGTCAGGAGCTGCCAGGAGGTGCTAGGAGATTTGAAGACATAGCACGACATAGCAAGACATAGCAAGACATAGCAAGACATAGCAAGACATAGCAAGACATAGCAAGACATAGCAAGACATAGCAAGACATAGCAAGACATAGCAAGACAGCAAGACATAGCAAGACATAGCAAGACATAGCAAGACATAGCAAGACATAGCAAGACATAGCAAGACATAGCAAGACACAGCAAGACATGGCAAGGCAAAAGAGGACGAGGGACGTCAGGGGAAATCGAGGGAAGTGAAGGGAAATAAAGAGAGGTCAAATGAAGCATACGCAAGCTGAACTCGGCGGGCATCCTCTGGGTGGCGAATTGGTGACCCGCCTACTATACGAATTTACCTTATAACGCTTATCAACTTACCAATACCACGGCGCGGCGGTATTATTACGACACCTACGTAGAGAAAGTGCAGAAAGGCCATTTGCTGTTTGAAACCAGTTGAAAACTTCCTCAAAAGTTGAAGCTGCCGACGTCTCCTAGTTTTTATAATGTACTTATTGGAAAGCTGTATGGTTGTCAAAAGAAACCCGGAGCTGTTGAAATAGTAGAATCGGAGCGTGCGACCAAGGAACACTCAAGTTAAAACTCAAATGTCCAAAACAACTCTTAAGGAAAAAGGTAATCAGTATGGCTCCTAGAGTAACAAACGTTCCTAGTAAATAAAACATGTCAATTATTTGTATCGTGTGGAGTCCGATATTATTTTCGTATGCGAAGAGGCACATTAGAGAAGTCTTATAGAAATACCATGCCACCTTATTTTACCTATGAGGACGAATAAATGATTAGGAATTGGAAAGTAATAATTAGAGGTTCCAAAAGGGATATTTGACCTGCGCCTTAACATATCCAAGGATTGGGAGGTGGGTACTGGTGGATACGGTAAGGAGTTCTAGAAGAGAATAGTGTGAGTGTTGAAGAACTTCGAAGCAAAACGTTGTAGAGTAAACAGAAAGGAATAGAATGGCATCGTAGTTGGAGCGGGAACATGCGATCAGGCAGAGAATAGAAGGAATACTAACGGCGTGGCGACCTCGAGGTGGACTCATGGGGTCTGAGTGACCAAAAGCTCGTTGGTCTGATGATATACAGTGGGTTACTAGGAAGCAGTGGAACCTAAGGACATCATATAGCAGAAGCTAATGGCGAAAATGGGGTGGATTATATCCAGTCGGCAATAGTACCAGGTCTCTATTTCTTGCGGCGTTGTGGAGAGTGCAGATTGTCATAATGATCGCCAACCCACTTAAGAAGACGCTACCATGAGAAGAGGAAGATATCCAGTTAGGCTCATAGGGGCTGAATATGACGAGGATGAAACTTGAAAGAGCACTTGGCCTTAGGTAAGGAAGAGTGAAGAAGAAAAAAAAACAGATCATAAGAGCGGAATATAAGAGTGAGATACGGCCAGCAAAGTCACCGTCCTTGCGTTGCATCAACAAATTTAGCGTGTATTCACATGTATCCCAGCCGCACGATGGCTCGAAAGGGGCACGCAGACACCCGGCGAAGTCACAAATTAGTACCAGCTTTTAGCGGGCCCTATCGTGTTACAGCAATATTGGGCTACTAAACCTTGAGTTAATTTTAGCGAACCCGAGTCGGAAAGTGACTATGGTGAAAGAGAGCGAAGGATTGTATTAAACTAGTACTGGCAACTGGAATCCGACTATCAAGGCGTGACCATAATTAACTATTTATCGGACCGAGAGAGACGTAAAGTAGCTGATGATGCTTCAGTCACGGGGTTGAGACCATAGCACCTTGTGTGTTCAAGCGGTGCCCATGTAGACAAACTGGCTGAGGCAGTAGCACCCTGTGTGCGCAAGCGGTGGCTGAGCAAATGAACGGGTTGAGGCCGTAGCACCTTGTGTGTGCAAGCGGTGCCCATATAAGCGGGTTGAGGCCGTAGCACCTTGTGTGTGCAAGCGGTGCCCATATAAGCGGGTTTGAGGCCGTAGCACCTTGTGTGTGCAAGCGGTGCCCATATAAGCGGGTTTGAGGCCGTAGCACCTTGTGTATGCAAGCGGTGCCCAAATAAACGGGTCGAGGCCGTAGCACCTTGTGTGTGCAAGCGGTGCCTGTATGACAAACGGGTTGAGGCCGTAGCATCTTGTGCGTGCAAGCGGTGCCCGAATAAATAAACGAGTCGAGGCCGTAGCCTCTTGTGGTGCAAGCGGTGCCCATATGAATTTATTCATTTACCTTGTGGAATATGGACAGTTAATTTATAATAAAGAGAAACATTACGAGTAACTGTAAGCTACTCTTTGTAATTGACAAACCTCTACCTGTGAACTTGCATTGAAAATACCTTGAGAATCGAGACCTAAGAAATACGATGATATAAATTATATGCATTTAATATAACAATATCGATAAGAGAGGTAGGCCGTCGTACCTTGTGTGGGCGACATGATGGCGCCTGATATGATTGACGGTCAAACCGTCGCACCTTGTGTGTGCAAGCGAACGACGGCGACACACGAATAATTAGTTGTTCTGTGGTCCAAGTAAAAGGAGAGATAAAAAATCAAATTCATTTATTGCTTCATGTGGTACATTACATACATGGTGTTACATCTTAATGACTGTCACATGAAACATTAACACCTGGAAGATTTTGTAAGGAACAATGGACAGATAGCGGCGACTAGCCGACGCAAATATTGGCCAAATTGATATCTAAATATGGATGGATGAATTATAACGTACTATTTACCCGTGTGGCAAGCATAATCGATAGAGTACCCAACTCAGAAATCCGCCGTCGGGCAAAGCTGGTGGATTGGGGAAAGGATGGTTTCCCTGAAGGGGAGACGGGCAGGGCAAGTTGCACGTAGAGACGACGAGCGCTGGGCGTACACAGCTACAGTCTGGAGGACACGCACGGGACGATGCAGCGTGGGAAGATCACCAATGCGATGGTCCGACGACATCTCGCGCACATTTGGGAAGGAATGGATGCGTCGGTCATAAATACAAGACAATGGAAGGATGGCGAGAAGGCCTACGTCCAGCAGTGGACAGATACAGGCCGACGATGACGACGAAGCATAATAAGGAATATGAATATATAGACCAGAGGCGACATTGTTCATCAGTTTCCAAATATCTCGCTGTTAGAGGTTATTGTTATTCAATGAAGACTTGTGGAAAATGAATAGGTATATCTACGTTAGGATCTTCATATAAATGGCGCGGAAACGGAAGCTGCGGCGAACATACTGAAACCAAACGGCTTATGTAAGGTTGTGTGTGTTTTTTGCAGGAATTAAGTGACTCTTCGAATGGGTCATTCTCTAATGTCGGATGGCCGGAACGGTAACACGACGCCTTAAACAGAATCCACAATAATATGCGGTTTTGTGGTATTGATCCAACATTGCGTTTCGATTATTTATTTATTTAAGCTTTTACACGTTAGGGTGCAAAAGTTGATCTTTATTTTCTAGATGTTTTAGCGTACCGGAATCAAAGGAGTAATTTTATATGTTGTAATGACGCATTTAATCGGTTCTGTGTTGTTGTTTTGCTGTGTCTGGGACAGACACTATTTATCAGAATGGCCGAGTGTTAAGAATCCTAAAATCTAATGGAATTGGTATTAGAAAATATGATGATGACGATGGAAATGCTATAAGGCTGTATGATCTTTTGGCGCATTTGCCTTACTAAAAAACGCAACAACAACTGTCATACTTACTCTTGTGGTTCGCCTTTCGCGCGAAAAACCGGTGGTGGTAATTGTGATTCGAATTGGTCAAAAATGTGGTGCTCATTGATGTAACTCAGAGAATATTGATGGCAGTGTGGCTGTGGAAGGGGTCAGGTGGTCCTATCTTTGTGACGACAGCGGAGCTGCAATTCGGTGAGATCAATCCAAGCTAGTATTCCTTGCCATCTCCCAGAGACCATACCTCGTAGGGTGGCTATCGTTTACACTACTAACATTTTACGCTGTTCTGTGATTATTGCATAGTTATTTTCACATTATTAGATCGGATCACTTTATTTTCACTTTAGTTCCTTCAGTGTTACATCACAACAGGTAATTAGACTATCATATTTGTTTACAAAATAAGACACTTGATTTGGGCTACGGTTTAGACTCGAAAAACACAATCCTCCTCCTTCCAATTAACAGTCAGGAAAAACAAACAAAACAGCTACTTCTTACAAGTAACCCGATTTTATTTACAAGTGCGTATATTGTAAAGGTCGACCTTAAGCAACCCTTTTAACAGGTGTGACCCCAAAAAAGGCCAGATGAGTTTCAATCTCGGCCGGCCCCCATTCGGCCAGATTTGATGACATAGGAGGTTGGAAAATGTGTGGGTCAGTAAAAGGCAACCTAATTCTATCTTGAGTAATATGACCGTACGTTACGCTTTTGGCGATACACAAGCCAAGTGGCAAGCTCTTCGAAGCGTTTGTAAACGCTAACGCTTGGTTTATAAGCATTTAAAAATGTAGAAATGTTTATTACAATAAATACTATTTTTTAAATGCTTATTATAACGTGATTCAATGTCGGTAAGTTGTAGTTCGCATAATTGCGAAAAACGGCCGTTTTGGCTATATTTCGATAGAATTCATTTTCTATTTACCGTGACATTATTTAGGGGTCAATATTTGATCGGAGTACACAATTAGTTATAAAACTTACTAAACGTAGGAATTTTAATGTGAATTTAAAGACATTTTGGCAGATGCCACTGGGCCATGCCATAATAGATTTTAAAAAATCAATGATTTTTATGACACTACAAAAGAATTTGCCGTTATTTATAATTTTCCGTTAGCTAATCTAACGCCATCTATTGTACCCTAAAAAGATTGACAATTCATTTTTTTTTAAATGCCCCATTAATAATAAAAAACCGGCCGAGGCTTCCGTGCAAACAACTTACTTAACCCCATAACTTTGCTCTAACGAAAAGATACACTAGATTTAGAGACCAACTTATCTTTGCCATTATCAAAATATTAGGTCCGTCCATACATCGACTCGACATCTCCTGATTAGTTGATCATCTGCAAATATAAGTTTGTAATTTTTTTTGTAAACCTATAGATTGTGGCACTGCTGGGCAAAGGTATCCCCCCTCCTCTTCCATCCATCCCGTCCTGAGCCTCTTCCAGCCACCCATCCCTGTATCTAACGATATCGTCTCTCCATCTACGCCGAGGTCTGCCTCTACGACCTAAGTTACATAAGTTTGTAATAACAAAAAGATATTTTAGGAGGAATGTAATTTCAAAGGACATTGTTCATTAAACCATAGAGCACAGTGTCCAAAAAAAAAATCAGAACGCTCAAATTAGACAGTATGTGAGAAAAAGATCTAAAAAATTATTAGTCCAAACCAAGATTCTGCAACCAACCCTAAAGGCGATTTAGAATCTCAATCAAATGTATCCAACGGATCGCGATCCATATCACGATAAATATTGATGTGTAGCATTCGCCATAATTCTATAAAACGAGGATATACGCCAGAGTTCGATTTTGTCGACTAAAGTTTAATATCATAATAGTGCATTAGCTTCAATAGAACTGCAAGCACTTCACAGAGCAAACGGCAATACAGCTTCATATTACGTAAATACTGTGGTATATACTAGACTTAGTGACTATTTTACACTTGACGATAACATCCGATGCGATATCTAGTAGTAGACTACAGACTTTTTAGTTTTTATTATTTGTACGGTAATGTATACGTAAAGTTGAGATTTTTTCAAAAAGTACTTGACTGCTTTTAAGATTCTTTAATAAAAGTAAGTATAAAATGATTATTTGTTTTAATGTTTTGTACAAGTTGCGCGTTCAAAAAATCAATTTTAAAAGTTTTTATAAGTTTTCCTCTTAGTATTTCTGTCACGAAAGATATGGCATTAATACCAGAGACATAAAGGCAATATTATGAGATAGTTTAATTTGTGGCATTTGCCAACGGAATCGCTATGATTAAACTTCTATCCTAAAATTCATTACCTACATTAAAACATTAAGTTAGAAACCGTGGCATAACTTTTAAGTCACGCTTATGGCTAACCTGATATCATAATGTTAATGAATATTCCTTAGATCGTATTCGTATCGCATTACGTAATGTAAAATCGCTCGATGGCAATATGGAACGGTTCGTGAGTTTGTTGATCAGAACTAGAAAGGATTAATGCATTGCTTTGTTTGAACAATACGCAACATATAGCGGATTAGTGCTTCGATAAACTGGATTTATGGATATTAAATGGTGCGGTGTAATACAAAGAAACGGTTTTATAAGGTCTAGATTTCCTCAAAAAGTAAATAACCGATTTATTATATCCTTTTTAACTCCAGACGCAACTCAACTCAAAGAGGGGTTATGTTTCATGCCTAATGACTCTCTGCGTTCTTATAGAATCACTTTGTTGTCCGTCTGTCTATCTCTCCGTCTGTCTGTCTGTCTAGACCTATATCTCAGAAACACGTGGACGGATCAAGTTGAAGTTAATACCAAATACTCAGGTCTGCAACCTCATGCAACCGTGAAAAAATCATACTTCTACGTCAACGCAATCAAACGATATGTCCGTTTATGTCGCATTTTCTCGCATATTTGTATGAAAATGCAAGAAAACCAAAACTTCTACTTCCCGCTGACTTAGAATCATGAAATTTGGCAAGAAGCTAAGTCTTATAGCACAAGTAAAGGAAAAAAATCCGAAAACTGTAAATTTGTAATTACATCCCTACAAAAATATATATTTTTTTAATATTTCAAACTTATATTTGCAGATGATCAACTAATCAGGAGTATCTCGATGTATTGACATAATATTTTGATAATGGCAAAGTTATGTTGGTCTCTAAATCTAGTTTATCTTTTCGTTAGAGCAAAGTTACACGTGGGTCTCTTGAAAATGGCGGGAAACGACGGTTGCGAAATTATTTAATAATTTTCAGTTTAATGTCTACAGAGGGTATTTTGTGTTTAATATCACGTTAAATTAATCAGAAAATGTTCGCGAATGACAGTATGGTGAAGTTATTGAAGAATTCAAGCAGGATCTGAAGTTTGGCGCCATGGTCAAGATTCCCACTACGAGCTCGGGAGTGAACGTGACTGTCGAGCTGCTTCGTCCACAGTGATTGACGCTACGGCGTCTCCTGTGGATGAAGACATGAAGACGCGGCTACCCAGGGTGATGACGCTACGGCGACTCCCCTGGAGGAAGATAGAAGACTATTATACAATTAATTTTCTGTAACATGACATTGGCAAATGACGAACTGTCGAGTCCATTAATAAAATAAATAAATAAAGTTACACGTGCGCGAGTCCGACTCGCACTTGGCCGGTTTTATATTTTTAAATAAATAATATATTTTAGTAGACCCGAGAACAGCCCGAGAATCAAACCTGGGCTACCATGAAAAACTTCGAATAGTTAGGTAATCCGCTACTTAACCTACGCTCATTATCGACATACTGATTTGACTTGTCAATCGAGTAGTCCTCAATAATAAACTAGAACAATGACTTCGCTATACTCAGTATAATCCAGTTGGTTTATGTGGAACATGTTAATTAGAACGTTAGTAGATAGACAGACATAGAGCGATCAGTATGGAGACGTCATAGCTGTGGGGTTTCTTCTACCATTATTATTTTGAATCTCTAGTTTGAAGGTGTCATTTTCGTTTATATAAAATGTTTCACTGCACCACAGTAAAATGGATTATGCAGCTATTGTTTGTAGTTGGAGACTTAATTTTTTTTTTTCATTATAATTTTGCCATTTTGGTATTATTTTTCGGTAAGCTGTGGTTGTAGTCAACGACGCGTGACCCAGGGGTGATAATATAGGAAATATACAAATTTTTACTATTTGTGGATTTTTTCATGAAAACCTTAAAATATTTTCATGAAAAAATCCACAAATAGTAAAATTCGTTGATATCTACTAAGCGTCGCCTGTTGGCCAGGTCAATGACAGCGCGTGCAGCGTAATCTGACAACACGCGAGGCGGGTTTTGTATCTACTAGGTTACAGACAAATTGAACATAGATTTTTTTTTGTAATTTTGTGAAAAATAATAAAAGCACAAATTATAGATATTAAAAGTATTTCGACTACCACTCCTGAGTAACCTGAGTTGGGCGCAAAAACACAGGGAGTATATCGCAGGGTCAGGGCATACTTTAAACTTTTTAGTCCACGACAAGGACTCGCCACAGAAAAAGGGGTAGCTGTCTGAAACCTTCTCGTGGAAATCCACAGATGATAGGTCCATAAGGCTGCCTTTCCATCAGAGATATGCTGCTTGGATGCGTTTGATATCCACCAATCATAGTCATTCAGCCAGTACTATGCTATGTGGACCAATGAATATGATTGGTGGATATCAAACGCATCAAAGCAGCATAGCGTAGCACATCTCTGGTGGAAAGTCACCCTAAAGCCGATGTATCCAAATATTTATTCGTATTACCGTCTCCATATCGAATGGTCTCGGTACCCGCCAGTCAGACCGCTTGGACACACCGAGAGTGGACGCCCGACAAGATAATCTCATCAACGTGATTGCCACTGACTTTGATGAGTACATTAATACAAATTATAACATAGTAGCAGCTCTATTCATCATTTTTGGAAGCATTGGGGGACTGATCCGCTAATAGGTTCACGGAAGAAAGACTGCTTAGATCAAGATAGTAATAATATTCCTGGTATACTATTAAACACCGATTGACTTAGCATAAGAATTATTTGTAATCGTGTGAGACATTATAGTACGTACGCGTTAAGAAAATAGTGAAAAAAATTTGAAATGTTGAAAAGTTGAAATTTTTTTTATTGATCTTTCCTTCTTATGGCACATTTGTCTAAGTCATCTAATTTGTCAACCGTGGATAGACGTGCTCTTTTTTTCACTATTTTCTTAACGCGTACATACTATAGTTACAAATGTACCACATAAGACTGAAAATCATAGTTTCGATGAGACATTTAAGATAAAATATTAAAAGTATAAAAATGCGTAACTTAGAAATGTTGCATGTTCGTTGAAAAAATGCACATGTTCTTAAATTCACTTTTTACATAAATACTCCTAACTTTCATGATTATTTTAATTACAGTGATGTTAATAGTTAAACATAGATGTATTTTTTTAAATTATCTATATTATGGCAGATGTTTTTAGGTTCTTGCCATAGAGTCTCTGGTCATAGAGTAATTATTAATCTTATTCTTTATCTTATAACTTTTGCTTGACACATTGTTTTAGGATATTACGTACAATAAAATCTACCTTGTTAAGAGGCACTTTTGCGTGCTAAAGAACAACGGCACGTCAAAGAAACACCGGGCAATGACCATCAAAAAATCCACTCAAAACGCGGCCCTTAACACATAAAGGTAGAAAAATAACCGCTGCTAAACCGCACCTATTTCATTTTTCAATTAAAATCTCGCAGGTTAAAACAAAAGGTGTTGGACGGACAAAGGCTTGAATGCCGGCTTTTTGCTGCGGTTTCATAATTTCCTTATTTGCAGATGTCGGCAGAATTTTTTTTCAAAGCCGCCACAAAGCCAGAGCCGGGAAATTATGCTCAATGTTATTTACATCAAAATAGGACGCTTTTACCTGGAAAAAGTTTTTGAACATGGATTTTATTATTCTTTGATTGGATAGCGTTTTCATGGAATTTTATGGCGGCAACGATTTCAATGGGATTTAGATTTTTTTCATGGGACTTGCATTCTGTGTTTGTATTTTATCGGCAAATATACAGTGAATATTTACTCATTGCAACCAAAATTGAAACCTGTGGTTGCTACAATAACAATCTGAAATTCTTTTTAATAGAGAAGTATTTTGATAAACTTTTATTTGCAAAGATGATAAGTAAATTCTCATAATAAAATTAAGTGTATCAATGAACGTTATGATCCTGAATCTAATTTATCCATATTTCATTTATCACTTAGTCTAGACTCTCTAACTCTAGTCTAGAGGTATTTTAGTACTGTGTACCATGAACAGCTGCAGTTCTCCATTTCTAACTAGTAGGTACTGATTTCTATAAATCTGTAACTAGGTATATTTTATTCAAAAACTTATATATAAATTATTTTCAAATGTTAATATCCATTATTTTATAGTTACCTACGTATATACTTAAACTGTAATGAAAATAATTTAATTTTGAATACTTGTGTAGGTATATTGCTTCGATTGCACATTTTGAAATTGAATAAAAGTTATTTATTGGTTTCTATAAAGTCTTGTGCTGTAATATTGAAATAGTAGAATCTTACATAACTAACGAACACAAATGCAGGCCAAGAAAGACAAATCACACACTAAAATCTATATAATTTTAACTGACTGCAAATCCTTCAAATTTTGTACCAACAAAATCACTATCCATTTTAAACGAAACTGCACTTTATCTAATAAAATGTGTCAACTAAAAGGACCGCTACGAATGTCGTTCTTTGTAGCACTAGAATAAATCTACTCAGTATCTCTCTCAGACTATCTGGCAATACCAAAATGGACCGGGCAAATACGACAACGGACGAAATTGAATTTGTACTGTGGCGAACGGGTACCGACGGCGACCGATCTCCCTTAGGGCGTGCGGGTAGACTCGAGTTGTTACGATTCGAAATTCAAACCATTTGAGCGAACTGCCAATCGACCGTTAACGTTTTTCTTCTTATTTTAAATTTAATTTTAATTTTATGTAGATGTCCACCTTTTCGTAGCTAAAATTTTGCTAATCTATGTTGTATTTTTGGACATTATGCGTTTTGGTAAGTAAGACTCATTCATACAAAATAGTTTAAACTAATCTGGATACAATTTTGAGCCAGACTTGTGAGGTTGCTCTAACAACTGTCGAATACTTTTCTTCTAAGATCTCTCTGTTATATCTCTGATGTAATATGAAACAATGGCAGCGTTATTATATATAAACGGATATCACTCACTTATATTGTTGTTGTAGTGAGTGATATCCGTTTATATATAATAATTTGTAGTAATGGCTCACTATAGTTTTAATTCTAAAAATGGCAGCGTTGTTCATAAAAACTACAGTTGTATTTTACTATGGTATTTTCGATGTCAGAATGGTCTTCATAATTTTAAAAATATTATTTCCAAAAATAAATCACTCTGTATTTCCATCCCGTATAAAATGTGGCTAATGTGTGTCGCAGCGCATTTTTCATTTGTCGTTACACAGGATGTAGCAAAAACGCCTGTTCGCCCGCAAAACATGGTTTCTGTTTTAATATACTGGACTGTGCGGATAATAATTTTTGTGCATTTTGGTCTAAAATCTTAATTTTTGCATCTTGTTTCTAACCAAAAGTATGTATTATTATCCTGAGCAAATCATAAAAATTATAGGCCGAAATTCTAGCATTTAAAAACTACTAAATAATGAGATTGAGAAATCATTCCGTGTACTACTGCAGCAAAGGCCATACTATATATTCTACAATAGTGCAGTAAGCAGTACCTACGACATACTACGACTAGCTTAAGGCCATAAATACGGTTTTAGGTAATACTGCTAAGCTGCAGCGGCTACGTGCTCTAAGATGCTAAGAACTAACTTTATGGAGCTAGGTTTTATTGTCTGGAGCTAAATAGCTGCTTGCTTGTTGACTTTATGATAGAAATTCATTACGAATTTATGTCTTAAACTTAAGAGGAAAAGGTTTAAAAACATATAGCAAGGATTGTTTGTTTTTAAAATATCTTTATTTCACAAAGGAGCATTACAACTTAATTATCAATGTACATTTTCATTCCTAGGTCTAAATAACATGTTACATAATTTAAGTTTTTTAGGGCATAAAAAATATATACTTATATTAAAATTGATTAAATTGGAAGATATTATTTTTTTAAGATTGGCGGCGCTAGTTGGCTCATATAAGGCCATTTGTGAGCAAACTTCAAGGTCAAAAGACATTGCCACATTTCAATGGAGCTTTGCCCCACCTACAAAACTACGTGACCATTTAAGCTATACCTATCATTTTGTTGGGGACTTATTACAGGTTTCATATTGCATAATCATAGTCAGTGTCATTTTCTACTACTCTCGCAACTCCTATAGGAGAATAACAAAAACAATGAATAAAATCGCTTCAATTTCTTACTATTTTCTGAATTCTTAATTAAGCTGTTTTTTTCGAATCGCAACTTGTACAAAACTTTATTTTAAACCAATAATTTTATTAAAAAAACCGAGATATTTTTACATTTATTCGTTATCTTGTACATCATGCGGTTGATGGTGGATCAGAATCTAGCATTGTCATTTACTAGTAGATAGTTTTGAGTGCACACTATGTAATTGTAATTTTTTTTATCGTAATATGACAAATAATCATTTTATACTAACTTTGATTAAATAATCTTAAAAGCAGTCAAGTACTTTTTTGAAAAAATGACAACTTTACATACTTACCTATACATTACCGTACAAATAATAAAAACTAAAAAGTCTAGTCTACTACTAGATATCGCATCGGATGTTATCGTCAAGTGTAAAATAGTCACTAAGTCTAGTATATACCACAGTATTTAGAATAGGACATTATATATTATAGACATTGTACAAGACAACTTGCGGTTGATGGTGGGGCAGAATCTGGCATAGTCATTTGTCACGCCCTGAATTCATATCCTCTAACTCCGATACATGACAGACAAGAAAATATATTGGTATCGAACATCTGGAGGTCAACAACATGTTAGCCGTCCACTTTACGACTTTATCAAAATCCATTGAATTATTTCTATGCAACTTTGGGACGAAATGAAACGACCCGGTTTATTAGTCCCACGCTCGTAATAAAACCCGCCTCCATTATAGCACGTTGTTTTAGGGTTAGCAATACTTTTCGTGTCTAAAAATAAATGATGTGATTTAGGCTCTACTCAGACTCACAGAGACAAAAATGTCGCTTGTTCAAACTCAAGCATCTTGAAACGCTTGCATGTGTGGTTCGTGTAAGCTGTTTTATAGACATTCATGGCTGATAAAGCTCAGTAAGTAAGGTATAAGAGCTCGGTGACACAGTTGTTGGGTCAATGGACTTGCTATACGGAGGTCCCAGGTTCGATTCCCAGCCAGCGCAGCCATAAGTTATCCTCGGTTTTTTCGACGGAAAAACTTACATACATTTACCGAGTACTCTCAAAACGGTGAAGGAAAACATCGTGATAAAACCTGCATGAGCAAAAAATCTAAAACATGTGAAATCCGCCAATCCGCACTGGGTTCGTGTAGTGCTTCATGGCCCGAGCTCCCTCGTGTAAGGGAAGGTCTGTGTCCGAGCAGTGGGGCAATATAAATAGACTGATGATGATGTCTAATAAAAGTCACTGTCGCGTCGCTGTCACCTGGTTCATATGATTTGAGCTGCATTTTGTCTCTATGCCTCACTGTGTCCAATTAGCCTTTGTTGCTTGAATCTGTTCTTAATGTAATAAATAAATGACAATTCCAGATTCTGCCCCACCATCAACCGTATGATGAACAAGATAACGAATATTTTTTTTTATATATTTTTATTTTATTTTTTTATTTACAATTATATTTACGGCCTTACAGGCATGCCAATGCACCGTAAACATAGACACATTATGTACAGGTTTACTATATAGTAACAACACTGGACACCCTATCATCCGTCACCTCACAATATCTCAGGCACTCACAATACACAGCCGCCCATCGACTCGCAAACACGTCACACTCAGGTGCTGTTGTTAGGAGCCCATTGAGCAGTGCCAACGCCCGGAGCAGTTAGTAAGAAATCTAAGCGAATTATTCACTTGTCTTTGTTATCATTTTCTTCAACTCTCGCAACTCCTACTGATTATGCTTATGCAATATGAAACCTGTAATAAGTCCCCAACAAAATGATAGGTACAGCTTAAATGGTCACGTAGTTTTGTAGGTGGGGCAAAGCTCCATTGAAATTTGGCAATGTCATTTGTCGTCACTAAAAATTATACAGAAGGAAAATTCCAAGGTAAAAATTGAAATTTTAATGAAATATACACTGGCTTGACCTGCTAACCCTATCCTAAAGCCCGGACGGCTTAGCAGGATTAAAGCTATATTTATAGCGGTCCACGCTTCGATTCCCATGACGATAACATGTAATTCGACTGTTTTGTCCGATGAAAGTGCGTCCCATATGCCGCTCCCATTAGTATTGGGTTAACACTTAGCTCGTAATGGCTTCTGTTTATTAAAGTCCGTAGCTCTTGGCCATAAATGCGACTTAAAAAAGGTGTTTAAGCCACGATTTAAGGATTTTCACTGGTTTTCGCCATACAAAGTCGGCCAACAATTAGCAATCTTTATGGCGTGTTTCTATATGTATGCACACAATAACAATATATGTATTCCAATGACGTCATTGTTATGAATTACAAATGCAGCTAGTGATTGGTTGATGCAGTTCGTTATAGACCAATCGGCGAAGTGTATTCTTGTATGCACAGCAAGGCGTATATATCTATATACATATATAAAAGAAAGTCGTGTTAGTTACACTATTTATAACTCAAGAACGGACGAACCGATTTAGCTGAAAATTGGCAATAAACAATGTGAACGTAACTTTTTTAATAAAATTGATTATATTGGAAGATATGATTTTTTTAAGATTGGCGGCGCTAGTTGGCTCTATGAAGGCCCTTAAGTCATGTATTTATCACAAAATCTGAGCTAAAGTTTTTAGATTGATTCTGTATACGACAGAACAATTCTTATTTAAATGCCAACTGTGGACAATTATAGAATCATAAAGATTGAGCAATTGCCTTGAGGACGATCGTTTTGCTTCGTCGGATAATGACGTCATAAAACGAATAAATTGTAGCCATAACCGGGCAATATTGTCAGTTTAAAATTACAGTCCATTACGTCTTTTGTAAAATTTTATCGTAGCAGTTTTACAAACATCGATTTTTTTAGAATTTCGTCTAGAAAGATGTCTACCGTCAGCTTCAATTACATAGGTACTAAGAATAGATTTAGGATAATGGCTAAGATAAGAATTAAAAGATAAAAAATGTATGTGTTCCGTTCTACCTGTTATACTAACTACTCACTGGTTTAACCAGGCGGTGGCTGAAAATCAGAACTATATGTTTGCATTGCATGCTACATTTAGTACTGAGCCACTCTCAGCCTTTTTGCTACAGTCTGACAGTATGATTTAAGTTAATATTTATTATTGAAACTTATGTATGTCTTGACTATGTGGCAAATAAATGATCTTTTTTTCTTATTAATAGTCTGAGCTCAAACCCGTCCTCAAGGGCCAATTCAGTTGATACACTCTCAAAACGTGATCACCATCTCAAGTATGTCATTTATTAATAAACCAATCTTGAGGGCGTATCACGAGATGTCTTTCTCAAATCGCGGTTCGCCTGCAATCAGCAAATACGTTCTCAAATTTGAGTTTGACAGTTATCTTGAGAACTGAGTTTTGTTTATTAATGCGGCGTTACTCATGTGATATCCGATTCCTAAACGCGTACCTAAGTTACGTTTATTAATAGGAACGCCATGTTGAGGTCGTTCTCAAGATTGACTTTTGAGCTGAGAGTGATTTATTAATACGGGCCTAAGACGAATATTGAGACAAAATTCACGACCGGGTAAATATCACGGTGGCTCTGTTGGAATAAATCGTGCCACGGAATGGCGAATTCTGGTACGATTCCCGGTGATGAAAGTTTTTTCTCCATTTATCATTTAGATTTTCGTTTCGCATAGCGCATATGCAAGAAAATATCAAAACATATAAAAATTTCACTTGTTTAACTAGCTTCCAACAATCGTGAGAATACGCATGTATTAAAACTATAGTGAGCCATTACTACAAATTAGTATATATAAACGGATATCACTCACTTATATTGTTGAAGTCGGCAAATAGACCGACAGTTTCGACCAATTTCGACGGTCTTTGTGAAGGTGAGCGCGCCACGCCCGAGTCGCCAGTGACGTTTCTTCGCGCACTGTCGGTCTAATTGCCGAGTTCAACAATATAAGTGAGTGATATCCATTTATATATAATAATTAAGGCGCTGACATGAGCCAACTAGCGCCGCCAATCTTAAAAAAATCATATCTTCCAATATAATCAATTTTATTAAAGAAGCTACGTTCACATTGTTTATTGCTATAAATATTATTTTTTAAATGCTTATTTGTAACGTGATTCAATGTAGGTAAGTTGTAGTTCACAAATGTGCCAGAAACGGCCGTTTTTCGCAATTATGTGAACTACTACTTACCTACATTGCATCATGTTACAAATAGGCATTTAAAAAATAATATTTATAGCAATAAACTTGATTATATTGGAAGATATGATTTTTTTAAGATTGGCGGCGCTCGTTGGCTCTAGGAAGGCTCTTAATACGCATGTACTTTGTCGATACGAGCGCGGTCTGAAGGTAGTATTACAAAAACAGTGAGCAATAAAGCTTCAAACTACGCCACCCTTTGTCACCACTAAAAGCATAAACTTGTCGTCCGTTGACTCCGAAACAAATGACTGGACTTTTCAAAGTAACCACTCCACTATACTATAACTTTACAACATTTATGTGTGTTATTTCCCTCTGTGGGCTCTTTTAATTACTCTCTGGCCCGCCATGTATCATAAATTCTAATGGAGTACTCCTATACCCCTTCAGGGGCACCCCTCCCCCATGCCACCTCCTCGCCGCAGCTACAAATTGCATTTTAGAATTTAAACGTGTGTGATATGAGTGATCGGGAATTTTATATTGTGACGTCATCGTAATATACCTACTAGTATTATTAACGCGAAAGTTTGGATGGATGGATGGGGTCGTTCCCATGGGTCCACGAATCTATTGTTCTCCTTTTCCCAACAGGTCCACGGCCAATTAAAATTGGTTTTCAAATCTCCATACACGAATTCCCAGCAGGTCCACGACATTTATTCAAAGTACAGTCAGTAAAAACGATTCAGGAGCATTTCACCGGCATTCAAGTCAGTTGCTCTTTCATGCAAAAACTACTGAATGAATTTTAATGAAACTTTACAATAATATAGCTCATAAGTACATCAGAATAACACATAGGCTACAATTGATTGCAATTACAAATACCATACCCAGATGTTAGCAAAGAATATTTAAGAATATGTAGCATCGCGATAGCCTATCAGCACCCAGAGCATCATCAGTTTATTTTTATGTCCCCACTGCCAGGGCACAGACCTTTACATATAGGGAGCTCGGACCATGATCCACTACGCGGGCCCAGTGCGAATGTTTTCCTTCACCGTTTTGTGAGCATTCCGTAAATGTACGTAAGGTTTTTATTTCGAAATGAGGAAAACTTATTGGTATTTGGCTGACCTGGCCGGGGATCGCATCTGAGGCCTCCCTAACGTAAGTCCAGTGACCCAACCACTACGTCACCGTGCTCTAGGCAGTTGTCCCACCGCCGGAGAGTAAGCGAGTAAATCCCAATAAAAGTGAAACGTACAAAAGATACTACATTCCGTGTAAACAAAAGAGATGCATACATTAATAGTTCATCGCCGACTGTTCACACCGCCGGCGAGTACTCGCTCGGCGACACTCGGCCCACTCGCTGAGCTATACTGGCGCGTGGGCGAGTGAAGCGAGTAATCGCCCGTCGTCGCTCAGCGACACTCGCCCGATAGCCGAGCTACAAAACTATATTCGCCACTTACTGCTCGCCCACTCGTTTAAAGGTGCTCCCTCACCGGGAGCATTCGCGTGTAATGTAACGTTGCAGATTCGACTTTGAGCATTACATTACAATACTACCTCCCTGACTGACGCTGTTTTTCTCCCTCACTGATATAATGCTCGAATCTGTAACGTTACATTACACGCGAATGCTCCCGGTGAGGGAGCACCTTTATAGTTGATAGCTTTACTCGCTCATCGCCTGTGGTCGGCCTTACCCTGCATTGTTGTAATTATACTCGCATTACAATAATAAACATCTAAAATAATCCCATTACTAAAACGGTTTTATAACTAGGAAAGTTGTTAACCGGCCAATCCGCATAATTCCATCTGGGCAATCATTGTTTTGATGCCGAAGAAATCTCGAGGTCCGCTACACTGCCACACGCAATTAAGGGCCTTTATAGCCGCGTCGTATGGCCGTTTTTATTACAGAGCGTTTAAATAATTTTATGAGATTGCGTTGCCGAAATTGCCCCATTTTCTTTTTTAAACAACCCCCACTTTGCATTTTACTCGAACCGCGTGAGATTTTGTTGAGTTCGGGAAGGTTTGCAATGATTCCGATGTTACAACATAAATTTTAATCGATTCTGGAATCCCAATGGAATCTGAAAACCCTGGGGTTTTAATTTTAATGGTCGCTAAGCGTGGAGTCCCGCTTACGTTTACGTGATATAGCATATGAGTGATATTTCCTATTAGATTTATTTCGGCAGTTTGGTAAGAAATTACTTAGGATACTGCAACTATGATACAAATATGATATTTTAATAATGTTTAAATCGTGCAGCTAATTTTGAGAAGATACTTACCTCAGAAGAAGATACCTCGCTCAGCGGCTAAGTATTGCCATACAGCGAGGAAATGCTGCCAGCGTCCTGGGCAGCATTCCACAAAGCGAGGATTTCGACGACGTGTTATTCTTTAGTTTGTAGTTTTATTTTATAAGTATTTTATGTTTTTAGATATTAAGTTAGTTATTTAAAAAAATTAGTTTTTTTGCGCTATAAAAACTTTCAACGTATATAAAATATATTTCAGTAGTAAGATAGGCTGTTTCAGACAAAGTACCAAATTAAAAAATAACACACAAAAGTCAAATAGGTTTTTTTTTTAGATAATCCTCCATTACTTAATTGGAGATGTTATAAATACTGGGTGTATCGGAAAGTTAAATACAAATCGATTCGATCAGCTGATCGTCACAAATTGTGTGAAAAGTCCTACTTTTTCTTCACGAAAATCAATAAGTCTTAAAGAAGAGTTGAGAGTTTCTTGCCACTTTTTCTCCTCACCGTTGGCTTGGCACCTTTCCTTTGCAAAATGGTGTAAATGTAAATTCAAAAAAATATGTTGACGTGCAAAAATGTACACAACGGCTTACTTTACAATAAAGAGATTTGACTTTGACTTTGAGAAAACGTTGTTCATTTACCAATGCTGTACCTCCCTTCGCTTACTATTCCATCTCTGTTGTAATATGTATGTTTAAGAAATTTATAAATAAATCCACACGTGACCAAAATGCTGGCCTGTATTTCGCCCAAAGAATTAGCTTGGCTATTCAGAGGGGAAATGCCGCCAGCATTTTGGGCACGTTGCCGGACAGCGGCGATCGGTTGAACTATCTGTAATGCAAGCCAAACAGATAGTTCAACCGACCTATTTTGTACATGTAGTTTTATTTTAGTTTAGTTATATTTTAGTAAGTACTTTTATTTTTAGTTTAATATTGTAAGTTTAGTAAGTTAGTTTATATTTTTAGTTATTTGAATAAATATTATATTTCTACAAACCATAAATAAAGAGACATTTATTCATCTGAAACATTGATTGTACATAAACTAGAGCTTAAAAATAACTTAGTTACGATTGTTACAGATGAATAGGAAAGGCCTCAGCGACACGCTGCTTTTCAGACCTTTCCTACTCTCGTACAGTCTCGCTAATCTCGAAGAGCACATAATTAAAAAAAAAGAACTTAATGCTATTAATTGATTATTATTTGAAAGTTCACATATACCTTAAATAATGATCAATCCGCTTCGAAACTATATGAAACTGTAACTATATTTCTGCTGAGTTTCGACAAGCATTGTGACTAGTGATTCTATTGTGCAGTTCCAATAATATTGCAAATCGGCTGGAAGGAATTTGAATTTTACGATCCATTTAGCACAGTTAGCAGTATGCATACCGAGTGGATTCTACGAGTTGCTGCATTGTAGACTACTTTAGAAGTCTGAAGGTGAACGCGAAGTCCCGCGTGGGCCTTATAATAAAAATAATAATGAATTTTTATTTATTTATTTATTTAAGGGTCGTTTTTTTATCTATTCCTCGTCTATTTATTTATTAATGGACTCGACAGTTCGTCATTTGCCAATGTCATGTTACAGAAAATTCAATGAGGTTTCTATCTTCCTCCAGGGGAATCGCCGTAGCGTCATCACCCTGGGTAGCCGCGTATTCTTGTCTTCATCCACAGGAGATGCCGTAGCGTCTATCACTGTGGACGAAGCAGCTCGACAGTCACGTTCACTCCCGAGCTCGTAGTGGGAATCTTGACCATGGCGCCAAACTTCAGATCCTGCTTGAATTCTCCAATAACTTCACCATACTGTCATTCGCGAACATTTTCTGATTAATTTAACGTGATATTAAACACAAAACACCCACTGTAGACATTAAACTGAAAATTATTAAATAATTTCGCAACCGTCCTTTCCCGCCATTTTCAAAAAGCCTCCAGGCCTCGTCTACATACTAATAATTCATCGTATAGATACTTAAGGGCCTTCATATAGGCAACTAGCGCCGCCAATCTTAAAAAATTAATATCTTCCAATAAAATCAATTTTATTAAAAAAGCTATTTACAAAAAAAAATTACGATAAATACTAAACTTTTTTAAATGCTTATTTATAACGTGATTCAATTTCGGTAAGTTGTATTTCGCATAATTGCGAAAAACGGCTGTTTTGGCACATTTGTGAACTACAACTTAGCTTGTCGCAATTATGCCATGTATTGTATATTGGTATGTTACGCCACTCCATCTATCGGACAATAGTAGTAGTATTCCGACAACCATGTTTAACATTCGGTTAGAAACATAAGGGCCTTCCATGAGCCAACTAGCGCCGCCAATCTTGAAAAAATAATATCTTCCAATTTAATCAATTTTATTAAAAAAGCTATTTGTATTTAAATTTACAGATAATTTAAATACACACCCGTTACGAATATACATATTGTACAAAATTAATCAGTGTTAGTTATACTCGAATTTCTCATTATTCGGATCCTTTGATTCGGTATTTGTTACACAAGGAAGGGAGGCTTCAAATTAACGAGGGACGTCGTTATCGCCCGTTTTGAAATCGAAATAATATTTTTGACTTAATTATAAAACGGGAATTTTGAGTTTCTTTTTATTGCTATGACATTGTTACAGAAAAATTTGAACTCAGTGCCAAAAAGTACTTACATCGTGTTGTAGTTTCATCTATAAATAAATATTTTTGTCTTATTACAGCATATTATTTTGGGAACGGCAAAGAACGGCAATACGTCCTTAAATCGAGTTTATCTTTTCGTTAGATTAAAATTACGGGGATAATTAAGTTACGTTGCACGGAACCCTCGGTGCGCGAGACCGACAGCCGACTCGCACTTTTAATTCGTAATATTTTTGTGACGTCACCTATTACTTCAACAGCCTACACGTGTTTTTGATTCGCTCTAGACAAAGCTCGGCTGTAATAACGACCCAAACTCTCTATAGGGTTGTCAATTATTTTAAAGTCCACAAAATACACAGTAGTGCCAACCCTAACAATCACGGACTCTACATTTGGGAATTCATGTCAAGCAGAGTAATGTGTACGAAATGGATTCAGAGCTTTTATTTTTTGTCAATTCCCAAAAGCCAGACGGGACAAAATAGTCTCTACGTGGTTTAGTGAAGTATAAAGTTAACGGTTTGATTCTATTTAACGGAGTCTATAGACTAATGAATAATAAATATGCGTTATAACGCACGGGAAACAATAATTTCCTATTCATCATCATTTATTTATAATCTCCATCAATACATACATTATACATTTAATAACATACAGTAGATAGCTGGTGCTGATGTATGTCTTTTATAGGAGGACACAACATTTATGACAGCACGCATGCAGAAATTACAAGTAGCGTTGGACGCTCCCCGACCATACAATATTACAAACTTATGTTTACAGATGGTCAACTAATCAGGAGTATGTAGATGTATGGACAAAATATTTTGATGATGTCAAAGATAAGTTGGTCTCTAAAACCGAACTCTTATTGGACTAGAAAATTTTCGCCATTTGAATTCGTTCGCAGAGCATAATGCATAAAATAAATTCTGAATAAAATATATTTTTTTAAGATTGTTGTTTTAATTTTGATATGACCCTTAAGAGCCTTCATAGCGCCAACTAGCGCCGCCTCTTAATCTTAAAAAAATAATATCTTCCAATATAATACATTTTATTAAAAAAGCTATTTACAAAATGTTTATTACGATTGTGATACTAACTGTATTAGCATATTTCTTTGTGTAATTCCTTTTACTTTGCAATAAAGAATATTTATCTTATCTTATCTTATTACGATAAATACTATTTTTAACCGACTTTCAAAAAAAAGGAGGAGGTTATCAAAAATATCAATATACAATACATGGCATAATTGCGACAAGCTAAGTTGTACTTCACAAATGTGCCAAAAACGGTCGTTTTTCGCAATTATGCGAACTACATCTTACCGACATTGAATCACGTTATAAATAAGCATTTAAAAAATAGTATTTATCGTAATAAGCATTTCGTACATAGCTTTTTTAATAAAATTGATTATATTGGAAGATATTATTTTTTTAAGATTGGCGGCGCTAGTTGGCTCTATGAAGGTGAGCACTTTATCCAAACTTTTCTATTTAAACCTTCGAGAGACCCAGTATAATAAACCATAAACACACAAATCGAAGCAGTAACGGGCTGCCAGCTAGATTTATATCGACGTTACACGGAGCCAGAAGGAAAATTGGGGAGAAAAGGGTCGCGGGAAATATTTCAATATGCCATTCACATTTTTTACGATCGTCATGTGTGCCGCCTTACGATTGTACAAAACCGCAATATTGGACGATTCTTCTGGTTTCTTTCTTTCCTTTCGCTAGTTTATCGCTTCAGAAGGAGGTTAATCGCAGGTTTTCATAATGTTGATTTAAAGGCCGAGATATATACGTGTGCAATAAAAAAAACGGCCAAGTGGGAGTCGGACTCGCGCACCGAGGTTTCCAGGCAACGCAACTTTATACAGGGTGTAACGTAAAGGGTATATGAAGCCGAAGGGAGGGTGTTCAGTATCGGTAATTGAACAACTTTTGTTCTACGACTTTTCGATTTTCGCGTATTTATTTTATGACTTTTCATACATTTCGTACCGGTCAGCTGGTCGTTTTGTATGGGACATGAATTTATTTTTATTTTTTGTTCGAAAAGTTGTAGAACAAAAGTTGCTCAGTTACCGATACCGAACACCCTCCCTTCGGCTTCATATACCCTTTACGTTACACCCTGTATATAATTTTTATATATAATATATATAATTTTTTATATATAATTTATTTTCTCACCACAATCATAAATATCAGGTAACAATTTCAATAGTTGTACATTGACATTTGTGGGAGACTGGCGCCTGAACTAAGTTAACAAATCTAACGACCAACTTATCTTTGCAATTATGCCAATTTCAACTTGATCCGATAAAATTACATTAAATTAAAACCTAAAATAATAAAGTGACTAAAAACTAACCCTAAAAATGTAAAAACTTAAACTATCTGTAAATAAAATATATCCTCTAGGAGGGCATCGGGAGTCACGGTGCCCAGAAGGCTGGCAGCATTCCCTCTCTGAATTGCCAACGCAATACGTTGGCAGAGGTAGCTGCCAGCCCTCTGGTCGCCGGACTCCTCGACCAGCCGCTTGGACAGCTCTTTGACGAGCTGTCGAGCGTCCGGCCCCCACGGCCCCAGTGTCTCGACCCCAAACGGCGTAAATAGATAGCTTTGGCCAAGCCCATTGTACTTGATCCGTCTACGGGTTTCTGAAATATAGGTCTTGACAGACAGATTGACAGACAGATAGAATGACCGATAGGTAAACAGGTGGATGGACGGACAGACAGACAGACGGACAACAAAGTGATCCTATAAGTGTTTCATTTTGAGGCAGGGAACCGTAAAGATCATTCTTAAACCAAGCCAAGACTCAATAAATTTGAAACATGATTAGCACTTTAACAAACGCACGGTAGTATGCAAGGCAAGTTCTCAAAACGCAGGCCGCACGTACAGGTACACCTGGCCTGGTAGTACTACCTAGAGTCGCTGGCACCCAGAAGCACAATTGTTTAGAAGGTGGTGCGTACCTACGCAGTGTGTTCGCTATATAAGTTAATAATCAATTGTAATTTATAATGTTCACAATTTATTGATGATCAATGGTATTTATATTCTGATATTTTAATAATTTACAATGTAACCTAATTATGATTTTTGAATTGTGACTTGCATGTATGGTTTATTAACTGTTAGGTGTAAGTTTGAACATAATAATAAATAAATAAATAAATATTTACACGAAAGGTTTCGAGCCACTTTTGACCACCATGCATCTCGGAATCTATTTGAGATAAGTATTATAATTTACTTCTACTACTAGACTAGTGGTCTGAGTCTGCGCAGAATAGAGATGAGTGGAAGGGTTGGGGGGAGGCCTTTGCCCAGCAGTGGGACATTGCAGGCTATTAATAAATAATAATAAATAAATAACTACTAGACATTACAAAAACAATGCTCATTTTTTCTTCTTCAAAAAAGCTTCATTTTCCAATTTACGTTTAATGCTTATTTATTTGGAAAAATCTAAAAATTACATGTAACATTAAAAAACTAAATGAAATAAACTAAAACTATATGTATAATAAAAATTAAAAATTTACGTTTGTTTTCTTAGCTTTGCATTGACTATTTTTTACTTTATTTTTATATTCCTTATAGGTTAGTACAGTCTAACATAATATAGTACAGTATATCCGACAGTATTGTACAGTACGTCGTAAATAGTAAAGCAATCGACTTAACCCATTACCTAACATTCGCCAACTACAGCCTATAACGGTCTACGATCAACGTAGAACCCTTCCCTATAAACATAAAACAAAAATTATTACGTAGGTAATATGATAATGGACCTACCTCGGTGAGTGTTCGGCGGAGATACAACAGTTTAATGGGCCCGGGCGGCAAAAACAGCCGCTCGGTTCGCCGCCCGGTGCACCGAGATTATAATATTGGAGTTTCAATTGCACAAGTTTGTACAATTTGCCGCTTGCACTATCGCGCATTGCCAACGGAGCGCTTTCGTGGTAATGACATCTGTTTCGGTTTGCCATTGATTAAAACGCAGTAAAGCAATTAACTGTATATTTTATTCATCCCGGCTTTGTTTAAAATCACAATTCTAAGTAGTTATATTTTTTAAGTTTTTAAGAATAAATTCGAGTCTCTATGTTACAAGTTTGTACAATTTGCCGCATGCACTATCGCGTATTGCCAACGGAGCGGTTTCGTTGTAATGACATGTATTTCGGTTTGCCATTGAAATATAGTAAAATGCAATAAAGCAATTAACTGTCCATTTTATTTAACGTGGATTTACTTAAGTAACAATCCACAATAGTTACATTTTTAAGGCTTTTAAGAATAAATTGGAGTATCTATGGTACAAGTTTGTACAACTTACCGCTCACACTTCTTCTTCTTTGTCGTTACACTCTTGACGGAGTGGTCGTTACTTCAGTCGCAGTGACCCGCCTCACATCACGCCACTCCTGGTGCAGACATGCAAGGGATCGGCCACGGCTGCCCTAATCTGGTCCCTCCATCGCGTTGGCGACCTGCCGCGCGCTCGGGTACCGTCTACCTTGCCCTGAACCACCAGTCTCTGAATCGAATCAACTCCACGCCGAGACACGTGCCCAAAGAAAGTTAGAATGCGAGCCTGAACATTAGCCGCTTATACTAGGCATTGCCAACTGAGCTATTTACGACAATAAGACATTTTAAAGTTAAACATCAAAAATTACGTCATTGCTGCTTGAACTATCATCGTTTCATTTCGATTTCTATCTGATCGAATTTCGTCAAACGGTCATCTTGCTCTGATTTTCGTACTTCATAATAATTTCATTAAAATATTATAATTGGATTGGCTCCAATGCCAACTCATTACCGTGACTGCGTCTGGTCTCGGCGTTGCTACTGGCAACTTTGACAAATTAGTTCATGCTTTATAGCCTCTGCAAACTTTATTTGCGACACTGAAATAGTGTCCCAAATGCACATTTACAGTAATATACGAGTGTTTGGAGAAATATAATCTTGTAGAGGACTAAAACGTCGCGATAACTGCAGTTGTAGCATCCTTTTTGGTAATTTACATTAAAACCTACAACTTTGACTAAAAATTAAAACAACTCAAGGACTCTTGATAAACGAATAAAGTCTTTCCCACACAGGTGCGACCTGCACGCGACTTGCGGCCTGCTGTCTAAGGCCTAGGCCGCAATCCCCTACCTACTGCACGTTAACGACGGGAGAAAATGAGACGGGGCATGCGTTTCAACTGATCGATCTGCACGCGGCTTGCGACCTACGGGGCCTAGGGGGTATAATTAAGGGTAAGGTTTCTAAAAAACTACTCGTCCAAGTTTTGTAAATTCTGTTATGTATACACTACACTATACAGTTTAAACTATCCATTAGTGAAAGATTTTTAACAACCGGTTCAAGTAGTTTTTGAGAAAAAAATCACCTTAATGAGAACCTGTATACTTCCCTATTGGTTATATTATGTGACTAAAATGTATACATACCTACCTAAGTTCTTTTAGAAAACTAATGTCTATTAACATTTTTAATCAGGGTATAACCTGGACCGTATCGGAAATACAACCAGTGTCCTAACCACAAAGGCATCGAGTCCCTTAAAATTGATGAAATATGTGACTTTATGCGTGTGTATAAAGTGTCATTATGCTTGTGAGTCGTCATGGTAAATGTGTCATTATGCGTGTGTGTCGTTACGCTTAATGTGTCATTATGTTTGTGTATCGTTACGCGTGTGTGTCGTTACACTTAATGTGTCATTATGCGTGTGTGTAGTTACGCTTAATGTGTCATTATGCTTGTGAGTCGTCATGGTAAATGTGTCATTATGCGTGTGTGTCGTTACGCTTAATGTGTCATTATGTTTGTGTATCGTTACGCGTGTGTGTCGTTACACTTAATGTGTCATTATGCGTGTGTGTAGTTACGCTTAATGTGTCATTATGCTTGTGAGTCGTCATGGTAAATGTGTCATTATGCGTGTGTGTCGTTACGTTTAATGTGTCATTATGTTTGTGTATCGTTACGCGTGTGTGTCGTTACACTTAATGTGTCATTATGCGTGTGTGTAGTTACGCTTAATGTGTCATTATGCTTGTGAGTCGTCATGGTAAATGTGTCATTATGCGTGTGTGTCGTTACGCTTAATGTGTCATTATGTTTGTGTATCGTTACGCGTGTGTGTCGTTACACTTAATGTGTCATTATGCGTGTGTGTAGTTACGCTTAATGTGTCATTATGCTTGTGAGTCGTCATGGTAAATGTGTCATTATGCGTGTGTGTCGTTACATTTATTGTGTAAATTATGTGTGTGTATCCTTACGCTTAATGAGTCATTATGCGTGTGTATCGTTTTGCGTGTGTAGCATTATACATGTGTGCCATTATGCGTGTGTGTCGTTACTCTTAAATATCATTATGTTATGTATTAAGCCGCATTCAAATTGTTACTTCAGCTTTATTTACCAAAGGGAAACAGAGGCTACAGAGAGTCCACATTAAATACCTAATTACATTTTATGCCATGAAACGAAAAATATTTTAGAACTTAGAATCAGTTAAGCAAAAGTAGAACCTTTAATTTTACGCCGAGCATTATTCAAAACATAATTTAAGCTACATTTGACTTTATGGCAATATTACTTAGTTTCAAAGTAAGTCAAGTACCTAAATTAAATGTTTATTTCTTAGGCACTGCTTCCAGCTAGCTAATTTGAAATTCAAATTGCGATTCATGTTCTTAACCTTCATTTTAGATCTTAGCTAAAGAAGGTACTTATCTGTAGGTAATTTAACTTTTGCTGAATTAGATCAAAGTAATCTGGGAGCGATGTTGATAAAATTATTATTGTCTACCAGTTGGTAGAGTACGGACTCTACCTTTTGCTTGCCTGGAAGAAATCGCTTTTAGCGATAAGGCCGCCAAAATTGTAATGCTGTTTTGGATTTCTGTATTGTAATTGTTTGTGTATTTTATGTACAATAATGTGTATTTGGATTTGAATATTTTAATCTACTTCTTATTTTTTTCTCTTAGATACGCTAACAGGAGATCACGTGTAACACTTTGGACTTTGGACCGTTCTTATTATCTGCGTCGTAAGACTTGAAATCGTACTGCTAGTGTTACCATTGATCTGCTGTCGACTGTACATTCAAAAACGGAGAAAAGTAAAGTTGATATCACTTTTTAAACTTACACGGTTTGTATAGATATTAATTAGATAAAACGGGAATTACCGTGTTAAACATTTATTATTGATGTCTCGATATTTCGACAGCATTACAACCTCATGGTCACGAGTAGACTGAAGTCGGTGAGTGTTGAACGTCAGAAGGGTGACACAAAACGATCTACCCTCTTTCGTGTTCGCTGACTGCGTTGAGAAAAGTTGTTGATATTTGCAGGTACCCCCATTTTGAAAAAAGAACTGATTTATGTCCGCTCGTTTGCACTTAGTCGCCTTTGTGCCTCGTTTACATAAGTCGATCACTGGAGTCCAAGTTTTTTGACACCAGAAAACCATCGTGCACGTCGCGATTGAAATGACAATGCCAGATTATGCCCCACCATCAACCGCATGATGTACAAGATAACGACTAAATGTAAAAATATCTCCGTTTTTTATTAAAATTGTTGGTTTAAAATAAAGTTTTGTACATCAAGCGAGTCGAGAAAAAACAGCTTAATTAAGAATTCAGAAAATAGTAAGAAATCGAAGCGAATTATTCATTGTTTTTGTTATTTATTATTTGTTGTTTGTTATGATACTGATTATGATTATGCAATATGAAACCTGTCCCCAACAAAATGATACAGCTTAAATGGTCACGTAGTTTTGTAGGTGGGGTAAAGCTCCATTGAAATGTGGCAATGTCATTTGGCATGCAATACGCCGAAATCGACCCAAATTGGAATAGTTCCTTTTGCACCGGAAAATACTCCACATATTAGTTACAATGCTACCCGTGTGAACTTTAGCAGATGTAAAATCATGCTTCTAAATTAAAGCCAGCGGAAATGGAAGCAAAACAATTCCAATTTGTCACAGTTCGATAGTGAGTCAGCGATGCTGTGGTTTATTCCCGTTATATTTAACTTTTATGATGTGAATTTCGAAATAAATAATTTTGGGTTTAATTATTAAATGCCTAGACGGAGAAAAACTCTTAGCACTGCCATAATCTGAACCGCAGTATTTATCGGCACTTCTTTTCCCACAGAGCCATCTTTAAATTCTACAGAAAACTTAGGTACATTTATTTACAAAATGCACTCAAAACGATGAAGAAAAACACCTTTGAGAAACGTGTAAGTATGTCTAAAAATAAAAATAATTATATGGTATGGTAATCCACCAATTAGCACTGAACCCGCGTGATGGATAATGGTCTGGGCTCCCTCGATGTGATAAGATGGGACCCTACAAATCCCACAAGACAAGCAATGCCCACTAATTAAATATGCGAATACCTAATTATCGTTAGTAGATTGACAAATATATACTAGTTAAACTTAGGAGTAATAGTAGGCTACCTTTTATCCTCATCAGCCCGTATCAGTGCACTGACATAGGCATCTCGCAAGGTACCTTACCTTATCGGTTTTTTAAACCTTTTGGCAGTTGTCCGACCACCGGCGATGAACTATTAACCATAAAACGAGTGGGCGAGCAGCGAGTAGCGAGTATAATTTTGTAGCTCTGCTATAGGCCGTAAGCGAGTAACCTATGGGCTATTTTTCGCACAAGAAACGTACAATAGATAGTACATTCTGTGAGAAAATAGCCGAGAGTTACTCGCTTACTCGCCGACGGTGGGACACCTGCCTTAATGACGGGAAAATATTTGCATTGAAAAGCACGATCGGATCGACGCTGACAGCGAAAGTTAAAAATTGCAATATTGCCACAAAATTGATTCGAATTTTGGTAAAATTGCGAATAGCCCAACGGTTTCACGCTTCGAGCGCTAAGTTTTGCAATTAAAATTAATCACTAAAACAGACTTGTCCGTTTTTGCAATACCACACGTAGTGCAGTATAATTTTGCGTTGGTCCCACAAACTTGTGATTACTATCTGGCGAACGTGAACGCGGTAGTTTGCGGCGAATTTTAGATCAGTTTGTCGATGTTGGTATCGCTTTGTTGAAAGTAATTGTAATGAGTTGGGAGCCATATTGAAGCGAGAATATAATGACCTTTGTTGTCCTTTTGACTGTACGTTTTATAGTATTTACGTTCTTCGTGAAAAATTTAATTATTTTACTTGATAAGTTTCCTCTAAACACACGGGGCAAGAAGGACTTAAGTCGCTACCATCTGGCAAACTCAAGCGTGAGACAGAAGATGTCCGCAGCGGCGGAGTGAAGAGCACGGCACAATGACTCCATATTTGTATTTTTATGAAATTTGAATGAAATTTGGCAGGGAAATAACAAAAACATAAATTTTTTTAAACAAGGTCTCGTATTTATAATACCCTACATTTTGATATATATTTTGTACGAATAACTATTTCGGTTTAGACGTAATTTTCATTTTTAAAGATATGGAAATGGCATGTTTGCTTTTTTTTTCTATCCAGCGGAGTTTGTCCAATCGTGTAGGTATCGGTATTCATCAGTCCCTAAACAGACACCCCAAAATTGCATTATATTTATTTCAGACGTTTAATATTTCGTAGAAAAACTGAAAATCCATGGACACCAAATGTAGGTATTATAAATATGAGAGCTTGTTTTAAAAAGATATATAGAATCACTTTGTCGTGCTCTTCACTCCGCCGCTGCGGGACATCTTCTGTCTCGCGCTTAAATTTGACAGCTGGCAGCCTCTACCTGTTACAGTGTAGGCCTTCTCGGCTCAAAATATGTCGACTATGCCTTTAATGCAGTACCAAGGCAAAACTACAAAACATCACAAAACCCAATATATCTATGAAATCCACAGTCTTAACTCTTTATTAGGCAATAAGTTACGCTCCTCTCTTTATCCGGGTCGGCGTGGTCTCTCGCGTACCGTAACCCTTGCATTAGGAGCCAATACTTATCTTTTTGCTGTGAAGCTATGACGTCACCGGTAATCGAAACGGGTACGTGCGCCTGTGAATGGCCGTCAGGGGAACGTTGTTGCGTTAGATTTGCTGGAAATGATAACGGAGAACAAATTCTGTATTGATCTGTACTTTTTTCTCGTGTGGTTTAGTGACCAAACCTATATTTGTCAGAGTTATTCAGGCCGTTAAGGCCTCTGACGTGGCCTAACGACTGCTGTCAAGCGACAGCAACCGAGACCGACCGCTTAACGTGCTTTTAGATGAAAGTGTCACTAGCAGTCACCCATCCATGTACTGACCTCGCGCAACGTTGCTTAACTTGTACGATTGTTTTCAATGTGTACTCGCAACAGCCCCTACAGCCCCCTGATCTGTACTGCTATTTCGAGAGTCATGATTCATGACATATTTCGTCACCACTAAAAAACTAATTACCACCAGTACCTTAATTTAAATAAGAACATGATACAAGTAAAATTAGAACAATAATTTCGCAAACAAAAATTACGACAACAACTTAACTAATAGTTTTTATAAAAATATAATGTTAAAGAGTCTCCAAATACCCATTGTTAGAAAACTTGTAAAGGTGCCATCAGCCTAATAAAGTGTAGTTTTAATATTATTATGTCTATCATTATAACTTTGTTAATTAAGTGTTATTTTGTTATTATAACTAAAATCATGCATAATAAAGAATTAAAAAAAAAAACCAGGTACCTTAATACTACTTTAAAACTATTAGCCATAAGTGTGTTTAAACTTAGCCTTTGGTACATTTGAAACTTATCATTTCTTAACAAATTGTGAAAGTGATCACTAAACATGTTTTAAAGGAACTGAGGTTAAACTAGGTTTATAGCTAACGGCATTAATGAGTCATCAAATATATACAATTAAAATGTGGGTGAGATTTTTTGGTGGGTGAGTTGCCACCTAAGGCAAAAACAATAATATATTCTATAAAGGGTATATGAAGCCGAAGGGGTCTTCAGTATCGGTAACTGAACAACTAATGTTCTACGACTACCCAACTACGACTATCAAAATTAGTTTAAAAGACATTGCCACATTTCAATGGAGCTTTGCCCCACCTATAAAACTACGTGAGCATTTAAGCTGTACCTATCATTTTGTTGGGGCCTTATTAGAGGTTTCATATTGCATAATCATAATCAGTATCATTTTCTACTACTCTCACAACTCCTATAAAGAATAACAAAAACAATGAATAAATCGCTTCGATTTCTTACTTAATTAAGCTGTTTTTTTTCGAATCGCAACTTGTACAAAACTTCATTTTAAACCAATAATTTTAATAAAAAACGGAGATATTTTTACACTTATTCGTTATCTTGTACAACTTGCGGTTGATGGTGGGGCAGAATCTTGCATTGTCATTTAGAAAACGCACAACAGAATCGTCACCGTTTATAATTTGACTGCTACTTATCTAGACGACTCTGTACTAAGTCCTAATTGTACTAAAAAGTCTCTTCCAGTCTCCCAAGCGTAAACATTGTGAGCCAACGTGCAGGGAGGTACTAGGGTCGTGCGAATAAATTTCCCAAATCCCGAGTACGACCACCGTTGATCTACATCGGGGCCTAATGCACCAATATGTCGCTGGGGCTTAGTCCGCACTGTTTGGGGCTCGCTGGCGATTAACGCACGTTGTTTCACTGTTTACAGTTTACAGGGTACGCTGAAACGATGTTTAGCATTAATAAAATAATTGTTACTATTTATTTATTTTATTAATGGACTCGAGTGTTCGTCATTTGCCAAAGTCATGTTACAGAATATTCAAAATATAATATCGTCTTCTCTTTATCCAGGAGAGTCACCGTAGCGTCGTCACTCTGGGTAGCCGCGTCTTATTGTCTTCCTCCAGAGGGGTCGCCGTAGCGTCATCACTCTGGACGAAGCAACTCGACTGTCACGTTCACTCCCGAGCTCGTAGTGGAACTCTTGGCTATCCCGGCAAACTTCAGGTACATAATAATATTTTTAGAAGTAAAACTATAGTGAGACATTACTAAAAAATATTATAAATAAACGTATTGCGTTGGCAATTCAGAGAGGGAATGCTGCCAGCCTTCTGGGCACCGTGACTCCTAGAGGCCATATTTTATTTATAGTTAGTTTATTTATAGGTAGTTTTAGTTTTTAGTTATTTAATGTTAGTTTTTAGTCATTTTATAATTTATAGTAATTTTAATAAACTCAATTACTAGTAATAAACGGATATCACTCACTTATATTGTTGAAGTCGGCAATTAGACCGAATAATAAAAATTAGACTGAATAACATTGCTCAACGACTTTTTCGCTTTTTGAACGTTGTTCACATCTCTTCGTCAACTAGAAAAGAGTTTTAGGAAAACGAATGAAAATGTATAGTTTCTAGAATCATAGCTGAGAACACTCGCAATCAAATCAACTTTCACACAAACTTGGACAAAATGCGACTTGAACCAAATGCGACTTGGACAAAATGCGATTTGGACCAAATGCGACTTGGACCAAATGCGACTTGGACAAAATGCGACTTGGACAAAATGCGACTTGGACAAAATGCAACTTGGACCAAATGCGACTTGAACAAAATGCGACTTGGACAAAATGCGACTTGGACAAAATGCGACTTGTACAAGATGCAACTTGGATAAATGCGACTTGGACAAAATGCGACATGGACAAAATGCGACTTGGACAAAATGCGACTTGGACAAATTCGCCTTGGACAAAATGCGACTTGGACAAAATGCGACTTGGACAAAATGCGACTTGGACAAAATGCGACTTGGACAAAATGCGACTTGGACAAAATGCGACTTGGACCAAATGCGACTTGGACCAAATGTGACTTGGACCAAATGTGACTTGGACAAAATACGACTTGGACAAAATGCAACTTGGACCAAATGCGACTTGGACAAAATGCGACCTGGACAAAAAGAGATTTAGACAAAATGCGACCTGGACAAAAGAGATTTAGACAAAATGCGAATTGGACATATTGGTGGTATTCACGTTAAACACCCTTCTCTTTACGAGGGGGGTTTATAAAATATTCCTAAGTGTCGACAATTCGCCAATTAGTAACACATCCACATATTGCGCATAAATTAAAGCACAATTTGGCATACACGGTGCGTAAATTAGCAAAGTTGAAGTTGTCGATGGTAATTCCTAGCGATTTCCCCAAAATTCGGCATAAACATGACACATCGTAACAGCCATGAAGCAAGGAATGCCTTTATGGAGTAAGACATATTTACATCACAAACACTGCTCTTGCAAGACAAATTTTCTCGTCTCTGCCACTCATTTGTTTGCCATTGTTTGAATTTTTAATAGAAGTCGATCATATAGCAAGTAAAAACACAAAAAACTTGACTGCGTTATTACTTGGATAATAACGCAATATTTTTATTGCCTATGTCAGTCCTACAATCAAGACGAATCTAACGACACCTTATATTATGTTAATATCCATCAAGCCATTTAGGCTGCAAGGCGTGCCAAAGAATTAGACATACATACTCACATTCATATATACACTCGAAACACATAGCCCACCTTCTTGCGCGAGTCGGGTAAAATCAGATGATACAAAAGATGCTTTACTGCCGGCTACAGAGGATGCTTCAAGTATAGTGCAGCCAAAATTTGGAACGACCTGCCTCCCCTAATGCGCAAAAAGATGAGTTTACATTCTTTTAAAGTGGCAGTACAAAGTGGTGTACAAGGCAGGTTTACTACAGAAACAAAAACTAACAGAAAACTTGAAACACTCCTACAAAAACGAGATACCACTAGGGCCCATAGTAAATGATATTTGCACTGACACACACTAACACAACACACATACATCACATCGACCGACCTCTCACATTCACCGCAAACACACACACGTTATCTACACACATACATACAATAAGTAACCATTGGTTGCCATTGGAAGCTGTGAGCTTACCTTACGTACGTACGTACGGTACGATGCTCCTCTATAACAATTTGGAGCCAAGGTGTGGGCTGAAAACCAGCGCTGACGCACTCTGTGTCAGCATCAGCTGAAGCCTAAGTTATATATATGTTTGTTAATTGTCATTGTAATTTTTATTTCTTATATGTATATACTTAATAGGCAATAAATGTTATTCTATTCTATTCTTTAGGACATCTCCATAGACGACATTTTTTCCTTCATCGTAATAGCAGATTTGCCCCTGAATTTGCATAAGAGACGTCGGCCCTATTAAATGTCATACTGTGATTCGACTTGGGCGTTCCTTTGGGCCCAAAATTATTACGGTCAAAATTATTACGTAAAGTACCTACTGCTACACTTAACTCCTTGGTTAAGTGTAGCAGTAGGTACTTTTAACTCGGTGATGGTGAAGATCCGGGTTCGAATTTTAGACGTGTTGAAAATGACAATGCCAGATTCTGCCCCACCATCAACCGCAAGATGTACAAGATAACGAATAAATGTAAAAATATCTCCGTTTATTTTAAAATTATTGGTTTAAAATAAAGTTTTGTACATCTAGCGAGTCGAAAAAAACAGCCTAATTAAGAATTCAGAAAATAGTAAGAAATCGAAGCGAATTATTCATTGTTTTTGTTATTATTCTATAGGAGTTGCGGGAGTAGTAGAAAATGATACTGATTATGATTATGCAATATGAAACCTGTAATAAGTCCCCAACAAAATGATAGGTACAGCTTAAATGGTCACGTAGTTTTGTAGGTGGGGCAAAGCTCCATTGAAATGTGGCAAGGTCTTTTGTCTGTACTGTCAGCAGCAAATGTGTCTACTATTATATGGCCTAAATTACAATGATTATTATCGGCTAGATTTTAGCTTTGTATCTATTCTTCTTATCGTTCCTCTTCTCATCGAAGGTTGGACAACATCATGGCAATTTTCACTCCCTGAACGGCTGCCCGGAACAAGGAGCCGGTGCTGCAGCCGAACCAATCACGTATTTTTTTTAGCCAAGAGTGTATTCTCCTGCCAACGCTCCTCTTCCAACAAATCTTGCCCTGAATTATTAACTGCAGCAGCTTTATATAATCTACCTAAATACCTAAATCTGTTAATATACAATTCTGGATTCATAAAGCTTAAAATTACTACAAATAATAAAATGACTAAAAACTAACATTAAATAACTAAAAACTAAAACTACCTATAAATAAACTAACTATAAATAAAATATGTCCTCTAGGAGGGCATCGGGAGTCACGGTGCCCAGAAGGCTGGCAGCATTCCCTCTCTGAATTGCCAACGCAATACGTTATACCTAAATTATATTATAACATAGTTGAACTCAAATATTTTCTTAAAAACTACTTGAAACATTTTAAAAGTTCTTGTAAATTACGCAGGTAAGTATATTTCAGCCATCTACTATTGATTTTTTCTTTACAATCGATCAATAAGTTTTTGAGAACATCTCAATCTTCAAAGTCAAAGTCAAATTTCTTTACAGCAAGTACGCACGTTGTGTATATTTTTGCACGTCAACATACTTTTTGAATTTACATTTACATCATTTTGCAATGAAAAGGTGCCAACGTTGAGGAGAAAAAGTGGCAAAAAACTCTCAGCAGCACATCTTGGAAAGTAATGATAACACAATTACTTAATAACTAGGTATTACACAACTATTGTTATTATTAGTAAGTACCTAATCTAAACTTTATCCTTCATGCGGAACCGGCGACACACACACCTTAATTGAGTACCTATCTATATTAAGTAGGCATACTTTTCTTTGATTAAGAATGTATATAACTTTATCCAACCAAAATTCTCTTGCTTTAATCTGTATTACCATTTTTATTTTCACATTAAGGGTGCTTTCAGACTGATTTATAATGTTATTAATCAAGCTGAAATATCAGGCTGGTCCAATTATCTGTTGGATTCCGCTGGTTTTGTTTCATCCGTGTTCCTTTCACGTATACAATGTTATGTCGGCCGCAATAATAAATAGTGATATTTTTTCAAGTGAATATAAATATTTCGTCTGTCAAAATATCCATATTTTATTCTTATGGGAGGTATTTTATTTTTTGTTCGAGTTTTTCCCTGTTGAATTTTTTGAAGCTGAAATATTGAAATAAAAATAATACGCAGTTGAGTCGATTACAGTCCAGAATATCGCATGTTAAATGTGATCGTCGCTACACGAGGTGAGAGACAGATGCGTTTAGGTTTAGGATTAGACTTGTCAGCCCCAACAGAATCGCACCAAATGTTAATGCCTAACAGTGCAAGCCTTAACTCCAGGTTAAGCGTTAACCCTTTCTGGAGCAGAGGTTCATATTTGATCGAGTGCTACCTAGCTGGTCAATCTTTAAAAAATATCTTATTAGAAAACTATTGTGTTGGTCGAATGGCGAAGCTAACTGATTTTTAATTAAACAATTTATATCAAAGCTATATTGGTTAAATAAATGAGATAGGTTACTTATTGGTATAATTCCGAATTAAAGTTTTTAACATCATAAGAATATAAATCTTTCTTCAAGTTACTGATGTGCCGTTGACTGTACCTTGAAGTTTACAAATCGAGAGCACCCAAGTGTAAAATAAGCGCCTATAGCGGTCTACAGTGAACACAGCTTCTGCTCACTGCTGTTGACGAGGCGATTTGTTATAGTCTAGCCTACTTTATACTTGTCAATGAACATCTAATAGTATACAATATCCGTGGCTGAATAGTTACAGCATCTGCCTAAAAAGGTTGGTCTGCGATGACCCTTATTGGTAGATGGCGGAAATGAGCTTCGCACCCAGGCCCCATGTACATAGCTGCCCTAGCTGAGAATCGATCCTGGGACCTCCGTATCGCAAGTCCATTGACCCAACCACTGAGCCACCGAGCTCTTGATGACTCGCGAGTCTGATGATTAGTTAACTATTAATCTTCATTAATATTAAGAGACTACGTACATTTGCCCTTTCGCAGTTTCCATCTATATCTTTGTTTACACAAAGGGATATTTGTTCACCAAATTGTCCTTGACAAATATTAATATTCTCAAGTTTATTTGAGAGCGTCGTCAATTAAGTCGCAAACTTAGTTTGTCGTTTTGTGCTTAACTTCGCTTAGAGTTGTTATCTTAGTTCTTCAGTCGGTGACGGCTTATTTATTTAACACAGAAACTTGGAGTTGATTCAGATGTTATAATAATTGTTAAATCTTGGATCGAGGTAAATATGGAACTCGTGGATGGTTTCTCGAGATAATATTTAGGTTTGAGTTTTAGTTGAGAAAATATCAGAGAGAGTTTTTTTTGCCACTTTTTCTCCTCAGCGTTGGCACCTTTTCCTTGCAAAGTGGTGTAAATGTAAATTCAAAAATATGTTGACGTGCAAAAATGTACACAACGTGCTTACTTGCAATAAAGAAATTTGACTTTGACTTTATCACTTAACTAAAATGGAATTAGCAATCCTTGCTTTCGTTAAAAAGTTTAATACAGTCGAAGACAGAGATAAGTATACAGAGAGCCTCAATAAGGTTGAAATTTTCTCAAAAACTTATGGACTAAATTTTATAATACTTTTACAGTACATAGTTTTAACTTTTATCTATCTAACAGTGAAATAATTTTTGCAATAGGTCGAGTAGTTATTGAGAAAATCTCAACCTTAAAAACTCTACTGTACACCTTTTTCTGTGTTCCACCGTAACTAATGCTTTTTTTAAATGTCATAATATTTTAGTATGTCGTCCTTGAAAGATTTCGTGTATTGTTTAGAAATTAGATCAAGCGGTTTTAGATAAAATTGTTGTTAAAGATTTCTATGTGTGTGTTGTATTAAATAAACGTGTTTTCATACATGCTCAGAAAATGCTTAATACCCGCTTATTTTTATTCTACATGTACAGAGTACAAAATAATTTTAAAGTTTAACTCAATCATCAGGGTTCCTTACAAACATGTACTATACAAAATTACTTGCTAAAAACATTCCAGCTGGTTTCCTTGCTCTTAAAATATTAGACATCTATTAGAGAGTCTAACATCTAGATTAATGGCGAAGAATGTGTGAACGAGATGCGACTTTTACCTTAGTGATAAGCGAGAGCGATAATAATTTTGAGAACATACGTAAATGACATTGCCACATTTCAATGGAGGTTTGCCCCACCTTCAAAACTACATGACCATTGAAGCTGTATCTATCATTCTGTTGGGGACTTTACAGGTTCCATGTTGCATAATCATAACCAGTAGGAGTTGCGAGAGTAGTAGAAAATGATAACAAAGACAATGAATAATTCGCTTCGATTTCTTACTATTTTCTGAATTCGTAATTTAGCTGTTTTTTCGACTCGTTTGATGTACAAAACTTTATTTTAAACCAATAATTTTAATAAAAAACGGAGATATTTTTCATTCATCATACGGTTGATGGTGGGACAGAATCTGGCATTGTCATTTTATATAATTTATTTATTTGATAGCATCCTATCCTATCTTCCCTTAAACCGTGTTTTGTCTCTTTCACACAACTTTAAGATCATAACTTAGAAAGAGACCGTGGCTTGATTGAATATCGTCACATTTATGACTAATAGCGCCAGTTCTAATTAGCTATATACCTAGTTAAACCTTACTTTCCTTAAACCATGTTTCACCACTTTCACACTTCGTTCAGAAATTTTAATTTAGAAGGGAACCGTTGCTTAAACCGTGAAGTAACTTTTAAGTCACATGATTAGAGCTAGTTATAGTGCTGTCCATAAACCTAGTTAAACCTGACTTCCTTTATATCGTGTTGCTATCCCTTTCACACTTCGTTAAAAAGGTTAAGATAGAAAGGGACAGGGTGGCTAAACGGTGGCGTAACTTTAAATCACGATGAATAACAGCAAGTTAAAGCGTTAACGGCATCGCTTACGCTTATGACCATGCACTGGTACACAAGGATTAGTCGCCGGGTTTTCTGCGCGAAATTATATGCACCATAGCGTCTATCCGACATTAACTTAATTGCTACGTGAATATTCAAGAAGAGGGATTTTGTGATCCTATCCCAGTGAACCATGTTTTAGATAGACATTGGTAAAATAAAGTAAATTTGTAATAAAAGGGCGTCCAAAATGGCCAGAATTTTCGAGTAGTCTGTAGTAGGTATGTATACGGTATAAATATTAAAACAATGGAAAAACAAAGGAGTGATAGAAATTTGAGTGATAAGGAAGTGAAACACAAGTGACAGAACTTTATTTATTTTATTAATGGACTCGACAGTTCGTCATTTGCCAATGTCATGTTACAGAAATTTCAATATATTTAATAGTCTTCTATCTTCCTCCAGGGGAGTCGCAGTAGCGTCTTCGCCCTGGGTAGCCGCGTCTTCATGTCTTCATCCAGAGGAGTCGCCGTAGCGTCATCACTCTGGACGAAGCAGCTCGACAGTCACGTTCACTCCCGAGCTTGTAGCGGGAACTCTTGATAAAAGCTTGAAACTTCAGATCTTGCATAAATAATCTAATAACTTCACCGTACAGTCATTCGCGAACATTTTTTGATTAATTTAACGTGATATTAAACACAAAATAGTCCCTGTAGACATTAAAAGGAAAATTATCAAATAATTTTGCAACAGTCGTTTCCCGCCATTTTCAAGAGAACCCGTGACAGAACTTAAAATTTACAGTTTTAGGATTTTTTCCTTTACTTGTGCTATAAGACCTAGCTTCTTGCCAAATTTCATGATACTAGGTCAACGGGAAGTGCCCTATATAGGTTTTGGATTTCTTGCATTTTCATACAAATATACGAGAAAATGCGACATAAACAGCGATATCGTTTGATTGCGTTCACATACAAGGTTGATTTTTTGACAGCTGCATTAGGTTGCAGGCTTGAATATTTGGTATTATTTTCAACTTGATACGTATACGGGTTTCTGAGATATATAGGTCTTGACAGATAGACAGACGGACAACAAAGAGATCCTATAAGGGTTCCTCTTTTCCTTTAGAGGCACGGAACCCTAAGAACTGGGTATTTTGGAATACGGTTCTGAATCTATTATTTTGCTTTATAACACCACTTTCTATCAGATATCTTTGCCGATGCAAACGTATACATTGCATTTCTAATTACGCTAGCTGGATTGTCTCACATATACAGTATAGACGCAGTAACATACGCAGTATATTTAGTATTCTCGGGTATACATTTACATAATACAAGGCCTGAGGTGAGAATTAACCAATATCTGTTTCTCTGACAGGTCCTCGTAGGCTTTGCATATTGACATTCGAACCTTTGTGGCAAAGCGAACATTCGAATTGCTGGAATCAGGATAGTGATCACATCGTATGTTGGTACTATGGCTGTGAATATTTGTTGTTAGATCTAGGTATCCCAATCAATGCTAGTGGAAATAGCAGCCTGCATATAATAAGACTGTAAAAAAGTTGTGTCTATACAATGGATATTTTTTGAAAAGAATAATTGTAATGTGTTTTAGGATCGATACTGATGCCAAAACACTAATTTTTAGAAATTTTGTCTGTTTGTCTGTGACTTTGTGCAAGTATCACGCCATAACTACTGAAGGGATTTTGATGGGAGTTTCACTAGGAGATAGCTGAAATATCCGGACAGCTCATAGGGCTATAAGCGATGGCGGTATGTGATGTGGAAACAAGGATCCAGAGAGGAAGATCTGCCTCCTGATCTCCTCCATCCTCTCCAGCCTCCTCCTCTACGCAAACGAAGTTACGGGGTACAGCTAGTTCTAAATAAAAACGTGTAAAAATGTACACTAATGTATGTACGGGTACATAACTTGCAATAAAGAGATATGATTCTGATAATGTGTGATTCTGCGACGCCGCTAAATATAATTCTAAACCTATATAAACGCAACTGTCATTGTCACTCATATGCTACATCGCGTAACAGTGAGTGCAGGGACCCCTCGCGAACCGACGACTAAAATTAGTTATGGTATCTCGAATTGCAAGAATTAGTATTGATTAGGTCTGATTCTGTCGACGCCACCAAGTCTAAACTTAAACGCAATTGTCACTGTCAATCATATGCTTTATTAGCATCGCGGCCCATTACTAAAGGTAAATGCATTAAGGCGAGGCCATGGGGTCATTTGAGCCTAGTGAGGGGGTGAGGTGCGGGGCGAGGGAGGGGCGAGAGAGGGATGACGCGCATTGATCGGGGTCATTACTCGCGAAGGTACACAGAGTAAGCGTAACCAGTGTCCTCACTGTGACGTCACAGCTCGCTACCCATAATAATACCTATACAGAATGTCCCACGGATAGACGATATACCGAAGTCCACTTGTCGGTGCCAACATTATCGACCCATTTAATGCCAAATAGGGATATCCCAAGTCTGACAGCTTCGGAGTTACTTATTTCAATTTTCGCGATTGTCGGAAAATATTTCTTTCAAATCTTGAACTTTTGTCTATACTAAATGTTGTCGCACATTATGTCAACTCGGAACCGTATCATCATCACCCCTCCTGTTCACCTCTCGCCGCCAACCAGGCTTCAACTTCTACACTGGCCCTAACACGGGCTGTGCTCGTGACAATCCCATACCACTCCCACTAATATTATAAATGCGCAAGTTTGGATGGATGGATGGATGTTGCTGAATGAAACTTTACAATAATATGGCTCATATTATACATCAAAATAACACATAGGCTATAATTTATAATCCTGCGCAGACGAAGTGGTGGGCAGAAGCTAGTTGACAATAAAGTAAAGCAATTTGTACTTTTAAACGTATTTATTTATACGGAAGGTCATAAGCAGACATACGTTAAACCGACCGTCCGGAGTGGGTTCAGTGCAGTCAAATTCGCATCTACAGGTTATATATTTTAATTATTTTTTAAGTTATTTATATTGACGTAACGTAGCGTAGTGATGTAGTATGACGTAGTAGAATAAAATACTATGTTAATACTAATCTGACGGAAAAAAAGACCTGGAATAATAGGAATGTCAATTAGGTAATATTGTTGTAATAAAAGTGAAAAATAGGAATAATCAAATTATTTGCTAGGGGAATATATTTTGAAAGTACTTTCACGCGATTTAATAAAAAATTGAGCATAAATTCTTATAAAATACAAAATTTATTAAAATTTTAATAACCATAGAGGTTACATTACAACAAATCTGTTTTTGACTTTAAGTGACAAACTGTCAAGTGTATCAATAAAACTAAATAAATGACGAATTTTGTAACGTGATGTTAGGTAAGTATTATTATTGGTGTCAGGTGTGACGTCAGTGATGGTGAAATCTGGCCCGTGTTATCACTGCGTAGGGTAAAACATGACACACATTATGTGCTGTTGACTGTACTTTTAAAAGTAGGCACAGTGTATATTGAATCAGTCTATAACTACGTAGCTATTGAAATTTGGCCCGTATTATCACTGTGCTTAGAGTAAAATGTGGCAAACTTTATGTGATGTTCACTGTACATAGTTTTACAAGTAGCAACTACGTACAAACTATTTGAAGTTCGATTGCTGTTTGTTTGTTTGTTCTGTGGGACAAATCACCGTCAATAGTCATTTGTTTTGGCCTGTTCCACTTTGGTCAATTTGGAAGTTACTGATCAGCCCCCCTATTACCGTTCTCAAAACGATGAAATTATACCATGTCATGGCGCGCCAACCAGAGACGCCGCTATACCAATGCAATAGCACTGTCCCTTTCACGGCCGCTATGACATGATTTGATTTGATCGTTTTGAGAACCGTAATGTTATAGCCCCACTGTAATGTTAGCCGACTTGTCTTCATCTGCAATTATCAGGCCACTGCTCGCTCCCAATATACGACACTCGACACTGGTGTTCGTGTCGCGTGTAATATGATGACTTCAAAAACATGGTTCGCGAAAAATCTATTGTGTTAAGGAATATCTGTTTTAGGTTATGAGTCCTTTTTATATTCAAAACGATGCACAATCATTCCGTGATTAGTAAACTAATAATCTTAAAGTATAGGTGTGACCAAATTCGACTCGTATTATTTTAAATTTTATTACGTTATGACGATCGTGGGAGCATTCCAAGATTTCCAAGGTAAAGACCAAAGTGGAACATTTGGCAAAAATCGATACAGGTCCGACCTCGGCAGCGCCCAGCGGCGCACTGAAGCTCGTAGCGCCGTGCATTTGTATTTATACAAATTGTGTTTTTTCTTAAATTTTGCCTGGTATAAAAAAAACCTTACAAACAACAGATTTTCATCTCATCAAGCTCTTCTATTTATAATAACCTACATTTTGATATATATTTTGTATGAATAACTGTTTTAGTTTAGACACACTACTCTGTGAAAAGACAGGAAAGGGGTATGTTTGTGATTTTTTTCTATCGAGCGAAGTTTGTCCAATCGTGTTTCGGGAGCCAACAGTCCCTAAATAGATACCCCAAGATTGATATATATTTTTTTCAGGCCTTTAATTTCAGTAGTTAGTGCCGTAGCCTTCATCGAAAAACTTAAAAACGTCCCAACACCTCGCCTTAAATAAACCTTACTTGAAGTTGCATTTTATCAATTCTAATTCAATTGTCTTACATTTTGTTCATTTTTAGAGTCTTTTATCTATACATATAATGAGACTGTAAAAAAGTTGTGTCTATACATTGGATATTAAAAAAAAAAAATTGTAATGTGTTTTAGGATCGATACAATTTTTTTGAATTTTTGTCTGTTTGTCTGTGATTTTGTGCAAGTATCACGCCATAACTACTGAAGAGATTTTGATGGGAGTTTCACTAGGAGATAGCTGAAATATCCGGACAGCTATAAGCCATGGCGGTATGTAATGTGGAAACAAGGATCCAGAGAGGAAGATCTGCCTCCTGATCTCCTCCATCCTCTCCATCCTCCTCTACGCAAACGAAGTTGCGGGGTACAGCTAGTACAGCATATAACAAAACTATTTATTCGTAAAAATAAAAACCAATTTGAATATCCAGTGGAAATAAAAACTTCTGTATTAAAAATATATTCGGATCAAAAACTTCGATAGTGCTTTTAGGCTTAAAGTATTGTTGTTTTATATTCTTTGTTATGTTTCCATATAAGCTACAGCCGGGTTGTTGTATATTCGTCACAAAGTAAATTAGAGTAAAGTAAAAAAATAGTAATATAATCTTAAAAGGGAAAAATTAAAATAGAGATAAAGTTTATTTATATTTCAAATTTTTTTTTATTAAAATTAGATTTAATAAAATAGAGAATAGAAAATTAACAGAGGCAACTGTATGAGTTAAAAATGTTTTATAATAATAATAATAATGATTATTTATTCAGACAACTAGGTCCATTTGTGTTAGTAACAATTTTCTTAAAAGCTTTTAAGAAAATTGTTACTGTTTCTGAAATTAAAAGGTTAGGGTTAGATATTAGGGGGATAAGTCTTAATAAATTAATTTCAAGTCTAATTCAACATCCAAATCAAGAATTAGAAGAAACAGAGATTAAAGTTCTAAAAAATAAAAATAAGAAAAATATTTTATTGGAGTTAAGAAAGAAAATAATTTAAAAATAAGGTTTTTATCTAAAAAAAGATTTTTTTTTTGATTTACCCTAATATGATATCATAGTGAAAATGAAGCATTTCACAGTTAATACTTCGATTCTATATGTAAAACTATCGGACTATTATTTTAAATGCTACATAGTTTTTTTTATCTCGTGTGGTTTAGTGACCAAACCTATTTGTCAAAGTTATTCAGGCCGCCCGTAGGCCTCTGACGTGGCCTAACGACTGCTGACAACAACTGGTACCAACTGCTTAACGTGCTTTCCGAGGCAAGAAGGGGCTCAGATGAAAGTGTCACTAGCGGTCACCCATCCAGGTCCTGACCTCGCCCAACGTTGCTTAACTTGTGCGATCGTTTTCAACGTGTACTCGCAACTGGACTACGAGCCCCTTTATTTACATCGTTATAACACTGGGATGTCCACATAAGAGCTTGTTTGTCCACCAGGATCACCGGGTCCGTCCGATTGCGTCCAATCACAGACAGACGAATGCCCTGATTGAAGCGTGGACACCCTACAATTGCGTATTTTTTTTTATTTCACTCTATATCTCTTTTAGCGCAGCAAATTGAATAAAAAGTGAAAAGTTTCTTTAAATGTTTTATTCTTTAATTTTTTAATGTACACAAAGTTGATTACAATACAACACATGGAATAAGATGTACATAAGGTGTGTTTAATGCGCTATATGGTTCTCAAAAGCAAGAGTGAGACACAAGATGCCCCGCAGCGGCTGAGTGAAGAGCACGGCGCAGTGCCTCGATATTCGTATTTTTATGAATTTTGGCAGGGAAATAAAAATACGCCAACAAAAATCAGATTTTTTTAAACAAGCTCTCGTATTTATAGTACCCTACATTTTGATATATATTTTGTATGAAAAACTATTTCGGTTTAGATATAATTTTAAAAGACATGGAAGGGGTATGTTTGCCATTTTCTTCTATCGAGCGATGTTTGTCTAATCGTTTATCGGTATTCATCAGTCTCTAAATAGACACCCCAAGATTGCTATATATTTTTTTTAAACGTTTAATCTTAGTAGTTAATGCCGTAGCCTTCGTAGAAAAACTGAAAATACGCGCATACGAAGCCTTAAGTCTGGATTAGAGTTTTCTACCAGCAAACCAGTGTGAGAGAGAGATGAGATCTGGAGCAGGCAGAACATGTGCACACAAAATTAATGTTTTATATTAATTTATAAAACTTATAAAATACTGTAGGTACATAAACCATACCTACATGCATACTAATAAATCTAATACAAGAGATATATAAATGAGAATACACTACTTATATTATTACTTACAGTACTACTCAACAGATACATACAATACATACATATTTATATCACAAGGAACTTTTGTAGTTTTACTGATCTATAAATTACTTATAATGCTTTAAACAACCCTAAAAAACTTTTAAAAAATCTTTCAACTCTCTATTTAAATTTTACCAGATTTGGCCGGAGATTTGAGTGTAAAATACGCTCTTTTCTTTCCGTGTAAGTCATAAGATTAATTATATTTCCTGGCTTCATTCTTCAGATATAAGATATTTACAACGTAGTCCCTTAAACCTACAAGGTAGCATCGCACAATTTAAAGAATCGATTCACAAAATCGATATTTTTTTTTTTTTTTTTTTTTTTTACTCGATATCAAATCCATGCCGCCATTTTCATTCCTTTTTCGTGCGAGGTAGCGTGCACACGTGAAACTCAGTTACGATGCCGAAACGCAAAAAAGAAAACCGAAATCAAGTGAAACGACGCCGGATTATTTATTCGTCGTCTGATTCAAGCTCAGGTAAGTCAAAATACCATTATTTTTAAATCTGCATCTTTAAAATGTACAGAATTTCACACCGTTACGTTAGCCGAGAGTTATCGTAACGGTTTTAGTTCAAAAATCAGTAGGCCCGGGGGTTGGTCGTGAACCATCACGAAGGCAAGATTTGAACAACCAAAATAATTAAGTGAAATTCATGCCGAGCGATAAGATAGTCGAGAACTATCCCGTCGGCAAAATAGGCCGCGCCTCGATCGAGAATCGCTCCGCGGGCCGTCACACACATTACGACACGTACTTTGTGTATCAAAACACATCTACCCACATAATAAAGTTCTAAAATATAATCTTTGCACATTGGGAGAACTTACGTGTATACGTGGGTACCTGCTATAAAATGTGGGTTTGGTATGCGGATTTATTAATTACTCATAGTAAATACATGTTCCTAATGTATTTTACAGATGAGGATTCGACGGTTGAGATCCAGGAAATGGAAACTCCCGTAGCAACGGACGGCGTCAGCTCCGAGGCACGCCCCCAGGAGCCGCCGCCGCCACCGGCGCCGGAGACGCCTCCAGATGCCACGCCCGAGCTAGAACCGGATATTTTAGCCGCGCTAGGGGCACAAACCAGCGAGGAGCCCGAATATGGGCCGAATATCCACTCTAGCATAGCACAGCTATGGCAGCCTCTTTTAAAAAAGGGTATGATTAGAGAGGACAAAGAAAAAATTCTCAAGGAATATTTGGTGCCGGCAAATTGTCAGCTTTTACAGGCACCCAAGCTAAATGCTGAAATTTCAGCGGCGTTAACAGATGCCGCTCGAAACAAAGATAAAAAGATCCAAACCGACCAACAACAGCTGGGCGCCGGAATAACGGCAGTTAGTCGGGCGCTGGACGCGTTATTAGATAAGGATCAAAATAGGCTTCAGGCTATTAAATACATGAGTGACGCATGTCGCATCCTATGTGACCTACACCAAATGGATACTCAGACTAGAGTAAAGCTAATAACTCCAAGTTTAACCAAAAACTTTTTGACAGTGATTAGCGACACCAGTCGCGACGACACTCTATTCGGAAGTAAACTGGCGGAAAAAATAAAAGCCTCTAAAGCCATTGAAAAACAAGGGCTTCAAATAAAGAAAACCGTCACTGCCACGGCACCATCTACTTCTTCACGTCCAGCTCAGAGCCAGCGGGGAAACTGGTCAGCGCCCTCCCGTTTCCCTTCGAACAGAGGGACGCGCGGGGGGGCCAAGAAGACATACATGCCCCGCAAGCCGCCGCCGACGGGCTCGACGGCCGCTCCGACTCCCAAGTCACAAACCCGTGCTGCAGCGAGCAAGTAGCAGCCGCTCAGGTACAACACGCTGGCCGGGTTCAGTACTTTTATAACTGTTGGTCTAAAATTACTGATAATCAGACTATTCTAAAATGGATTCGCGATGGTTTGTCGATCCCTTTCGACAAACAAGTAGCCCAACAAGTTGTGCCCCACGTGTCTTGGTCATCAGACGACCGTCGGGATATGTCGTTAGCGATCCAAAACTTGCTACACTTGGGTGCGATATCTGTATGTCTTCCATGTAGTGGTCAGTTTATATCAAAAATATTTTTGGCACCAAAGCCGAATGGCGGAAAAAGGTTCATTCTGAATTTAAAATCGCTGAATAAATTCATCTCGACAACTCATTTCAAAATGGAAGATTACAGAACCGCAGCCAAGTTAATACCAAAGGACGGATTCTTAGCCACGATAGACCTTAAAGAGGCCTACCTCTTGATTCCTATTGAGAAATCTCAACGTAAATATTTGCGGTTTCAATTTCAAGACGAAAAAGATTCGCGACCGGTAACTTATGAATTTACCGCGATGCCCTACGGGTTGTCTGTAGCGCCGCGAGCCTTTAGCAAGATCATGAAGGAGGTAGTCACCTCCTTAAGGTGCCGTGGGTTCCAGTCTGTGCTGTACTTGGACGATTTTCTCTGTATTGGAAATACTTACAATAATTGCCTAGAAAATGTAAACGAAACCATTAGCTTACTTCAGTGTCTTGGTTTCGTAATTAACCATTCTAAAAGCCAGTTACAACCGCAGAAAATATGTAAATTTCTGGGTTTTTTGTTTAATACAAATAACATGACTTTATCACTGCCCACAGAGAAACGTAGCAATATTGCACAGGTAGTCAATAAATTCTTAAGTGTTACCCGTTGCACAATTCGCGAATTTGCAAAACTGATCGGAGTGTTAGTTGCTGCCTGCCCAGCCGTAAGGTATGGGTGGCTGTATACTAAAATATTAGAGAGAGAAAAATATCTTTTCCTGCAAAGACATAATAATTATAACGCGAAAATAACCTCGGAATATCGCAGAAGACTTATCTTGGTGGTCACAAAATATATCCCACACATCGTGTCCGATGAGAATATCAAATTACGATAAAATTATTTTCACTGACGCCTCCAAAACAGGTTGGGGCGCGGCATATAATGATGAACGGGCGAACGGTAGTTGGAAGGACGAGGAACGTCGATGCCACATCAATTACCTTGAGCTTCTTGCGATATTTCTTGGTCTTAAAAGTTTGGTTCGAAACGACACAAACTGTACAATTCTGCTACGAGTGGATAACACCACTGCCTTAAGCTACATCAATCGGATGGGCGGTATACAGTACCCTCACTTAAACAATCTGGCTCGACAGATTTGGCAATGGTGCGAGAAGCGTAACATATGGCTAACTGCTTCTTACATAAATACAAAGGAGAACACAGAAGCAGACGAAGAATCCAGGCGAATAAACCCAGACATTGAATGGGAACTGTCTGACACAGCCTACACGAGTGTACTTACAGAATTTGGTCAGCCTCAAATTGATTTATTTGCTTCACGCACCAATGCCAAATGTGAAACTTACGTTTCTTGGAAACCAGACCCCGACGCAATGATTATTGATGCATTCACGATCGACTGGAACCCATATCATTTTTACGCATTTCCACCTTTTTCTTTAATTTTGAAATGTGTTAGAAAAATAATAGAAGACAATGCTACTGGTATTCTTGTCTTTCCAAATTGGCCATCACAGCCATGGTACCCCCTTTTGAAAAGTATCATAATATCAGATATTATGTTTTTAAAACCGGATAAACATCTATTAAAATCTCCTTTCAGAGATCACCACCCCCTGTTCAAACAACTTACCCTGGGGGTCGCGAAGCTCTGCGGCAGGCGTATCTCCGACGAGGCACGCCGGCGGCCGCGCTAGAGTTGGTTATGGCTTCGCTAGCTGACAGCACTACTAAACAGTACGGCACGTCGCTTAAGCTTTGGTGGCAGTATTGCGCGACAAACAATATTAACCCACATGCGGGTACAAATCAATCAGTTTTGTCGTTCTTAGCTGAGCGATACCATAAAGGTGATGCTTACGGCTCGCTTAATAGTCACCGTTCCGCTTTATCCGCTTTACTTGGTACCGATAATGTAGGTTCGAATGAGTGTGTTAAAAGGCTCCTTAAAGGCGCGTACAGGCTTAAACCGCCGATACCTAAATATAGTTCAACCTGGGACCCGCAGATAGTTTTAAATTATTTATCAGGATTGGTTCCTCACAGCGAACTGACCATTGATAAATTAACAAAAAAGCTAGTGATGCTTCTTGCTTTATGTACTGCTCACCGGGTACAAACTTTTTCCCTCATGAGACTGGAAAATGTAAAAATTACCTCCAATGGCGTAAACATTCTTATCACCGATTGTATCAAAACATCGGGGCCAGGTCGCGAACAACCTGTATTATTTCTTCCGTATTTTAGGGAAAATAACAGCATTTGTCCCGCTACAGTCCTAAACTGCTATATATCCGTCACTAGGGATCTGCGACCCGCAAACGTGAGGAACCTTTTAATAACACACAAGCGACCGTATGTCGGCGCCACTAGTCAGACCATCAGCCGGTGGATAAAGCAGGTGCTGTCAGAGAGCGGCGTGGACGTGGCGGTGTTCGGCGCGCACAGCGCGCGGCACGCAGCCACGTCGGCCGCGCGGGCGGCCGGCCTCAGTCTTGACGTCATCCGGAAGACCGCTGGCTGGACCCCTTCGTCCTATACCTTCGCCAAGTTTTACAACAGGCCTATTATAGAAGAAGGTGGATTTGCTAGATCTGTGTGTATACCTAATCACAATTCTGATTAGGAAGTTGATTTCATTGGTTAATTAATATTATTTCTAGAAGTTTATTTATGTTTTTCTAAAATAAACCAAGTTGATTGATATCAAATGTTTTACTTAATAAACAAAACTTTCGACTCTAAACCTCTACGTTGTAAATATCTTATATCTGAAGAATGAAGCCAGGAAATATAATATACGATCAAACGAACTTCTTGAAGTGAAGTTCGATCAATATTATATGAGTGGCTTCATTCGAAGATATAAACACCCTCCCGCCCAGAACCCCAAAAAGAAAGTTTTGCAAATATTGTACACAATGTACTCTAAAGAAAATGAAAATGGCGGCATGGATTTGATATCGAGTAAAAAAAAAAAAAAAAAAAAAAAATATCGATTTTGTGAATCGATTCTTTAAATTGTGCGATGCTACCTTGTAGGTTTAAGGGACTACGTTGTAAATATCTTATATCTTCGAATGAAGCCACTCATATAATATTGATCGAACTTCACTTCAAGAAGTTCGTTTGATCGTATATTTTTGACTATATTTTTCCATACAATCTTTAATTATTCGTTATTTTTCCATATCCACGTTTGTTGGGGGCATAGTCTATCGGGGGAGCTCAAGTCCATGAACCATCACTCAGCCCAGTTGGTAGATTACACGTGCCTTAATTTTTATATTCCTATGCATGCAGGTTTCATTACCATCTTTTTACCGATTTTAGGTAAAAAGATTTTAGGTAAATATATTATGTTATATAAAACTCGTTATAGGGAATTATCAGTCCAAAATAATATTTCCATGATCAATATTCAATTATCCGTGAAGAATACTTACCTCATATTGATTTCAATAATATGCATCGTTCGTAGCAATGTGCTACGACGTAGCTCGACGTAGCACTTATGTAGAGAAGGCAATTTAAACTATTGGAGTACTAGAAAATGCAAACTGTTTTCAAGATTGTACTAGTATTGCTCTAGGCTATAAAATGCCAGGTTTAGAACATTGAACTCTATATAGAAATAATATGCTCTATATATTCCAAGTTATTTTCAGTTTCAAGTAAATATTGTACACACAATTTAAACCAAGCTTTATTTTACACTTGACAAAAATTTAAAATGCTGCCAGCCTTCTGGGCACCGTGACTCCCGATGCCCTCCTAGAGGACATATTTTATTTATAGTTAGTTTATTTATAGGTAGTTTTAGTTTTTAGTTATTTAATGTTAGTTTTTAGTCATTTTATTATTTATTTTATACAGCATTGCAGCCATCATGGTCACGAGCAGACTACTCGAAATATCGAGACATCAATAATAAATGTTTAACACGGTAATTCCCGTTTTATCTAATTAATATGTATACAAACCGTGAAAGTTTAAAAAGTGATAAATGTTTATTATTTTGATATTTTCTTGCATATGCGAAATGAAAGTCTAAATATAAAGTTCATACAAGTTCGTACAAGTTATCGATAAAAAACACGTTACCCCCCGGCTTCGGCTTCCTATATCCTTTATTTATTTCACAATCTACATGAAACTAGGAGATTTTCGATAAAAGTTTCTGAGAATGTCGCTGGAACCCTAATTGACATACTAAAATGTCATTATCTATTCTACTAGCAAAATAGGTATATCTTTAAAAGCTAGATAAAACTTTAATTGAGCCTAGGATAGATTAAGCTTTTAACCTAAAATATCTCGTTCCAATTAGTCGCTAAAAGTGTATTATTATTCTGTCAGAGGTAAGTTTTAATTAGAAGTGAACAATTTGAATTGAATTGATTAGTCAATTCTTTTGAATTTAATCGATTTATTTATTCATTTTTTTTTTCAAATTCCTGAAATTTTTCCTGATATATCATCATCATCAGTCTATTTATATTGCCCCACTGCTCGGGCACAGACCTTCCCTTGCATCGAGGGAGCTCGGACCATGATCCACCATGGGGGTCCAGTGCGGATTGGCGGATTTCATATATTTTGCCCAGTTTTATAGCCAAATCTCCCCTGACTTATGATCTGTTGTATAAATTACTGTTAGCAGTATGCTCACTATTGTATTATATTAGGTTATAATATCATAAGTATTTCAACTCTTTCGGATTTTTTGTTATTTAATAAATATATATTCTTGTGTCAGTCTGAAAACATAATTTTTAACACACCTCAAAAACCTTCAGAATTCGCTTCGTCATAATATAGTTTAGTCCGTAGACTAACAGTCACGACTTAACACAAGCTTGATTTACATCTACATACATCAAACGTGCCCGGCGTGTGTCGTGCGTGGCATGTGCGTGATCGACAAAATATTCCTCATCTATACAATGTGTATGTGTATCCATTCGACTGGTCCTCGCCTCGGGGGACTTCAGAGCTGGGGAGTATTTTGCCCAGCGCCTGAGCCTCGCTATACAGCGGGGCAATGCGGCCAGTGCGCTGGGCACCCTGCCGCGCGGGACGGGCCTTGACGAGGTGTAGTGTTGGCTAGATATATTTTTTTATATAATATGTAATTTTTATAAACAGTTCTAAGTATACTTTTATTGTAGTATGTGTATGAATGTGTTTATATTTACCGTACCAGGCCATGTAGACGCGGACAGACACATTGTATAAAATAATATGATTTTATCTGCCAGGCCACATACCGAACACGTTCGATGTCTCTAGATGTAAATCAAGCTTAAGGGCTGTCAAACTCGAGCGCGAAACAGAAGATTTCCCGCAACGGCGAAGTGAAGAGCACGGCACAATGACTGCATATTTGTATTTTTATTATTTTGGATGAATTTTGGCATCTAAATAAAAATATGCCAATAATAATCAGATTTTTTTTAAAACAAGGTCTCGTATTTGTAATACCCTACAGTTTGATATATATTTTGAATGAATAACTGTTTCGGTTTAAACATAATTTTAATTTTAAAAGATATGCAAGGTGTATGTTTGCGATTCTTTTCGAAGTTTGTGCAATCGTGTATCGGTATTCATCAGTACCTAAATAGACACCGCAATATTGCTAAAAAAAATCAGACGTTTAATTTTAGTAGTTAGTGACGTAGCCTTCATAGAAATACTGGAAATCCGCGCATACGACCTACGCGTAAGGTCCCCCTCTTTTATCCGTCATTCCATGTTACACCCACAAATACACAGTAAGAAAAACAAACAATAGTCAGCAGCGGTCCCTCGGCAAATATTCCGGGACTCGTATTAATTGTGCACACAGTTGCAGCTGGATACGGTCAACATTCATTTGGCGGGGAGATCTTTTAACGTGGAATCTCGCGTAATAGTCTCATCTACCACTACCATGGGTTTATGTAGAAAGTTCACGCTAGTGACTGCGTAAACACCGCAGTAATCAGGGTACTGTTATGTTAGGCTTTTAAGTTCTATGGAAAAAAATTGAATTGTCATTATCGTACAGCTGAAAATTAGAAGGCAGACATTAAAAGCGTATTTTTACCCGACTGCGCAAGAAGGAGGTTTATGTTTGTATACAGGGTGTAACGTAAAGGGTATATGAAGCCGAAGGGAGGGTGTTCAGTATCGGTAACTGGACAACATTTGTTCTACGTCTTTTCGATTTTCGCGAATTTATTTTTTGACTCTTCATACATTTCGTCCCAGTCAGCTGATCGATTTGTATGAGACATTAATTTATTTTTATTTTTTATTCGAAAAGTCGTAGAACAAAAGTTGTTCAGTTATCGATACTGAACACCCTCCCTTCGGCTTCATATACCCTTTACATTACACCCTGTATATGTAAGTATGTATGTCTAATTCTTTGACACGCCCTACTGCCTAAACGGCTTGATGGATTTTAACATACTATTACTATGAGGTATCGTTAGATTCGTCTTGATTGTGGAAGTGACATAGGCTATAAAAAAATAATCTAAGCGGCTTAAATTTTTTCAGTCAGTTTTTTGTTTGTTTTCAAAATTAATTCCTGCTTGTTATAATTTATAATTTTAGCATTTTATTTCATAGTTAACGTCGGATTATCCCGAGAAATTACAGTACCGACCGACCTTTCAATTATTTTTTTAATCGTTTTCTTTTTGACACATGAATCTTCATTGCTGCATTTATTTGTACAGTTTCAAACTTGCAAAAATATTGCAGTCAATTATTGATTCATGTGTCAAAATTAAAACGATAACGAAAAAGTTGATGCTCTTAAATTACTAAATATAGAAGTAAACTAGAGAAAAAATAATAAACAATTATTGCCTACTTCTTAGTTACTACAAATTGCATTATATTTGAGCAAAAAATGTCGTCTCTCCCTTATATTGCTGTGCCTAAACAAAGTCCATAAAGAACATTGTAACATTTTAATGTTAAGTATGTGAACATCTGTATTATAACTTATGGAATGCAATAAATATATTGAATATTGAATACTGTCAATTTTGATAGCTTCTCCTCTTTTAATTTTCAATTATTCCGTGAATCTTATTAATTGCATCCACAGTAGGGATACGGTGAGTCAACATTCATTTGGTAGAGAGATCTTTTAACGGCTCGCCAATGTAATCTCTCGTAATAGGTTCCTAGATTGGTTTGTTTGACTAACTGTAGCATATAGAGCGGAAATTGCTGGAATAATGTTTGGTTAGTTGAGGTTAATAATTACAATGATAATGCTATTTGCGATTGTGAATCAGAAGCCGCGAAAGAGGTTTTATTATTATTATCAATTTCATCAATATCCATAATAAACACTTATATACTGTAAGTGTAATAACTAAAATGGAAAAGACACCGCCCTGTTGCCAAAAAACACAGTTTATATCTATCTCTTCACACATGATTAAGTAAGCAGTTTTCAATAATGATTATTATTGTGTATCTCCCAAGGTTTCACGGTTTTCAAAAAAAATCCGGTCCTTTAAAAGGTTTGCACGCGTTGAGAGATTTAATTTAAATGGATATGTGATGCACCTAGCAGGACCGAGTGCATTCAATGACAGACCTCGTCAGAAGCATAGACTATTATTATTAAGGGCCTTCATAGAGCCAACTAGCGCCGCCAATCTTCCAATATAATCAATTTTATTAAAAAAAGCTATTTACGAAATGTTTATTACGATAAATACTATTATTTAAATGCTTATTTATAACTGTGGGTAACCTATATCATAAAAAATAAAATAAATAAAAATAAATAACGCGATTCAATGTCGGTAAGTTGTAGTTCGCATAATTGCGAAAAACGGCCGTTTTTGGCACATTTGTGAACTACAACTTAGCTTGTCACAATTATGCCATGTATTGTATATTGAAAAATAGTATTTATCGTAACAAACATTTCGTAAATAGCTTTTTAATAAAATTGATTATACAGGAAGCTATTATTTTTTTAAGATTGGCGGCGCTAGTTGGCTCTATGAAGGCTCTTAAATTATGTACACTTTAGATCGTGTAAGTCCATTCTTCTTTCCAACTATGTCACTGGATCTGTAGATAGATATGGCGAAATGACAATAGCCTACGCTAAACAAAAACAAGTCCAGTCGAGTCCATTGTTTCCTCGGACAATGAGTAAAGTAAAAAGCCTGAAATGACGCAGCCACAAAGATCCAATGGATTTGAATGAGAGGCAGTATGACATAGGCCTACGTTTGTTTATATGCATGGGAGGCACATACTTCACTTATTCAACCTTAGGAGCTCTAGGTTATGTCATACATAATGTAATGATTTACAATAATATAAGGTACAGAATACAAACTAGGTTACGGCTGGATGCACGAACAGAGAAACAGCGGGGTTACTCTCACCTCTTATAGCGATCCAATTTAGGTTCCAAACTGACAATTTGCTATGATGACGTTTGACGTTGCGAAGCAAATTGTCAGTTTAGTACCTAAACTGGATCATATTAATTTGATAAAACGAGAATTACCGTGTTAAACATTTATTATTGATGTCTCGATATTTCGACAGCATTGCAGCCATCATGGTCACGAGTAGACTGAAGTCGGTGAGTGTTGAACGTCAGAAGGGCGACACAAAACGATCTACCCTCTTTCGTGTTCGCTGACTGCGTTGAGAAAAGTTGTTGATATGTAAACTGGATCGCTATTAGAGGTGAGTGTAACCTTGCAGGGTAAAGAATCGACCCACGGGATATAACAAAATGATCTAATTGCGGCTGTAAAGAGGCCTTGTCAATGTTTTACAATTTACAGTAAGTTTTTACTCATAGCTTGATGATAGCCTTCGTGGATAAAGTTGTACAGATCCCGGCAGCTAAGGTGACCTACAATGGCGGCGAAATTGTAAACAAAATCTACACTTTTACAGTCAAAAACAAAGTGTATTTTGATCTTTGGATCGTTTTTATTATCTGCGCCTTAGATCAGTTAATAATTCCTTGATCTGAGATCTGCGCCCTAAAAGTTGAAATCGTAATCGAATTCAGTCATTTTTGGTCAACTTAGCTGCCGGTAACTGTACATATTATGTTTGGTTATAATTAACTGTATAACTTTTGCACTGGATTTGATAAGGGGCGTATGTTATTTGATACACGGAGTTTTAAGCATATAATTTTAAATTGAATAAATTATCTTATTTAGATGAAGATAGTTGGAATATATTTGGTTTAAATTCCTTCACCGCTCATGCTATCCGTCTCTGGAACTCCTTACCGGCTTCGATTCGAACTGCTAAATCTTTGGATATTTTTAAGGGACAGGTCAAGTCTTACTTTCTCAATATTTAATTATTAATTTGTACCTATCTTACGTATGTATAACAGCTATTGTATCTATATTATATCATTAATAACATTATCCTTCATGATCAGTATTGGTATTGTAAGTAGTCTATTGTATTGTATAGTAAGTAGTCTATTTCTTTTTATGTTAAGTATTTATTAGTATGTAATGTATCAGTTTATTTATTGGTAAAAACAATTATTTATACTCATAAGTATAATTATTATTAGTAGGTAAATAAGTTTTTTTTTTATGTAGGTAGGTACTTATCTTAAGTACCAGCTAATGATAGGTATTTTTATTAATATTGCTCAACAAGCTACCTATTCATACGCCGAATTCTCTACCCAAAGGTTGTCTGGAAGAGATCGCTTTGAGCGATAAGACCGCCAATTGTAATACTAACTGTATTAGCCTATTTCTTTTGTGTAATACTTTTTATTTTTTTGCAATAAAGAATATTTATCTTATCTTTATCTTGTAGTTTTGTACCAAAGATTTATTAATTTCTTAGATAACAAATGTTTAATCAATAAATGTTTGAAATTAATCTAGGAGTGATGAAGTATTGATTATTTCTACTACAATGTATTTTAATTTAATGTCAATTTACTCATAGTTTCCGGAAGTATTCGCCTGGAAACTACGATTAAAATAATGTATAAGTATGTTCACAATTATTATATTTTTACTTAAGTATGTATACCAATCATTGGTTCTACGGTTCTCAATCTTCTTTCGTTAGTGCAGGGTAAACGTTCCTGTTACGGTCCGTCGTTAAATTGACGGGGCGTACGTATCAATTACCTAAATGGATCTCACGGGCTCTCGCGCCATCGCTTCCGCCACGAGGCCGAATCGAAATTGGAACTCCGGCGTATCAAAAAGTTTACAAGTATCAATATTTGAGAAGCATTATTGAGTTCAGGGCCAAACTTTCCTCGGATATTTATTAACCAACAAATTAAATGTTTGATCAATTAAAATCGATTTTTTTCGTTATTTCGTACGCTACTTGTTGTGTTTATAAAATCCATGTTTGGTATAATATACCAATATCTTGATAGTTCAATTGAAATTTCAGCTAAAAGAAAATTTTACACTTAAATAGAAAGCTTTTGAATAAGTCACTTGAATTTCTATGTATGATTTCATATCATGCCATTTTTAAAAGTTTCAGATCCCGTACTATAACGTTGTAGGTTCTATTGTAAAACAACAGCTGTCGTACATAACTCTTATGGAACAAGGAAATATGAGTAGGTACTGTCATATTTTTTTCAGCATTCACACGATATGTTTACGAGTTGGTATTGTATTTGTTTGTTACGAATAAATTCCATAAAATAAATTACGCTTACACTACTCTACGCTAAGTTATCACTTGAATATGAATGAAGTTTTATTTCCGCAAGTCATAAAGGAAGCATTTCATTATGGCCAAGAATAATGCACTTTCCACACGACTTTTTCCATTTGGACGATTAGAGGCACGCACTAAACGACGTGAAAATAAACGTTTTCGTGTGGCTGTAAATTGAAGGGAAGGGCACATCAATTACATATGCACACAGGCCGAGGTCGGTGCACGCGACGCGGCTACTCGAACCGTTAACTAATTCGAGCAAAACTGGCTGGAGCGAGATATTACCGGTCGAAACCGGACCGAGCCGGTTATTACAAGATCGAGCTGGTCAGCGAGCTGAATTTTCGGAGCGTTTTTGCGCTTGAACGGGCGGACGTTTGAAGAACGCCGTGATCGTATTTCGATTTTGAATTGATTGCGCTGTGGGAATTGGAGAGTAAAATAGTGTAGGTTGGCGAAATTACGATTCGTTATTTTTAGGGTCTTATTTTTTCCAACGATAACGTCTATCTATTATGTTATTCTTTATTTGAAATAGCCAGTTCTCATTGATATAATACTTAATGTTCATTGGGTTCAAAGTGATAGCTGTTATAACAGTTCTAGAGGTTATGCTTATTTATCCAATATGTTTCTACCTAATCTATCAGCTTGAAAGAGATTACATTAAAACGCTTACCTAAAGGCCTAAAGCTTCTTTTTCCTTAAAAAAGTAACAAAAGCGGCCGAATCCGTATTCTCATTGTCTCACAGATTACGCTTTTCACTTTACCGTAACCAAAGACATAAACAAGGAAAAACTCATCCCGGACTATGATGTCCTTCCATTTAATTCCCCTACCTTTAGATCCCACAATAAAGGGGGAGGTCGAATAAAAATTCTTATCACGAACGAGCGAGCCGAGTAGACAATCTCTGCAGCCATTTTCTTTGAGTCTCTCTCAGAGGGACGCGTTGAGTCTACTTTTATCTGTATATTTATACGGATGTGTGAGAGAAATTAGTGGATTGATTTCGTCACCTTTTCCAGTTCGAGCTTGATTGAATCGCCCTATGTTGTCCTGTGTAGCAATGTGGTTTGATTTCTCGTATTTCTTTTGTATTTTTCCGGACGGGCACACTTTGGGGCTTTTACCCTATTTTCTTAAGGCCGGGTATGCGCGATTTTTAGTTTTCTATGACGGCTACGGCACTAACTACTAAAATTAAATGTCTGAAAAAAATATATCAATATTGGGGTATATTTATAGACTGATGAATACCGATACACGAAAGGACAAACTTCCCTCGATAGAATTATGTCTAAACTGAAATAGTTATTCCTACAAAATATATATCGAAATGTAGAATATTCTAAATACGAAAGCTTGTTTAAGAAAATCTGTTTTTGGTGGCTGTTTTTATTTCCCTGACAAAATTCATAAGAAAACAAATATGGAGGCACTGTGCCGTGCTCTTCACTCCGCTGCTGCTTCTTCTTTCTCACTGTTGAGATTGACCGACAGGTAGCGCCTTAATATGTCTTCCATTCCCTTTCAATACAATAATTTAGTGAACCGTAAAATAAATAAAAATACCGTATCGCTTTGCTAATAAGCAAATTTATTTCTCCCAAGAAATTTTACACATATCTGCTTAATATTTACGATATGTCAAGAAGTCTTTGAAAAATCACCGAAATTACAGTAAAATAAACAGTTTTAAGTAGATGTTGGTGGAGTCATCATAGTTATTTACAAAGGAAGATAGTATCTATAGAAAAGGGTAACAATATATATTTTTATTACATAGGGTTCAATAATTTCTCAGAAAACAATTTATACAATTGCCAAATGAATATTCGCATTTTTCTGAGAAATCGAAAGATAATCGCCCCCTATATATAAACAGATGGATTGCAAATTAAAATCAAACATTAACCACGTCATAAATTATTTTTAAACGATTCATTCACTCCATAATTTTATTATTATGTACATTTTATGCTTAGAAATATTTAAAATATTTTTCTAGTGTCTTCTTTATTAATCAGTATTGATAATATTTAGAATATTTACACATATAAACACACTAGTTTAGATTTAACAGTACACGTAATAAATTTCGTAGCATCACAGTGAATTCATTTATTATTTATATTAAAAATCAATATATTATAATACATTATTTATAAGTATAGTTTATTTACCACAGTCAAATTATAGATTTATCTAAGTTTGAAAGGATATGGTTGACAATGATAAGAATTAGATATATAACTATTTATTTATTATCTAAATAAAAATGTATAGTTTAACAATTTAAACAAACCAGAGAAAGTGTATTTTATTAAATATTTAAGTAAGTAATGGAATATTTTATAATTACTATTTTATATTTATTGTCTAACGTTTCATTTGAAACTAGAATCTTTTTTATTATTTCAAAATTGATAGAAAGTGGATATCTTATTAAATTATCCATTTTTCTGTATTAAGAAATTATTAATACGATTGCACTGATAAAATCAATGACCTTTAGGTATGTACGAACAACAGCAGATCAATGGTAACACTTGCAGTACGATTTCAACTCTTACGGCGCAGATAATACGAACGGTCCTAAGTCCAATGTGTTACGCTTGATGTATATTAGAATGTGTCATAATAAATATGCTAAACCATTCATATTTTCAATAACAAAAATTCCAAATATTTTTGAATAACTTAAATTCAAGGAGTTATTTGTGTTTTCACAATATTGCCATTCATCAACATCAAACATTATATTTATAAAATATTTTATGTATATTCACTTATTTATATATTTACATTCATAATATTTAATTTACTTCACATCAAAGGAAACACGCAATTTAGAACAGTCTTCGTTTACTTTCGATGTACACAAAGTTACTCCTAAGGTAAAAGGTAGGTAAGTTAAAAGTTTTGTAAATTCCTATTTAATTAAACAGAACGGAAGTAGAAAATTTATGTTGGAAATGAAATAAATAACTACAGATAATTAACAACTTATACATTTAAGTGAATTAAAAATACATAATTTAAGTCCTGTAGTCCGACAAATTTTTTTTCATTATCATAAAAGAAAAAAAATTGAAATTACCCTTTTTAAAGGAACAACTTTTCCGATTAATTTACATAATTCTATAACTATAACGACACCAACTTATGCATGTTTAGCTCAACGAAAGAGGGTTTGCATGTTACATGATGCGAGTAATATGCTTGACCAAGTACCATTTTGTAACCCTAACATATTATTTCTGCAAAAAAAATATCACCCGCATCTACGAGCACGGTACACTGAGAAAAATAGTTTAATAATAACTACGTAAACGTATGTAAGTAACACGTGTTTCCTTCAACATGAAGACCATAGACTAATAATTTATATAGACTAGACGCAACTTTCTCGTGCGTTCGCAAGTAGAGGCGTCCTTGTCGTGACGACTTCTCTTCGCCGCGACAGAGTTCCACTTGTGACACTCCGCCTGTCTTCTGCTAAGGTGCCGATGCTCTGTGTGAAAAAAAACATTTGGCTATTTTTTTTTTAAGAAACATTTAGTGACTTTAGCCGACACCTAATTTCGTCTGAAGATATATATTTAGTAAAATGTATGATGTGTTCCAGATAGTTCTACTAATATAACTGTTTGAAAGGACAATCCAGATCGTACTACGTCTAATGGTAGAACAGACAGGAACTTTTTGAAATTCTACTGACAAAATAATTCTATTTTATTTTACAAAACACTGGTATTTTTACTTTAAGTATGGGACAGTGAATGTTTTGAAGGTATAGTTTTGCAAAGCGTCCCTTTTACCATGTCTGGTTACATATTATCTATGCGTAACCTCAGATATGACTTCGCTGTCTACACTCTCTTGACTCTTGGCTAAAGAACTTGCAGGATTGGTTTGGCTGCAGCACCGGTTATTCCGGATTGCCAGCCAGAGACTGAAGATTGCCACGATGTTGCCCACCCTTCGCTGAGAAGATGAACGTGAAAAACAAGAACCTATGTGCTTTATGGTTCAACGTTACCTGAGCATCAGACGCAGGAGTATTTGGTGTGTGAGGAGTAGTAGACCTAACTTCGTGGTGCTGCAAACTGTGAGCACTTCTTGAAGAACCCACGGGAGGAGTCACCACTGACCCGTAGGGAGGAGGCTCGGGAGGCCGCTCCAGGTCTCGTGTGCAGTTGAAGTCTAGGGAATAAATAAGCGGTGGTTATTCTATCGTGGCCGCCATATCTAATCTTAGACCTAAACGCAACTGTTACTATCACTCATATAATAACTATATATCCATATAATATCATATAAACACTTGTATTTTTACGTTACATCGCGTAATAGTGAGCAGGAAGCCTCGTTTAGCGACATTTAAAATTAGCCGCTACACTTTGAATTCGTAGTTAGGTATAATTATTACGTTGATATATTACCTGCTATTCCAGCACAAACCTCCTTGATATAACAGCGATTGTTTTACAACTTATATTAACATATGGTCCATCCTAATCTGGTGATCCATATATGGATAGATATGGCTATAGCCAATCTTCGCCATGATATACGTGACTCATAATTTAACGATGACGTCAGCTCGTATCAGTCCATTGCTGCACGTAGGCGTCTCCCAAGACGCGCCACTAACCATGATTCTCGGCTTTTTGCATCCATTCCCTATCAGCATTGCATCGGTAATCCCACCATCGGGACATTTAGCCCCGTTCGTGGTCTCCACTCGAAAACATGTCTACACCATCAGGTTGTCGCAATTAATACTCAATTAATTTCATAATGTTTCAACAGACTGAACTAAAGCCGAGATTCATAGTCAATTTCTGGAAAAAGCTTATCGTGAAATTTGACGTTTGTAAAAGCCAGCTCACGTTAAGCTTGTGCTCAAAATTGTCTATGAATTTAGACTCAAAAGTCTTACCCTTGCCAAGAGGCACCACATCAGGATTCTTGTCATCGGGTTGAATGGGTGAATGGTTCGCACTTTGTATTGCGTTCTTGTAACCTTTCACCGTCTGCATTGGGGCTGGAACAAAATTATTAAATTATATCTTTCATAATACATTTCTTTGAGGGAGTGGCGATTCCCAGCTTTTGTCATCCAATCCTTGTCAGCTACGTAGCTGCTACTAGATTGCGTAGGTTATGCCTCCATCTGATCGGGTGGCGTCCCACAGTACATTTACGCCTTCAGAGTCTAGACTTCAGAACTCGTCTACCCCATCGCTTATCGGTTCTAACGATAGATGTGACCAACCCACAGCCATTTCTACTTGCTTTGATCCTATCAGCTATGTCAATTTTTTGGGTTCTTTGGTTGTTATAGTATTTTCTTATTCTATCCACCTCTGAAAAGTCAAACTATAGCATTGAACAGGGCAGTATACTTAATTCACCTGGAGTAATTCACCCGGGTACATTAAGTACACTACTTGGCATACTTGATTCACCCAGGTCAAACTTTTATATGTCGCAGACAAAACCGTTGAAAGTCCAAAGTGTTTCATGTGATTTCAACTATAATAAAAGTACCTATCTAGAAAATCAAAACTAGCTTGCAATTGACGCTTTTATCGGCACGAGACTGAACCACAATTTATATGGTCTACGGCTGACAATTTATTATAATATCGATACAGATTATATCGACAGTATCACGCCACTGTTGTCAGCACGCAATTCTCGAGTTAGGTCCTGAAATTCACCTGGCCCTGGCACTGGCATGCCACAATCGGATGTTTGCGACATAAACGCTTTTATTGACTGTATTTCAAAGTAATAGTAAAACGTTACCTTTTTCTTTAAAAAAATCTATGGGGTCAATAGGCACGAAAGAAAGGTGTAGCACATATGTCTGTCCTTATGGCAGAATATGCTGGTTGATTATATTTAAGATTCATTTCTCTAGCTTATTCTAGCAAATAAATATTTTTACTTTTACTTTGTATTATTAGTATGTAAATCTTTTGATTTTACAAAGATCAAAGAAGACATGCATTGACTAAACTAGCGATGTTTTTTTTAAAAATGGCATAAAAAAACGCTTTTTAAAGGATAGATGAGCTACAAAAATGCAAGATTTTAAATTTTTGTACTAAAATAAGTACTTAGTACCTAATTAGATACATCAAAAATTGTTTCTTAAATTTTTAAACGATGTGCCGCTGAAAGTTTTTTGCTACTTTTCTCCTCAGTGTGCAGTGTTGGCACATTATCCGTGCAAGTAGTGTAATTATTAAAAAAAAATTCAAAATGTATATTCACGTGCACAATATATAGATGCGAATGTTCCGATTTGTCTGAAACGATGACATGCTAGAAAACCATAACCTTTTGTTTCACACATTTTTGAAATAGGCACCAAAGAAAATATTTACCAAAACCTAGCCCTAACGCCAACGTAAATTGTTTCTTATAAAACCTAGCGTTAAACTCGTCGTAAAATGCCAAGTTTCGCAATTTCGCGTTCTAACTGTATTGTCAATTTGACGCAATAGTAGTTGTACACGCGATTGGTAACGTATGATGGCAATGTGGAAACGTGAAGTTCCACTTTAAGGAATTACAGTTCGGAATGGGTTTGGCTTTGAAGAGTTTTTTATGGGACTGCGGACAAATACATTTTGGATTTAGATAGTTTCTAAGAAGGAAAAGGGGCATGTTAAATATTATTTTTATCGAAACACAAGTTTTAAGAGCAGAGAAACTATTTTACATGTAAAATAATTTTATAATTATCCATAATGTTCCTATAGATAAACTGTATGGAAAGCAAGTGTTTGTGAAACTATGAAAATGTCAGTGGCCAAGACGAATCTAACGGATTGATGGATTAATCCGTTTAGGTTACTCGAAAAACATTACCCTCCCTTTTTCTGCAGTTTGGTAAAAACCACAAGACTTGAAATAGATGAGATAGATTCATTGATCTCCTATAAACAACTAGATACACAAAGGTCTTATTAAAACAATTTAAAAAACGTCCAAATAAGGGTCCATTTTTAACTTCCAAATAATGTTCAATAAAGCAAATGATCCTTCATCTGTTTGGACCTTCTTTGCGCTCGGACATTTTTAGAAGGCAGACTGTGTATCTAGTTGTTTATAGGAGATCAATGGATAGATTCTACTATTCTTGGATGTTTTATTACAAAAAGTTTTGCCAGAACTACTTGGAGCATACCGTTGTCGATATTGGTAATAAAAAGTTGAATAAAAATTTCTAGTTTTTGGGAATTTACGAAAAATTCAATATTTTCATTTTTTTTTTTTAATTTTCTTTCGGAAATCAGATTTGATCTCTTTACAGATATCAATGACTGCCAGACTATTGAATAAGTTCGCTCCAACAAATTAGTCGGCCCTAGAACAGGCTACGGTCTATTTGGGCCGCTATACTTTCCACGCCAACGCATACTTAGTCGTGTATTCGAGACTATATAAATGGTGTGTAACATACATATTATTATTATTATTATAGCCTTTTATTCCTTAATATATTTCATTTGTACATTTCATTTATAAAATAACTTAGTCAAATATTAATTATGTCATGTGTTTATACTAATTTAATTTAATTATTTGCATTTATATTAAATAATATTAAGGACCTCTCAACGAGTAAAGGCCTCCTCCATTTTACTCCAAGTTTCCCTGTCATTGGCCTTCTCTACCCAATTTATACCAGCAGTTTTATTTATCTCGTCCAGCCATCTTTCCTTTGGTCTCCCTCTGTCTCTTTTTCCGGGTGGTCCTGTCCATGTTGTTATTATTTTAGTCCATTTCTCCTCGCTCATACGTGCGACATGGCCTGCCCATTTCCATTTAAGTTTTTTGCAGTGTTTTAAAGCGTCTATAACATTAGTCTGTTTTCTTATCTCTACATTTCTTTTTCTGTCCTTTCTTTTCAGGTTTAGTATACTACGTTCCATTGATCTTTGGCATGTTTGTATTTTACTTTTGGTGCTATTATTAAATATCCATGTTTGGGAGGCGTAAGAAAGACACGGAAGTATACAAGAATCCAGCACTTTTTTCTTGAGTTTGACCGGGAGATTTGATTTTAGAATTTCCTTATTACTCCAAAACTTGTTCCATGTGAGGTTTACTCGCCGGTTTAGCTCTTCTTGATGTCTTGACTTACTAAATGACATTTGTTTGCCCAAATAGACGTATTCGTTGACATATTCTAGTGAGATGTTATTAACTTTAATAGTATTTTCCTCAGTGTTCGTCATAATCTTTGTTTTTAAGGTGTTTAGTTCTAGACCGATTTCATGACTAACTGCGTATAATTCTTTAACCATTGTTTCCAGCTGTGACGGCGTTTCTGAGAAAAGTACAATGTCGTCGGCAAATCTGAGGTTGCTTAGAAATTTACCTTTTATGTTAATGCCTTTCTTCTCCCAGTGTAGGTTATTCATGATGCTTTGGAGAACGGTTATGAAGATTCTAGGTGATAGGGGGTCTCCCTGCCTGACGCCTCTACATATCTTTATATCAGCGCCTTTAGTTTCCATTTTTACCCGACTTACGCTATTTCTATATATATCTTGTATAAGTTTTATGGTTTCAAATGGGACGCCGCACTCATGTAGAGCTTTCCACATACTATTATGGGATATTGAGTCGAAAGCTTTGGCATAATCTATAAAAGCTAGGTAGAGTGGGCGTCTTTGTCCTTCGTATTTCTCTATAATCAAGTCTAGTGCATGGATGTGGTCTGTTGTCGAGAAATCTTTTCTAAAACCCGCTTGTTCTGGTGGCTGGTACTTCTCGGTATATGATGCTAGGCGTGTTTCAAGGCATGAGGCGAACAATTTATAGAGATTTGGTTGTAAACTAATTGGCCGATAATTTCCAATGTCGGCAGGATTACCTTTTTTATATAATAGGATTATGTCTGATTTGGCCCATTCTCTAGGTATTATTCTGTCATCTAGTATCTTATTGAACAGAATAGTAAGTGGTTCTATTAGTACAAATCTGCCTGTTTTTATTGCTTCGTTTGGTATACCATCCGGACCATTACTTTTGTCAATATTTAAGGTTTCTATTTTCTTCATGACTTCAGGGATTGAAAATCTGTCTAGCATAGTGGTAGAGTTCTCATCATATGTTGGTAGAGTCTCATTGTTTACATTTTGCACAGAGTAAAGATTTCTATAAAATTGTGTTGCTGTTTCAATAATTTTTGGTCTACTAAAAGTTTTGTTGTTAGTAGAATTTTCTTTCAGACAAGGAATCCATTGTTTAGTGGTGTTGAGCGCTTTGAAACCTTTCTTCAAGCTACCCGACGTTTTTAAATGTTTCTCTATTACTTGTATTCTATGTTTTTCATGCTCTTTTTTCATAAGTTTATGGATATTTTTATATAAGTAACTACGCTCTTTCTTTTCTTCAATTGTTAGTTTCCTCTTGTTTATTAATTCGTTTCTCCTTGTAATAAGACTTCTTGTGTGGTCTGAGATAATGGTGTTTTGCTGTGATGGTTTCTCTTTTCGGATAGAGTTTAGGCTTTCAGATATTGATTTCTTAATTTTACTGTAGTAGGACTCTACATCCTCGCTCTGTTCTATTTTGCTGGTATTGATATTTTTACTTAAAGCTTATATACAATATATCGATTGTTCTTTCTCTACTATGGTGTTTAGTTTAGCGTTTTTATTTATGTATTTAGCTCTACTCTTCTTTGTGTTTGATGTGAAAAAGGTACTTCTTACAAGTCGATGGTCGCTGGGAAAGGACAATCCATTTAATATTTCAATATTTGTTATTTTCTTCTTGGTAATATTGGTTAAAATATAATCTATTTGGCTTCTTGTTTTCTTTGGTGATATCCAAGTCCACATGTTTTTCGTTTGCTTTTTGAATAGGCTATTTGTTATGAATAGATTATTCTCCCAGCAAAATCGAAGAAGCATTTCTCCTCTTTTGTCTCTTTTTCCATAGTTATAAGTACCTAATATTTTCTCTTCACCCCGTAATCGTTGTCCAATTCGGGCGTTAAAATCTCCCATAACAATAAGGTGTTTGTTGCATTGTTTTTGAGCATTTTGGAGTTGATCGTAAAATTGATTAATTTCCGTGTCATTCGCATTAATGGTAGGTGCGTGGACTTGAATAATCGAGAGTGAAGTGTCATCAAATTTAAGATTTAAAATGCATATACGTTCTGTTATTCCAATGAAACTCTCTATATTGAATTTGTATTTCTTTTTTATAAGAAATCCAACTCCATACTGGCCCTTTGTCTCACCAAAGTAGCAGAATATATGATTTTCGTCTTCTGTAATGTTATATCCTGTTCTTCTTATTTCTGCAAGTCCGATAATGTCATATTTAATTTTTGATATAGCCTCTTTGAAGTCTAGTAGTCTTTCATTTGATAAAAGAGATCTTGCGTTATATGTGCAGATGTAGAGTGGTTGGAGTGGAGGGTTTTGGTCTTTGACCCCCGCGGTGACCGGCCGTACTGGGGGTACACGTGGAGAGGTCGCTTTATGTCAATATTTGTTCTGATCCAACTTTTGTTTCGTCGTAGTATTTGTGTCCACGTTAGCAGTAGGAGAGGTATCTTTAGGTGTTTCATTTTTTTGATTTTTATTTTTAATAATATACTGGTGGATGTTAGTGTTCGAGTATTGTTTCTTAAATGGTTTCTTCACTGAGCTATTACTCGAGTTGGGGTTGTCAGCATTTAATTCTGGAGATTGTGACAAGTTTCTTTTATTGTGATGTCTATTTGATGTCTTAGGATATTGGTGAGTTTGCTTATCCTCCGGCACGACTATGATTTTATTGTATTTTAAAAATGCTTTTTGCCCTTTGTTTCTCGCCTCTAATAGTTGTGTTCTTAATTGTTTGCGTTCTTCTATTATTTCAGGTGGAAAATCTTCTTTAATGTAATATGTTGTTTCTTCTAGTTTTTTCTTGTTTTTTAATAGGTCGATTTTCATTCCCATAGTATTTAGGGTCACAATAGTAGGTCTTATCTTGCCGTCTTGTTTTTTCCCTAAGCGCCTCACCTCTACTATGTTGTCTTTACCACAATGTATTCTCATTTTTTGATTAATAATTTCCAGTATAATTTGCTGTAACTCATAATAGCTTTTCTCGTGTTCATCCACTCCAAAGAAAACCACATTCTTCTTTCTAGTTGTTCTTTCCAATTGTTGTATTCGCCGACCTTGCTCTTCTACGGTTTTTTCTAGTGCATTATATTTTATCTCCAAATTTAAAAATTTTGTATCTATATTATTATTTATAATTTGTGGTATACTTTGTTTCATGTCTCGTATTTCATTTGTTTGTTCGTCGAATTTCTGTTGTAAGCTTCTAATCATCATAGTGAGTTCTTCCATATTAATATTTTTTTATATTTGGATTGTACATCTACTGCCCTCTTGTAGTCGATAGCGGAAAATAAAGTGCACTGTATAACCTCGAATTAGTAGTCTTTCATCGAGTTTCGCTATTGGCCATTAGATGGCGCTGTCAGTAAAGCCGTCAGTCACTTAAAGTAACGATATTTATTTTGTAGGTTATCAATTACTAATTGCAGAAAATAACTGACCTGACTGTATGAAACTAAGTACGGATGTATTTGTTGGTGTTCAAAACACTGTATTTTCTTGTCTTCCAGGAAAAAAACTCAGGGGACAAGATGTAATTTCCGTTAGAATGTCACTGTTGTTTTAGCTCGTTTTTTGCACTTTTACTTTCCTACGGCACTGAACTTCATGTTTTCTTGACGTATTTGATCGCGGTTTATATGTTTGAATGCGTTTTGTCACTTATTTCGTGTAATTGCAATTAAAAATTCGTTTTGTTTACAAAGCCGATGTTAACGGTGGCACACTAGCGCCCTCTCTACAACATACATATATTGCTTACTTAATAAATAATAAAAAAAAAAAAAAAAAGTTGCGAGTACACGTTGAAAACGATCGTACAAGTTAAGCAACGTTGGGCGAGGTCAGGATCTGGATGGGTGACCGCTAGTGACACTTTCATCTGAGCCCCTCCGTGCCTCGGAAATCACGTTAAACAGTTGGTCCCGGTTGTTGTCGCTTGATAGCAGTCGTTAGGTCAGATCAAAGGCCTGAATAACTTTGACAAATAGGTTTGGTCACTAAACCACTCGAGAAAAAAAAAACAGTTATTAAAGATTTTATTAAAACCTACTTGACTTATTGCAAAATTCTTTCACTATTACATAGATAGATAAAAGTTAAAACTATGTAGGTAATTACTGTAAAAAAATTCTAAAATCGGTAAGTATGCATTTATTGAGAAAATCCAAAGGTTGTCTGGAAGAGATCGCTTTGAGCGATAAGACCGCCAATTGTAATACTAACTGTATTAGCCCATTTCTTTTGTGTAATACTTTTTTTGCAATAAAGAATATTTATCTTATCTTATCTCAACCTGTAATGCGCGCACACCTCGGTGTCAGCTCAGCTGAAACATGCACCTTTTGCCACACCACTTAGCATAACTATATTGATAACTTACTACTGATTGATTTTTTTTTGTAAGCTTATGTAATTGGTGTATGGCAATAAACATATTTCTATTCTATTCTATTCTAATGAGGTGATGTATTCTCTCTATTTTCAACTAAACGTTCCAACGCGGATTGCGGTGTCAATTTATATGGAGTGGCCCTAAAAGAAAGAATGAATGTATTTAATTCATTCGTGCCCCGTCTAATCCGATGTCTGTTCATAACTTATTCAAATCCTTTCAAACCTCATTCGCTGCTTAAACAAAGTTCAAGCAGACAATTTATTATTAAACAAAGCGTTTCGCTTGAGTTGTAAAATTCTCAATTTAGCAATTAACTTGATCTAAAACTTTGTTTTATTGAATAGGCTTTCAGCCAGGTTAAGTTGTCGTTTACAGTTGAAACTCGAAACCTTTTAATTATTTTTATATTTAGATCATTGCCTATTGTTCTAGGCGTTCTTTGCCCCTACCATGAGTTGCCTCCTCGATAGCAACTGCGTAAACCAACAGCTACGACGTACGGGATTGGTCGGATTCGTGTGGCACTTCTAGCGGCCAGTAGCGGAATTAAAGGTATCCATAAACTAATTTCGAAATGAAAAGGCTAAATATGAATAAGAAATTACACAATAGACCAATCCCAACGAATGTGACACTAAAAACATTCTCTGATTCTCTTAATACAATTGAATTTCTCATCTCTTGAATATCTCATCATAATTGAATACGTAATGAAATTTAATACGACAAGCTATTTTTGCTGATTGTAGTGCCTACATTAATTCATTAAATTGATGCATCATCTGATAATCTGGATTACATCAATTAATCAAGCGGTTATTAATAAAATTCCATTTTCAAACAAACCAAACTATTCATCAATTAAAATACGTGTCCTGTCCAGTCCAGTCCGAAAAAAAACGACCATCCGTATTAAAAGTAATGATGTATAGATTTTTAAGTGAATAACTAATACAATGATGATTCCAAATGGATTACCAAAGCTCAATCGAATTAAGTAGGAAAAACTGCGAACAGTCAGTTGTGATATAAATAAGCTAGTCGTTATCGTATAGTCTCGTAGACGCAGTCTTCTCGCAATCCTTCCATCGCCTTCTGTACATTTATCATGGGTTGCTAGTCGTAAATTCCAAGACTTAATAACGTAATAAGTGATTGGGGAGATTTTAGTCCCGCTATTGACCCCTAGGGTTCTAGCAAAAATCCCACCAAACATATTCGCGGTTAGCCATAACCGCCTTTGTCCCTTCCCTACTTACCGTTTTTTTAACGAAGCGTGAAAGTGTCAAAGGTTGAACTACTAAAAATTCTTCTACTAATAGATAATTTATAAAACACACAAATGGTAGTTGTTAACAATTTTCAATAAAATCATTCAAGTATTTTTTTGAGAATTTCCCATAAAAACTCTCATATACTCAATCTCTCAATTGTACACCTTTCTCTGTGTTTAGATAGCAAGTGAATTTACTACGAAACTTATGGTAGGGGTACAATACCTCCACTATGTGTCGCTACCGTCTGTTTGCGTAACTTTTCTATACTCGCTCATCGAATAGTGTACTCACCTTCATACTGCATAGGTCTATGATGCCGTCTCCTGGCGAGCACGGCTATGATGACCACGACAGCGAGGGTGCCCAGGATTCCAGCAATGATGCCGAGGGCCCAACTTGCCTCCATGTGCACGATGTTGGCTGTCTTTGCTTCTGTGACAAAGGTACAAGGTTTGAGAAAGTAATATTAAAATTGCAATTGGACTCTTATAAAATATGAGAGGACCTTTAAATACGCTATTAGGTCCGCATGGTGGATAATGTCCTAAACTCCCTCGATGTGAGGAAAGGTCTGTGACTCAACGTGATTGGCTGAAATGTGATTGAAACGACTTGACTTTTGCTAGGTCACATATAACGTAGGGATCTTTAAGGCAAGAGTGAATATACCTACATTTAATGGGCCCGCGTGCTTCATCATTGGCCTCATCGTCACTTACGATGAGATGAGATTGAGGTCAAACGCGGGTTTGTTCTATCATAAAAAGGTCTATAATATTGTCACCATATTGTAATCATGTAATTTAACTTCATACGAATAACTTACCAGTATGCAAAGCTAATCTTGACAACGTATGCACTCTCAAAGCAGTAACTTCAGATCTTCCTCTGGCATTGTGAGCATAGAAGATCAGCTTCAGTTGTTTCCCGGAGCCAAGACCTCGTAGTTTCCACACTGGAGTGACGGTTGACACGTTGGCTAGAAGGTTTCCTGACTCCCAGGCTTCTACGACGTATAATGTATGGAGACCGCCGTCGTAACCTGAATGAAATTTGAGTTGGTTAAAATTTTGTTTATGAATTTATGGCCAACGCATTAAGCCAATGATACACTAGGGGACAAATGTCCTACGACATGTCAAGCGAAGCCGGCCGATTTCGCCTGACATATCTGGCGACATCGCGCGACTTATGTCCGTAGCGACGTCAGACATGCCAGACATGTCGCGCGAAGTCCGGCAACGTCGCGCTACTTCACCCGACGTCCCTGGCGACACGTGTCGCAGGACATTTGTCCCCTAATGTATCCTTGGCTTTACCTACTAAATTACCTCTCTCATTCCAAAAAATGCCACTATCGTATTTAAAAAAAGGAATTTCGTTTCTCCGTAGTGTTAATAGCACTTTGTGGTAATAGAGCTAATAAACTTTCAGTTACTGTAAGTAGCAGTAAAACCAAAAATGCGCCGTAAACGTAAAGAGGTTAATGAAGACTAGAATTTACTCGCTAACTTGGTCCTAAGTTTATTTTCTCGTTTTATTTCATCTAAAAGAGTTAGTTGAAGGTAATGAAGCATTTTAATTCCAAAATAAAAAAGCTTTGGGGAAAATTTTAGATACTATGTACAATTTTGAGATTTTACAGATGGACGCTTATCAAAATAAATTCAAGATAAAGGTTTTCTAAGAATAGCATAGATCCTAATAGAATCACTAGTTTTCATAAAAATATAATACAAACGTTTCCCTAGTACAAAATTTAAAATAGTTTTCCTCTGTTTTTAGAAGGGATTTAAAACTCTAAAAACGGTCAAAGAAAACATCGTGATGACAACTGCATGCCATAGCAACAAACCAGGCCTATGTAATCCGCTAATCAACACGGTGCCCGCGTGGTGGATCATGGTCCTAACTCCTTTGATGTAATATCTGAGCCTGTGCAGTGGGGATGGGGTCATAAAAAAGACTGAAGATGAGATGAGATCGAGACGCGGGTTTAATCTAACTTAAATTAAATCAGGTATACCAACTTATCCTACGCGACAGAGAGAAACGAGACCATCCGCCTACGGACCCGTGTCACCGACATCGGCAAACGAGTGGCCAAACTGAAATGGGCCTGGGCGGGGCACCTCTGTCGCCGAAACGATGGTCGATGGAGTAAGTGCGTTCTAATCTGGAGACCCCGGACGGGTAGAAAAAGCGTGGGCAGACCACCGGCCAGATGGTCCGACGACATCAAGAGGGTTGCTGGCTCGGGGTGGACCAGACAACCTTGGGATCGGGCTACATGGAGGATTCATGGAGACGCATATGCTCAGAAGTGGGCTGCAGTATGCTGAGGAAGACGAAGAAGATACTAACTTACCGGCAACGCATCGGAGCTCAGCAGAATCATCCGTCAGGTTCAAAGTTGAGCAATTGAATGGCGGGTCAGGCCTCACAGCAGGCAGTAGGGTGTATCGACAAGGCTCTATCTGCTGCCCCGCTAGGTTGGTAGCCCTGCAGGCCAATGATCCGTAGTCTGCTTCAGTGGTTGGCGTGAAGTTGAGGATAGAACGGCCTTTGGGATCTATGGTGTATTTGCCCTGTTGGATATTATTATTATTACTACTACTACACGGAAAGAAGAGATTAGTTGTGGTTGTTAACTATTCGCAACTGCAGTCAAAACCCTTACAAACTATAGGGACAACCAAGTGTTTGTTGTTTTTCACTTCACTTCACTTTTTAAATTATGGCTTGCTAATTGTCTTCGTAGCTAGCTTGATTGATTATTGTTGTTTTAAATTTTTCCCAGAGGGAAAGGCAAGGCCAACTAGGGCATACAGCCTGGTCTGATGTGAATAGAATGTCTGAATTCTTATAAATACATACATATATACGAAGATAACTTAACCTAAATCTACGCATAACCCTCCCAAACCCCTAAACGAAAAAACTCAACGATCCACGGCATCTTTTAGTCTTTTCAAGGAATCCTTGATAAGAACACAAAACTTCACAAACACTTCTTTCGAGCACTCCAATTAATAGAAACGTTCGCGGACATCTCCTGATCAACTTAACGCGATCATTAATCACTAAATACCACGGAAACTATTTAATTAGAATTTTCACAAAAAAGTAGCTAATGGCGTTTCGCGCTCTTCTCAAGGAATCTTGATTGGTTATTGTTTACAAATATTTGTTCTGACTAACAAAGCATTTATTAGCTAGAAAACAACAGCTAACTCAGTTTCGCTGCTGCAGGCAACTAAATTTTTTCGGTATAGCTGTACCTACTCGCAACTTCGTATCCGTAGAAGAAGTTATAATGTTCCAAAGTCAAACTTTCTTTATTGCAAGTAAGCACATTGTGTAAATTTTTGCACGTCAACATATTTTTGAATTTACATTTACACCACTTTGCAAGGAAAAGGTGGCAACGCTGAGGAAAAAAGTGGCAAAAAACTCTCAGCAGCACATCTTTTAAAATAATATTATATTACACAATTACTTAATAACTAGGTATTACACAACTATTACTATTGTTAGTAATCTACAGTTTATCTCTCATGCGGAACCGGCGACACACACCATGCATGTTCCGATTTATAAATGAGATACACTGATGCACTCACAGACTACAGACGTAGTGTCTGCAAAAATGCTGTAATAAGGCCAAAAAGTCACGATTATAGATTATTTCTTCAAGCTGACAAAATTAGTGGCAGAGACGCTTAAAATTGTCATTCAAGAGAGTCTGCGACGTAAATATGACTAACTCCATCGGCGGTTCCTTGCTACATGATGAATAATAATATCAACCTCCTCAGTATGTAGGATATTTAATTACGAAATATTGCCTCTACTAATAGTGCGCAGAGGTTAATTGGATCGTCAAAGGGAGAACTCGATGCTACCTGTTAACCTGTATAGGCACGCAGAATTGCAGGCCGCATTCATGTGGAGTGCCTCCCATTCTGCTCTGATCACTAGTCACTGGAATTAACCTATATACGATGTTTCAACATAGGCTGTAACTATTTTACGCTTCACATAGGTTACGAAGATCATACATAATAGCTTTAAGGCTTCGTATGCGCGTATTTTCAGTTTCTCGATGAAGGCTACGGCACTAACTACTAAACTTAAATGTCTGAAAAAAATATATAGCAATCTTGTATATTTAGGGACTTATGAATACCGATACACGATTGGACAAACTTCTCTCGACAGAAAAAAAATTCCATATCATTTAAAATTAAAATTATGTCTAAACCGAAATAGTTATTCATACGAAATATATATCAAAATGTAGGGTATTATAATTACGAGAGCTTGTTTAAAAAAATCTGATTTTTATTGGCGTATTTTTATTTCCCTGCCAAAAATTCATCCAAAATCAATAAAAAATACAAATATGGAGTTCTTCACTCCACCGTTGCTTCTGTCTCGCGCTCGAGTTTGACACCTCGCCGCCCCTTAAGTAAGCCATATTTACATTGCAGACAAACTCTACTATTGAAATTTTAGCCTTTCATTTGTTTTCCGGTGTTCGAATTTTCAATAGAAGTCGAACATACAAAAACAGATGTCTCTTTCTGACGTATGAGAGTCAATGTGACAACAAGGGAGATCTGTCCCCATACAAAATATACTTTAGGCTCTCTCCATAGAGCGCGGCGAAATTTTTTCCTCCATGAATATGACCCAAAGGTTAGGTTTTTTTTCTTTTCGTGTGGTTTAGTGACAAAACCTATTGTCAAAATTCAGGCATCCCGCGTAGGCCTCTGATATGGCCTGATGACTGATTTCTATCAAATACCAAACGAGATCAACTGCTTAACGTGATTTTCGAGGCACAGAGCGGCTAAAATGGAAATGTCACTATCGTACACCCATCCAGGTACTGACCACGCCCCAACGTTTGAATAATGCTTCGGGTTATTATATATAAACGGATATCACTCACTTATATTGTTGAAGTCAGCAATTAGACCGACAGTTTCGACCGATTTCGACGGCCTTTTTCAAGGTGAGCGCGCCACGCCCGCGTCGTCGGTGCGCGAAGAAACGCCACCGGCGACGCGGGCGAGGCGCCGGCTTCGACGACCGATTTCGACGGTCTTTTTCAAGGTGAGCGCGCCACGCCCGCGTCGCCGGTGGCGTTTCTTCGCGCACCGACGACGCGGGAGTGGCGCGCTCACCTTGAAAAAGACTGTCGAAATCGGTCGAAACTGTCGGTCTAATTGCCGACTTCAACAGTATAAGTGGGTGATATCCGTTTATATATAATAATTTGTAGTAATGGCTCACTATAGTTTTAATTCTAAAAAGCTTCGGGTACTTATAAGTTATACTTACTGGTTCCAATTCTATAGTGCCCATGGAATTATTCAGGGTCCACTGGAAGTTCTTCGGAGGTGGGAATGCGTCGACTATGCACGTAACTTTGGCAGCTTCGTTGAGAGCTGCTCCCACAATCCCAGTGAGTTTGTTGGTACACACCGGCTTATCTGTCAACAAAGAAGTTTAATATACTAAATTGTGTCTTACTTTTTGCATAAGAGCATAATTTGGTTGAGTGTCTCGCCTTGGAATTAGGCTACGTCCAATAGTGAATTGATATGAGATGCTGATCATCATCATCAGCCCGTATCAGTCCACTGCTGGACATAGGCATCTCCGAAAGCATGCCACTCAGCCCGAATATCAGCCATTTGCATCCAGTTTCTACCAGCCACCCTACGCAGGTCATCTATCCATCTGGTCGGTGGATGTCCCACGATACGTTTACCCGTTCGTGGCTTCCATTCGATAACCCGTCTACGCCATCTGTTATCGGTTTTAAGACAGAAGTGTCCAGCCCACTGCCACTTCTGCAGTTTTCTGATTCTACGGGGTGTCCTTGAATTCATTCGACAAAATGAAACTGGGGGTTGTACTCCTGATAAATATTAAATTGGTAAGGTTTTTTAGTAAATGAAAACTGCAAAAAAATTGAAGTAAGTACGTCTCAAGTCACACAATGACCTTACAAATAACAATTACGGCAAATTCCAGTGAAAGAATACGTTGCAAAAAATTAAAAATACCTTAAAATGTAAAAAACAACAACTCTAAAGCACAGTAACGATGCACATTAAAATAGCATTTATTGGATAGTTGAATTGATTGTAAATAACGTTTTATTTTTCCCCAAATTGTTTAATTTACTTAAACGCTGTGCAGAATTAATGTATGTGACAATCCTAACCATCCATTTAATTTCGTCGCATGAATTCAAGGCCAACCTGTAAAAGAAATGACAGTTTTGTTTCATTTCTATGGCTGATTATTGATAAAATGTTATCATCATTATTATCATATGATGAAATGTTAAATAATCGAAAATATTAATTAAACGTTGTGTTGTTTTCAAATCATATTAAATATTCCTCTCATTCGATTTCCTACATGCAAAAGCAGATCCATTTCAAAGCACCACCCCTCAATGTTGTCCACAAGACAATACGAGCCTCGCCTATGATCACTTATCATGCTGCTATTTGCATGTGTCCGAACACTCCATCACGGCGACACTCAATCCGTTGCTTTACACACCATCGGTGTCGCAAATTGAATACCCTAGTGCTGACCAAAACCAAAGAGTACTTCATTATTAAGCAAAAATTTTGGACCGAAATCAACAGATAATACTGTTTTCAGGGTAAGTAGAGCTGGTCAAAGGTGGGCAAAAGGTATGTCTTACTCAGGGGTTTGGGTGTGTAACGTAATCCTAATGATCTTAATAGCTAACTAGTCAAAATCAAAATATTTATTTGCTGGAATATGGTACGGTGGATCACAGAGAAAGGTGTACAGGAGAGTTTTTAAGGTTGAGATTTTCTCGAAAACCACTTGACCTATTGCAAAAATTCTTTCACTGTTTGATAGATAAAAGTGAAAACTATGTAACTGTACAATTAATATTAAATTCGGTTCAGTAGTTTATGAGAAAATCTTAACCTTATTGACGTCCCCTGTATACTTATCTCTGTCTTCGACTGTACATACAATGGATCTTAAATATAATACTAGCACCTGGATACACTTTTCAAGTTTATAGTTTCTGGTGACCATCCAATGAGGGTTGTGTATCTAATTCAATACTTAAATGGTACTATTTTAAAATAGAATAAAACAGACAAACGAATAAAAAGATGAAGAAGATTTAGTTATCTATCGAATGACACAAGAGCGCAAAATGTCACAATCTCAAAATAACCCATAGTTGTAGTTACCCAACAAATCGTTATCGTCAACCTTAAATGTTCCATTGCAGACGAAACAGAAAGTTTTAGTTAGCAAATCTCGGTTAATGAAGACGATCATTTACCACCAGGTACTTCGTCTGATTCTACCATTTTTCTCATGATACCGACGAATGATACCGAAAATCAGGAGCGCAGTTTAGAATCTAGAACGCTCATCACTATGCACATGTAGCGTGCAACGCATAACTTGCAAATGCATGCGATGCATCGACTCTGATTTCTCAATAACATGCATAGGATAGCTAGCAAGTGGGGATGTTGAGTGCATATCATGAATAGATAGAGTGCTATAAATGCTGTTTGGAGCATACATAGTGTTTGACAAAAGGTTCGTAAAAGTCATGGTTTCGTCTAGAACACGGTTAAAACGATTTTTAGATCAAGATATGTTCCCTATAAAATGAAAACGTATCATAGTCATTTGATAGAAGAAGAGTACTGTTTAGTTTATTATTGAAATTCCTATCAAAAATGTCCAGTAGTTTTTGTGTGATTACTGAAGATTGAATGTATCCTCGTACAAGAATTGATATTTTGACATTTGCATGTAACACACATCTGCAACTATAAGTATTATTTTCTAATATTAAATCAGATATGCAGACAACTTTTCTATTCTTATATTTACGACTTTGTTCTCGACATTCTATTTTATATTTGCATACAAAAACAAATTTTCAGCTTCTAGCAAACTGATGCAGCTTCTAGGTTGCCGATTGTGTCGAAAATTCTCAATCTATTTAATATAAAAAGTTTCATTTATTAAAAATAAATTGCCTACAATTTATTGAACATTTATTTAATCAATCCCGTATTTTAATTAACACTTAATCATGCGCCATCAGCCTCGGAAACGTACATCGAAAGGGTTCATCCCGTGATATATTGTTTGATTTTAACAAACCAAAATGAATTTTGTTATTTATACGAATATATCGAAATTGTAAAGTATCAACTTCAAAGGAATTTATGGCATGAGTGGTCAGGAATTAAACTATTCTAGTGCTGCATATATTATTTCGCTTTGTGATTTTGACTTCGCGTAAGTATATATTTACGTCACTGTGATGATGTCATAAACTTTGGAATCATCTTTTTTTAAATGATCAATTTTGAATTTGTGATACTTATTTATCCCAACCTTCATGTTATCTTCATTCTATCAAATCAATTTTATTTCTGGACTATCATCATCAGTCTATTTATATTGCCCGAGCGGGCACAGACCTTCCCTTACATCGAGGAAGCTGGGGCCATGATCCACCACGCGGGCCCACTACGGATTGGCGGATTTCACATGCCTTAGATTTATTTTCTTCTAGGGCATGCAGGTTTCATCACGATGTTTTCCTTCACCGTTTTGAGAGCACTCGGTAAATGTACGTATTTTTTTCCGTCGAAAAAACCGAGGATAACTCATTGGTACATGGCTGCCCTGGCTGGGAATCAAACCTGGGACCTCCGTATCGCAAGTCCATTGACCCAACCATTGAGCCACCGAGCTCTTCTGGAATATAGGGAATGATTAATCAATGATAGGATTACACATTACGCACACAATTGGTAATCTCAAGCCTGTGTGTGTGATCTAAGAAGAAGGAAACAGTAAATTGTATATTAATTGTAAAAAACATTGCTTTCTACGCATCTTCTAAGAGAATGAATATAAAACAATTCTTCAAGGTCCAGTAAAGCCGCCGTCGAAAATATTATTGTACTCAGCCCTCGCTATTATTTTGAAATCTACTACAAAAGAAATAAACAAACCCGATGATCCAATATCCAATATAATATTCATAGAATACGCTGTTTACACTTGATTGAGAAAGCACAATGGCGGAATATCGCTCAAGGCTCTGTGTATCAACATTTCCTGCGAAAAGTATGAATTTCAATAAGTCACTATATTTGAATAAAACGGGACACAAGAAAAAAATATTAGTAGGTATCTTTATCTGTAATATAAAATCATATTATCGGTCTCTTAAATGTGGCCATAAAAACTCCTTCTTTGATGAACGTATGACGAAAATTCTTTTAACTCTTATTTTATACTGCATTTATTACAATTTTTTTCATTCTTTGAGAAAAAATCTACGGTGATAATTAATGAATGTGTCACTATAGTGACACATTCCTATAGGAATATAAGAACTTGTGGAATCGACAGATAAGATTCAAATTAAACATTAATAAATCACTCTCAGCTCAAAAATCAATTTTGAGAACGAACTCAAAATGACGTTCCTATTAATAATCGTAACTTAGGTTTAGGAATCGGGTATCACGTGAGTAACACCGAACTTGAGATCTTCCACCTGAGATGAGAAAGACATCACGTGAGACGATCAAGATTGGTTTATTTATAAATGGCATACTTGACACAGTGATCACGTATTGAGAGTGTATCAGCTGAATTCGCTCTTGAGGGAGTTGAGGGCGGTATGAGCTCAGACTATTAATATGCTTGTATTCAAATTAAACATTAATATTTTAAAATAAAAAATCGCCAGTTCTGAGTACAACCTAGAAGTTGTAGGGTATCTAAAGAAAGTACGGAGATTTCAACGAAAGAGGGAGGAATTATTACGTAGGCGTACGTAGCTTCCTCTACGTATAAAGGGCTATTAACGTCCCACTTGGGAACATGCAACAAGGAGGCTCGACATGAAAGATAAATTACTATACCTGCTCTAATGCACGCTAGACGGGGCTTAGTTAGGAGCACATAATTTTCACAGTAATTTTGAAGAAGTTATTTTCCATATTAAAGCTGCCAAGTGCGGAAAAGTCCAGAAAAAGAAGATATAGCTCTAATTCTAAAACTACATCATCATTATCGTCAACCTGTATCACGAAGTCAACTACTTGACGTGGCGTCTTCCAAGGCTCGTCATTCAATCCTATATCCTGCCTTTTGTATTCTGCCCCTAACAACTATCACCTTTCTTATATCATCCATCTGATGCTACAATGTAATTCATTTATTGTGCTACTGAGACAAATCTGTGAAACTCTGACAACCAAAACTTCGAAGAAAGTTTGAAGTTCCGCAAGGTACCTAGCCTTAATACATTGTCGCGAAGTAAAACACGTATACAAGAGTCTCCTGTGTACTCAGCTAATGGCTCCGGACCATTGTTAACTTTAAACAATGGTTATAACTTGTAGTCATCCAGCACATTCAGTAAATTCGAACCTCTTGTGCTGAACAAACGAATTTTGTACAGTAACGGACTAAGATGCGAGCCTTGAAGGACCCTACGAGAACGTTAATGTTGTAGATAATCCTTGTGCAGATGATGCAAAAGATAATGAGACTATGGAACAAGTCCTACTTAAACTATCACCATAGCGAAGAAAGCAGTATGAAAATGAATCTACCAAGTTTTTCTATACTTAAATACCTATAGCAATCAGTCAATATAAGCTACAAGCTGTCAGTCAATATTCCTGCTGCGTTACTTTGTTGAGTTAAGCTAGTAGAACTCACAGCATGTGGGAAATGCAGGAAACTCCCACCTACCGTCATGAAGTTGGTACAGAGTCTCTCCTATAAGTATTAGAAGGGCTTAATAATCGAGCTATGATGTAAAATGGTCTTCAGTATTCATTTATTATTTAGGTTCGCAATCAAACCATGCAAAATAGTATAGGAGTTCTTTTCACCACGTACACTAATTTTAAGTTACACAATATCGAATCTAAGTCTGTCACTGACCGTTTCCAGCTTAAGTGATAATACAAGCTATTGTATTGGGAATAAGTACAGAACTTGTGACAAAACTTGGGCATAATGTTTGGAATGTTGAATTTAATGCTCTGCAGTTAGTGTGGAGTGGTAATTTTCAGACAAGGATAGGAAACGAGTGAATTCTTTTGTTTCGGACAGATAATAGTATAAAGTATGCGGAAGTAGGTGGATATACAGTATAATAAGATTCCACTTTGAAATTTTAACTTTAAAGTACCTAAATTGTTAGAAGTAGCTTGCTTGCTTGTTGCGGTTAGATCAGGACTGATGGAAACGAATATCGATGACGAAAGCAAACGAAATCGGATGAAAGCGAAATAATTATAATATTAATAAATTACAATGACATGTCTCTATTTTACATACTGACAACTGACTAAACTAACTGAACTAACATAAACAAAATATAATATATATACTATAATATAACAACTAACTAAACTATGATATCAACAACTGGTTTCTATGCGGCTCGGAACCAGTCGCCAACATTGCTATCACTTTGGTCCGAAATTACATGGTCTATGAATCGGAAACAGATTAGTTTTGGTATTCACAGAAGCATATGAATTGTAAAAAGTTACTTACAAATAACCTGTAGATTCACAGCGGAAGATTTCCCGTCGCCTTCTACATTGGAAGCTGTGCACATGTACTTCCCCGCCTGTTCTCTTGATACACCTTGCAGTGCTAGATGTGCGGAACCGGCTATAACCCCTGCGCGTTGGTTGTGAGTCATTATTTGACCCTGAAAGTAAAAATTTGGTTCAAAAGTAGGTTAAATAAGACGCAACGTGTGTCTCTTGAAAATGGCGGGAAACGATGGTTGCGAAATTATTTTTGAATGACAGTATGGTGAATTTATTGGATTATTTGTTCAAAATCTAAAGTCAAGAGTCCCACTACGAGCTCGGGAGTGAACGTGACTGTCGAGCTGCTTCGTCCAGAATAATGACGCTACGGCGGCTCCTCTGGATGAAGAGAAGACCATATGATATTTTGAATATTCTGTAATATGACATTGGCAAATGACGAACTGTCGAGTCCAATAATAACATAAATAAAATAAGACGCAATGTGTGTTGTGATGACTCATTTGGACTATTAATAAACCACTGCTCCTGTGGCGAAATCCAGAGCATGTCACACGTCACCGACAACTGTCCGCAATGGTCAATTGAGGGTGGTCTTGTCAAGATCCATAAGGCTGACGAGGACGTGATTGAGTGGCTGGACAGCCTCCCACTCACGGTCTGATCTCCTGTCACGTCGCCGTGACCATACGAAAAATAAAATAAATAATAAGTACTACAACCACACCACAACGTTGCGACCAAATATGGGTAAGCCGTGGTTACGTGTGAATAGTGTGAAGGTGCAGCTGCAGATTCTTAACGTTTCATTGTGGTAACTACAAAATATCGATGTGGTTGCGCTGCTGCGTGTAGTCGTCGTTACGTTGCCGTGTTTGACAGACAAGTTGACGCAACGTTGTGTTTGCGACGTGGGCGGCCAGTGTTTTTAATGTGGTTGCATTGTGGATACTTTCATATCAGTATCGCCAACGTGATTGAATTTGAGGGCAAAATGTCGACCTGGTGAATTAATCTATTTTCATAAAAATGAGCATAGCATTGATTCTGCAGTGTGGTTGTGGTATGGATGTGATGTGGTTTAGTGTGGTTGGCATTAGTAATAGAGTGGTGATGGTTTGGTTGTAGTGTACTTGTATGCGATACGTGTGAAATAAGCCGTAGGGGCGGAAGTTCTCGACCCCAATTAAGTCACTTACATTATGTTCCCAAACAACTTTATAGGCCGGTGGGTTCGCTCGGACGACGCACTCGAAGTAAACATCGTCACCTTCCTCAATGTCATTAGGGTTTAGTTTGGAACCCAGTTGAAGTACTACTATTGGAACATCTGTGGAAAGACAAATGGTTTTAGTGCCTTCAGACTATTAAGTGATAATAACTGAACTGGAAGTTAATAATAAACTAAGGAATATGTTGACAGATCTAAGTTTAAGTTTGGGTTTCAGCCCAAAATTAGGAGTTTAGTCTATTTCCCAATAAACTTACTTCCTGTACAAGTAAGTTTATTGGGAAATAGACTAAACCATGTCCATGAATTCATTCGACAAATTGAAACTGGGTGTTGTACTCATGACAAGTACTAAATTGGTAAGGTTTTCATTTATTAAATCAAGACTGCAAAAAAAACTGAACTGAGTTCACAAGTCATACAATGACCTTAGAAATGGCCATTAGGTCAAATTTCAGTAAAATAAATCGTTGCAAAAAATTAAAAATAACAGTTACGATGCACATCAAATTAAAAATTGTTTATAATGAATTTATTGTAAATATATTTTTTTTATTTTTCCCCAAATTGTATAATTTACTTAAGAGCCTTCAAAATGTTTATTAGGATGAATCGTGGGATGAATACAATTTTTTCGTATTTTTTTTGTTGTAAATAGCTTTTTTAATAAAATTTATTATATTGGAAGATATTATTTTTTTAAGATTGGCGGCGCTAGTTGGCTCATGGAAGGCCCTTAAATGCTGTGCCGAATTAATGTACGTCGTGTCATGAGCCTAACCATCCACTTAATTTTGTCGAATGAAGTTTAGCTCAAGGCCACCCTGCATATTATCAAGGAATATCTCTAATAGAGTTTAGTGAAATGGACAATCAACAGAAGTGTAAAGGCGTTCGAATAATAGATATCCGTTACCCACCGATAAGGTATAACAGAGAGAGGGAGATTACTTAATAATTTCAAAGATAACACTACACGAAACACAAAAGGCAGCGGTTAAATTCCCAGAAGCCTTAGAGATCCAATTAATCGATTTAGGTAATCTAGTTAGGCGGTTCTGTCTGAATATTGACGAAGCTTCGCAAATTACTTAGCAAAGATCAAATTACATTAAGTAGTAGGTACAAGTATAATGGTTTCAACAAATCGAAGTAGGTACTATATCTTTTTGGCCTGTAATATTTTATCCTGGTTTTTATTGCGGGATCCTAGACAGTATTAGATTTATTTCCCTTGGGAATTACTGAACTTCTCAGCGCCAATAGGTTGGCGTGGGGTTAAGCGGGTAAGTTGGACGAATGACATCATTCGAGGACAAATGTTGCTGGATTTATGAAACAATATCGATAGAGCTTGTAGCTGCTAGACTAGATAATCTACCTAAGGCAGTTGTACGGTGGAACACAGAGAAAGGTACAGGAGAGTTTTTAAGGTTTAGTTTTTCTCAAAAATTACTTGACCTATTGCAAAAATTCTTTCACTATTTGATAGATAAAAGCTAAAACTATGTAATGTAAAAGAATTACTAAATTCGGTCCAGTAGTTTCTGAGAAAATCTCTGTCTTCCGCCGCCGCTATTTTATCGCCCAAGAAACTTACAAAAGATACTACATTCCGTGTAAACAAAAGAGATGCATATATTAATAGTTCATCGAGTTCGGCGAGTAATAAATTAGATAATACTAGGTACTGTAATCATTTTAAGAAATTGTAAGCAAGGGAACTCCGAGCTGATTGTAGAGGTAGAATAATTAGCAAATAATAACAACTTACAGTGTAAATTGAGCCGTAAAGTATTTTCTAAAGTAGATCGATCCAGTTTTACGTGTGACGCCCTACATGTTAGAACTCTGCCATCATCATCCATGCGAGGTATCCATTTCAGGATCGACACGGTTTCATTGCGGTCTTCTGAATTCTGGAACAACAATATCGTTAGAAATATGACAATGACATAGGCCTGGGGGGCTTGTCATAACCGCTGCCATCAAGTTTAGGTTCTAAACATAACCTGTATACCCATTACAAGGTATGTTTAGAACCTAAACTTGATACCAGGTTTATAATAAATAAATACACACAATTACTTGAAATAAATAGATATTATAATTCTGATTCTGACAAGCATCCGGCCGGGAATCGAACCCATTGCACAGAAGGCAGACGTACGGTTGACCGCACCTCTACCGTAACATTAATTTGAGCCCAAATCAGTGATGTATAATTGTATATCTCTAAATTGTATTAATCTTCAAGAACTCGTCTCAAAGAGTCTTCTATTAAAAACGAAGATGTCTTCTAAGGCACTCTTGTCCAGCTTCTTATATTGCTTTTGCGCTAGTTGGGTACCGACTAATAGGCTATCAGATCTTGTTGATTGCTTACCCTCTGTTCTTTAGCAGCTGTCAGCTGTTTGTCTTCTAGCCACCATGTGATAACCGCCGGGGGCCTGGCTCCAACCGCGAAGCAGGCCAGCTCGGCTTCCTGCCCCACTGATAATGGTTGTTCTCGCTCCATTATCTCCACCAGTAATGGTCGAACTGCACATAGAAAATGAAAGTGAAATTAATTTAAATATTCTTCTCGCGGCATCTGAAGTGGCAGTGGGCTGGTCACATCTGTCATAGAACCGATGACTGATGAGGTAGACGAGTTCTCGAATGGAGGCCACAAACGGGTAAATGTAGCGTGGGACGCCTCCCGACCAGATGGAGTGATGACCAGCGCAAGGAGGCAGGCAGAGACTGGATGCAAAAGGGTTGAGTGGCGTGCTTTGGGAGAGGCCCACGTCCGTGGACTGATACGGCTGACAATGATGATCTTCTCGTGTGGTTTAGTGACCAAACCTATTGTCAGAGTTACTCAGGCAGTCAGAGTTTCCTTAGGCCTCTGACTTTTCCTAACAACTGCTACTAGCAACAGGAACCGGGACTAACGTTATTGTTAAGCAGTTGGCCCCGTATAATTAATTTAAATGGAAAAAGACATTGCCACATTTCAATGGAGCTTTCCCCCTACAAAACTACGTGACCATTTAAGCTGTACCTATCATTTTGTTGGGGACTTATTACAGGTTTCATATTGTATAATCATAATCAGTATCATTTTCTACTACCCTCGCAACTCATATAGAAGAATAACAAAAACAATGGATAAATCGCTTCGATTTCTTACTATTTTCTGAATTTTTAATTAAGCCTTTTTTTTCGAATCGCAACTTGTACAAAACATTATTTTAAACCAATAATTTTAATAAAAAAACGGAGATATTTTTACATTTATTCGTTATCTTGTACAACTTGCGGTTGATGGTGGGGCAGAATCTGGCATTGTCATTTCGACAAAGTGACTACTTTTAATGTGAATTTTCAGTAGAACTTATTTAAAAACAAACAAAAAACCACTGCAAGAATATTTAGCGGGAATTAAAATAATAACAGAGTAAAAAAATCAGCCCCTCATTTATTTACAGCCTATGTCACTCCTACAATCAAGACGAATCTAACGAACCTCAATGTGAAAATCCATCAAGCCGTTTAGGCTGCAGGGCGTGTCAAAGAATTAGACAAACATACTCTCGAAAAACATAACCCTCATTCTTGTGTAGTCGGTTAAAAACGTACTTTTTGGGACGAATAAACCACGCTTAGGTACTTTTATTATTCATTGTTTCTTGTCAGTCGTTCATCATCATCACCTGTCTGAACCAGACCACTCCTGGACTTAGGCCTCTCTTAAGGGTAACTTTAGTAGGTATTATATGCCCAAGGTAGATACTCGATTTTTCATCCAGTCTTCATATCAGTATATAAGATTTATGCTTAGTAGGATATTTTATTTAATATTTGATCCTTGCTATTATACAAACGGAAGCGGGGTCTCTATAAATAACTTCTTAATAAACTTCAAAATTCTCCAATTTTAGAAGCAAGTATAAATAGATAAGTGTTGACATAAAAATCATTAAGTTATTATTGAACACCGATCATATCCTCAAAATAGTATACGAAAAGTCTAATAATATCTTCAACTTGTAAATTTAAAAAAAATTAAGGAACAATTAATTTTTTCAGAGTTTTCCGTAATAATTGTTCCAAAATAAAGCAATTTACTTCGAAAATAACAGAACCAGTATCAGCTCAAACATCGGCTACGATCAAAGAAAATTAAATAGAAACTCCTAATGCCTTTCCATTAGTGACATTAACAGTTCAAAAGTGTAATGACAAAAATATAGGATGTTCCACTAAAAGCCCAAAAGGAAATCGTGAACGTTGCGTGCTGTCTAGCACCGATGACATCATCGTTTAACGCTATGTACAGTCTAACCATAGAAACAGACATAATATCGACGGACAACGAAGTACGTATACTAGTTCCTTTTGAGATACGGAACCCTAAAATATACAGATGGCTTTTGTTTTCTAAAATACTAAAGTCAAATCTCTTTATTGCAAGTAAGCACGTTGTGTACATTTTTGCACGTCAAGATATTTTTTTGAATTTACATTTACACCACTTTGCAAGGAAAATGTGCCAACGCTGAGGAGAAAAAGTGGCGAAATATAAACTATTTTACCGATTTTTGATGTTTTTTAATGAATTTATTTAAGTTCAGGCTCAATTTTTGATTCATTGTCAAACTGTCCAGAAAATGCTTAATATAAATCGGAAATTAGGTTTTCGATATTCCTATTAAAGCCATGATTAAAAAAATGATTCATAATTGTATTTTTGACAAATTGAACTTTGGTAAGGGCTAGTTTTTATCATGCATATGTTATACTTTCTAACTGTCAACTTAAAAAGCAAATTGATTTCTGACACAATAATAATTGTATATGTAATTAAATAAATGAAATGAAATAAATGAACTATCTAACAATCTAACTATCCAAGAGGGCCGATATTTTTAGACTGTTCTATAGTTTGATTTTAGGGAGTTTTTAATATATTTTTAAGTAGTTTTTAATATTTTAGGTAGTAGTAGTTAGTTTTAATTTATTTTGTAAGTTAATTTTAGTTTTTTATTGAATAAATACTATCATATCACATAATATACACTTAGCAATCCACGTTGAAACCTGATCGAAATTGGCAATCAAAAGTTACTGTAACTATCCGGTCAACCGGAATGTGAACAGAACTACAGGGAATATTTGAACAAAAATCTAGTTTCCACACATCAGAGATTTGATACGTTTTAATCCAAAAAAAATTATAGACTTTCCAAGGTCTATGATTTCTTGAGGTAATTTATTGTCGCAATTGTGGTAATGCTCGCGGCAGCTATGATGACCCAAAATAGCGGGGAATTTGTCACTAAAATCCACAATAATACACAAGGAGCTCAGCAAGCGTCTGAGGGAGGCGACGGGTGACCCTCGTGCTGCGGCTTTCTTGCGCAGAGGCTGAGCCTAGCCATCCAGCGCGGGAATGCCGCCAGTGTTGACGGGCACCCTTCCAAGAGGGCCGAATTTTTTAGACTGTTTTAGGTGGGTTTTTTTCTAGGTAGTTTTAAAGTATTTTAGGTAGTTTTAAATAGTTTTTTACAATAATTGTACATGCCCGAACTGACATTTTGGCTGAACTTAGCTGTCGGGAACTATACTGTGGTTTAACGTTATCAATAACGTCTTCAATTCTGGATTTTCCCTAATAATATTGTAGGAAAACTCGATTGCTGTTTCGATTAGGTTCCAAACTGGATTGCGATATCAATTTATTTAACAGGTTTTGGGGTCAAAAGTCACCGCACAATTCTTAGAGCAGAATACATAAATATTCGCAATTATGTTTTAAAAAGTCAAAGTAGACATTATCAGTAGCGTCACTAATTTTAGAACAAAGCTTAGGTAACAGTAACCTTTTATTTACCGCACATTTATCTTCATAAAATTTGCCATTTTTCCTGTTATGTTACATTTGCTGATATTTTTTATAACTGTTGTTACGTTCCTTCACAAAGCGTCGGTATTATAATGGAAAATAATTTCTCGCTCGTGCGGCAAAATACAGTCGACTAAGCTGAAAACCAATGCAATCTGCACCGTATTACAGTTGCGTAGAGTGCCACTGCATTACATTTGGTGTGCCGACTGTACTATAGCTACAGGACATTGTGACACACAAATAAAAACTAATGGCCCCGCCGGGGTGTAAGGTTGACACAAAAGAATTCTGCTGTGAGCCATCATATCCAAGATAAGCCAACACAGACAAGCAAACCGTCTGATCTGGGTTAATCGCCCGGATTTACGTGGATTTAGTTTTGCAATAACAGTAAATGAACGTTTGTCGCCGACTAATGCGGAAGTTATGAAAGTTTCACTACCGTGTCTGGACTGTATATTGTGGCTGGCCTACATTTTAAGATGAATCCTGAATGCGGTAGTTTTTTATTGTAAATATTAATCAACCACTTAAAAATATATGAACAATAATAATAATAAAATACTTATAAATAAAAAAATGCCGCCAATTCGCTACCCTGTGGGAGAGTGCCCAATAGGCTGGCGTCGTTACCTCGTTGTATAGCCAGCGATATACGCTGGCCGAAGTAAGCGGTACTTGACTATATTTTGTTTATAGTCTAAATAAATTCACCCTTAGAGAGGCCTACGTCCAGTGAACTAATACTGACTATCGATGCTGATGCAGTTACCAGGAGTAAGGAGGAATAAAAGTACCAGGAGACCATGGCTGACCTCGAGTCTCGATGTCTAAACATGCGATGATTTGACATTGGCGTCCATTACTAATGAATAACGCGTAGTCTGGTGAAGATAGAGAATTTTTCGATATTCCAATTAATACTAGATATAAATGGTAAAAGTAGTAAATATTTTTTTAGCAAAATTAATTTCACATGTAAGGTAGGTATTTATTTTCATTGTGACCCCGTGGGTTGAATTATGCATTAAAAAAAATTCCCTATTGATATATTAATAGTAATTTTATTATAAAATAAATTGTGTATTTTTAATTTACGTACGAAATATCTATTATAATTGTACTTGCGATTATGGGTGATAATTACATTCTTATTATTATTACAAGTTTCTCGCATATACCTTTGACAGTGCCAGTTTTACAGTGAACGATATTAAAGGCCTTACATGAGCCAACTAGCTCCGCCAATCTTTAAAAAAAATATCTTCAAATTTAATCAATTTTATTAGAAAACAGCTATGTGAATTTAGCTGCTATAGGCAACCCAGTTTTTATATGTGCACTAACTAGAAGTGAAAGAACTTTTAGAATCGATCGAGTACTTAGTTCTTGCGAACCAGCTAATAATTTTTTAAATTAAATATGTTCTAAATACATATTTATGCATAAAAAGTGTTAAATTCAGTGTAGTAATTGTTTAATTTTATTATTTTGTTTAAGTTTAGATGTAAAATAGTGTATAGTAAGTGTAACTTATTACCGGCTATCGGACATAACCTACGACGCCGAATTTAACTTCAACGGAGTGTTGGAATACTTGCAGAGCTGATACGGATTTTAGAAAATCAAAACACCGAACCACATATGCGATTGTCAAGAAAATCAAAACACCGAATTTCAACCACAAGCGGATGTCATCGGGAAGGATAGTCTGCCATCAATGGAAACTACTATGGTGTTTTCTGATAGTATCGGCGTGGATTTTGGCAGGCATCTACACAACGCGGTGAAGGGCCAGATATGCAATTACTGTATGCCAGGGGCTACCTATGCTCAAATATTACACAGAATGAAACAGTCTAGCATTAACACGAACACCAATGTAGTAATTTTCATAGGAAACAGTTTGACAGCGCGCAAGAAGGACGTAACAAACACGTTTGAATATTTATTGTCATCAGGGGCACGGCAAGTAATCCTATGTGCATTTCCACACGCCAGCTGCTTAACGGATAAGCAAAACGACCATATTCATTCGTTGAATATGCTAATGTATACATTGACTTGTCGTCATAATGACACATTTTTATTCTTTAATACAAATAAGTTTGTAGATAGATTTAGACTGACGAAAGATACATTGTATCTGAACCTAAAATCAAAACGGGATATAGCTACTCTGGTAGCTTATAATTTGAATTGTATTCAAAATAGTCCATATATGGAAAATATTTGTGTAGGAGTAGGTGCTGAGGAGATTGAATCTCCCGGCTTGACTGGAGATGTACACGCATCTCAACATTTAAACTAACCAAATCGACAAAGGAAAAGCATTGTAGTTTTAGAGTTGTTCATCAAAACATACAAAGCTTTTCTGGCAAAGAATTAGAAATAGAACTATTTCTAGATAAATATCCCGATGTTGACATATTATGTCTAACAGAGAATTGGCTCACAAAACACCAGATAATTACTGGTTACGAAAATTATTACATAGCAAGTTCTTTCAACCGACAGCACAAGCAGCACGGTGGATCGTTGATATTTATGAAAAACACCTTTAAAGCTAAAGAACGGAAAGATATCGTGCGACTCTCGGTTGAAGGCACTGCGGAGCTATCGTGCGTCGAGCTGGAGAAACATATTGTTGTATGTGTATATAGGCCCCCCTATGAAGCTAATTACTCTAATTTCGAATCAATTATGGAGGATGTACTAAATACGGTCAACAAAAGTAAAAAAAGCATTATAATCTGTGGGGATTTCAATGTAGATTTACTAGAAAAAAGCTCACTTACAACTAGGATAATTAGTCTATTCAAATCTTTCAATTTAACTAACATATTTTTAGAGCCAACTAGAATTACAGAAAACACAGCTACCTGTTTAGATAATTTTTATTGTAATTGCGAAATTACGGATCAGGCAATTATAAATTGCTTGAAATCGGATCACTGTGGGCAAAGTGTAACTTTTCCTATTATTATGAAAACACAGATTATTGAAGTTCCTATAAGACCCGTAAATAAATACCGCATAGAGACATATAAAAGTGCGTTAATAGACAAACTACCGCAACTTAATTTCGACCACGAAGATACAAACAAAGTTTACTCGGAGTTTTTCTCGGTGCTGTGTGAAGAATTCAATAAAACATTCAAAATAAAAAATAAAAAAATTAACTCCAAATTCAAGTTTTGTGACTGGGCAACTAAAGGAATTTACAAAAGCAGAGATATCCTTTTTGATTTATACGATCAAAAGACTTATACGCACGATGATAAGTTTAGAGATTACGTTAGAAACTACTCAAAAGTATTTAAAAAGGTTTGTAACGTTGCGAAATCAATGTTTATAAGTAACAAAATAAAATCGGCTAATAATAAAATAAAAGCGACTTGGAAAATAATAAACCAAGAGACCACTAACACCAAACCTCGAGATAACGAATACATTATTAAAACCGAATCTGGCACAACATCGTCTAATACAGAAGTTGCTCAAGAGTTCGAAACATTTTTCACTAACATACCGATTAAAACCACCGAGAAATTACAGTCATCGGCGTTCCTTGCTGAAACATTACTTAAAAACAATACTAATTCTTGTAACACTAATTTTAAATTTATAAACGTGGATCCACATGACATTATTAAAGTATATAAATCAATGAAATTAAAAGCGTCTGAAGATCAATGGGGCATGTCAGTTACATTTCTAAAATCTGTTATCCACATACTAGCACCATATTTAGCGTACATATTTAACAAAAGCATAGACCAAGGCATTTTTCCGGACCTAATGAAACAAAGTAAGGTCATTCCACTTTTCAAATCAGGTGATAAACAAGACCCCAGTAATTTCAGACCTGTCTCGATTCTTCCAGTACTTAGCAAAATTTTTGAAAAAATTATTCTTAATCAATTACAGAGTCATTTCAATTTGGAAGGTCTATTGCATAGTAAACAGTTTGGTTTCACAAAGGGACGCTGTACGACTGATGCCGGAATCAAACTAATACAACATATATTTAACGCATGGGAAGATTCTAGCGATGCGATTGGTATTTTTTGCGATTTATCAAAAGCATTCGATGGCGTCGACCATGCTACCTTGCTGCTAAAACTAAAACATTATGGCGTAAACCACAAGTCACTCGACCTAATGCAATCTTACCTAGAAAATAGAGTGCAAAAAGTACAGATTAATGGAGAAAAGTCCCCAGGATCACTGGTAAGGATGGGAGTACCTCAAGGGTCAATATTGGGTCCGTTTTTATTTTTAGTTTACATAAATGACCTACCTTATCTCGTGGAGCACCTATCAGATATTGTGTTGTTTGCCGATGACACATCACTTATTTTCAAGGTTAAGAGGAAGGCCCAAGAGCTTGATGAAATAAATAATGCTCTTTCACAAGTTATGAACTGGTTCACATTAAATAACTTGGTACTTAATTCAAAGAAAACTAAATGTATAAAATTTTCCCTACCGAATGTGCGGCAAGTAGAAAATAATGTGGTCCTGGATAATGATAAATTAGATTTTGTTAAAAGCACGGTCTTCCTTGGGGTTACTGTAGACTCAAAGTTACAATGGGGCCCACATATATCGTCATTAGCCGATAGACTTAGTTCAGCCGCCTATGCAGTCAAAAAAATTAGACAACTGACAGATGTGGCTACCGCAAGGTTGGTTTATTTCAGTTACTTCCATAGCATCATGTCGTATGGTATCATTCTGTGGGGACGGGCAGCCGACATCGAGACCATTTTTATACTACAAAAACGGGCAATACGATTTATATACAATCTGCGTTGTAGAGAATCTCTGAGGGAATTGTTTAAAAATATTAATATACTGACGGTAACTAGCCAATTCATTTATGAAAATATCATGTACGTACGCAAAAATATATCTCTATTTCCAAAAATCAGTGACACACATAGTTATAATACAAGAAATAGAGATAAACTTGCATTTCCCGGATTCAGACTACGTAAGGTTAGTACATCCTTCATGGGGCACTGTATTCGCTTTTATAACAAGTTGCCAGAAAGTGTCACGACGTTGACAGAGAGGAAATTTAAAAATTTCATTAAAGGAACACTTGTTAAGAAGGCGTATTACAGGATAGATGACTATTTAAACGATGAACATGCATGGTGTGTGTCGCCGGTTCCGCATGAGGGATAAACTTACTAACAATAGTAATAGTTACGTACTGTATAGTAATTAAGTAATCATTGTTTTAAAAGATGTGTTGCTGAGAGTTTTTTGTCACTTTTTCTCCTCAGCGTTGGCACCTTTTCCTTGCAAAGTGGTGTAAATGTAAATTCCAAAAAATATATTGACGTGCAAAAATGTACTCAACGTGCTTACTTGCAATAAAGAAATTTGACTTTGACTTTGACTTGAAAAAATCTTATGAATCCGAATGTAATTGAAACGTAGTTAAATCTAACATACTATGACGTCATCTACTTTCCGCCGCGTCCACAATCCGAGGCTCTCCCTCATATCTCATAACAGGCACGTACGAGATGACGTAGTGCGCTGTCACCGTTCATAATGTTAGACGCGGTTAGTTAGACAAATGCCCGGGTATTACGCTGCGGGTATATACCAAGGTACTGACGTCACATACACATATTTGTGTATCACATTTAATAAATAGGGTAGATTGCAAATTGAATAAATTTTACAAAATATTTTAAGGTACTGTAAAAGGCAGCCACGAGGTAAGGTCTCTGGGAGATGGCAAGGAATACTAGATTGGATTGATCTCACCGAATTGCAGCTCCGCTGTCGTCGCAAAGATAGGACCACCTGAACCATCCCACAGCCACACTGCCCACATCAATATTTTCTAAGTTACATCAATGAGCACCACATTTCTGACCAATTCGAATCACAATTACCACCACCGGTTTTTCGCGCGAAAAGCGAACCACGAGAGTGAGAATGACAGTTGTTGTTGCGTTTTTTAGTAAGGCAAATGCGTCAAAAGATCCGAAAAAAACAGCTTAATTAAGAATTCAGAAAATAGTAAGAAATTGAAGCGATTTATTCATTGTTTTTGTTATTCTTCTATAGGAGTTGCGAGAGTAGTAAAAAATGATAGTGATTATGATTATGCAAATTTCGTTATGCAATATGAAACATGTAATAAGTCTCCAACAAAATGATAGTCTCGTAATTTTGTAGGTGGGGCAAAGCTCCATTTAAATGTGGCAATGTCTTTTAATCATCGTTTATAAGTAGGTAAGGCTGTTAAAGTTTGGCAGTAGGTATAGTTTGTACCAAAAATGAGGCTTGAAGGAATTTGAAGGAATTTTAACATAACATATTCACAACTGTGATCATGACTATGACGACAGAAAAGGGCATATTTGGGTGGATGGCTTCGTAATACAATGTATCCCAAAATAGTCTCCGGCATCTTGTGTTCTCCTTAGGGCATTGACCGGAATAAATTGAGTACGAATATTATAATGGTACGTCAAAGAATACGTAATGTATTTTCAAGAAAACAGCCCCTGTGATATATAATGTGCTACTTACAAGGGCATTCATAGAGCCAACTAGCGCCGCCAATCTTAAAAAAATAATATCTCCATTATATAATAATATATCCAATATAATCAATTTTATTAAAAAAGCTATTTACAAAATGTTTATTACGATAAATACTATTTTTCAATATACAATACATGGCATAATTGCGACAAGCTAAGTTGTAGTTCACAAATGTGCCAAAAACGGCAGTTTTTCTCAATAATGCGAACTACAACTTACCGAAAATAAATAAGCATTTAAAAAATAGTATTTATCGTAATAAACATTTTGTAAATAGCTTTTTTAATAAAATTGATTATATTGGAAGATATTATTTTTTTAAGATTGGCGGCGCTAGTTGGCTCATGGAAGGCTCTTAATGTGTCCACTTTAGGAGGTAAAGTATATGCGACAATACAACCCCATGGAAGGCGTTAGCATCCGTCATACAGTTGTTTAAACTAGTACGGTTGCTATCGTTTCACACTCTTGTAAATTGTTTCCTTACAACGCTGGTAGCTATAACTTTTCAATCAAGAAACTCTGTTCTTAAATTCTTAAGTCAATAAAAACCTTTATTATTATTATTACCTAGTTAAACTTTAAACGATCGCGTATAAAAAAATTATTAAAGTTCATTCATCTTGAATTCGTCTTTTACTCTCGCTGTAACAATAGGATAATGGCATCACTCGTGGTCCATACTAAATTCTCTGTATTATGATCCAGAGACACACACAATAAGAACACTATTTATGCAAAAGGCTCTGCAAACGTGTTAAACATTTCATCTGACTCAAAACACAGATGCTGTTATTCATAAACCTAGTTAAACTTCACTTACTTTAAACCGTGTTGCTATCCCTTTCACACTTCGTTAAAAAAGGTTAGTATAGAAAGGGACAGGGGGCCTAAACGAAGCCTAACTTTAAATCACTTATGCAATGAATAGAAAAGCCTAAGTCTATTAGCCCAAAACGGACTACCATCGGCTGCGATCCTGGTACTGTCGAAGAAGGAGATGTACAGTGGGTCATATGGTTGATATGGACCGATTTTAATAATTATTTTACAGTTACATAGTTTTAACTTTTATCTATCTAACAGTGACAGTTTTTACAATAAGTCAAGTAGCTTTAAAAAAAATCAACCCTTAAAACTGTCCTGTACACTTTTCTTTGTCTTCGACCGTCCACAAATTTCGACTTGTTCCATCTAGTCATACACTTAGTTCTTCTACATATCGCTTCATCCGCATTTATCAATCTCTTCATGTACGCTCGTCGGTTTGTAATATACCATATATGTTGTCAAAAGTATACCAAATTGGCAATATTTTGAAAAAGCCTTTCACTAACATTCACTGTATATATTTCTCTTGAGACTATTCTTCCATTCATTGTTCTAAAACCTAGTGTTACAATCTTTATTCATAAAACAACAATAAAAATTAAAAATAACTATTAAGTATAATATTAACCTAAAAATATAAACTAAACTAAAAAATATAAGTAAAACTACAACAACTACTACAACAACAACCGACCTAGGTTGAACTGAATGGCTTGCATTACAGATAGTTCAACCGATCCCCATTGAATAATCGGTATAGATCGGTTAGATCGATTAGGTTCGATCCCCTTCATTGTTCTATAAGGCAAGATTAATTGTATGAAGTTCGACTGTTGTAAGATCGAGCTCAACGTTAGCCCGGACTCAATACTGTATATCGGCGTAAAGCCCCTTTTCAATTCAGCTTACGACATAAGCCTGTGTACCTACTATCTGCTTTAATTAATAAACTTGTATAGCAATGTATAGATCATGATACAGTACGTCTTAGAACCAGGTTAAGCATCACGTCGGTTACATGCTATTGTTCCATCGACCTTCCACCTTCGCCCCTTAATATATGCTATGTTAACCGGCGCGTGAGTTATTGTTCAGTGAATTAGTCGCAATGCCTGTCAGTCTGCGGAATTTGGGGAATTTACAGATGATGTGACAGTGCTATATGGTTGTCAAAAGCAAGAGTGAGATAGAAGGTGCCCCGCAGCGGCGGAGTAAAGAGCACGGCGCAGTGCCTCGATATTCGTATTTTTATGCATTTTGGCAGGGAAATAAAAATACGCCAAGTAATTCAGATTTTTTTAAACAAGCTCTCGTATTTATAGTACCCTACATTTGGATATATATTTTGTATGAATAACTATTTCGGTTTAGATATAATTTTCATTTTAAAAGACATGGAAGGGGTATGTTTGCGATTTTTTTCTCTAGTGGAAGTTTGTCCAATCGTGTATATTTGATTTACAGATAGGTACGTCATGAGAGGAGAAAAATTTGGTGTGCAAAATCTTCTATAAATCTTTATTTAATATTTACATTTTCACTTCAAATGGCGCTCATGCAATACAAATTGAAATCCAAAGAAAATAAATAGGTATATTCTTTGATAACTTGTTTTGAGGTGAGATGAAACGAAGATTAGGCAAAGCACTTTACGCGTAGGTTTACATGGAAATATATTTTTTCAGTATTTACGAGTAATATTTGTACGACAAAGTTAAGTGCAAGCTTTATAAGCTCCATAAAAGAGGTGACGTGGGCGGATGTCTGAGTGAAGAAGTGTATTTGCTCGGTTTAAAAATAATATTGCCTTTCGTCAGAAAATGATCTATTCTTGGTCTTCAAGATGGGTTTTAATTTCCGTTATAATAAACTTAGAGCTCGGTGGCTCAGTTGTTGGGTCAATGGACTTGTAATACGGAGGTCCCAGGTTCGATTCCCGGCCAGGGCAGCCATGTACCAATGAGTTATCCTCGGCTTTTTCGACGCATAAACTTACATTTACCGAGTTCTCTAAAAATGGTGAAGGAAAACATCGTGATAAAACCTGCATGTCGTAGAAGAAGAAAATCTTTTTCTAAGACATGTGAAATCCGATAATCCGCACTGGGCCCGCGTAGTTTTATGGCCCCAGCTCCCTCGATGTAAGGGAAGGTCTGTGCCCGAGCAGTGGGACAATATAAATAGACTTGATGATGATGATGAATAAATTCAAAAAATGACGGAGTTCCATCTGTTGCGATCCTGAAACACCTCCTCCAAACTCCTCGTATCTCTCCCATGTACATTCATTGCAGCAAGACGGCTTACCGCCGTCCACGGTAAAAGTTCCCGTTGCGTGATTATCTGACCATCGATCTGAAATCTGACCAACGGGAATAAAACTTCCCGCTGGCCAGACTAGTGTATCAATCTGACTACTGAGAATCACCGATAATAATTTTCTTTTATTCAATTTTAAATAAGACTTACCTGTCAATTTTGATACAATTTTAAATAGCACCTACCTACCTTCGCACATACGAGTATAGATATATGCCGCAGCCTTGTTTCTTATCAAGTGTCTTATTTTGTAAACAAATATGATCGTCTAATTACCTGGTGTGATGTAACACTGAAGGAACTGATTGATCGAACCTGTTCATTATTGTGAAAATAAAGTGATCCGATCTAATAATGTGAAAATAACTATGCAATAATCACAGAATAGCTTAAAATGTTAGTAGGGTAGGGTAGTTTTTGTTTACAAAATAAGACATTTGATTTGGGCTTCGTTTTATTTGCGAAAAAAGGTAAGTATAACACATTTTGTGCAGGTTTCTTTACTATTTTTCCGAAGGTTTTAGAGCAATGTAAGCCGATTAAGATGTAGTTTTAATGGAATAAAAGTAAATAGAGGAGCTTAGTCCACACGTCCATTACCGTAATTACCCGAGTACATTTTTAATATCATAAAAAATTCAACCTATTTCACTCTGAGCACTTAATTCTAGAGTACCTACCTAGCTGGGAATATAACGTATATCGCTGTGTCCATTTGGAAATTAATTACGTATTAAAACATCCTTGTTTACTCGTGTACAATATTTGTTATACATCACGTGAACTACACCGATAAATAACTAGGTATAGGTACTTACTTAATTATTATAAAAATAAGAAACCTATCGGGGTTCTTTTGAAAATGGCGAGAAACGACGGTTGCAAAATTATTTGATAGTTTTTATTGTGATGTCTACAGTGGTTATTTTGTGATTAATATCACGTTAAATTAATCTGAAAATGTTCGCGAATGACAGTACGGTGAAATTATTGGATAATTGTAACAAGATCTGAAGTTTCAAGCTTTTATCAAGAGTCCTGCTACAAGCTCGGGAGTGAACGTGACTGTCGAGCTGCTTCATCCAGAGTGATGACGCTACGGCGTCTCCTCTGGATGAAGACATGAAGACGCTGCTACCCACGGTGAAGACGCTGCTGCGACTCCTCTGGAGGAAGATAGAAGACTATTATATATTGAATTTTCTGTAACATGACATTGTCAAATGACGAACTGTCGAGTCCATTAATAAAATAAATAAATATAACTACACAAATATACTCACGATAAAGTTGTATCTGCACATTCACCCTCAACGGAGGTACCAGTTGAGTATTATCCGCAGTACAGGTATATACTGCATCGAGATACTGTCTCGTGAGCTTCGGTATCCTCAGTTCCAGTATACTGAGCCTGGAACCGTCTTCTAACGGCGACAATGTCGTGATGACCTTGTCGTCTCGCCACCATCTCACGCGTGGCATTGGTTTACCTGGCGACAATGTTATTTTAAATATTAAATGGAGAAGAATTTCGTCATGGCCGGAATTCGAACCAGGGTTCTGGCCATTTCGTTGCATGCTCTTTTCCAATACAGCTACAATGATTAGGATTGTAGGTATCTGTGAAGTCTTTGTCAGGGAGGGTAGTGGCGAAAATTTTTCTTCATTTCAAATCTAGATTTTATAGGAAACACTACTTGCATAAACAACGCAAAGGCGCCAGGAATTAGAGCATCTTTGCAAAGTTTTACCTATTGAAAGCTTTGTACAATATCTAAAACAGACATCAATAAACTGATGTGAATAACAAATAAAACTATATAGGAGTTTGAGATTTTCTTAAGAACTACTTGACCGATTATAAAAATTATGTTACTTTAAATAGATTCGAGTACAGTACTGTAAAAAAAAATATGACTATCTGTCAAGTACTTTTTTGAAAAAAATCTGAACAAAAATGACTCTCCTATATAAGTACTAACTCGTACATTTCTCCAGACCGTAAAATAAAAAACAAAGAAGTGTATACAGGAAGCCTCATTAGGGTTGAAATTTTTTTACCAACTCCTTGAACGATTAAAAATTATTTTACTATAGTCCGTCAACGTCGTGCTTACCACGCCCACGGGGTACAAGGTTTGGCGGGACGAGGGAATACGGTCTCGGAGAGCAAGCGAGCGCGACGCGGACGGCTGTGTATAGTACCTCGTCCCCGCCAACCCTGTAGGCGTGGCAAGCACTACGTTGGCGGACTATATTAGATAGATTCGAGTACACACTAATGTACTTAATTGTAAAATAAAAAAAAACTGTCGAGTACTTTAAAAAAAATCTCAATCCTAATGACTTTTCTCTATGACAGATGCATAATGGTGGACCTGAGTTTCGAACCCGGTTCTTCATAATCGAAATCCAGTGTCCTAACCCCAGTGCCACCACCACAAATACAATACCACGTATAATGATAGCTACTAGTTTTACCTCCACTTACAACACAGGTAAGTTTCAGACTGGTGTCTTCTACGTAAGGACCAGCCACTCCGATGACCTCTTTGTCTTGCCCGAGCTCATCGTCGAATATCCTCGGCTTTTCCGGCAATTCTGGAACAAAGAAGTCAGGTTCAATACCACTTACGGACCAAACTATTAGTTCAGGCGCATCCAGGTGAATGCCACCTCTTTTCTCATGCACCTTCACGGCGGACGACGATACCATAAACTGGTGAAACCCACTGACATTACTGTCAATTCGGCTCAACTTTTTTCGGCTATTAGGCGGTATCGGTCGGACAAATATAAATACTCGGAAACTAATATCGGTTCGGTGTCTAAACTGGGACGACGCCGTGTACCGCGCCAGTGGACGGCGCCATCCGCCGGCACGAATGTTGTCCGCCTGTGACCGGCGCCGGCCGACATCGTGCGCCGGTAGACGGGGCCGGCAGACGCCGTCACACGCCAAGCCATGCGACGGCACGGCGCCGCACGCCAGTTGGCTGGCAGAGACTGGATGCAGAGGACCGAGAGTAGGGTTGAATTGCGTGCTTTGGGAGGGGCCTACGTCCAGCAGTGGACTAATACGGGCTGATGATGATGTACGTAGGTATAATCATTGCATAAAATAAGAAACCAAATAATTTTGAATGGTGTATGTGAAAAGTGTTGATACAAAAACAATATACGTAGTTTTAAATTCGTTTCATCAACTTCCATTGCATTTTATTTAAGTGCGTTCAAAACCGTTACACCAATACGAAAACCGCAATAAAATGAAAACAAAGCCAGCGAAGAGTATTTACAAACACAATAATGAAACAATGTACAGTCGGCAACAGACAACATAGGGCGTAAAACGAAAAAAGTAACTGAAATAGTTGAAGTTAATTAAGTTGTTCATGTTCCATACTTGTGATCCGTATTTTTTTATTTTGTTGTAAGATTTTCCATTTTCGTAAATTTTTACCCGACTGACCCAGAAGGAGGCTATTTTTTTCGGGTGTATGTATATATGTATGTATGTCCATTCCTTCCTGCCATCCTGTAGCCTAAACGGCTTGATGGATTTTGGTGTATGAGGTATCGTTAGAATAATTAAAAGGGTTAGCTTTTTGCAGTCGTGTTTTTTGGTTTTTGAAATAATTTCTGTTTGTTCCTCTTTCTAAGGAAGAAACATAGTATTTGATACTTTCTAGCTAAAACAACCTTGTCAGAGTAAAATTTGCTCTGACTATAATATAATTATTTAATAGTTCTAAACAATACCCAATCAAACTAGCTAGGAACAAATTGTTAGCAAAAACAGCAAAACACTTGTCTGTCACTATAGTTTGTAACGGCTTTACCTTCATTTACGTTTGAATTACTTTCTGAATTACTTAACTGTTTCTGCTTCTAACTGTACAGCGTTCGATATTTCAATAATATTATAGTATCCGTATAAAATAAAACTGAAACTACATGCTGCCCAGGTTTTTGATTAAAAATTGTTAAACCAGTCAGCTATTGTTCGTTGCCGGTTAGTGGATTTTACACCGACCAATTTTGTGTTTAGCCTCTGGCTATTCAGTGAATGAGAATTTATATTGAATTATGGAGTAACGATTCAACGTGTACGCTTCCCAATTAAAACATCACTTAAATCTATAAATATTTCTGATAGAGGGATGACAACTTTTACGTATTTTAATTTATAATTTTAATAATCAGCGGGAAACAAAAAATGTTTACAAGGGGTCTCACCCCCCATCGTCCCTATCTATAAGAAATACTTATTTATAGATTTAAGGGATATTTGAATTTCAGTTGTAATTTTCTTAAGAAATACTTGAATGATGGTAAAGATTCTTTTATTCACATGTTTTACGCTACTTTTATGGTAATTTATATATTTAACTGCATTTTAAATAATTATAATACTTACTTATATATGTATACTATGCTTGGCATTTTTCTGGTAGATAGAATAAGAAATGATTATATCCGCAAGAACATTGCTCATAGAATCAGCAAACTGAAGTGGCAGTTGGCTGGTCACATCTGTCGTAGAACCGATAACCGATGGGGTAGACGAGTTCTCGAATGGAGACCACGAACGGGTAAACGTAGTGCAGGACGCCCAGATGGAGGGATGACCTTCGCAAGATGGCTGGATGAGACTGGTTGCAAAAGGCCGAGAATAGGGTTGACTGGCGTGCTTTGAGAGACCCCTACGTCCAGCAGTGGACTGATACGGGCTAATGATGAAGATGATGATGTATTCGGTTGAAGGCGATGTAATTTGGAAAAAAAATGGTTCACTATTAAGTATATAGTTTCAATTCTAAAATTATTGCATTTTATGCAACAGTATATTAGTATAGGGGCTAGTAGTTCAGTTGCTAGTACACGTTGAAAACGATCGTACAAGTTAAGCAAGTGACAAAGACCGCTAGTGACACTATCATCTGAGACCCTCCGTGCCTCGGAAAGCACGTTAACCAGTTGGTCCCGGTTGCTGACGCTCGGCAGCAGTCGTTAGGCCACGTCAGAGGCCTAAGGGCGGCCTGAATAACTCTGACAAATAGGTTTGGTCACTAACTACACGAAAAAAAAGTAGTAAGTATTAGTATTATACTATTTATAGCCGTGAATTTTTTTTGATACCTTTGTTCCTTGATACTCAACTCTATGTCGAACAATTAGTATGTAGTACGTATTCCCCTTAAACTGGAATAAAGTCCTTTAGGTAGACAAATTTAGGGCACGCACGTTGCGGACTCTCCCATAATTGTGTTACCCTACATTAAACTTTTCCCCGGCCGTATATTGCTAAAATAAAAGGCTTCGCAGACGTCCCGGACACAAATTACTTTGGACCCAAAGCAATCTTATCATCGTTATTGTGATTTTTTGAGATAGGCCTCTTTTCATTTCATTCGGAAGTTGATGATTGCGGTTATGTTTTCACTTAAGAGCCTTCCATGAGCCAAATAGCGCCGCCAATCTTAAAATAAAAATATCTTCCAATATAATCACTTTATTAAAAAAGCTCTTTACAAAATGTTTATTACGATAAATACTATTTTTTAAATGCTTATTTATAACGTGATTCAACGTCGGTAAGTTGTATTTCGCATAATTGCGAAATACGGCCGTTTTGGCACATTTGTGAACTACAACTTTAGCTTGTCGCAATTATGCCATGTATTGTATATTGAAAAATAGTATTGATCCTAATAAACATTTTGTAAATAGCTTTTTTAATAAAATTGATTAAATTGGAAGATATTATTTTTTCAAGATTGGCGGCGCTAGTTGCCTCATGGAAGGCTCTTAAAATGTGACTTTACGGCTGTTTTTGGAATTATGCAATTGACTTATGATTATTTATTTATCGTTCGGTCGTCAGCTGCCACAACACAGCGTGTATCACAAAGGCAAAACTTTTCTTAGCCACGCGATGGCTTCGTCATCCGTCATGACTTATGATTGTTCCCCATGAGATCGAAATTCATTCTATGGATGCGTGCTGGCGCGAATATTCGTCGACACATGCAAGGTCGATTATTCGTTCAGTCGAAATTCGTACACTAAAGAAACAGGGTTGCTTGTAGCATCTAAATTTAGTTAGATGTTTATTTCTAATTAAAACATCTACGGCCTTATCAGTCGGAGCAAATAATGGTACATATTGTGTATCATGGTGGCACTTCACTTGGCTATTCGTATTCGCTATTGGGTGTTTGTCGTATTTGTCAAATACTTGACGTACATACAAATAAGACGGATATTTTGTCAAGCATACCAACCACACATGGCAACTATGACAAATACGCAAATACGAATAGCCAAGTGAAGTGCCGCCGTCAAACAAGCTAGGAAGACAAATAGTTAGCAAAAGACTTGGTTGTCCCTATAGTTTATAACGGTTTTAGCTGCAGTTAGCTGTGATTGTTAAGTACTAACTTAACAATCACAACCGTTTTTTATTTAGTGTATGTTCGAATATTGTTAGGGTCTAAAGACATGCGGTCAAATACCGTGCAGTTGTTAAGGCCGCTGTAATTTCGACTGTGAAAATTCGAGGCTAATAATGTCGACTGAATGAATAGTCGACTCTACATGTATAGACTCAACAAATATTAGAGCCTGTAGCATTAGAAATTTCGAGCAAAAAAATTACTATTAGTTAATGCGCTGAAAATGTAGATACTTACCTAAATAAGAGATTAATTACTAGCGTCGTAATTAGATTTAAGACAGGTATAATGTAATATAATAATACACCTAAACGATTTAACAATACATTTTATGAAACATTTCAATAAAATTTCTAAAGCCTTCCTACCTGAATAATACTCGTGCCTATTCAAAATGGCAGCTTAACATAAAATAAATAAAAGTTTCCTATTTAATATTCAGAGTGTAAACGAAAAAACCGATTTTGTTTTGAACTAGAATACTTAATAAAGGCTGTAAAATATTCCAGCTTCTATGTAAAAGCGAACTGAAAGTTTGTTGCAAAATATTATATCCATGAATTTTCAATAAAACGTGGACCATAAAATAGTCGGTTTTATCTTTCAGTTGTTACATCAGGTAACAACTCGTACATTGTGCATCAAGTAACAATAGCACACTCGCGATATTTCGACGTTAACGCTGCGTTTACTGCGATAAAAGCGCACGCGTCTTGTATTATTATTTTAGAAGATTTTATAACTAAAGCCGAGATTTAGGTCAACAACTATCTAAATGCTATAAAATTTTATAGTTATTTATTTATTTTATTAATGGACTCGACAGTTCGTCATTTGCCAATGTCATGTTACAGAAAATTCAATATATAATAGTCTTCTATCTTCCTCCAGGGGAGTCACAGTAGCGTCTTCACCCTGGGTAGCCGCGTCTTCTTGTCTTCATACAGAGGAGACGCCGTAGCGTCATCACTCTGGACGAAGCAGCTCGACAGTCACGTTCACTCCCGAGCTTGTAGCGGGAACTCTTGATAAAAGCTTGAAACCCCAGATCTTGCTCAAATTATCCAACAAATTCACCATACTGTCACTCGCGAACATTTTCTGATTAATTTAACGTGATATTAATCTCAAAATAACCACTGTAGACAATAATTTGATAGTTCTAATCTAAGAGCGAACTCACGAGGAACTTACACTAATCTCGCGATTAAAGTTGTCTCTGGTCGACTTCAGATACAATTTTAAGTGTGACTTTAATATTTATGAATCTTGACTGTTGTAAGAGCGAGCTCACACTATTAGAAATTGATATAAAATTGTCATTGAGGCATACACATTACACAGTAACCTGAGATATATCGCAGTGGTGACGTCACTAAAACACCGCAGCGCCGCTGACGCGATATAAACGCAACGGTCTGCGTTCAGAATACGCTCGTGTGATATGCTACTCTAAAGTTTATTACCTTTTAGTATACATACAAAAAGTTACATACTGCCAAATTATATTGAGAATAAGTTGATAAGAAAACTGCATTACCTAATATTGTGTATATATTTAGGTTCGTTGGTTTTATAGTGAATATAATACGACAGGTTAACCCTGTTAGTTTTACAACGGACGTTAAACTGAAAGAATTATTATGCCAATAAAGATCAGACTGGCTGGATGCCAAAACGCAATATGTGGCAATTTGGTTGAACAAACTAATGCCTATACTACGTGCTACCAGGTGGTCTTCCTTTATTAAAACCTACTACTTACTTCTTACAAAGCATAATCTTCTAAAACGTATTACAGAATATTATATGATTATTTAATGGCTCCAGCTCCCTCGATGTAAGGGAAGGTCTGTGCCCGAGCAGTGGGGCAATATAAATAGACTGATGATGATGATATGATTATTTAAACAATGGAAATGCATTGCGTAGGTATATCACCAGTTGTTTCGTCGTGAATTAGCGTTCGACTAATATTTAGATTTCTTTATTTTAGTTTTACACAATAACATACTATGCAACAATAAGCATTATGTCGAATAAAGTCTTGTTTGTAAAAATGATCGTCATAAAATAAATAACTTAGTCAAAGTAAAATTAAAGTTAAATATAACATTGGAATTTTCTTTTACTAGTGCTGTAAGACCTAGCTTCTTGCCTTCATTTCATGATTCTAGGTCAAATGGAAGCACCCTATATAAAATTCGACATAAACGGCGATATCTTCTGATGGCGTTAACGCAGAAGACTGATCTTTTCACGGCTGCATTATTGCAGACTTGAGTATTAATTTAATTTTAGTTTTTGGGTAATAATTTCAACGTGACGTCCACGCGTTTCTGAGATATAGGTCTTGACAGACAGACGGACGGACGCACAGACAGACGGACAACAAAGTGGTCCTATAAGGGTTCCTTTTTTTCCTTTTGAGGCACGGAACTCTAATAAATTACCTTATTTCTGAGTATCTCTCCCATTATTGAGCTTATTCTTTGTCGCATATAATCGTTGAATCGGTTTATCGGTTTTTTTGTCTAAATGTTAGTCCTAAACCTCGCTAAACTTCGGCTTAAAGTGTAATATCATCAGCCGCCTGGCAAGATGTCAATAAACCGCCTTTATTTGGCTTGGCTTCGTTCATGTACAGGACGTAAATTTTAGAACGGGCTATTGAGGTCAGGTCTCCCTTCACACGGCTTGAAATATTGGAGTTGCTGTTTTCTAATCGACAAACCGGAATAGAACGGTGAAATGAGCAGAACTAAACCGGTAGGTATTGTGGACTTATGACATATTTTATTTATTGTGGATATTTATTGAACGAGTATATATAAGAGCTGGTACACATTAGGCATTTTGAAGCGCGCGTTTCACGAACTACGAGGTCTGATTGAAGTGTAGGTACACATGCAAACGCGCGCTTCATTCGCGTTTCTCATAGTTCATGAAACGCGATTTCTCAAAGCGCGCGCTTCAAAACGCCTAATGTGTACCAGCTCTTAAGGTGTAACGGAAAGGGTATAGTATCGATGACTGTTCTAATATTAAAGTGTCTCGTACAAATCGATATGTTTATAAGTATATTAATATATAAAATGTATGAAAACTCAAGCTTAGATATGGGGAAATGGAAAAGTCGTAGAATAAAAAGGTTAGTGAGCTAGAATTCCATTTCAAAAATAAAAGGGGAGGGAATAGAAACGGGGAATTTCTTTAGAAATAATCATGAGAAAGTTGACCATCATTTGTTTTTATATTTTCTTGCATATGCGCTATGCGAAACGAAAATCTAAAGAATATGGAGACAAAATTCACTATCTGGGTACGAAATCACGGTGGCTCTGTTGGAATAGAGCGTGCCACGGAATGGCGAGGTCCCGGGTTCGAATCCCAGTCGTGATGATATCATTTTCTTGAAAAGTTGAAGATACCTTTTGTCAGGAGCGCCCATCACTTTCCACTCGAGGTCAAGTAAGTATAAAACAGTACTACAGAGACAAAATCGTATCGCTGCGGGAAAACTACCACAAAAATTTCGCGTTGCAGAAACATGAAGAATATTTTCTCATAACTACAACAAATCTACAACAATTCCTCGCCGACGACTATATTGCGGCGTAATAAATACAAATTGTTGGCTGCATATTTAAGGCGTTCAGACGAGCGCAGTGGAAGTTTGCATTCAGATGCGAATTCGAAATAGTCGGCTATAAATTTAGAATGAAACGGTTTCAGAATAGCCGGTGTATTGCTATGACAGCTCAGCTATACCAAGACGGAACGGATACTATATCTTTAGAGCTCTTAGCGCTTAAATTTATGGCAACGTAAAAGTAAATGAGTGTCTATCTTTATATGGCACGTAAAGGACGGATGATACGTGTTTACTGTAGCATTATGTCTCGACTGTAGATGTGTTGTGTATGAAAAATATTCCGGCAAGTGCAATTAGGTCTCCGATCTTCTCCATATAGCAGTTTCAAAAAGTCACAGACCACTGTCTTACCCAATAGACATAAAATCGGTACAAATTTGCAAGCGAAAAATTCTGTCAACGATGAGCGCATAGAGACGAAGCGGGGGACAGGGGTGCCGTATTAAAAAGATGCGTCCGTCGATAACATATGTTACACGTGTCGCGAAGCAATTTTACACGTAAACGTGTTAAACTGCTGATTCGAATCCTGGGACAGAGTTTCGATACGTATCATAATTATTATGCCTTTTAATTTCAGTTAGAAGGGATGAAAGGTAAAATGTAAAAACAAACAGAGTCAACTTTAAAAATATTCATGCCAAGCAATCAAAACGCAAGCAAAAAGAGTCATTTCCTATGGAGGAAATTAAAATATTTTAGTTGAAGAAAGACGAGTGAGAATTTATATCAATATAGAGTTATAAAGAATCTTATCTTTATGATATCATTAACAATGTCATAAAGACGTTATAACTTGACTATAATAGTATAATAATAATAGATAGCTTGGTCAGATATTGGTGCTACTGTTCTAACTAAACTTCCATTACAGAAGCGTTGGCCTAGCCAAGTGGCATTCACTTTCCTTAACGCTAGTGGAATAGAAAGAAAAATCTATGAGATCATTATTTGATTTTTCATTAGCAATGTCAATTCTATACATTGCTATTCTACTACCGTTAATAAAAGTCAGTCATGTTAAGCTGGGATCCCATGGCCCGCCTTTTCACAGGCCAGGCCAGGTGACAGGCGCCGATCGAGCCGCGACTTTGAACCTAAAGACTTCTGACGGATCGGACGGGTGCCAACAGGCCACATCGGATGCACTGTTCCCACGGCCCGTTGGCCTGGCCTGGCGGGGACTGACCTGTGAAAAGACGGGCCGTGGGATCCCAGCTTTAGGGGGGCAGGCTAAGGGGGCAGGTTAGGTATACAATGTACATCTCTAAAAAGTTTCTGGTATGTCTGACGCTAAATTCTTAAGCCTAAGGCTTGATTCACACGAATCTATCGTTCACGCGATAACTATACTAAATACATAATCGGGTGCTAATTTGTATAAAAATGAATAGTTCAATTCACACGGACCGCATTTAGTCGTCAACATCCAGCGCGCGTGTCACACTTTGGACTTTTGACCGTTTTTATTATCTGCATCGTAAGATTTAAAATCGCACTGCAAGTGTTAACATTGATCTGCTCCGTATGTGTGAATATATAACATAGAATCTCTGGCTATTAAATCAAGTGATAAATGCATTTAATCCTTATAATATAAAACTTACCTATAACATCGAGTAAAATTTTATGATTTCTCGTCGGAGAAACTTTGAAATCAACCCTGCAGCGATACAGCGCTCGATCCGTCGGCACCACGTCGCGTATACGCAGCGATGACGGCGCCTCAGAGTGCCAGCTAGCTCGCTGACCCAGCACGTCGTCAGCCCAATCGCGCTTTGGGATTTGGGATCGGCCATCGAAACTGTGAACAAGAAACGTAATGTAAAGAACTTAGAGCTGATAATACGGTGGCTGGAACTTGGTGCAAAGAGACGAAGATAGAGAGAATATTGAGCGGTGCTCCTTGGAAAAGGCTTACTTCCAACACTGATACCAAACTGATACAGATTGATGATAATGATTGGTCTCATACTATTATCACTATATTATATTAAAATTGTTGAAGCAATGAACTATAAATTGAGGACCTATACAAGAAAATCTAACCATGGTATTCAAAAAAATATAAACCAATATCATTCTTAAATCAATCCCTGTAATAAGCAAACCAATATGGAGTTCCTCATAACAGGGATGAAGAATATTTTTATTCTTGACCTTAGAATACTTTTCTTGGATTTAGTGAAATAGGATACTTAGGTACAGTGCGCGAGGCGTAAGCTCAGGTTTGCATTTGTGTGAGTGATAGCGGTACAAGAGGTGAAGTGCGGTGCGTGCGCGGCAGGGTGTATTTTGTTGCGTTTGTATTTGTATGCGTAGGACGCGTCGCGCCTCAGGCCGAATATCACTCTACACTATCTGTGTGCACTCACACAAATGCAAACCTGAGCTTACGCCTCACGCACTGTAATAGCACAGACCACTTACTTACCCCATATACCTGTTATAGGAGGGCGCCTGTGTCTGCCCGCACATGAGCGCTAAATTGCTTCGCGACAAGTGTAACCGAGATATATTATAGACGCATCTCTTTAATACAGCACCCCAGTCACCCTTTTAGCTTGCAACGTAACGATTTCATGACTATTGGGTAAGTGGTCTGTGGGCAATAGACACTTTTAAAAATTGCATGGCAAAAGCTAGAAGATTTACTGAAGAGTGGCGGTGTCACCATGCAAGAGATCCTTTTCATAATTATGTGCGCTAATATGAGGGTTGAGATTGGCTCAAAATAAGCTCTATTACAGTGGTAAAACACCTGATTAGCCAGCAAGGGATAAATGCCGTCAGTAATATGTAGTTAGTTATTTCTAGAAATTTTTAAAGATTTGTCGGGGCGGCTCTTGTATTTCGCCCAAAGCCAAAAATCAGCCTTGCCATCGAGAGGGGAAATGCCGCCAGCATTTTGGCCACGTTGCCGGACAACGGGGATCGGTTGAACTATCTGTAATGCTAAGCCATTCAGATAGTTCAACCGACCTATTGTACATATAGTTTATAGTTTATGTATTTTTAGGTTAGTATTATTTAAAAAGGAGCTCGGTGGCTCAGTGGTTGGGTTAATGGACTTGCGATACGGAGGTCCTAGGTTCGATTCCCAGCTAAGGCAGCCATGTACCAATGAGTTATCCTCGGTTTTTTCGACGGAAAAGTTACGTACATTTACCGAGTGCTCTCAAAGCGGTGAAGGAAAAACATCGTAATGATACCTGCATGCCGTAGAAGAAAAAAATTTAAGGCATGTGAAATCCGCCAATCCGCAATGGGCCCGCGTGGTGGATCATGGCCCCAGCTCCCTCAATGTAAGGGAAGGTCTGTGCCTGAGCAGTGGGGCAATATAAATAGACTGATGATGATGATTATTTAAAATAATTATTTTATGATTTTATTGTTGTTTGAATAAATGTTTATAGGTATATGTTAGTAGGTAATAAAGACAAAATATCTAGCCTTTCAAGCTCCTGTCACTATGGATATAGTATGTTGCGTAGGTAGAGCGGGTCTGACAGGATGTAAAAGGTATCCGGGCGTGACCACAGAATATATAATAGTACAAGTACAGAAGAGTCTCTCCTAAAAACCGTTAAAATAAATCGCGAGTCTCGCAGCGACGCAATAAAGTACAATTCAGCTCGCGCAGCGCGAAGTGCCTACAATTATATTCACCTACAACGTGCGTCTCTTTCTATCGGGTAGCTCTTTACTCTTCTGACACGATTAGGGCTGCCGGCTTGTGAAAGATAAATAATCTGAATATTTAATGAACATATATTATTATACCACTCTATTATTCTACTTTTGTAAACAAACTGATATTTCAAATATACCTACGGTATTAGATCACAAAAGACCATAGGCATGCTATCTTCTTACACTTTAATGGGTGTCTACAATACTAAACATAACTCTTTTAGGTTTTAGCTAGGTACAATCTAGTCCGGGAGCCGAAACCCATATTTACATATTTAAGATGCAAGAACTAGCCTTGCGATTTATTATATAAATCTAATCTAATTATTCGTTCATTATTCATTCAATTTCATTCAATTATCTGCAACTATTCTCTAGATTGCATGGTAAAACTACTCGTAAGTTAATGGAGAATAAAATCGGGGAATAAAAATAACCCTGGGATAGTTACTCCAGTATAAATTGAAGTTTGGTCGAATCCACCCTAAAAAAAAAAATATTATGGTAGGTACTAAATTGTATGAAAGAATATTTTAATAATTTAGACCAAATTCTTGTCACGATTTTTTTCTTCCGATACAATGAAAGACGGCTAAATACGTCGCAGCGCGGGCGCAAAATAGCGGGCTACGTGCAATCAATCTGGCGCGCAGCAGCCCACTGAATAGCCGCGCCGGCGCGGCCCAAGGCCGCCCGCCCGATGTACCTGTAGATTTATACCTAAAGCGCGGAGTGCACCAGGCCTGGCGTGACATAGGTTTGGTTGGAGCACTTCGGGGAATACAACTTGATATTGGATCATGGACTTGTAAATTGCTGTGAAATTGTGAGATGGGACTGTGTAAGATCAAACTTACAGTTTCAAAGCAAAATGGATAAATAAAATGTCCGGACTGATAATAAATGTCCTCGTTTTGGACCATGAACGTGATGTCTTATTAGACTTTGAATTCATTCGACAAAATTAAGACGGTTAGGCTTGTGACATCCATTAATTCGTAAAATAAACAATTTGTAGAAAAACAAAAATAATATTTACAATAAATTCAACTTTAAAAAATATTATTAATTTGATGTACTTTGGAGTGTTTTACATTTTAAGGTATTTTTAATTTTTTGCAACGATTTCTTTCACTTGAATTTGACCTAATGGTCATTATTAAGGGCCTTCCATGAGCCAACTAGCGCCTATTGTATATTGAAAAAAAGTATTCATCCTAATAAACATTTTGTAAATAGCTTTTTTAATAAAATTGATTACCTATATTGGAAGATATTTTTTTTTTAGATTGGCGGCGCTAGTTGGCTCATGGAAGGCTCTTGAGGTGGTGACTTGTGACGTATAGTTCAAATTTTTTTGCAGTTTTGATTTACTAAAAAACCTTACCAATATTTATCATGAGTACAACCCCCAGTTGCAATTTGTCGAATGAATTCAAGGGCTGTATAAAAATTATATTTCAGTTAAAGCACTTCTAATATCAAAGAAACTCAACCCCATCAATATCAAAGACCATTCACTATTTTGGGAGCTACGATACTGCGACATACAAGTTAAACTTATAACAGACTAGAATTCTCGACTTTACAGCGTCGGAGGTTAAATTATGTAAACGGATTTTAAAAATGTAAGCCCAGTAATCATGACTCGTGACAATGCATCATAAATAATACTGGAAACTAACTAACAGCGACATAAAACGAGGTCAAGTGCAGGTTTTTGAATAATAGACTTCGAGATTAAAACAGCGAACATATAAAAGCAATGGAAATTCATAAAATAGATTCATAAAATATAGCGATGGAATACAAATGTGTACAAAGAAACTATTGTTGCTGCCACATCAGCATAAAATTGAAATTTAGTGATTTATCGAAATATCGCTACTTCGTCTGATCAAAAAAGAATGATACTTTGATCGAGATGTTCTTAAACGAACAAATATACACAAAACCTACAAACTGGACGAATTGCAATCCTTTTCTTTAATCAAATCAAATATTATTCATTGCATGAAAACAAATACATACTAAAAACAAAAATTACATGCACTAGGCAGCAGGCTCAGCATGGTGCTGGTAGGACGCAGTCCCTACGCAGCGCTGATTTTCAGCCTGTTCTTACTCCATGATAAATATGACAGCATACAGACAGTCTGTGGTGGTGTGCTTGATGATGATGAGGTACAATTAAACGTGGAGAAACAAATATAATATTATAAACATCAACGTATTAATTTATTTAGAGCTATCGTCTGATGCTGCTATAGTTAGATATAATCGAAACGAAACACGCAGCAATCACAAATTGCATACGCTAACATTAGTCGCATCTAATCGAGGCGTCCTGCTCGCTTTTACGCGAATTAACATATGAACGACAGTGACAGTTGCTATTAGGATTAGGATTTAACTTAGTGGTCGCTACAGAATTAGCAACCATACTAAAACAAGGCACAAATGAAACAGATGAGGTGGGCAGGTGGTGTAACAAGGCTGGATCACGTCAGAAATGTACACATCCGTGGCAGTTTTAAGGTGAAGCCCATCCCAGAAAAGTTGTTGGAGAGCCGACTCAGGTGGTACGGACATGTCATGCGACGACCACCTGAACACATGACGAGAAAAGTGCTTGACATAAGCACGCAGCCCAGAGGTCGCGGCAGACCCTGTCTTACATAGAATAGAATAGAAAATATGTTTATTGCCATACACCAATTACATAAGCTTACAAAAAAATCAATCAGTAATAAGTTATCAATATAGTTATGCTAAGTGGTGTGGCAAAAGGTGCATGTTTCAGCTGAGCTGACACCGAGGATGGATGTCCCTAATAAACAAAAACTTGAAGGACCACCACATCACACCACAAATGACTCAGGAATGACCAGAAGGGCCGACCCCAAATAAATGGGAAAAGGCTAGGCAGGAGACTAAAATAAAGCATAGTGGAATGGCATTGGAATTGTGTTTCAAAATTACGTTTTACGGAATTCCAAACCATCCAATTATACAAAATATTAGCGGAACAATTCATACGTCGCCGACATTGAGGCATAATAATTGCCTTGCCCCGCCTTGCCCATTTATTACCTTCAAAAGTCACCTTGGAAATTCGCGTGAAGGTACCCGGTGCTTGGACTGAAAACGTAACGACTCATAAATATTTCATAACCGACCCCGCTTATTACAGTGTAGAGGAGGCAATAGATCAACTAGAGCGTACACTTTAATAAATAAATACACTTTAAAAAATTCATAATGATTTCTATCCGGCTCGAAGGACCGATGAAATTTGATATTAAAAATCTAGAAACTGACTTATTCTTGAAGTTTGTGAACATTCCTTTAATATCCATAACTCATAGTGTTACAAATATCTATTATAATCATACTAGTGCAATTTTTTTCTTAACGAGGTATTTTTTATTAAAAATTTGGGCTTTTTGGTGACTATAGCCCATAATCAATATACAGGGTGTGGTTTTATTAACGATGAGCGACACAGGGGTGTAATATACACGATACTGATGCAAAAAAATATACCTTAATTTTTCGTGAAAAAATCCACAAATAATAAAATTTATTGTTTACGAGTATGTCGTTGCCTGGCGGCCAGGACTGACAGCGTGAACGGGCGTATTTTGTACCGCACAATGACAGCATCCATACGCTGCGATAATTTCAAGAAAACTTGAACCGAGATTTTTTAAATAGTACTTATTTATGAAATAATATAAACACAATTTTAGGAACTAAGATTACTTGGACTACCATCCCTGAGTTGGGCGTCGCTGATGGAAAACACTTCCTGTAGTCTTATTTTAAGACTACAACAATTCAGCCTCTGATTAAGTGATCCTTATACGAGCAATATACCTATAAACGTTTACTAAGCTACGAACTACATCCTTACAAGCATCATCAATCAACATCGATGCAAGCCCCGAATAGCAATAGAAAGCACATAACTTCGTCATAATCCGTCATAGAGACGTGCCGAATAGAAAATAAACTTCGATATAAATACGATAAAGCTATATAAAAGGCGCGCTCTCTTTTGCCGTCTACGACTTCGGCCAGAGAAGAATATTGCGTCACATTGCGGGTATATTTATAAATCAAATCAAATCAAATCAAATCAAATATTATTTATTGCATAAAAAAAAACAAATACATATAAAAGTGTGAATTAAAAACAAACAAAAATTCTATGCAATAAGCACTTTTAACAGTAAAAATTATGTAAGGACTGAAAGTTGGAACTTTTAAAGGAGGTCAAGCGACGGAAGCACCAATATTTCGGTCATATTATGCGGAACCCCCGATATAACCTGCTGCAATTAATCATCCAGGGCAAAATTTGTGGAAAGAGGAGCGTTGGCAGGAGAAGACACTCTTGGCTGAAGAATTTACGTGATTGGTTCGGCTGCAGCACCGGCTCCTTGTTCCGGGCAGCCGTTCAGAGGGTGAAAATTGCCATGATGTTGTCCAACCTTCGATGAGAAGAGGAACGTTGAGAAGAAGAAGAAGGACTGAAAAACAAACAACACTATCTGATAAAGAGGTTTCTTCTCATTCATTCAAAGTTCAATTTAAAGAAATTCTCCGATTGGAATACCCGTCCAGCATTGTTCCTATTTAAATACTAAATTATTTCCGTATTTGTATGAACAACGACGAGTTTACAAACAAAGTCGATGGCGTAATTTTTATAAACTCACGCCTGATTCCCGTAGGGGTAGGCAGAAATGACGGACTTTGGATCTGCTGCGATCCTAGCAAATGACCCTTGCTTCCTCCACATTCGTCAATATCTTCATGCATGCTCGTCGATTTGTAGTAGATAAGCACTTGGCCCTTTTTCAAGACGTAGCGTAATTAGTTCAGTTCGAAATTATTAAATTAAAAGAATCCCGAGGCTATCGTTCTGGTCATCATCAGACCCTGGAACCTTTTTGAACCTTCTCGCCAACCTTTCAATCGAAAACAACCGCTTTCAAATTGGCTATCCGTCAAACGGGGACGTCGACGAAGCGGGGGTGCCGTATTAAAGAGATGCATCCATGTCGATAATATCGCTAGGTTACACGTGCCGCGAAGCAATTTTGCGCTCATGTGCGGGCAGACACGAGCGCCCTCCTGTTACAGGTCTATGTCCTGTAACAGGTCTATGTCTTAAGGCGCTATATGGTTGTCAAAAGCAAGAGTGAGACAGAAGATGCCCCGCAGCGGCGGAGTGAAGAGCACGGCGCAATGCCTCGATATTCGTATTTTTGAATTGTGGATGAGTTTTGGCAGGGAAATAAAAATACGCCATCAAAAATCAGTTTTTCAAACGTTTAATTTTAGTAGTTAGTACCGTAGCCTTCATAGAAAAACTGTAAATCCACGCATACGAAGCCTTAAATCGAGTTGTATCCAATGTACTCAATATAGCACTCGCTCCTTTCATATAGCTCCATGATAAGCAACAATTCTATAGTATCAGCTACTCGAATAGTTTCAATTTTGATATTCAATATGCTGGCAACAGAGAGTAATACTAGAATATTATATTATGCTTGGAAAATTGTATTGTAGTTTATTTAGAATAAGGCTAAGCTAAAACGAGCTCTATTTCTTGGAAAATATTAGGAGAATCGGTAAATGGACTTACGTGTTAACATCGGATAATGGACATTTAGGTTTAGAAGTAGCAATATACACATTCAAAATAAAGATATGCACAGCCTAAATCGATTAAAAGCCATAATAGCCCAATAATCTAGAGATTGTAAGATTATTTAAAAAAATCATTGGTTTAAGAAGTATCAAAGGAGCTCGGTGGCTCAGTGGTTGGGTCAATGGACTTGCAATATGGAGGTCCCAGGTTCGATTCCCAGCTAGGGCAGCCATGTACCAATGAGTTATCCTCAGTTTTTTCGACGGAAAAACTTACGTACATTTACCGAGTGCTCTCAAAACGGTGAAGGAAAACATCGTGATGAAACCTGCATGTCGTAGAAGAAAAAAAATCTAAGGCATGTGAAATTCGCCAACCCGCACTGGGCCCGCGTGGTGGATTATGGCCCGAGCTCCCTCGATGTAAGGGAAGGTCTGTGCCCGAGCAGTGGGGCAATATAAATAGACTGATGATGATGATGATGAAAGGAATTTAAAGTAAAAAAACAATTTACGAAACGAAAGATAGGAAATTAAAACCTTGGAATACATACGACAAATCTCAGATAATACGACAGTAAATCAATTTTAAATAAACAAATAAAGTTCTATATAAAAAGAAAACTCGATAGAATTTTCCAAGGAAATTACTTGGCCGTAATCTAACTTTCAGCCTCCATATCGTAATACCTATTCGCTACAATAAATAAATAATAATATTCTTATCGGCACTGGCAAGACAAAATTACGAAGCATTATTTAACATTTCCCGAATTTCAAGTATTATTTCAACTGTTCTGTTTATTTCATAAATATTGGCCATCAAATATTCGACGCGTATTTGTGACCGGATTTGTTATCGCGCGGTTCCATACTTTTTTCATTTATTTTGAGGATTTTCTGAAATTCCCATCTTTACCCAATATCTTTCAGTTCAGTAGGTAACAGAGATACTACTATTTATTTTTATACTCGCTCGAATAATCACATCGTGAATTCACTTCCAATTCTCTTTGTGTTACCTCGTACTAATTTGTTATACGGAGTCTGAGGTAATATGATACTTATACTACTCTCTAGAATAGGTATTATTTAAGCTTCTACAAGGATAATGTATTTATTATGTTTATTCAAAACAAAATCTTTAATTTTAGAAATCGTGATTACTAAGACTAAATGACAAAGGACTATATGTTTAATAAGTACAAATTATTCTTCAACCAAGTTTAGCTTTACTTATACATATATACAGAGAGTATCTTGATTTAAGAGGGTTTATTGTCCGAGTACTTTGCCCTTATGAAGCGAATTTATATATTTATTATTCTTTCAACAAATGTCATCAATTCATCATTATTCCCTGGTAAAGTTTTACCAGCAAAGGGACACATTTTAAAAACAAACGCCATGCAGCTAAAACGCCCATCTTTCCATGCGAATTTGTCATTCCACACATCCACATTAGGGATGGAAAAAAATGAGATAAGAAGACAGCCCATCACTCATGTTTTTCTACCGACAAATACAAAAACAGCAACAAAATAAATATTTCACGTCACAACCCAAAACCCGTTTAATCTGATCAAACAGTTTGGGGCGGCCCACGTATGTGCCCAAACTAATTTGGCACTCGTACGGTGCTCGTCATGCATAACAAATGTTCGCCTGAGCGATTTATAAAATATGCACACATTGTCAGCTTGCGATTTAGCCATGAATCTTGGCTGGGCTGGCATAGCTTCACGCGACCTCTATAATTTGTTTCGGAACACAGATGAATTTTAAAGTGAGAAATTAATGAGGTGGCGTAATCTAGCCGTCTCGTTTGACGCCTGACGTTTGTTGCCGATACTATAACTTTTGATCGACAGATCGTTGCCCGAACTACGTATGACCGACATAACTTTTGATCGACACTACAGTTGATCGACACGACTTTCGCCCGACAGACATTTGGCCGACATAACTTTTGACCGACACTACAGTTGATCGCCGTTTTTCTGTTTGTGAAGACTGACTAATGTAGATCTTAAGTTCGGAAGAGCTCTCTGAAAGTCGGCATTCGCACTTACACCGATATCTCCTCCTGGGAGTCTTTATACCTATTCATCAAAAAAGAATAAAGTCACCAAAACATAATTTTTGAAGAAAACGCGTGGACGAATAAATAAAGTCAAATCCTTTATGTTATCATACAAGCGTACTCCTTCTATCAATGATCGCTGGCTCGAATATTCGTGGGATCGAATGCCATAGGCTAGAATATTTGTTGAATCGATACACTTAGAACTGACAATTCGTTCATTCGAATTTCATTGGCTCGACTATTCGTGGGGTCGACCGCCATTGTTTCGAATATTACAAAAACGAGATACAAAATGTAACCTCTGAATCAAGCTTGACTTCGATATAACATTAATGTGACAGCTAGGTAACTTGATGACGATATATCTTCAATAAACAATCCTTCAACAATTTTATTGCCCATCTCCAATAATAAAGTGGGCAAATATCTCCAATAACAAACTTTCCGTATTCGCCTACTAATATCAATATTTCCGCAACAACGGTTTTACGTAGGATTTCATTGGCTATCGAGTATTAAGGGTAAGCACATGGTAGGGGTAAACTTCGCGGGTCGTTGTTCGCCGCACGCCACCAAGGCGTATTACGGAGGAAAAAAGTGGAAAAATAAAAGCCGTGTACTCGTAGAACGTGCTTCAATACAGAGGGCAATTTATATTAGTAGCGGAGACCAACTTGTGATTTCTACCGTGCAAAAAGTCTCGGTGAAGTGGCAACAGTCTGACGTGACGGCTCTAAACGAAAACACATGAGTATAACAAGTAAACAAAGAATTAGCTAGAGAACTATTTGTCAATATTTTGAAAGCTTAGGAGTTACAGAAACTTTGAATTTTATTGGCACCTTCTTTCTAGTAATGATGTCATTAAATCATTGATCTCCTATAAACAACTAGATACACAGTCTGCCTTCTAAAAATGTCTGAGTGCAAAGAAGGTCCAAACGGATGAATGGACCCCTCATTTGCTTTATTGGACATTATTTGGACGTTAACAATGGACCCTTATTTGGACGTTTTTTTTAAATTGTTTTAGTAAGGGCCGGCGTACAACGTCACGGCGCGGCGCCGTGCCGTCACATGGCGCGGCGTGGCACGGCGTCTGCCGGCACCGTCTACCAGTGCATGATGTCGGCCGGCGCCGATCACAGGCGGACAACATTCGTGCCGGCGGACGGCGCCGTCCACTGGCGCGGTACACGGCGTCGTACAAGGCGTCGTCCGCCGGCACCGTTCTGTTGTACGCTAGCCCTAAGACCTTTGTGTATCTAGTTGTTTATAGGAGATCAATGCATTAAATATTGGTGTTCTTTAGTAAGCTTACAACTGTATGTTTCAGTCTGAAATGATTATGGAACCAGACCTGAATCTGTTATGAATGTAAAAACATTATTTTTAGGGTTCCGTACCTCAAGTAACTACCTGCTTAGGCTACCAAGTCATCAATACCAATTTTAGAATAAAAGTTTTGAGCATGCTCTCGGTTCATATTAATTTCGCAGAGAACTTGAAAACCTCCTTAGTGTTGATATTTTAATGAGAGACAAAGCGTATCTAGTATTTTGCCACAGAGTAGGCAACTCCTTTCCAGTAGGATCACAATTTGTCAAATGTTAGTCAAATAATATGAAGTAAAAATTAACAACTGCCGGATCCAACAGAGCGCGAATATCCACGAATTTAAAATCTACGCGATGACATTTAAATCTCAAAGAATCTAGTGAACTAACGTTAAGGGCCTTCCATGAGCCAACTAGCGCAACTAATCTTGAAAAAATAATATCTTTCAATTTAATCAATTTTATTAAAAAAAACTATTTACAAAATGTTTATTAGGATGAATACTATTTTTCAATATACGATACATGGCATAATTGCGACAAGCTAAGTTGTAGTTCTCAAATATGCCAAAAATGGCCGTTTTTCGCAATTATGCGTATTACAACTTACCGAAATTGAATCACGTTATAAATAAGCATTTAAAAAATAATATTTATAGCAATAAACAATGTGAACGTAGCTTTTTTAATAAAATTGATTATATTGGAAGATATGATTTTTTTAAGATTGGCGGCGCTAGTTGGCTCTAGGAAGGCTCTTAATCAGAAGAGACATGAATTGTTTTTGTTTGTTAGAATACTAATGATAATAATTTAATGGTGACACTTCACTTAGCTATTCGTATTCGGTGTTGGATGTTTGTCGTATTTGTCAAATACTTGACGTACATACAAATAAGACGAATATTTTGTCAAGAATACCAACCACACATGGCAATTATGACAATTCATCATCATCATCATATTTATATTGCCCCACTGCTCGGGCACAGACCTTCCCTTGCATTGAGGGAGCTGGGGCCATGATCCACCACGCGGGCCCAGTGCGGATTGGCGGATTTCACATGCCTTAGATTTTTTTCTTCTTCTACGGCATGCAGGTTTCATCAAGATGTTTTTCCTTCACCGTTTTGTGAGCACTCGGTAAATTTATGTAAGTTTTTCCGTCGAAAAAACCGAGGATAACTCATTGGTACATGGCTGCCCTGGCTGGGAATCGAACCTAGGTCCTGTCCCGCTGCAGCCAAGCGTTGCGAGCGTGTTGGACCCGCCTCGAGCGGCCCTGGGAGTGCGTAATAGCAAGTGCGTGGGGAACTCTGGTGTAGTTCAACAGAGATCCCAGAGTTCCCCACAATGCGCGGAGGAGGCCACCGTGGGGTTTTAGTCGGTGCGAGTCCGACATAACCCGTCGTTAACCCTAAGGCGACGGGTATGCACATTGGGCCTATTCCAGTTTGCCCCACCAAAAACGCCCCACTGGTGGGGCGAAGTGGAATCGCATTAAAATCCGTCCATTTTGCCCCACCAGCGCCCCACTCACAGTTCAGTGGGGCAAATTGGAATATTCTAATGGTCATTCCACATTGCCCTACTCGTTCTTGTTGTCAAGTACAGTCACGACGCAAAGTGTTTAGAATAAATAATTATTATTGTGTTTACATAAACTTTCGTAACACAACTGTACAATTGCATAAATTAAAACAATATGTTGTTTTTAATAATTCTTTTATTGTACTATACGTAATCACAGATTTTGATATCACATATTATCTAAGATATATCGAAAAACCAGAGTAGGTATATACCTACGCTCTTTTTTTTGTAAATAAAACTATAAGTCATACACAGACAGAATCACAGAATATCGATTTAGCCATCTTAAAATTATTACAATTATTTAGATATTAGTACTATCTCTCTGATATAAAAGGAACAATTGGCATGTATTATGATAGAGATAAAGAGCTATTTCTAATGACCTACTGCAATATTTCTTGCATAAAATTATAATCACAAAATATTTTGGCAATATTCACAAAAATTTACAAAGACAAACCTACATACTTTACTTTTTTATTACAAATAATAAATCACATAATTTGAGAAGAATTAACACAATCGCAAAATTCTTTGTAACCAAATTGCAATAAATATTACTTAAGATGCAAGATTTCCTTATTATAAGTACACGATAACAAATAATAAAGCGATACACAAACTGTAGTAGGGTAGTTGTATGCGTTTCTTTGTGAGCTCACAATTGCAATGCGGCTGGCTGGTTATTGTGGAATATTTACTAACACACAATGAGTATATTTTATTGTACTGTAAGTAATCATAGTTTTGGTGCATGTCACATATCATCTAAGATTTGTTTTAGATATTAGGTACTATATCTCTGATATAAAAGGAACAATTGGCACGAATAATTATTATGATAGAGGAAGGAGCTATTTTTCTAAAAAGTGTGTGTGTTATATTTCCGTTAACTTCTAGTATAAAATTATAATCGCAGATTTGGTATCTTTCAATATTTTGGCAATATACAGGGCGTCCCACGGCCATGCCACACGGAGGGAAAGTACTTTAAATATTGAAGATAGGATATTTTACTGAAAGAAGACATCATTTTATTTTTAACAGTAAGTAGAACTGCATTCACAGTTTTTTTTTAAATCGCCTGTCTCAGCTGGGAATCGAACCCGTCAAATGTGAAAAAAAACACATGTATTTTATGATAACGGTCGAAAGGGTTAATCATTAGGATTATTTTTTCCTAAATAACATAGCATCTTAAATAAAAGGAAGATCATGAAATCTGACATTTTCTAATGATTATTTTGTTACTAATAACCAGCCAGCCGCATTGCAATTGTGAGCTCACAAAGAAACGCATACAAGTACCCTACTACAGTTTGTGTATCGCTTTATTATTTGTTATCGTGTACTTATAATAAGGAAATCTTGCATCTTAAGTAATATTTATTGCAATTTGGTTACAAAGAATTTTGCGATTGTGTTAATTCTTCTCAAATTATGTGATTTATTATTTGTAATAAAAAAGTAAAGTATGTAGGTTTGTCTTTGTAAATTTTTGTGAATATTGCCAAAATATTTTGTGATTATAATTTTATGCAAGAAATATTGCAGTAGGTCATTAGAAATAGCTCTTTATCTCTATCATAATACATGCCAATTGTTCCTTTTATATCAGAGAGATAGTACTAATATCTAAATAATTGTAATAATTTTAAGATGGCTAAATCGATATTCTGTGATTCTGTCTGTGTATGACTTATAGTTTTATTTATAAAAAAAAGAGCGTAGGTATATACCTACTCTGGTTTTTCGATATATCTTAGATAATATGTGATATCAAAATCTGTGATTACGTATACGTACTATAGTACAATAAAAGAATTATAAAAAACAACATATTGTTTTAATTTATGCAATTGTACAGTTGTGTTACGAAAGTTTATGTAAACACAATAATAATTATTTATTCTAAACACTTTGCGTCGTGACTGTACTTGACAACAAGAACGAGTAGGGCAATGTGGAATAACCATTAGAATATTCCAATTTGCCCCACTGAACTGTGAGTGGGGCGTTGGTGGGGCAAAATGGACGGATTTTAATGCGATTCCACTTTGCCCCACCAGTGGGGCGTTTTTGGTGTGGCAAAATGGAATAGGCCGCACATTGCACAAGCATTTCCCCTCGAAAAAACAAGGACCTCCGTATCGCAAGTCCATTGACCCAACCACTGAGCCACCGAGCTCCTATTATGACAATTACGCAAATGCTAATATCCAAGTGAAGTGCCACCATAAGGAATTCAATTGATACAAGTACCTAGGTATATCGATCTGGACTGTCACATTCTATCATTAGTACAGGGATTAAAAAATTGTTATTTTACCGTAATTTTTTATGAACTCTGATAACCCAAGAATGCATTGTTATGTGAGGTAACTATCTCACTGCGTAAACTGTGTTATTACTACGCTTTGTCTTAAGGCGCGGTTTATACTGAAGTGGCGTGGCGCGGACGTATGGCAGAAGCTTGTAGTCAAGAAAACATAATATAAATCTTAATAGTACTGAGAATAGAGTCGTATTTGTCGTAAAGAGAATTGCGTGCCAGCGCATGGCGGAGGCGAGGGGCGTTTGTCGCCGAGTGGCGCGGACGCAGTTCTCTTTACGACAAATACGACTCTATTCTCAATACTATTAAGATTTATATTATGTTTTCTTGACTACAAGCTTCCGCCATACGTCCGCGCCACGCCACTTCAGTATAAACCGCGCTTTAGACTTGTTCTTTTTCTTTGAAATGGTTTTCAGCAATGTTAGGTTTTATTCCATTCTTTGTGTACTTGGCCTTTTCTTTTTATAAGAATCGTAATTGCTTTGTAAGCACACTGATTATCTCTTTATGCCTACACAAAAGGTTTCTATTCCCAATGTTTTTTTGTAAACAATTCTGAAGGCCCTCCAGCTCTTAGTAACATAAATAACGTAATCAAGATATTTTACTGAGGGTAGAATAAAGAAAATTTAAAGCCTTGTTAGATTCGTTATTTTAATATTACACTAGAAAAGTAGATCAAAGGAATATTATCCAAACAGACTACCCTATTACCGTTCTCAAAACGATGAAATCATACCATGTCATAGCGCGCCGAACAGAGACACCGTTATACCAATGCAATAGCACTGTCCCTGTCACACGCGATATGACATGGTATGATTTGATCGTTTTGAGAACCGTAATAGCCCCACTGATATGTATATGTTTATGTAGGTGACGTCAATAATATATCTTCTCTATAAACGGGTTCGGTATGTAGTCATTATTTTATTAATGGACTCGATAGTTCGTCATTTACCAAATGTTACAGAATATTCAAAATATCATAGTCTTCTCTTTCTCCAGAGTTGTCATTCTGGACAAAACAGCTCGACAGTCACGTTCACTCCCGAGCTCGTAGTGGGACTCTTGATAATAGCTCGAAACTTCAGATCTTGCATGAATCATCCAATAATTTCACCATATTGTCATTCGCGAACATTTTCTGATTAATTACACGCTTTTAAATTTTAAATTTTAACATTAAAATGAAAATTGTCAAATAAGTATCAGCATATATGATATTTAATTATCATATTTAGTTTCCGTCGAAACCAGTTACGTGAGATTTTTTCCTCGTTTGCAACTGGTTACGAGACGCTGGTTACATAGGCGGCTTCGCGTTACATACATTACGAGCATTGATCTCCTATAAACAACTAGATACACAAAGGTCTTACTAAAACAATTTAAAAAAACGTCCAATTAAGGGTCCATTGTTAACGTCCAAATAATGTCCAATAAAGCAAATGAACCATGGGTCCATTCATCTGTTTGGACCTTCTTTGCGCTCGGACATTTTTAGAAGGCAGACTCCTAGTTGTTTAAAGGAGATCAATGATTACGAGACATTATGATAGTTTTTTGCCACTTTTTCTCCTCAGCGTTGGCACCTTTTGCAAGGATGCAAAGTGGTGTAAATGTAAATTCGAAATATGTTGACGAGCAAAAATGTACACAACGTACTTACTTGCAATAAAGAAAGAAGATGGGTCAAAACGTACCCACGTTGTAGCAACTTGAGACCTATATCATTCGAAAGGTCTTTAAAAATACATATTTTTTTTGTATGGCAGCAACCTTGTAGCTTATGGGAGAACGCCGTTATAATGTTGAGAATGTTTCGAAAATTCACCCTTCGAACCATTGACGCACGCATTTTCTTACGGCCCGTGTCATCGCCCGAGTTTCGTTCGGGTAAATAAAAGTGGCGTACGGCACTGTCCGACCTTTCTAGGTATCTCTGTACAAAAAAAGTCCACTCAATACGGTGTAACGGACCCTCGGTACGGTGACCCCGGACGGGTAGAAGAAGCGTGGACAGACCACCGGCCAGATAGTCCGACGACATCAAAAGGGTTGCTGGCTCGGTGTGGACCAGACAACCTAGGGATCGGGCCACATGGAGATTCATGGAGAGGCATATGCCCAGGAGTGGGCTGCTGTATGCTGAGGAAGAAGAAGAAGAAGACGAAGTCTACTTAGAACAAACTCTGCAGCTGGAAAGGAGCATCTTCGGGAAGAGAGTGGCAGGAGAATTCAGCTAGGCTGTGCAGCATTTAGGAAGCTACATCGAATCTTCTCGTTTTCATACTAGAAAGCCCTGAAAACAAAGGTCTTCAACCAGTGCGTCTTGCCAAATGGTGAGCTATGAAGCCGAAACGTGGACACTGACAGTGGGTCTGACACACAAGTTCAAGGTCGCTCAGCGAATCAGCAAACTGAAGTGGCAGTGGGCTGTACACATCTGTCGTTGAACCGATAACCGATACGGTAGACGAGTTCCGCGAATACAGTCCACGATCGGATAAATGTAGCGTAGCACGCCCTCCATCAAATGGATGGATAACATTCTCGAGGTGGCTGACAAGACCAAGATGTTCGATGATCTAGTCATCCCGGAACCAGTGGTAGTCCATAACACGGTCCTTGAAGTTGTTCAGCAATATGACTGTCTACTTAGGACCAACTTCGAGAAAGAGAGTGACAGGAGAATTCAGCTGGGCTGTGCAGCATTTGGGAAGCTACGTCATATCTTCTCGTCTTCAATATCATAATGCCTGAAAACAAAGGCAACCAGTGGGTCCTGCCTGTGATGACCTACGGAGCCGAAACGTAGACATTAACGGTGAAACTGGCCCACAAGTTCAAAGTCGCTCGGCAAGCTATGACAGAGCTATCCTTGCAATTCTCTGGTAGATAGAATATACGAGTATATTCGCCAGAGAACAAAAGTGGTTGACATTGCTTATAGAATCAACAAACTGAAGTGGCAGTGGATTGGTCACATCTGTCATAGAAGCGATAACCGATGGAGTAGAAGAGTTATCGAATAGAGGCCACGAACGGGTAAACATAGTATGGGACGCCCCTTGACCAGGATATAATGATGACCTTCGCAAGGTGGCTGGCAGCGAGTAGTGACTGGATGCAGAAGGCCGAGAATCGGGTTGAGTGGGCGTACTTTGGGAGAGGTCTACATCCGCAGCAGTGGATTGATAAGGGCTGATGATGACGACGATACCATTGGCAGCTGTCTTTAGGCTCCATTATTATTATTTATTTAATATAAAAGGTATTGCTGTTACAGATTGCATAAACTACTATACCCAACTAATGTTATAAATACGAAAGTGTGTTTGTTTTTTGTCCTCCTTTCACGGCAATGTGTAACGTATTGACTGGACTTTTTTTGTACAGAGATACCTAGAAAGGTCGGACAGTGCCGTACGCCACTTTTATTTACCCGAACGAAACTCGGGCGATGACACGGGCCGTGAGAAAATGCGCGCGTCAATGGTTCGAAAGGTGAATTTTCGAAACATTCTCGTCATTATAACGGCGTTCTCCCATAAGCTACAAGGTTGCTGACATACAAAAAAAATATGTATTTTTAAAGACCTTTCGAATGATATAGGTCTCAAGTTGCTACAACGTGGGTACGGGGTCCATACAAAATTACCCATTGTTCTTTGACTTTGACAACTACTGCCGTTGCCATTCACTGCTTTCTAATGCGTATCTGGCTTTAGATCCAACTGTCTCTTACCTGTAGACTGGTATATCGTCCTTATACCAGACTACTAGTAGTAGAACGTCTGGTGGCTCCAGATTTGTGTCGCACGGCAGTGTCGCGTGTCCGCCTGACACCGCTGACACTTTCACAGCGTCGAGAGACTCCGCTCTGACACTCGACTGCGGCCGGAGACCTGTTGACAATACAATTGTGAATTGTACTCATCTGGTGCTACTGAATTATTAGCTCTTCGCTAGTTTATTAACATTATCAGATTCTACACAAAATCATAATAAATAATAAAGCAATTTATTGCCACATAAAATTTTACATAAGTAACAGTAATTTAAACAGTACATGCCCGACCAAGCAGAGCTGGAGCGTCTTGTTCCGACTAGCGGCCGGTTATTAACTATTACGAATAAATCAGTAAGTAGTTAATCAGTATTTTATAATACAAGATTAATTAGCACTAGCTCTACCTCTGTTTATTTTAATATTCGGTATTTTTTCAAATATGCCTGGAAGAAATCTCCTTTGGCTGTTATTCATAAACGTGATTTAAAGTTACGCCACCGTTTAGCCACCCTGTCCCTTTCTATCTTAACCATTTTTAACGAAGTGTGAAAGGGATAGCAACACGATTTAGAGAAAGTGAAGTTTAACTAGGTTAACGAATACTCAGAACTTGTTTTTTATGCATTAAGCCATGCTCGGTGAACTAATTAATATAATGAAAAATTTCTAACCGTGGACAGGACTTGAACCTGCGACCTTGTCATTTCAGGACACGCTCTTACCAACTAAGCCACCACAGTCCCATTAGTATGTATAATAAGATGAAGAATTTCGGTGGTCGGACGTGGGCCTGTGGCGGATTATAAGTTACCTATTAGGAATCTAATGCCGATGCATTAGAGTCCTAATAGGTAACTTATAATCTAGAAACTTATAAAAGTTTTATGCCACTTTTTCTCCTCAGCGTTGGCCCTGTTCCTTGCAAAGTAAATGTAAATTCAAAAAATATGTTGCCGTGCAAAAATGTACACAACGTGCTTACTTGCAATAAAGAGATTTGACTTTGACTTTGAATCGAAAATTGGAATGGCTCCCAGTATCAGTGGAGATTATACTATTGGATTTCCTTACAATCCAGGTAGAACACTATAAGCGGGACTTCACCTTCTATAAAACTTGCAAATCAGATGCAAACTAATATACCAAGGAACGACCCCCGCGATTTCCGTTCGAAATCGCTCGCTCAATTCGATTCGTTCGCGGCGAATGCCGAGCGCGATCGTGACAAATGGCCCGATTAACAATCCCGGGCCCCGACGAAGGAGATGGTGCGACTAACGAGCCAATATATCAAAAGGATTTTTCCTATCACTGACGAGACTTCACACTTTGAAGTTATGTCTGAAGACAATGTTTAGGAGTTACGTAGTTTGGACCCTGTTTTCAGGTGAAGGTGTTTACATGTACTTGTCTGTACCTCGATACTCGTCACATAATTACATATACAAAAACAATAATCGCTTCTCGGGTTATCGGGGATCCTATTTACCTATTGAGACTCCGTCCACCCGAACCAACTACGGACGGAACTCCTTCTTCTGGAGAGCCGGTGCACGGTTTAATAGCCTCATACAAGACAACCCCGAGATCGAGCTGTTTGTGTCGAGTCCGGCCGCAATAAGACGGCTTATCACTGGCAGCTATTTCGGACCTCCGGCACAATAACTACTTATTGTTATATTGTGTGTATAGTATATTTGTGTATCTATTTTGTGTATATATTTCATACCATGGTGTTCACCCTTGTTCGATTATTTTTCATTATTGCATCTGTAGATATGTACATGTGAAAACTTATAATTGGCTTATAGATATTATTTAATTATTTATTTTGTCATTGTAGCTGTTTGTTTTCCGAATAAAATAAAATAAATAAATATCGAGGGTTCCGCTTAATGTGACCGAAATATTGAAGCTTCAGTCGCTTGACTTCCTTAATGCCCTCCACACACAGCCGCGACCTAGCCGCGAGCTGGAAACACATGCCCCGCCTCATTTTCTGGGCAGTTTAACGTCCGGTAGCGATATGAGGCCTGCGATCTACGTCCAGTAGGTAACGACGGCAGAAAATGAGATGGGGACATGCGTTTCAACTGATCGCAGATCGCGGCTAGGTCGCTGTGTGTGTCTGGCTTTATGAGTTCTAACTTTTTATCCCTACACTTCAACACGTCAACATTTTATTTCTTAATCCGTCTAAATAAAGTTTATTCGAAACACAATTAAAATAGGCAAAACATGAAACGACAATCAATTTGTTCCAAAATCCAATTCTTACAATTTATTTGACATTTCCTGCGGTTTTCGTTTCAACAATGTCGTTAATCCGCCGATTACCAACCAATCCCTGAAACAAAGTCGCTTAAGCAACTATTTCTTCACCAAATCATTATTTAGCGTCCACTTAAAAGGCTTGGGGGCGTGTGGATGCTAATCACGCCATTTGTCTTGACGTTCGCGCAATTGGATTGTTCCAACCAACTTCCGGCGAGAGACGCGTTTCCATTGACTCTTACTCTTAGGGCTTTACTATATTTAAAGCTCATAATCCAGTTGCGAGTACACGTTGAAAACGACCGTAAAAGTTAAGCAACGCTGGGCAAGGTCAGTACCTGGATGGGTGACCCTAGTGACACTTTCATCTGAGCCCCTCCGTGCCTCGGAAAGCACGTTAAGCAGTTGGTCCCGGTTGTTGACGCTCGGCAGCAGTCGTCAGGCCACATCAGAGGCCTACGGGCGGCCTGAATAACTCTGACAATAGGTTTAGTCACTAAACCACACGAGAAAAAAAACGTAACTTAGGTGCGCGTTTAGGAATCGAGTATCACGTTAGTAAACAAGGCTCAGTTCTCAAGAGAACTGTCAAACTCACAATTGAGAACGTATTTGCTGATTGCAGGCGAACCGCGACTTGAGAAAGACATCACGCGATACGCCTTCAAGATTGGTTTATTAATAAATGACATACTCGAGATGGTGATCATGTCTTGACAGTGTATCAGCTGAATTTGCTCTTGATGGATTTGAGCTCAGACTATTAATATGGGCCTTAGAGCGTCTTCACTCTTGACTCTATTTAAATAAATTTAATTCCTAATGTAAATGCGTTTATGTCGCTAAACAAGTTTATCCTGAACACAATTAGCATATTAATATTGTACTTTGACAGTTCGTTAATCGGTTTTAAGAACTTAAATTTTCATATGCAAGACGTTAATAATGTTTACGGATTTATATACGTTTAGGCTACTGCTAACCATATTTAACGTTACGCAAGCCGTACCCCTAATAATCAATATACTTTATTGCAATAAGCTTACTGTAAGTTATTAGAAAGTGGAAAATTTAAAATAGAGTACATTACGGACCCTGTTATATAAACCAGATATTGATAATAAGAATTAATGGGACAGTAAGTGTACTTAGCGACTTTAATATTAGAGCACTAAGGTCCATTTGCAATGAAAGATAACCCGACAGGTAGCGACTTAATCGGAGATTACAGAGTTTTCATGGGATATGTCGCTAATTGTCAGTTTATGTTTAATTGCTACTATCTAATGTATTACATACATTTCCAAATTGAAATTCAAACGATTTATTGCAGTCACAAAGACCATATAAGCACTTAAAACTATGTTAGAATTTACATAAGGCTTAGGTCCGAGTCTGAGACCCCGGGACATGTCAGTGTACCCAGTGTCTCAGAATCGGACTGTCCATGGTATCCACAATGCCCTTCAGGATGCTGTTACGGCTGTCAGTCTATCAAGAGTTCGAACCTCAGATTGGTGAAATACACAAAATTTAATTCTTCTTTATAATTCTTACACATGAAGGTTTCCTCGAGATATTTTAATTTACCGTTTCGAAGGAGAGCCTCCTTTTAAATGTGTAATGGAAACAGTGTCTGAAGGCGTCGTTGTTAGTGGAAATATTTCTTGAAAATTGCTTCTCAGCTGTGTCTTTTCCTTAGTGTTGGCTGCTTCATCAATTTATCCTCGAGTGTACGAGGGATTGTAAACTTTATTGCTTATTCGATAAGTACGGCGAAATATTGTAATCAAATATTAGTCTTCTAGGACAATCTTTAAAGCTAGTATGATTGAATTTCCAAGACAAAATGTAATTTAACAGACGAATTTGTAACATTTAAGAAAAATACAAATAATAATGAATTGCTTAAATTAATATGTCAAAATTCAAAAGAATTTGGAATATGGCTTAACTTAGGTTTTAAATTAAATAAAGCAAATCAGTCAGTGAAAAGCTTTAATTGCATTTTACATTTTGTAATTAAATTTTAAGTGATGTTTTTAACCGCATCATCGTTTGGATATCAAACACATTAATTGAAGAAAAAATTCGTCAAGATTCGAACCAGAGACCTCGCCACTATCTGACGTGATCTAAATCAACATAGCTCATTGGAAAAGAGTGTACAATGGAATCAAGGTCCCTAGTTCCCTCATTATGCCGTAGAATTTTTCAAATGACATTGCCACATTTCAATGGAGCTTTGCCCCACCTTTAAAACTACGTGACTTCATTTTGTTGGGGACTTATTACAGGTTTCATATTGCATAATCATAATCAGTAGGAGTTGCGAGAGTAGTAGAAAATGATAACAAAGACAATGAATAATTCGCTTCGATTTCTTACTATTCTCTGAATTCTTAATTAAGCTGTTTTTTCGACTGGCATGCAAAACTTTATTTTAAACCAATAATTTTAATAAAAAACGGAGATAGTTTTACATTTATTCTTTATCTTGTTCATCATACGGTTGATGGTGGAGCAGAATCTGGCATTGTCATTTCGCATAATACAAGAAAAAATCATGATGTTTTTTTCAACACCTAATAATTAAAAAAAGTTGAAACTTAAATATCAACTTGGACACGGAATACCAGTTTCATCTAAAGAACAGCTTATTTAGCCACAAGGTTGGCTCCTACTAGTTAGGGAATTTGTACAACCAATAAAACGGTAGTTTATCAGACGAACAGTAAAATAATTCTTGGAAGGAGAGGAGCTAAAATTCTCTAGCGCTCGTACAGTACAAGTTTTACGAGCAAACATTGGAAACAACTGTTCCCAAAGGACGTGATGTGAGCTGTAGATAGATAAATGTTTTGACTAGTCTAGTGGAACGATTCGATTCGAGTAATTGTCCTTTGAAGACGTTTGTACCTTTGTATATAACTTATAATTGAAAAAGACCTTTTTATGTCGTTCTCTTCAATGTAATCGATGTCGGACTTCCATATCGGATGTCCAGAGGCTTCCGTTCAAACTTAATTACTGATACAAATGATAAAATATGTCTAATTTAAACGTGATGAAAAATTGTCTTGTTATTGTCCGATAGATGGAGTTGCGCAACCTTTAGTATGTATAATATTACGATGAAGATTTTCGGTGGGCGTGGCGCGGCCTGTGGTGGCTCAGTGTAAGAGCGTGTCACGGAATGACAGGTCGCAGGTTCAAGTCCTGCCCACGGCAAGAAATATTTCTTCGTGTTTTTTGTTCGCCGACCATGGTATAATGCATAAAACAAACTCTGGAGAAAATATGTTGATGAAGATTGGTGTTATGATCTAATTAATCATGTTCTGGTTTAGTCATGTTATTTTTTGATTAAGTCATGTTCTAGTATAGTCATGTTCTGATATAGCCAGCCTTATATAGCCTTATATAATAGTTACGTTTTGCTGTGGGCATATTCAGACACAGTCATGTTCTGGTTTATTATGTTTCCGATTCCGTGAACAAAGTGATCGCCCTTAATAGACTCTAAGTAATGTCGTTGGACTAACTCTTAGATATAAGTGTCAATTTATAGAAATTTAGGTCAAAATCAAATTACTTTTTATTCTTATTGTATTTAGGCTAGATCGTAATGTGTCATATTACTTTATTTAATAATAATAATAATGTTTCCGATTTATTCATGTTTTGGTTTAGTCATATTTCTTTCAGCTTTAGTACAGTTTTAGTCATGCTCCAGTGTCCTGATCCGCTAAGAAGTGATTAAGTTCGTACAGTCGACAGCAGATCAATGGTAACACTTGCAGTACGATTTCAAGTCTTACGACGCAAATAATAAGAACTGTCAAAGGTAAAATGTGTTACCATTGATCTGCTGTCGACTGTACCTATATCAAGCGACTTCAATTTTCATCCCGGCGATATTTTAGTCGCTATCGCATCGCTAGCATAGCCCGATAAGAACGTAGTAAAACGTCCAAGACATGATATCCCAACTTTGAAAAAGACTTGCACAAATGAGAATGCCAGATTCTGCCCCACCATCAACCGCAAGTTGTACAAGATAACGAATAAATGTAAAAATATCTCCGTTTTTTATTAAAATTATTGGTTTAAAATAAAGTTTTGTACAAGTTGCGATTCGAAAAAAACAGCTTAATTAAGAATTCATAAAATAGTAAGAAATCGAAACGATTTATTCATTGTTTTTGTTATTCTTCTATAGGAGTTGCGAGAGTAGTATAAATGATACTGATTATGATTATGCAATACGAAACCTGTAATAAGTCCCCAACAAAATGATAGGTACAGCTTAAAATGGTCACGTAGTTTTGTAGGTGGGGCAAAGCTCCATTGAAATGTCGCAATGTCTTTCATCCAAAAGAATTTATTTCAAGCAAAAGGAAATATTTTTATGATATGAAATATTGTTGTAGCGCTTAGGTACATAGATCGATAGCCTAAAATATTTCTAAACAAGTGTATATAAGAATCACAAGATCGCGTTTCGAAAGAACAGGCCCTTTAACACGATACGTGACGCAGGGGCAACCGGAGAGTATTATATACTTACCCAGAAGGGAGGAACTGAGGAGGAAAATTTGCAAGGAGCACGTACCGCCTGAATTGTGACTCCGACATCGGTAATATAGGGGTGAGAATTTGATATGAATATGTTTCCAATAAGGCGAAACTCCTTCATTCGACCTCTATGTATTTTTTATGCTGTACAATCAGGTTGAGATATATGTGAATGTTGGAGAAAGATGTGGTTAGGATTACGTAGCACCGAAGATATAATCGTTGACCAAACTTTAAAGTTTAACAAAGAACTGCTAGCTTTGAAAATCTACATCTATGCCTAGACATAAATCTCGTAGAGACTATGATTAAACTATAAATAAACGTGACTATTTCTTACCAACAACTTTAAAAAATTGTTTTCTAATCGGAGAGATATACTCATATGTAGGTATCTACGCTATCATCATCACCTTCGGGATCCTATTAGATCCAAAATCTTAACAGCTAAATATATTTAAATAGTGACCCAACATCTCTATAAATGTCGTCATCTGGTGACTCCGTGTTGATAATGATTATAATTCGGTTGTCATTTTTTAAAAGACGAAATATACAAAATTGCTTATACGAGAAGTATAATATGCAGTCTAAAAATTGCCTCGAAGAAAACGGATGCCGTTTAAAGTTTATTGCCTCTTCTAGCGACTTAATATTGCATAGTGGCGGCTTTAGTACTATTACTACAAAATACCTATAACTTGCAAAAATAATCAGATATGAACTGATGCTGATTGTACAAGAATGCGGAACGAAAGCGAAACATATTCGAACCAGCAAAAGTTAGCTACATGATATAATAATGGGTACATAGAAGACAAGAAATATTGTGAATTTGACATTCGAATGCGTAACAATGGAAGTTATTCCTTTGGTCGCCAAATCTTACCTATCTGCGGTCTAATTGTAGAACTGACAGTGACAGCAAGCGTATTCCCATTTCTATAATCCATTGCTGGGTTTCATTGGAATCATTAAAATTCCTGTCACCCGAGTAATGGATTATAGAAATGGGAATGGGTTTGCTGTCACTGTCAGATACACATATGGGGGCTAGAGGGAGAGCATCAACGATTTTTATTAGCGCCCAAGTCCTGTCAAAGTCAGATCTATATGGTATTTTTAAAATTCCGTAATACCCCAGTATTGTGTATTGTATTGTTCTAATTGTGTAAGTGACAGTGACAGCAAGTCCATTCCCATTTCTATCATCCATTGCTCGGTTGCCTGTGACAATAATTTTTATGTTACTATTGAAAGCCAGATATGGAGTATAAAAATGGGAATGCGCTTGCTGCCACTGTCAGTTCCACAATATGGGGGCTTATCACGTTCATTTGTCAAAACGAAAACGATACGATGTTGAATTGTAAAACATTGTAAAAAAATTACAAGGCCTCTTTACAGCCGCTATTAGTACATTTTGTTATATCTCATGGGTCGGTTTTTTGCCCTGTTTCTCTGTTCGTGCATCCAACCATAACCTAGTTTGTATTATGTACCTTATATTATAAATTATTACATTATGTATGACACAACCAAGTGTCCTAGAGCTCGTAAGGTTGAATAAATGAAAGATTGAAATATATAATTATTGAAACTTCGCAAACTTAGGAACAATTGACTTGAAGAAGAATATAAACTATAAATAGAAAAGTAACTTCAAAGGTTCCTCATAACATTCAGACTTCAGAGAGACTACGATATAAACACTGCTCAACTCAATTCTTTATTGTATTCTACGAGTCTTATTAATTCAGTCTAATGCACACAGATAACAGAAGCTTTGTACCTACGCTACGTTTAAAGTTTTCTAGACCATCATTATTACTTAGTTTTGAGTAGGTAGTTGATCCTAGAGAGGAAAATTGTATAACTTAATTTAATTTATATAAAAAACTTCAAACGCCACAAAACGTTGTACGGACAACAGCAGATCAATCGTAACACTTGCAGTACGATTTTACCTCTTACGACGCAGATAATGATTTTTGATTTTTAAAAATTCTTTATTTAATAAAAAGATGATATGATAACATTCGTAAAGCTAATCTAGTACTTAAAAGCTAAACAAAAAGTAATATTCATAAAATAATGTTTTGTTCAGGCTGATATGCCTTTATAAAACTACTTACAATATAATAATTATATTTAAAAACTGTAGATAAGTTAACACTTCAAGTGAGTACAGCATTTTAACTGGTTGGAAGCCATTTGTGTATGGCGCGCTTATTATGGGTCAATGGACTTGCAATATGGAGGTCCCAGGTTCGATTCCCAGCCAGGGCAGCCATGTACCAATGAGTTATCCTCGGTTTTTTCGACGGAAAAACTTACGTACATTTACCGAGTGCTCTCAAAATGGTGAAGGAAAACATCGTGATGAAACCTGCATGTCGTAGAAGAAGAAAAAAAAATCTAAGGCATGTGAAATCTGCCAACCCGCACTGGGCCCGCGTGGTGGATTATGGCCCGAGCTCCCTCGATGTAAGGGAAGGTCTATGCCCGAGCAGTGGGGCAATATAAATAGACTGATGATGATGATGATGATGCGCTTATTTCAATATCTCGCTTATTTCAATATCTAAAATTATCTAGGTAATATTATCTAATAGACGCAGATAATAAGAACGGTCCAATGTCCAATGTGTGTCTGCTGTTAGCGTAGGCAAAATACTCGTATTATTACTTATTCTTTTTCTTGACATTCTCAAATGATATAAAAGTTTCGAGACCATTAATAAAATATAAAAAAAAACAGTACTGAGCCCAAAATTTCGTTTATCTTTAGTACATTTGCTTTTCTTTTCAGCTAAATTAGTGTTCTTTTATTTCATGACAAACCGTAGTCATTATTATCACTGTTCCTCTTTTCATAACACAAAGGGACCCCTTTCTATTATGAAGAGTAAATAACAACCAGTAACAAGGGGAAGTTTTTTTTATTAAAAATGACAGCAAAGGTCTGATAACAGGGAGGTATTTTGTAATTTAATTTGGGGGTTTGAATCTATTTTGTATAATAATAACTGGACACTTGTCGCCTAAATAAAGATTTGTAAACTCTAAATTTACAGTTTTCGGATTTTTTCCTTCACTTGTGCTGTAAGACCTAGCTTCTTGCCAAATTTCATGATTCTAGGTCAACGCGAAATAGCCCATAGATTTTGAGTTTTTCGCGATTTCCCAAAATTCGACCATATCTTTTGATTGCGTTAACGTAGAAGATTTTTTTATTGCTGCATGAGATTGCAGACTTGAGTATTTGGTATTAATTTCAACTTGATACATCTACGCGTCTCTGATATATAGGTCTAGGACAGGTAGGATGATAGATATAGGACGGACGGACGGACGGTCTGTCTGTCTGTCCAGGCGGACAACAAAGTGATCCTATAAGCGGCTGCCTTTTGTACCTAAGGTACCTATAACCAATTTTTCAGAGACTGGATATAATTTGTGATCGTTTCTGTGTATGTCTGTGTGCCGGGATTACATTGAGTTACCATAGGAAAAGATGGAGACATGATGGAAAATTTATAAATTGCAGATATCGTGACGGAAGGTATCACTATAAAATAAATAGAAAGGGGTAGTAGGGGGTCCCATTCCATATAAATCCCCCTTAATACGTGTCTGGGACCTGTGTAATTCAAGGAAGAAACAATCGGACGCTGGGGGGACGTAAAGCGTGGCACGGAGCAATTGTGAAGGTACCGAGTCAGGATATTTTTTTATTACAAGAACTTCCTCTGAAACGTGTCCAAAGTAAGAATGCTGGAGGAAATTGGCCGTAAGTTAAAATAGACAATTTTCAAGACTCCGACGTAAGTACACAAGTTAGAAAGCGATTCTAAGAAGTAACTTCAAGTATTGAGTTCATTGAAAAGTTTTCCAGGTATTTAATTGAAAGGGATCTCAAAACGCTGATTTAGTCTATTGAAAATAAAATAGATAACTTGTATAATAAATTTATTCAAAATTTTAGGTACATATTCATGAAACCTCCAATAAATAAAATTCCGATAAAAGATTTAATTGTAAAATATGTATACACGTCTGTAACATACGATGTGTGATGTACATATTATAATGCTCCCACTTCACTTGGCTATTCGTATTCGCTATTGAATGTTTGTCGTATTTGTCAAATACTTGACGCACTACATACAAATAACACGAATATTTTGTCAAGCATAGGTACCAACCAATCATGGAAATTATGACAAATACGCAAATACGAATAGCTAAGTGAAGTGCCACCATAAAATAAAATAATGTCTAGAACTAACAAAGAATGCCGCCAGCATTTTAGGCACGTTGCCGGACAACGGGGATCGGTTGAACTATTTGTAATGCTTAAGTCATTCTGATAGTTCAACCGACCTATTGTACATATAGTTTTTAGTTTAGTTTATATATATATATATATATATATATATTTTTTTAGGTTAATATTATAATAGTTACTTAGAATTTTTATTATTTTTATCTGAATAAAATTATAAACAAAGAATACATTTTATAAATTATTAAATTCTCTAGGTATATGGTAATCAAGGTATTATAAAGAGGAATTGGCATGAAACAAACAACGTAATTTATTCCTTCGTGAGAATTAAGTATCACGTTTAACACTGTTATGAAGTTAAAATTGGTCATTGTAAAATTTCAGAATAAGACAAACAATCCACACTCTTGGAAACCGTTTAAGTTTTACCAGAAAATACAACATTATTCCAATCTTCATGAAATGTGAACAGCTAGAGTGTTGGTAAAGTCATTTACGTTTCTATTCAAATAAAACGGCAAAATGCCAAATAGGGAGCAGATTTTCAATTACGATGTAAGCTGCGTTCACAACACTAGGATTTACAATTTGCTGGATGTTTCAGTACTGATCCTGAGTAGAAAGAATGTTTAAGTAATTATATACAAACGGATATCACTCACTTATATTGTTGAAGTCGGCAATTAGGCCGACAATTTCTACCGATTTCGACGGTCTTTTTCAAGGTGAGCGCGCCAAGCCCGCGTCGCCGTTGACGTTTCTTCGCGCACTGCGGATCAGCGCCCTCTGTGCGCGCTCCGACCGATCTCACTTGTCGGGGAGCTACCGCTCACATTAGGTCCTGTCACGCAGTATGTACTCACTGCGTCTACTCCGCATTCAACAATATAAGCGAGTGATATCCGTTTGTATGTAATAATTTGTAGTAATGACTCACTATAGTTTTAATTTTAAAATGTTTAAGTAATTTGGTAGTGGGGTATTTTGGACCAGGAAAGTTCAATGAACCCATGACTTTCTAGTATGTATCAAGGCGAAACATTAACCCTGATTCAAGGTCAAGATCAAGGTTAAGCTGCAAGAATTCTTCGAACATGATTTTGCAAATTTATTTAAATGGTGACAATTTTAATTTTTGAATTTAATTAATAATTACTTACTGAATTATTATATTTATTTGGTTTTAGTTTAAGTATCCGTTTCGGTGACCTTACAGGGTTTATGTGAGCACTTCCTGTACTATCTAACAACCATGTCACCACATAAACAATGAATTATATCAGACGAGAATATGGAGACAAAATTCACGATCTGGATACGAATCACGATGGCTCTGTTGGAATAGAGCGTGTCACAGATGGCGAGGTCCCGGGTTCGAATCCCGGTCGTGATGAAATTTTTTCTCCATCTATCATTTATATCATGACAAGGTCAAAGTCAAGTAAAAGGTCAAGCCAAAGACATGGTTAAGGTCATGCCAAGGACAATGTTCAAGAAACTTCGGTCTAATTATCGGCATTGGAGCGGACATCGGTAGCCAGCATAGAAGAGCTGTCTGCGTAAATATAGAGGAAGATGTGGAGCTGACGGTCAATCTTCAGTAGAGGAGAGGCAACGCAAGAAGAAGAAGAATTATCGGCATTCCCAAAAATTTCCGTTAGCGGACTTTTTCATTTCAGGACTATCCTATTTATTTTATTAATGGACTCGACAGTTCGTCATTTGCCAATGTCATGTTACAGAAAATTCAATATATTCAATAGTCTTCTATCTTCCTCCAGGGGAGTCGCAGTAGCGTCTTCACCCTGGGTAGCCGCGTCTTCATGTCTTCATCCAGAGGAGACGCCGTAGCGTCATCACTCTGGACGAAGCAGCTCGACAGTCATGTTCACGTCACTTGTAGCGGGAACTCTTGATAAAAGCTTGAAACTTCAGATCTTGCATAAATAATCCAATAACTTCACCGTACTGTCATTCGCGAACATTTTCTGATTAATTTAACGTGATATTAAACACAAAATAGTCCCTGTAGACGTAAAAAGAAAAATTATCAAATAATTTCGCAACCGTCGTTTCCCGCCATTTTCAAGAGAACCATCGACTATCCTATTCATTTTCAAGTAGGTTAGAAAGGTTTATAATAAAATTCACCCAACTGAAATCTAAACACACCTCAAGCCAAAACACTCAACCAACATCATTGAAAATAAAAACCCTTTTTAGAATCAAAGCTAACATTTCCACCTCTTTTATATGATAAAAAGCGTCAACCCGAAAAACAATCTCGATTAGGCTTCTTTACTTTTCTTATTCGGCTGTAGATAAGGTTAAGTGTTGGAAACTCTCCTGGGTTTAGGAGATTACGTTTGAATTGGGATTATCTCCTTGTTATAGTTGTAATAATTTCATCATCAGTCTATTTATATTGCCCCACTGCTCGGGCACAGACCTTCCCTTACATCGAGGGAGCTCGGGCCATAATCCACCACGCGGGCCCAGTGCGGGTTGGCGGATTTCACATGCCTTAGATTTTTTTCTTCTTCTACGACATGCAGGTTTCATCACGATGTTTTCCTTCACCGTGTTTGAGAGCACTCGGTAAATGTACGTAAGTTTTTTCCGTCGAAAAAACCGAGGATAACTCATTGGTACATGGCTGCCCTAGCTGGGAATCGAACCTGGGACCTCCATATTGCAAGTCCATTGACCCAACCATTGAGCCACCGAGCTCTCTTAATAATCTGTAATAATTAAGAATGTGTAAATATAAATGATTGTTAGAAACCAACACAACATTAGCAACGCTAGTGCCAAACTGACACTTCCTGTCAGTAATTGCTACCTACTCTTGGTCGACACAGACAATACAGTTTCTATTTATTACTATCTCAGTGGTTTAATTCCAATCCAATAATTCAGCAACCTACACAGTCTACTCCACATCACCTACGAGCTCTCTTCAATGATAAATGGAGAAATATTTTCATCGCGACCGGGATTCGAACCCGGGACGTCGCCATTCCGTGGCACGCTCTATTCCATCAGAGCCACTGGGAGTCGTACCCAGATAGTGAATTTTGTCTCCATTCTCGTCTTAGAGATGGTCGTGATGAAATTTTTTATCCATTTATCATTTAGATTTTCGTTTCGTATAGCGCATATGCAAGAAAATATTAAAAAATAGTGTAAATATTTATTTAATATACACATCAATAATTAAAGTTACAAGACATGAATCCCCAAATAGTTCTAAGTGAACTTTAGTACGATTATAATAAATATTAAAAGACTTTCGAGCTACACAAGCGGAAATTTAAGCCATGGTTAAGGATTTAGATGAATTTGGCCGGACTATCGGTGGTTCGGCAATTGACAAATGAAGCTACCGTTTAGCAGCTTTTATAGCAAATTATTATAAACAGATATCACTCACTTATATTGTGGAACTGGCAATTAGACCGATAGTCTTGACCTATTTCGATGGTCTTTATCAAGGTGAACGCGACACGAAGAATACTGCGCTCGATCACTCTATGCGCCCGCGCCCTCTCGCTCAGTACCGGCCCCGCCGGCGGTGCGTACGAAGGCTGTATCTGGATTTACTGGTCAATCGCGCTTAGTGGAGAGTTGTTATCGTTCACTACTACCATGTCATGTCCTGCCACGCAATACGCACTAACTGCATCACTCCTAGCAAGCTAGCTTTTAAAGCTTTTCATTCAAAAGTACCATCGCCAGTAATTTATTTAGATAATATATTTTTAAGAGTACCTAACCGATACTCCAGAATGAAAAGGGTTAAAATACTTTGAAAATCTATATGATAGCAATTTAATACAAATCTGCACCAAATCTCCTAACTTTTTACTTCAATATCCTTCAGCATGTTTAAGACAACACTACTAAAAGGCTTGCCCTTCGCGAAAACCCTAAGCGGCTTACAGTTGTCCCAGCCTCATACGTAAAAAGGTGTAACCCCAAAATCCCGGCAAACGAATTGTCACTTTTTATCCTGGGACTGGCAATCACCCGGTCCAGTGAACGGGTTAATTACAGAAATCTATTAACTTCTCTTCTCCTTAGGGAACGCCCGGGTTTTTGTTCAGTCATCTATCTGGGCGTTTTCCAGCTGAAAAGAGAGCTTACACTGGTTTTACGGTGTCTAGTTAATAGTCTATTGTACTTGGATTATTGACGTATGAAAACAGAAAACGAGAATTACCGTGTTAAACATAGATCGTTTTGTGTCACCCTTCTGACGTTTAACACTCACCGACTTCAGTCTACTCGTGACCATGATGGCTGCAATGCTGTCGAAATATCGAGACATCATTAATAAATGTTTAACACGGTAATTCCCGTTTTATCTAATTAATATGTATACAAACCGTGAAAGTTTAAAAAGTGATATAGAGGTAAGTAAGTAATACAGGGGGCCTCTAAGGTTGAGATTTTCTTAAGAACCACTGGACCGATTTTAATAATTTTGTCTGTCAAGACCCTCAGAAACGCGTTGACGGATATGGAGCAGGGTGAGTTGACCACCTCACTTTTTGGAAATAGTCAACTCACCCAAGTGTTGGGTGAAACGACCACTAACGTTTTTGAAAGGTGGCATCTCACCCATAGGTGAGATTTTTGGAGGATGAGTTGCCACCTAAGCCTAAAATTGAAACTAATACTGAGGTCTGCAATCAAATTTCTTCGTCAACGCAATCAAAAGATATGGCCATTTATGTCGCTTTTTCCGCATATTTGTATGAAAATGCTAGGGAACCAAAACCTATAGGGCTTCCTGTTGACCTAGGTTCATGAAATTTGGCAAGAAGCTAGGTCTTATAGCAGAAGTAAAGGATAAAATCCGTAGAAGACATTGCCACATTTCAATGGAGCTTTGCCCCACCTACAAAACTACGTGACCATTTAAGCTGTAGGTACCTATCATTTTGTTGGGCACTTATTACAGGTTTCATATTGCATAATCATAATCAGTATCATTTTCTACTACTCTCGCAACTCCTATATGTAGAATAATAACAAAAACAAGAATAATTCGCTTCGATTTCTTACTATTTTCTGAATTCATAATTAAGCTGTTTTTGTCGACTCGCAACTTGTACAAAACTTTATTTTAAACCAATAATTTAAAAAAAACTGAGATTTTTTTACATTTATTCGTTATCTTGTACAACTTGCGGTTGATGGTGGGGAAGAATCTGGCATTGTCATTTGCAGTTACGAGTAACGAGTCTATATAAAAATATATCTTACTTATTACAAACTTATATTTACAGTTGCCCAAATAATCGGGGAGTATGTCGTATCGACAAAATATTTTGATATTGGCAAAGATAAGTTGGTCTCTAAATCTAGTCTATCTTTTCGTTAGAGCGAAATTACGGGGACAAGTTGCGACAACCGACAACCGACTCGCACTTGGCCGGTTTTTTAAAGTGCTACGCAGGCAAAACTAATTGTGTACTACTGCTCTAGAGATGTCTACAGTCTAGCGATATCTAGGACGACCGACCCATGCGAGACTATCATGCTTACTCCCCTATAAATGTAACCCTTTTTAAACTTGCGTAAGCCGTAAAAATAGACTATTCTACGCTGCAGTATTTTATAAAACGCAGCCCGTTATTCACACGGAACGTACGCTGTACAGAGTGACCTGTGTGGGTAGTTAAACTCTGTTTTGTTCTAGGTACCGTTGATCAGAGCTATCGTTCGTTTAACTGGGAGCTAGGTCGCACTGAAATTGATTGCCATGTGTGTTTGCTGTAGCAAAATGTTCTGGTGCATTTATGTTTTAATCCCTTTGCATAATTGGTAGAAAGAATAAAATTTACACGTATTCCTTCCTCGTAGAGCACCAGTTATTAGAACTCTAAAGGCGACTATTTTAGCTTAAAACGAATTCTACACATTCTGCTTAAGGGCCTTCCATGAGCCAACTAGCGCCGCCAATCTTAAAAAAATAATATCTTCCAAATAATCAATTTTATTAAAAAAGCTATTTACAAAATGTTTATTAGGATGAATACTATTTTTCAATATACAATACATGGCATAATTGCGACAAGCTAAGTTGTAGTTCACAAATGTGCCAAAAACGGCCGTTTTTCGCAATTATGCGAACTACAACTTACCGAAATTGAATCACGTTATTAAATAAGCATTTAAAAAATAGTATTTACCGTAATAAACATTTTTAGCTTTTTTTAATAAAATTTATTATCTTGGAAGATATTATTTTTTTAAGATTGGCGGCGCTATTTGGGTCATGGAAGGCCCTTAAAACCAATCATCAATAATTTTGCTTTGTGCTATCTAGGAAAATTATATCATAAGCAGTTTTGTTCAAATTCACCGAGTTTCAACGAAAAACGTAAATATTTCATGTTTGGCTTTAGAAAAGAAAAAAAATGTTGTTCATTGGACATCGAAACTGAAAAATCACTGAGGATTAAAATATGGAGAATAATTTCCATGAAAAAATTTCACTTTATTTTTAATATTTAAAAAAGCACCGCAAGGTGTACATTTGCAATAATAAAATATTTAATAACTCTGCACTGAAAGTAATAGGAGTGGAATTTGTTACTTAGTACACAGAATAAGGAATTCTACGTTGAAGATTTTGTAGGTAGATATTATTATCTCACTTAAAGCGATAATTATAAGATAACCTATGTCAATTAGATTATTCTGGATCTCTTCAAAAGCATACATAGTCACAGTACATTGACGTGGCGCTGAGATATAAATATTCATGATAGGGAAGAGAATACGCGGCGCGGCGGCATGTTAATGCCCCGGCTTAAACGCTTAGATTTGGGTCCAAGGGTTGAGATAATAGCGGTGCTGGACTCATAGTCCAGTTGCGTACACGCTGAAAACGATGACGAAAACGATCATACAAAGTTAAGCAACGCTGGACGGGTGACAGTGATATTTTCATCTGAGCCCTTCCGTGCTAGCCGCGACCTGCGATCAACGCATGCACGCATTTTCTGCCATCGTTACCTTACGTAGATCGCAGACCCCTGATCGCCGTTGAAATGCCCAGAAAATGAGGCGGTGCATGCGTTTCAACTGATCGCAGATCGCGGATAGGTCGCGGCTGTGTGTGGCATTCATTAAGCAGTTGGTCCCGGTTGGTCTCGCTAGGCAGCAGTCGTTAGGCCACGTCAGAGGTCTACAAGGCGGCCTTAATAACTCTGACAATAGGTTTGGTTACTAAATTCAGTTCTGCAGAATATGACAGATGGGCAAATGATGTTCATTTTTGACGATCATTTCTGGGTAGAAATAAAGCAGTTATAGAATTAATGACATTAGCCAAGACGCTACGTCAATAGAATAGTCATTTATTTACAAAGCTAGTAGTAAATTTAGCTAACATTGGTGACTTATTATCACGTCTGTTTGCTTAGTAAGAGCCTTCCTAGAGCCAACTAGCGCCGCCAATCTTAAAAAAATCATATCTTCCAATATAATCAATTTTATTAAAAAAACTACGTTCACATTGTTTATTGCTATAAATATTATTTTTTAAATGCTTATTTGTAAATGCAATGTAGGTAAGTTGTAGTTCACATAATTGCGAAAACCGGCCGTTTCTGGCACATTTGTGAACTACAACTTACCTACATTGAATCACGTTACAAATAAGCATTTAATAAAGTAATTAAGGCGCTAGGTGGCTCTAGGAAGGCTCTTAATAAACCTGCAGCAGTACATTCGAGGATATGATGATTTAAACTCTTCGACCATACCATTTAAAATACTACATACTAAGTAGTATTTTAAATTGACCTTCGTCTTTCAGGCTGTGCGTCATCAATATTTGGTCGACACATATTTCTATAGGCGATTCCAGCCCCCTTACCATAAGCTCTTATAGCAGTATTACTTCAATAATACTTTGTTACTTCGTACAATGACGACCTTAAAGTAAGCTCATTAAGGTCGTCATTGTACGAAGTTACAAAGTATTTTTGAAGTAATACTGCTATAATAGCTCATGATAAGGGGGCTGAACCGCTTCCCGCCCCAGCTTGTGACTTGACTTGTGACATAGTAAGGGCGGGGTAATACGGCGTGTATTCCTAGCGCGCTGCCTGCTGTTTTATACTACTAGATTTACTAGTTACATTTAGTAATCGCCTGGTTAATTTCTAGTGACATTTGCTAAATGCTTGCATAATAGTATATGCTTATTTTAAATTATATTAAATTGCTGATAATGAAATGAATAATTATAATGCAATACTAATATATTATACTATAATATAATAACTATAGTATAAGAGCTCGGTGGCTCAGTGTTTGGGTCAATGGACTTGCAATATGGAGGTCCCAGGTTCGATTCCCAGCTAGGGCAGCCATGTACCAATGAGTTATCCTCGGTTTTTCGACGGAAAAACTTACGTACATTTACCGAGTGCTCTCAAAAACGGTGAAGGAAAACATCGTGATGAAACCTGCATGTCGTAGAAGAAGAAAAAAATCTAACTCATGTGAAATCCGCCAACCCGCACTGGACCCGCGTGTTGGATCATGGCCCGAGCTCCCTCGATGTAAGGGAAGGTCTGTGCCCGAGCAGTGGGGCAATATAAATAGACTGATGATGATGATGATAATATAAATGAACAACTAACGTACATTATGTATGTAGCAATAACGATATTGTAAATTTATAATGACGTGTAAATAATATTACCAATAAAGATGTCTATGTATGTTATTCATAAACCTAGTAAAACCTCACTTCCATTAAATCGCGCTGCTATCCCTTTCATACTTCGTTAAAAAGGTTTAGATAGAAAGGGACAAAAACCTAAACGGTAGTGTAACTTTAAATCACTTTTATGAATACGCGCCATAGTCACAACAATTGCTGTTATGTTTATTTTATAAACCCATATTCATTTATTCAACTAATTTATATCAGCGATATTGATACTAAGTCATCATCATCATCATCATCAGCCCGTATCAGTCCACTGCTGGACGTAGGCCTCTCCCAAAGCGCGCCAATCAACCCTACTCTCGGCCCTCTGCATCCAGTCCCTGCCAGCCATTTTGCGAAGGTCATCCCTCCATCTGGTCGGGGGGCGTCCCACACTAAGTAATACAAATTAAAATTAGTTATTAAGAAATTTCTTAGTTTATAATTAATTATTATTATTATAGAAATTTTAGAATTTCTAGACTATAAATGAATAAGGGAACCTAAATGTATAAAAAATTTGACATATTGATCTAAAAATCTGACATATTACTGAGTTTTAATCTGACATGTACCTAATTATATTTTATTGGAATTGATTGTAGTTTTGTAGTTATATTTAATTTAAACTGTAGTGAATAATTTTTAATTAGTATTTTAGCATTAGCAATAATATTGTATACGCCTGGACAGGTAGGATTTAGCGAATTATATATTGTGCAAATCCATCTGCAAAATGTACCTAAATTCTGTACAATAAAGAATTATCTTATCTTATCTTAATTAATTTAGGAAACAACAAAAAACGGACTGCCAAAAACTTAAGCCGCTTCGAATATTTTTTTTTGCCTGTGTAACTTCTACAATCAAGACGAATCTAACGACACCTCATTAGACATACTTACATACTAACATACATGCGTACATACTTACATACATACTTACGCACACAGACCACTTACCTCATAGCCATGAAATCGGTACCAATTTGCAAGCGAAAAATTCTGTCAAACGATGAGCGCAATAGACGAGGCAGCAGTGCCATAATATATCTCTAGGTTACACGTGTCTCGAAGCAATTTTGCGCTCATGTGCGGGGCAGACACGGGCGCCCTCCTATTACAGGTCTATGGGGTAAGTGGTCTGTGCTTACACACTTACATTCAAACTTACATACATACACCCGAATAACATTACCCTCCTTCTGGGGCAGTCTAGTAAAAAGTTATAATTAAAGATAAACTATCACAACTCATCTAACTAGGCATTAAAAGTCTCGACTAGAATCTTAGTAATTCTGGGAATATAGAGCGTAGAAATTTTCCTTTGAAACTAGTACAAGCATAACATTGGTGAGAAGTTTCATACGTGCATGTAAGGAATACTGCCTCGGTTAGTTATCTAAGTAACTATTCTTACTATAAGTTTCCAGCACGTACAATGTTGTAGGGAATCTGAGAAATGTGCTCCATGATTTGTAAAATATTTTGAATAAATAAAATCTAACAAATCAAAATCATGACGCGTTCAAATTTAATTCATGATCGATCACAAAGTACTTCCAGAATCCTACGAGTATTTATAAAGCAAAATCATACAATGGGTTACAAAATAATGTGCCTAAACTTTTAAATGACACTGACCTAGGTTATTTTAGGTTATTCTAGTAATTTTTTAGTACAATGAGTTTTAATATAAAAATGCCTTATTTTTCTATGATAATTGGCGACTGGTATTTAGTGGTGAGTGAGCTTGGTGGCTTAGTGGTTGGGTCGCTGGACTTGCGATACGGAGGTCCCAGGTTCGATCCCCGGCCAGGGCAGCTATGTACCAATGACTTATCTTCGGTTTTATCGAATACTCTCAAAACGGTGAAGGAAAACATCGTGATGAAATCTGCATGCCGTAGAAAAAAAATCTAAGGCACGTGTAATCTCAATCCGCACAGGGCCCGCATGGTGGATCATGGCCCCAGTTCCCTCGATGTAAGGGAAGGTCTGTACCCGAGCAGTGGGGACATAAAAATAGACTGATGATGATGATTTAGTGCGTTTAAAACATACATAATAAGTATATTATTTTAGGAAAACTTAAAAAATAACTTTAGATAGAGACCATGTTTTCTACATATCGCCTTACTTTTTTAAATAAAATGTTTTTTATTATTATTATTATTCTCTTTATTATCAACTAACTAATGGAACTATTTATTTAACTTTATTCACCATTTATTAACAAATTAAAACTAACAATAATAATAATAAAATACTTATAAGTAAAAAATTGATGCCAGATCGCTACCCTTTGGGAGAGTGCCCAAAAGGCTGGCGACGTTACCTCGTTGTATAGCCAGCGATATACGCTGGCCGAGGTAAGCGCCAGCCCTTTGGTCACCCGACGAGTCAATTAGGCGCGACGACAGTTCCTTGAATAGTCGCCACGCCTCTGGTCCCCATGGCCCCATGGTCTCTACACCAAACGGCGCAAATATGTAGCTCTCGCTGAGAGCCGCATATTTGCGCCGCTTGAGGCCTTCCGCGGCGCCGGCCGCCGCCCCCGCCGCCCTGCTCGTGAACTGCACATGAGAGGGAGCCAGTGTGTCGACGCAGGTAGCATCCCACACTAGCGTCCTCCCATGCTTCCACGGTATGAGCGTCATCCCGTCGGGCCTCTTGCCATCGTCACGTGCAATACCGTTCGGCTCCAAAATGGCCGGCACGTTGACGGTGGCAAAGGCCCTCCGGATGACGTCATTGAGGGCGGCATGACGGGACAGGCGGCCAGCACTACGCTGGCAGGAAAGACCATGGTGTCCAAGGCGACCGACGTCGTTCCCACATGAGCAGCGATGTGGCTCATTTAACTTACAACCTAATCGCAGACTGGCGGCCAGAGAAAAAGATACATTATCAATGAACGTACCAATGAAAGACGATGGAAGGGCCTGAAGCCAGAATCCCGACTCCCGTTCTGAGACAGCTAAGAGACGAGCGCGATCTGCAGAGCTGACACCTGTATTCAGCAGGTGTTGTAATGTAAGCTTGCAGAGCGGCTCGTCCCATTGCTTTTGTTGCCTTGGGTCGTCCGGGAGGTCGCTGTTCGGGCAGGCTAACGACCAGGCGTTTCTAGCATCCAACAAATACTGCACCTGAACTGAGCCCAAAGAAGAATCTAGAATTTTTTGCATAAGACTTTGTGTACTATGGCTGGATGATAGAAACGCCGGTAGAGCAACACTCGTGATCTTACGAATGCCCAAGCCTCCAAAACGTACCGGAAGTGAGGCTTGTGTCCAGGCACGGTCGTCTATGGGAGAATTTAGAATATTTATCAAACATTTTTTAATTTCATTATCTAAAGTGTCCAAAAGATTTTCGAATTTCCAAAATGGGCAACATCTTAATACGTATGTAAATTTGGGAACAAACAAACAATAGCGGATGATGTGGTATGCCATGTGACTGCTAATTTTTAATAAGCGTTCTGAATAGTCGTTAAATTTTGAAGCCTGTTCTCTGATAAATGGAGGAATTGACTCGCTAAGAATAGGGGCGCCTAATAGATGCAATGATTCGTTACTGAGAATTTTAATGTTAGGTGACAGTAAGTTGAATTGATGTATGATTTGAGATTTATCATTAGCCGGGATCGTGTCTGAAATATATAACTCACATTTTGAAAAATTTAGTGTTAATCCAATGTCATCAAATTTGTTTATGAGTGTTTGTAGGTCTTGAAGGACGGTAGCTACATCACCGCCGAGAGTACCGTCGTCTAAATACCAGATGTTTAATTTAGATAAAAGTGATGATATTATGGGATGGATCGCGAGGCTGAAAATAGCCGGCCCGAGAGGATCACCCTGTTGGCAGCCGACAGCTGATTCTATGGGATTGTCTTTAAAAAGTAATTTGGTGGGAGAACTGTAACATTGCCAGAGATAATTAAAAATTTCAGGAGCTATTTGTTTCACTTGTTCCAAAAGTGTGCCTCTATCTATGGAGTTGAATGCGTTTTTTACATCCACCTTAAGCAGCACCTCACCGGCGTTATGATGTAAGTATGTGCGCAATGCGTGGACTGCTGCTTCGCATCCTCCCTTGCAACCGACACCTATTTGGATCGGTTGTAATATATTTGAAATGGTAGGAAGGATGTATCGGCAGCATATTTTAGATGTGATGCGGCGCAAGGTGGAGCCAACTGCGATAGGCCGTATTCCCCCGTCTTTCTTTTTCAAGGCGCAAAGGTTTGCGCCGTATAATATGCATGTTACGGAAGAGTGTACTTTACCAGAAAGCATCAAGTTTATTAAATTGGTGATGTCATTTAGTAGCGCTCTGCCAGAATCACCGCATGTACCACACACCAAGTCCTTGAAATGCTGGGGGGTCAGCCCGTCGAGTCCGCCAGCAGAGCCGCTCCTAAATGACATAATCGCTGAAAGTACATCCTTGACATTAGCAGTGGGTATGGGATCGTTGGGTTGTGGCGGATCTGGAAGGTGGAGTGCTGCTGAAGGGGAGGGATGTTTACTTCCCAAGGCTGACAATGTCTCGGGGGAGTCGGGTGCAATATCGTCATTGCAGAACAACAGCTGCGCGGCTCCCTTAATATCTCCGTCGCTTATTTTACTTTCTACCTTTTTGAAAATATTGAAAGAATTATAGTTACGATGTGAGTTGTGGTCTATAGGTGCTAAAGAAGGATTGTTACAATTGTCTTTTATTATTTTGGTAAGGGAGTTGCGTTTACTGATGTCGTCCCTAGCGTGAAGAAATTGGTATGGAAATGTAAAAAGTTGTTCCCAGGCTCGTTCTGTGTTGTGTTTGGTGACCTCCTTGATGATCGTGGATAATTTTAATGCTACACTTGTGCGGGCTCCGCGGGGAATACGTTTTACTACAGGGACTGTAGACTTCAAGTGGCTTAGAATTTTCCAGAATGGTTCGGAGATGGAATTCGTGGTAGTAGCAGTATTCGGGTCAACGGGAATGTGGGTGTGATGAGGGTGAACCGAATTCGTGGGGATTGAATGTAAGTTTGGGGCAGATTTTGGACCGTGAATCTTTCCAAAGTGTATATTCAATCCCCTTGTACCTTTAAAAAAACGTACCTGGGAACAGTGTGGACATTGTATCAGAGCACTTGAAGAAGACGTATCAATATTGCCGTGAGTATCATGCGATGGACCGACAGTCTGCGGCATTATAAGGTTACTATGTACATAAAATAACTTACGAAATGTTGAACTATTTACATACACAAAGTAAATTTGAATAAAAATAAATAATCACTGACAAAAGGTGTCACGTTTCGTCAAACTATAGAATAACGAAAAACTAAAAACAGAGTCCTCCATCGCCAATCCATGGTGCCTTCAAATAGAATGTATGTGCTTCTCCGAGCGATTCCGTGTTTGTGTTGGAGGCCCGTAATTGGAATGTGATCTTCCGTTTGCTCTGGCTACGGGTTCAATCAGCTGATCATCAACCGCAAAGTCACCCTCTTGCCAAAAAACAGGAAAATTATCAGAATTTTGGAGAAATTTAGAAAACCGAAGATTTTCTTTCTTCTTCATGAAATTTCATATATATTCAGAAATGTGTCGGAAGGGCAGGGCAGCAATCAGGAATTATAGTTCATTATAGCCCAAATTGGATTATTTATCAATAAAAATCGGAGAAAAATATTTGACGTCCGCCTGACGTAAATCCATAAATTATAATTCTCTTTATTTAACTTATCTCTTATTTAATATATTTATACATTTCAATATCAAAAACAAATAGAAAAATATATAAATATAAAAAATAGCCACCCACCGGCACCGGGATGCATGCATTATTATTATTATTTTGGCATACATAAATAAATTTAGCAAGTCACTTGTTAAAATAAAATGAAATATTAAAAATATATTGAGAGTTTTAGATCTACCGCACTGCAGTTCAACCAATACTTCCTGAAAAACTTCCTACCTAAACCTTGTATTATACAATTTTCCGTGACAATGCGCTACACTGGCGTGCCGCACGTAGGTACAAAGGGATGATACGCTTATTTCACCGGCAATTTGTTGTGCTTTATCCCGGCACGACAGTGGAACGGCGCACGTTTCTGATAAAGTCTTGGGAATACAGGAAGCATGTATAGGTACGATGGAACAATTTATTTTAATTAGAGTCCCGAATAATACGAGCATTATGTCCATGGTTCTTTAAGCCATCGTATGCTCGTATTTTCAGTTTTTCTACGAAGGCTACGGCACTAACTACTGAAATTAAACGTCTGAAAAAATATATAGCAATCTTGGGGAGTCTATTTAGAGACTGATGAATACCGATACACGATTGGACAAACTTCGCTCGATAGAAAAAAATCGCAAACATATTCCATGACTTTTAAAATAAAAATTATATCTAAACCGAAATAGTTATTCATACAAAATATATATCAAAATGTAGGGTAGAATTAATACGAGAGCTTGTTTAAAAAAAATGATTTTTGTTAGCGTATTTTTATTTCTCTGCCAAAATTCATCAAAAATTCATAAAAATACGAATATTGAGGCACTGCGCCGTGCTCTTCACTCCGCCGCTGCGAGGCATCTTCTGTCTCACTCTTGCTTTGGACAACCATATAGCGCCTTAAGCGCATAAGAGCATGCATATAGCGTAATATGCTATTTGTCTCATTTTTATTCCCTCAATAATAATGTCTAAAACGCAAAATTCCTTGCATCAATCAACTCACTTACCTACATGCTGAAGAGTAACCTGAAATGTTTTTTTTCTATAACTCAGTTAAATATTCATTCACTTCCTAATATTCAATTTACTTTCGTACAGCTGACTTTGAACCGTTCTTATTACCTGCGTCGTAAGATTTAAAATCGTACTGCAAGTGTTACCATTGATCTGCTGTTGTCCGTACCTGTCATTACAAATAAATACGAAACGAAAAAAACGTACATAGACGTATTTTTTGCCTCCATCTATTTAATTTAAATTCGAGCAATGTAGGTCTACCCTATTCATATCGCTCTATTTCAAATCAAATCAAAACTATAATATTTACTGGACACATATTGTACTTAATTACAATTTGGGTAAAGCACAAATTAATTTGGCAATAATACCCTTCCTTCATTCGATTCCTCTACATTCTACAATATGTATGATTGGAGGTATGATAACATTAATTTAGAAGACCCAAATCTAGTAATTACCACTATTACAAAGTTTTCCCTTACAACGTATTAAGTTTCTGTAATTAATTACAGAACATCAAGTCATCAGTTGATTAAAATTAATCTACATCACATCACAATCTTACCAATTACCCGAACGAAAGATACGAAACGAAATGCTTCTTACTTAACATAATGGATCCCTGGGCTTAGAAGAGTGCCATTGGGGTGTTATCGTGCCCGTAAGTTATACCACACCAGTGCGACGTTGATTTTTAACGTAAATGACTGTGGTGGAGACAAACATACATGGTGGCACTTCACTTGTCTATTCGTGTTTGCGTATTTGTCATAATTGCCTTGTGTAGTTGGTATGTTTAACAAAATATTCGTCGTATTTGTGTGTACGTCAAGTGTTTGTCAAATACGACAAACATCCAATAGCGAATACGAATAGCCAAGTGAAGTGCCACCATGAAAACGATAAGTGTGTCCAGCCCATAATTTCGCCAATTTAAGAGATATTTCATAACTTTAAAATGATATAGAATTTACGTCGTTTATTCAACAGAATGGCATTTAAAAAAAAGTAACGCCATGTCTTCATAATAATATGTACATTTACGGCTCCCGTACATTTACTATGGCACGATTTATCGACTACATGAGACTACGTAAAACTCTTATCGTTTCCACCCTGTACATACTGATAACTATGAGTTGTCATCGTAAGTCCACTCGTAGTGTATTTGTGCGTAAATACTGAAATATGACGTTCGAGAATTGTAGAATTTTTATTGCAACCCTAGCAACAAAAATACCACCAATTCGCAATATTATTTACGTTATCGCTAGCAAGCGTACTTATTATTCGTCGTACTTATTACTCGTGGTAGTGGTACTAGTCATTTCAGTTATAGCCTTGTTCCTAATATTAGTAAAACTGTACAAATATGAATATTTCTCGTATAAAAAACGCCGCCGGACTATGTTTATCACTAAAGAAAATTTAAAATTCAAATTAAGTAAAGCTCAACGCTGTCCTTGCATAAATTGTGGAAACCGCTTAATTAGTTGATAAATTATGTTCAAAAACGAATTACAATTAAAATTTTATTTTTTAATTATTCGGACAGTCAAGATTAGTCCTTATATAAATAGTAGGTAAACACCTAATGTAGAAAATAAGCTATCCATATGGTTTCTACTATAGTACGGCCGTTTTAATAGGCCCGATATGACACATGACAATATGACGTTAATAGTGATGTACCCACAGGTAACGTGTTAGTAATTGACTAGCTTTTGTCGGCGGCTTTCCTTACTAAAGATTTATTTTTAACTGTTTTGTATTTAATATCGATACCAAATATCGTCACTTAGTATTTTAATCTCTTCTCTACGATTTAATTCGGACGACATAACATTGTAACTGTGCTTCATGGAAAACTACATCAATTTTTTTCATAAGAAAGAATGTGAATTTACTCTGTTGCATGTTTGAAATTATTACGAAATTCTTAAATTTTATTATTTTGTACAAAATGGATTACGTAAATGAGAATTCAAGACAATAATTATTTATCCGTAACTTGTACACCGTTTCAAAGTTATGTCGGCCGCACCTTCCCCAAACGTCATATCGGGCTTTTCTTGGCGGCTCCACTATAGGTAAGTCATAGTTTTATTCCTTACGACCACTGAAAAATTAAGTATTCATAATTAAGTATTATTTTTTATTTAATAGGTACTTATGTGTTTCTAAAAATTCATTGTTTTTTTTTCTCTCAGCGTTGGCAACTTTTCCTTACAAAGTGATGAATGACATGAATCTGAATATTTCACACCTGTGAAATATCTCGGTGAACAAATTAAATGATGAAAAATTCTAAGCCGCGGAGAGGACTTGAACCTGCGACCTTGTCATTCCGTGACACACTCATCATTTAATTTTATCATTTTGAATCATTAAATTACCGAGCATGGTTTAATGCTTAAAAATTAAATCCGAGTTGCAGAGCTCTTTCAAATTATGCTGCTTTCCCGCTTCGCCACACTCGTGTCAGTGTGGGGGATTTCTAAGACAGGGGAATATTGTGCACGCGTCAGATAAAGGGCAGGGTGGGTGCACGATGAAGATTATATGAATTAGGGACTTGGGACGAAACTGTTACGCCGTTTCCGTGATGTACTTACAAATGTTTATGATTAGTCCGACTACTTCGAAAATTCTACTCGTAGGTATAAGGATTATTTTTAATGAGCCTTTTAGAATTCATCTTTAAAACTAGATGGCAGCACGGGTATAAAAACAAATCCGTCAAAAGTGAAATAGTGTCTTTTCAGTTTGTCCATATTTAGGGGACATTATTTGATCGGAGTAAGTACACAATAAGTTATAAAATGTACTTAACGTATTTGTAATGTGACATAAAGACATTTTGGAAGATATAATATTTTATATATTATAATATTTTTTTATCTCTCTCTCTTTCAATATGTTATGTTAAGCACCTAGTTTATTTTATTCATGATATTTTATTTATTATTACTGTGTTCCGTTCTCCTCACTTTATTCTTAAACAGATGAACTTCTTTATTGGCTTATTATGTGTTGATTTTGTATTTATTTGTAATATTATGTATATGGCTGTGAAGTTTACCAATAAATATAAATAAATAAATAAGTAAATATGTCATAAGTAAATGGGTCATGCTATAATAAATTTAAGAAAATTCAATGACATAATTTATTTTAGTATAGTTATTTTATTTAGTTATTTTATTATAGTATATACCAAAAGAATTTGGCATACTCTCAAAAAAGCTTTACATTTTTTTACGCCACTTTGCGTAGATACTGTATTCCACAGTATATCGATATGTAAAAGCGTTGAAGTTTTTATTTTATCGCCAATCCGACGGGTTCATGTGTGGGTTTAATTTAAACTGTGAGTTTCAGTTAATTGACGAAGGTTCTCGTAATGTGAAAGTTTGTACGTTCGCGTAGTTCACACGTGTAATTACTTTGAGTTAGAGTTAGGATTGACTGCTCCTTTTATAGCCTAACAGTTCCCGATGCGCCGGGTTCGCGGCAGCCCTAAGGATCCTGAAGGGCATTACTGATACCATGGACAGTCCGATTCTGAGACACTGGGTACACTTATATGTCCCGGGGTCGCAGAGTCGGACCTAAGTCGCATGCCATAGCGCGTAATACATCTCATGTAAACACTAACATAGTTTTAAGTAGTTACTAACACTTATAATTATTGTCTTTGTGACTGCAATAAATCATTTGAATAATAAACAGTACCCGCAAACGATGGCGAGACGAACTTTACGTTTTTATGAGAGAGTGGTCTGAGTCTGCGCAGAATAGAGATGAATGGAAGGGTTGGGGGGAGGTCTTTGCCCAGCAGTGGGACATTGCAGGCTATTAATAATAATAATAAGAAGAGTCTCGACCAACACCTTAAGAGACTCTCGCTAGACAGTTAGATCAAGAGCCGAATACAGAAGGCAGTGCTGCTGGACACGGCACGCATTGTGAGGAGGTTCCTCACTCTGGGATCCTAACCTCCGGCAGCTTGGATGCGCATGCATCCGGCGGGTGGCTATTTTTTATATTTATATATATTTTTTTTGAAATGTTCAAATGTGCTAAATAAGAGAGAAGAAGAATAAATAGATAATAATAAAAACAGGAAATAAATTCACAATTAGATAGCCTTTAAATGTCGTCGAATCCACCATAGGACCAATTCGAGGATTGCTTAAATTATTCAAAGGACTGGGAAATTAGCATTAGAAACGATCAGAGCAGACTTTATAATTGGGAATGTTGTTTATTCGACGGATTTCTCTTAACGTTTGTCGAATGTTGCTTTTGAATAATGGATTTTGGTAAGACGCCGAATTGTTGTACTACATATACGAATAGGTTTGTGATTGTGGGTGCACGACAGTGTGTGGGAAATGGCGGGACAGATGAAGGTTTTTATACAAACGGTTTTAAATCTTACGACGCAGATAATAAGAACGGTCCAAAGTCCAAAGTGTTACACTTGATCTGCTGTTAGCGTACAGAGGTTGTCCTTGAATTCATTCGACAAAATTAAATGGATGGCTAGGTTAGTGACATACATTAATTCTGCACAACGTTTAAGTACATTAAACAATTTGGGGAAAAATAAAAATAAAATCAACTATCAACAAAAAAAAAATTATGTGCATCGTTCGTTGCTTTGGAGTATTTTTACATTTTAGGGTATTTTTAATGATTTGCAACGATTTCTTTCACTGGAATTTGACCTAATGGTCAATTCTAAGGGCGGACGCACAACACCACGTCGCGGCGCCGTGCCGTCTCATGGTGCGGCATGTCACGGCGTCTTCCGGCACCGTCTACCGGTGCACAATGTCGGACGGCGCCGTCCACAGGCGTGGTACACGGTGCTGACGTGCGCCGGCGGACGCCGCGCTGTGGCGTTGTGCGTCCGCCCAGAGGTTATTGTGTGACTTGTTAAATTTTATTTTGCAGTTTTGACTTACTAAAAAACCTTACCACCATGAGTACAACCCCCAGTTTCAATTTGTCGAATGAATTCAAGGACACCCTGTATAGAATGCTACGAAAAAAACTAATCTACACTTTTGTCTGACATTTTCGAACTCTAAAACATTTTTTGGAGGATGAGAGCCTTGAATGTGCAGTTGAAAATATTCAATCTGCAAAAGGCAGGTACAGAAATCAATTTTCATTCCCACTATTACAGTTGTATTGAATGGGATGTGTTTGACTCTACAAGTCAAACGTTTGAATACAAACGGAACTGAAATGAGGGATACTGCCAATGTACTGGACATTGATTTCCGGAATCAACTCGAATGACTCTGCAGTTTGAGCTTACACCTTACTATTAACTGCGGGCTTTTGAAAATGCTGGTTGCGAAATTATTTCATAATCTTCATTTTAATGTCTACAGTGATTATTTTGTGGTTAATATCACGTTAAATTAATCAGAAAATGTTCTCGAATGACTTATCCTGCTATTCCTAAAACTAGTAAAACCTCGCTCCCCTTAAATCGTGTTGCTATCCCTTTCACACTTCGTTAAAAAGGTTAAGATAGAAAGGGACAGGGGGCCTAAACGGTGGCGTAACTTTAAATCACGTTAATGAATACGCGCCAATATGGTGAAATTATTAGATGATTCATCCAAGGTCTGAAGTTTCGAGATATTATCAACAGTCCCACTACGAGCTCGGGAGGGAACGTGACTGTCGAGCTGCTTCGTCCAGAGTCGTCGCTACGGCGACTCCTCTGGATGAAGACAAGAATACGCAGATATCTAGGATGAAGAAACTACATACCGGGTTTTTCTTGAAAATACCCCTATTTTCGAGAAACGACATTTGCGAAATTATTTGATAATTTTCATTTTAAAATTTAAAAGCGTTAAATTAATTAGAAAATGTTCGCGAATGACAATATGGTGAAATTATTGGATGATTCATGCAAGATCTGAAGTTTCGAGCTATTATCAAGAGTTCCATTACGAGCTCGGGAGTGAACGTTACTGTCGAGCTGCTTTGTCCGGAATGGAGAAAGAGAAGACTATGATATTTTGAATATTCTGTAACATGACATTGGCAAACGATGAAAATGTAATTTTCTCATTTGCTTTTCTTTTGCGACAATCTATTTACCACAAACAACGCATTATTCAGATAATAAAACCGAAAGGGGAGAGTATATAATCAAACTTAATTATATATAATATTTTAAAAGTAGCATTTATCGAAAAATAAGTCAATAGGTAGATTGACAAATGTAATTGACGGTTAAAAAAAACATCGACCAGAATTCAACCAGTACCTAGACAGATACTATTTTTTTCATGTTACTTAAACAACCTTAACATCATAAACAGATTGTCAAATACATTACGATAATAATCATAAAAAAGATGAAAAGCAGAACCTTCAAATATCTTTTCGATTTCATTAATCTTATAAGCTGATAATAAAAAATAAGAAGCACCCAAATCGCTGATCTTATCACACCATAATCGTTCTACAAACATGAAAAGCCTTGACTTCCCCTTTGCCTCTTAACTCAGGTGAAAGGGACTTAAAAGGGCTTAGGGGAATTTGGAGTAAGTCGCGAATCACAAATAACACAACTCAATCTGGAAATGTAAATTTTAGGGATTCTGCCGAGGGCGTCAATTTAGGGGTAGGCAAATAGTTTTAGAATACGCTGATGGATATAGAGTCGCGAATGCCCAAATACTTGATGGCAATGTCTGTGAACTACCTAGTAACCACATTTGAGAAGGAAATATTGGTAGATCAAAGGACAACAGGAACAACTCCTATATCTATACCGCAGCCCAAATCAAGTGTCTTATTTTGTAAGCAAATATGATCGTCTAATTACCTGTTGTGATGTAACACTGAAGGAACTGATTGATCGAACCTGTTCATCATTGTGAAAATAAAGTTATCTGATCTAATAACGTGAAAATAACTATGCAATAATCACGGAACAGCTAAAAATGTTAGTACGGTAGGGTAGTTTTTGTTTACAAAATAAGACATGATTTGGGCTTCGGTGTAGATTCAAGCCTAGATGCCGTCAATCTATAGACATTCTCAAAGAAATTTTCTCAAACAGTATATCAACTCATACACCTAGACCTAACCGAACCATTAGAGCCAGTAAGCTGAAAGCAGACTTTCCTTATATGTTGCAGGTGGAGGGATAAGACGGGATTTTCGGCGGGATAGGGAATTTCACGCGGATGGAAACGCTGCTGAAAGCTAGTACCTACGTTATAATATATATTAGATATACCGTGGCTATAAAAAGACAAATGACATTGCCACATTTCAATAGAGCTTTGCCCCACCTACAAAACTACGAGACCATTAAAGCTGTACCTATCATTTTGTTGGGGTTTTATATAGCATAATCACAATCAGTAGGAGTTGCGAGAGTAGTAGAAAATGATAACAAAAACAATGAATAATTCGCATCGATTTCATACTATTTTCTAAATTCTTAATTAAGCTGTATTTTCGACTCGCAACTCGTACAAAACTTTATTTTAAACCAATAATTTTAATAAAAAAAACGGAGATATTTTTACATTTATTCGTTATCTTGTTCATCATGCGGTTGATGGTGGGGCAGAATCTGGCATTGTCATTTGGCTAGCTATTGAGCCTACAAAATAATTTTGAATTAAGCTTAGTAAAATTTATATAATATGAATGTGTACAGATGTGTATCGAAGCCCAAATCAATTGTCTTATTTTGTAAACAAATATGATCGTATAATTACCTGTTGTGATGTAACACTAAAGGAACTGATTGACTGAACCTGTTCAAGTTCATCATTGTGAAAATAAAGTGATCCGATCTAATAGTGTGAACATAACTATGCAATATCACAGAAAATCTTAAAATGTTGGGTGTTAGTAGTTCTTGTTTACAAATTAAGACACCTGATTTGGGCTTAGGTATACATTGAAGTCTGTTATGTAAGTATACAATTAGATTGGCAAAGTTTAGTCTAGGATATGGTCTAGATCTTATGGAAGAACTACCTGCGGTCTTCTTTCCATCAGATTCTTACTGTGCTCCCCCTGGGTTCAAACAATTGGGACTGCAGATAAAATATGCTTGATTCGAGAAAATTATATTATACTCGTATTCAAATGATCCATTTCTGAATTTTTATTTATTAATTTATTAGTCAAGTCTAAAGTGTTACACTTGATCTGCTGTTAGCTGTCCTGATGATCATAATATGCAATGTGGTTAGTAATTGCCTTAATACAATTTTAATAGTTGAATAGGTTTGATATCTAAAATCTTAACCATTCGACTATGTAGTTCCGAATTTAAAATTCTAGAACACTTTAGTACCTATAACCAGTGCCTCATCGGTCTGTTCATTATAGTAGTTATGATCTTAATAGAATCTGACAAGGCCGCTGAAGATATCGTGAATTAGCGAAAATTTTACAAATACTCACACCATCTATTGAAATACTCGACTGTATGCTGCTGAAAAGAAAAGTTATTTGCCTTTGACCTACCTAAACTTACTGTACTGTTAAGAAAATATTGTCGAAACTTCGTAAAAGGTGAAAACTTCGCCGAAAGAAGATGCGAAGTTCAGCCATTCAGAGCGTCTATTTCGCCTGATAAAATATTGACTCGTTGTGTCTTCGAACGTCCAATATTTTAGTCAAAGTTCAGAATTTGTCCTAACTTTACCTAACTTCGGCAAAGGTACTGTCATAAAAGGTGTTAGAGAATTTATAATTTATAATACTTAAATCTTAATACTGGAACCTTAGGTGTAAAGTGGCTGCGGAAGCTGGAATGCCTAAGAATACGATAGACTTAATTATTTGATATTAGATTCTTAATATAGACAAAATAAGATAAATAATACACTATTCTCGGGTAACTACGTAGTTTGTGCCAATAATAATATATACCATATAAGAAAGTCGTGTTAGTTACACTATTTATAACTCAAGAACGGACGAACCGATTTAGCTGAAAATTGGTGAGGAGGTAGCTTAGAACCAGGGGAAGGACATAGGATACTTTTTATCCCGTTCCAGTAGGAAAAAAATGAAAGATAAATGTGATGAAGATTTATATGAGAAATTCCTGACTATCGGTAATGGTCGAGTCGACAAATCGACGAAAAAAATCTGATCACTTATTGCCTCTAACGCGGAACAAAGTTCAAGAGGTCAGCTATAAATTATAAAATCTAATCGCAACTGCAGAGTTACTACCGGTACTAACTATAAGGACAGCCAAACGTTGTGCTGTTTTTTGCTAATTGTTATCCTAGCTAGTTAGTTTTAAACAATAACCAGTCAAACTAGGTAGGAGTATAAATAGCAAAAGCAGCAAAACCCTTGGCTACAACTATAACGCCTAGGTATTGTTTGTAACGGTTGTAACCGCAATTGCGAACTTTCTGTCAGTGTCATCATCATCAACTCGTATCAGTCCACTGCTGGACGTAGGCCTCTCGCAAAGCGCGCCACTCAACCCTACTCTCGGCCCTCTGCCAGCCATCTTGCGAAGGTCACCCCTCCATCTGATCGAGAGGCGTCCCACAACACGTTTACCTGTTCGTGGCCTCCATTCTAGAACTCGTCTACCCTATCGGTTCTTTCAGTTTACAAACATCATTTTATTTTAACCAACAGAGTTTTACAACAGGAAATTTTATGTTTATGATTGCCTAGTCTGTCTGTACCTATTCCACATTGATTGTCTCCTGGCACCCGCACTGGCCATACAGCCGTCACGCAGCGTACCAGTTAATGAGCATCTAGCTTACTTGAATATAGCCACAGTTTCGACCATTAGATTATATTATATTATTATTAAGTTCAAACTAGAACAAACGCCAATTAAATTATATCTAGATCAAATCACAAATGCCACGCCAAACTCATTAGAGTAGAGAGATAGAGCAAAGATAAAGTTTAATAGACACTTTGATTTTCCCCAAGCCGAGGGAATAGTGGTAAGATACCGAAGTTTGCAAAAAGTTATTTGCATCGCTGAGCAAGAATCTGCGTAAACTTCGCAAGCAATGCAATTATTCACATTCATAGTGCACCGTGCAACTAAGGATGGGCACGTTTTTAGACCAACTCGATTAATACCGAATCCAAAATGTTAGTTACTCCGCGGGCTCAGTGACCAGTATCATCAGAGAGGAAATTTAAAAATTTCATTAAAGGAACACTTGTTAAGAAGGCGTATTACAGGATAGATGACTATTTAAACGATGAACATGCATGGTGTGTGTCGCCGGTTCCGCATGAGGGATAAACTTACTAACAATAGTAATAGTTACGTACTGTATAGTTATTAAGTAATCATTGTATTATCATTGTTTTAAAAGATGTGTTGCTGAGAGTTTTTTGCCACTTTTTCTCCTCAGCGTTGGCACCTTTTCCTTGCAAAGTGGTGTGAATGTAAATTCAAAAAAATATATTGACGTGCAAAAATGTACTCAACGTGCTTACTTGCAATAAAGAAATTTGACTTTGACTTTGACATTAGCATGAGTTGCCTACGTAAACCAAAGCCCAAATCAAGTGTCTTATTTTGTAAACAAAAACTACCCTACCCTAATAACATTTTAAGCTGTTCTGTGATTATTGCATAGTTATTTTCATATTATTAGTTCGGATTACTTTAGTTTCACAATGATGAACAGGTTCGATCAATCAGTTCCTTTAGTGTTATAACACAACATGTAATTAGACGATCATATTTGTTTACAAAATAAGACAGTTGATTTGAGCTGCCAGATACTCCACGTCTTCATCCCTCCATCGATATCTAGGACGCCTTTTTTGAAAAAGTAAATGCGGTTTTTAATGTACAAGTCATATGTTGTAGGATATCCGTATTAATAACTGTGATTATTGAATCACTAAACCAATAATTTTGCGAGTTAAATCGTATTTAACTTACTCTACTGAATAATTATTCAAATAAATATGGTTAAATACAGCTTAACGCGCCAAACTATTAGTTTAGTGAATCAAATAGCCTAAGCCAACATGTTTATTATCATTTATTATGTTTAATCACAAGGAAAGTCTAATTTGTTGAAGAACAATATCTGAATTGAAATGCTGAAATTTTTTTAGCCGTGGGCAGGACTTGAACTTGTCATTCCGTGACATATGCATTAATCAAATTTTGAACAATATATGACTTTAAAACTTATTTATCCGTTAAAGGAGGTTCAAATTTTCAAAGCAATACCTACGAGTATATTTTCAAAAGATCTTGATTTAATTTAAATTCAGAAAATAATACCGAAATTTAATCCCCTCTTAAGACCAAAGTGAGAATATTATTCAGGAATCCATCCCTAACCACAAACTCCAAGTTTGATCATGTTTGACATTCTACAAGCTCTTTGGTATTCTCGCATCTTCGAGAACATACTTGGGACAAGGAATTGAATGTTTCAATTTTAGATATTGCACATAGAATTTTGTGGTGGAAAGTACCGCGTCTGCTGCGATAAATCATATTTGCTTGAAGTAGCTGTCGTTTAACCATTTTGCTCTCAGTTTTGTACTGAATGAATAAAATAAAGACGTTCCCAACCAAGTAAAATAAATTTAAAGTTGATCATTATTTAAACGATCGTTTACTTAATCGTTTACTTTATACAGGGTGTAACGGCAAGGGTCGTAAACCGAAGGGTGATTGTTTACTATCAATTAATACAAACTTTCGATTTTTGCTATTATCCGCGACATAAGGTTAGAAATCGTACTGTAAGATTGTGTTGTCGACTGTACAAAGTTTCGCATGTCACCATAAGGGAAAAAATTCGACGCGATCTATAGAGAGAGCTTAAAGTATAATTTGTATGGAGACAGGTTTTAGCCTTTGTTGTCACTTTCACTCTCATACGTCAGAAAGAGGCATCTGTTTTTACATGTTCGACTTCTATTGAAAATTCAAACAATGGAAAACAAATGAGTGTCAGAGACGCTAAAATTGATTTGCACGACTAATGTCAAAAGAGAAAAAAGTCCAAAGCCAATGTCCAATAATTAAAATGTCCAATAATAAAAATTACCAAAAATAAAAATCTCAAATAATAAAAATTACAAAATCAATATAAATACCAGTTAATAAAATAACCTTTGCTTGCTGCGCAGTCAGGAAAAAAAGACAGCTTTAAGTTAGGTTCTGCACGCGACTATAATTTTACCAATTTAATTAAATAGCTCGTAGTCAGAGTGCAGTGAGACCTACTATAGTTAGTGTGCAACTAAAATAGAACTATTGTCATGCAAGAACAGGTCTGCGGTGTAAATATGGCTTACTCCATAGGCTATCCCTTGCTTTATCAATGTCACTCATTATGAACACTAACGTAATTTGACATGAGTCGTGTTGATGGAGGAATACAGTATTAATTTTAAATGATGAATTGCTTTGATATGTTTAGTTTGGCTGGTTTTACTCGACATAGAAATGACGATGCGAAAATTGAATTACACAAATGTTTGCTGTTAATGATAGTGCATTTGAAAATGGAAATTACTCTCATGTTAATAACTCATCGTCATATTTACATCCACAACACAGAGGCTTTCCTGTTTCTCTTTATATAATGCTTTACATAATATAATATTTACCTACATATTTATGATGTAAAGTTGATGCCTCGTAGGAATCTTTTGAAAAATAATATATGTTTTCCTATTCTTAGTTCATTTCAAAATATTCCGATTTCAATACAACAGAAATGACTACTGTTATTCAATGACATATTTGATTGTTATAACATTTAACCATGATAATTCAAATTGCAATCTAAGTGATCTTATGTTGTCTTTATATGATGAGGATATAACTACTTCCATATTCATGCAAATTTCAATGATTTTTACTGTTACCATCTGTTTTTCTGTTAGAACTATTCTAAAGATTAGTTTTCGACTTTTTAGAGTAAGCGTTATTTTGAGTAGATTTAAAAAAAATACACTGCCAGAGGAGCTATTTGTATTTCATTTCCCTTTTATCCCAAAAAAAAATATTTACCTCACATGGGCATCGACAGGAGGATAAATGGCGAAAAATCAAAACACGCGAGCACCGCGCAATATTTGGTAAATGTACGCCATTTATTACAGTAATTCGATCGTATAGTGAGTGTCAAGAGTACCGACACTGATTTATAGAATGATGTAGGTAGATAGAAAAGTCCGCAGTGCGACCGCCCGAGCCTAAATTGATCTTGACACTTTGCGACCGACATAAGTTGTGATTGGTCTTAAACCAAACTAGCTTTTACCTGCAGCTTTAGGTGTGTGATAATTTTAACGTTTTCCTCAACATTTCTTACTAAATCTCTAGTTATAAAACATTCAGACTAATTTTAAAGTCAGGTAGAGTCTACATCCGACGCTGCAAATTGCACATTCCATTGTCTAATATACATAATCTATATTGTATCTAAATCATTATGGATAGTATAACAATCAGTCGAGTTTATTACCCTTCTGTAAACTGTAAGATATAGCCGCATGCAACATACAGTCATACTATAGTGATTTGGCAATTTAAAAATAGTATGAAAAATAAGGGCTCTAAATACGAACCTTGTAGAATGCCAGACCGATCAGAAACGGCCGCCCGATGACAAACTAAATGTGACAATCTTACTGCCGAAATTAAATAGTTTTATTTTCGCTGTTGTGGAACCTTCCATCCATCTCAACATACCTACCTGTGTAATGTGTGATTATAGCATAACTTTTATCATGATTAAAACAATCAAAAGCTTTAGTGAAATACAGTACATACACTTTTGGAACGCAATTTTCGATGTTGAAGAGAACAATGTGGACAGGTGTTCTTTGTAAGATCGTTTTACTTTGATTTTTTTACAATGTATTATTATTAAATGACATTAAGAGTCGACTTCCATCGATTTCAATAAAAGATTCTTACAATGTAAGCCCAATCGATCATACGTTAAGGCTCCGAAGTTCATTATTCGCCCCACGTACGTTCCTCCCAAATATTTTCAGTTTCCTCCTTGCTTCCGATCATCCAGAGGCCTTTGCAGGTCATTTCTCTATTTTATTTTATACGAAAACGGCTGTGGGATTTCAATTTGGAAAACTGTATTATTTGTTGGGTAAGGGAAATTTTATTAACGTGGTTGAGATTTTTGATAGTGGCCAGCCGGATAAAGGTAGGAATTGATTTATTTTAGAGCACAGTCGACAGCACATCAAGTGTAACACTTTGGACTTTGTACCGTTCTTATTGTCTGGGTCATAATCATAAGAGTTGAAATCGTACTCGAATAGATGTACAAGTGTTAACATTATTGCTGTCGACTGTACGATTTAAGCTACTTTTTATTGATCTAGTATATTGTGCTAATGTACTTTAACACATAGACACGTTCACAATTGTATGCATAAACATAGAAACGATAGTGGATAAAACAAAATAGATGAATTAGAACATGATGAAAAAATTCTTGCCGTGGGCAGAACTTGAACCTGCGACCTTGTCATTCCGTGACAAAAAATGCCGTGCCCAATTATTTTGTCATGTTCTAATTTATTCACCGAGCATGGATAATGCGTAATTCAAATTCTGGACAAAATAGATGCATTAGGATCAGTATGTATGGCACTCCATATTGACTCCTACATTAATTACAAGGAATATAGCATACATGTCTACCACAACTACGTACGTATTCTGAGACAAATCATGACACACAATGTGTTATTTTGGTGTAAAGAAGACATATTTCGATACAGCATTTTCTAGTAACCGTCCAATTTAACATCACATACAATGTGGCCATAGAGAGACATGGATTGCGTGACAACGGATCACAATTTGTCAGAAATATACTTAAGTTCCAATACAAAATGGCACATGTAGAGACTCTTATTCGAACTGGCTAAAGTTCACCTTCGTTTATCATAAAGCTCAATTTAAAATGAACATTTTAGTCGAAGTGTTCAAGAGCTTCACATCGTTAGGATTGACAGTCTGGGTGTCTTTGAGAAGCTATTAGGTCTTCTTTCTTATGAGCAGGTTCTTTGAAAACCTATTTTATATGAGTGCAATTCGTCTGAAGTAAAATTCTAAGCAAATTATGTATCTACTAGATAAAAAGCTCTATTTAAGAGCCTTCCATGAGCCAACTAGCGCCGCCAATCTTAAAAAAACCATATCTTCCAATATAATCAATTTTATTAAAAAAGCTACGTTCACATTGTTTATTGCCAAAAATATATAATATTATTTTTTAAACGCTTATTTGTAACGTGATGCAATGTAGGTAAGTTGTAGTTCACATAATTGCGAAAAACGGCCATTTCTGGCACATTTGTGAACTACAACTTACCTACATTGCATCACGTTACAAATAACCATTTAAAAAACAATATTTATAGCAATAAACAATGTGAACGTAGCTTTTTTTAATAAAATTGATTATATTGGAAGATATGATGTTTTTAAGATTGGCGGCGCTAGTTGGCTCATATCAGGCCCTTAAAGAAAACTGACAGCATCTATGATAGACATGGTTAAACTCTATTGCCTACACTGTAAGGTAGTTTTCACTTTCGTCAACTACAGGTCACCATGTAGTACCTTTAATTTATTCGACAAAATTCAATGATGGTTACGCTTGTGATATACATTAATTCTGCACAGCGTTTAAGTAAATTAAACAATTTGGGGAAAAATAAAAAATAAAATATACCTAAGTATTTACAAAAAATTCAAATATCCAAAAAGAAAATTAATTTGATGCCCTGTCCCTTTCTAACTTAACCTTTTTTAACGAAGTGTGAAAGGGATAGCAACACGATTCAGGGGAAGTGAGGTTTAACAAGGTTTATGAATAACAGCATTTGGGTTTTAGGCATTTTGCGTTTTAGGTATTATGCGTTTTAGGTATTATGCGTTTTAGGCATTATGCGTTTTACGTTTCAAGCATAGCGCTCATGAGTGGATAACATAATATTATGTAATACTTAAATGGAATCCCAGAATGACCTATAATGAAAGTAACACGGGAAATGGTTTATTTCCACGTAGCGGGGATTGTTTTTATTATTATAATCGTTGGTGTCACGACAGGTCTGACCACCAATCATGCGACACACAGAACTCACGCAAAGGACGTAGCACTTGACCTTTTTAATTGATCCTGAAGGCCACGACCCCTGGCTTATTTGTAAGGAGACATTAAAACATAATCGTATTTTTTATTTGAGGGCCTTCATAGAGCCAACTAGCGCCGCCAATCTTGAAAAAATAATATCTTCCAATATAATCAATTTTATTAAAAAAGCTATTTACAAAATGTTTATTACCTGCGATAAATACTATTTTTTTAAATGCTTATTTATAACGTGATTCAATGTCGATAAGTTGTAGTTGTCGGTAGTAGTAGGTAATAGTTGTAATTGCGAAAAACGGGCGTTTTTGGCACATTTGTGAACTACAACTAGCTTGTCGCAATTATGCCATGTATTGTATATTGAAAAATAGTATTCATCCTAATAAACATTTTGTAAATAGCTTTTTTAATAAAAATGATTATATTGGAAGATATTATTTTTTTAAGATTGGCGGCGCTAGTTGGCTCTTTGAAGGCTCTTAATATTACAATTGGCGATTTTATCGCTCAAAGCGATCTCTTCCAGACAACCTTTGGGTAGAGAAAATAGCTAGAGGAAATAGGCTTGAGTTTATATATGTTTATGTAAATATTCCTAACTCTACCTTTTCGTTATATTCAGGACTTGTACGAGCGGTGTTTCGCTACGTCCATATTTAATGAGGTCGAGGCAATGTCATGTCATGTCACTGTGATCACATAAAGTTTGAAGTTGATGAATAATGCGTATGGTAGTGCGAAAACTAGCTTACATGTTATTTACGATGGATAACCTAACAGTCTTGGTACTTACTTATAATATTTTGTAAAGTATATCCAAAGAGCTTGGTGGCGCAGTGGTTGGGTCACTGACTTGCGATACGGAGGTCCCAGGTTCGATCGAGTTATCCTCGTTTTTAGGGTTCCGTGCCTCAAAAGGAAAACAAGGAACCCTTCTAAGATCACTTTGTTCTCCATCTGTCTGTCTGTCTGTCAAGACCTATATCTCAGAAACGCGTAAATGGATAAATTTGAATTAATACCAAATACTCAGGTCTGCACTCTCATATAGCCGTGAAATAATCATACGTTTACGTCAACTCAATTAAAAGATTTTATGGCCGTTTTTGTCGCATTTTCTCGCATATTTGTATGAAAATGCAAGAAATCCAAAACCTATATAGGGTACTTCCCGTTGCACTGAAAAATCACCATAGGTTAATTTTACAAAACCACCAAGGGTTGACTGGTTACCCTCGTGAATCAACCCTTTTAAGGGTTGTTATTACAAAACCATGATTGTTAATAATACAAAAGTGAATTGGTTGATTTTTATTTTTTTCGGGTGGGTAAAAGCAACAAAACACATTGTTGAAATTACAATAGCTATTGTTAATATTACAAAACAAAAGGGTTAAAATTACATATATGTGTACTGTAAAATCAACAGATGTAGAGGGTAAAAGCAACAAAACACATTGTTGAAATTACAATAGTTATGTGTTAATATTACAAAACAAAAGGGTTAAAATTACATAGATGTGTATTGTAAAATCAACAGATGTAGAGGGTAAAAGCAACAAAACACATTGTTGAAATTACAATAGTTATGTGTTAATATTACAAAACAAAAGGGTTAAAATTACATAGATGTGTATTGTAAAATCAACAGATGTAGAGGGTAAAAGCAACAAAACACATTGTTGAAATTACAATAGTTATGTGTTAATATTACAAAACAAAAGGGTTAAAATTACATAGATGTGTATTGTAAAATCAACAGATGTAGAGGGTAAAAGCAACAAAACACATTGTTGAAATTACAATAGTTATGTGTTAATATTACAAAACAAAAGGGTTAAAATTGCATAGATGTGTACTGTAAAATCAACAGATGTAGAGGGTAAAAGCAACAAAACACATTGTTGAAATTACAATAGTTCATTGTTAATATTACAAAACAAAAGGGTTAAAATTGCATAGATGTGTATTGTAAAATCAACAGATGTAGAGGGTAAAAGCAACAAAACACATTGTTGAAATTACAATAGTTCATTGTTAATATTACAAAACAAAAGGGTTAAAATTACATACATGTGTTCTGTAAAATCAACAGATGTAGAGGGTAAAAGCAACAAAACACATTGTTGAAATTACAATAGTTATGTGTTAATATTACAAAACAAAAGGGTTAAAATTACATAGATGTGTATTGTAAAATCAACTGATGTAGAGGGTAAAAGCAACAAAACACATTGTTGAAATTACAATAGTTATGTGTTAATATTACAAAACAAAAGGGTTAAAATTGCATAGATGTGTACTGTAAAATCAACAGATGTAGAGGGTAAAAGCAACAAAACACATTGTTGAAATTACAATAGTTCATTGTTAATATTACAAAACAAAAGGGTTAAAATTACATAGACGTGTACTGTAAAATCAACAGCTGTAGAGGGTAAAAGCAACAAAACACATTGTTGAAATTACAATAGTTCATTGTTAATATTACAAAACAAAAGGGTTAAAATTACATAGACGTGTACTGTAAAATCAACAGTTGTAGAGGGTAAAAGCAACATAACACATTGTTGAAATTACAATAGTTCATTGTTAATATTACAAAACAAAAGGGTTAAAATTACATAGATGTGTACTGTAAAATCAACAGATGTAGAGGGTGAAAGCAACAAAACACATTGTTGAAATTACAACAGTTCATTGTTAATATTACAAAACAAAAGGGTTAAAATTACATAGATGTGTACTGTAAAATCAACTGATGTAGAGGGTAAAAGCAACAAAACACTTTGTTGAAATTACAATAGCTATTGTTAATATTACAAAACAAAAGGGTTAAAATTACATATATGTGTACTGTAAAATCAACAGATGTAGAGGGTAAAAGCAACAAAACACATTGTTGAAATTACAATAGTTATGTGTTAATATTACAAAACAAAAGGGTTAAAATTACATAGATGTGTATTGTAAAATCAACAGATGTAGAGGGTAAAAGCAACAAAACACATTGTTGAAATTACAATAGTTATGTGTTAATATTACAAAACAAAAGGGTTAAAATTACATAGATGTGTATTGTAAAATCAACAAATGTAGAGGGTAAAAGCAACAAAACACATTGTTGAAATTACAATAGTTATGTGTTAATATTACAAAACAAAAGGGTTAAAATTGCATAGATGTGTACTGTAAAATCAACAGATGTAGAGGGTAAAAGCAACAAAACACATTGTTGAAATTACAATAGTTCATTGTTAATATTACAAAACAAAAGGGTTAAAATTGCATAGATGTGTATTGTAAAATCAACAGATGTAGAGGGTAAAAGCAACAAAACGCATTGTTGAAATTACAATAGTTCATTGTTAATATTACAAAACAAAAGGGTTAAAATTACATAGATGTGTACTGTAAAATCAACAGATGTAGAGGGTAAAAGCAACAAAACACATTGTTGAAATTACAATTGTTCATTGTTAATATTACAAAACAAAAGGGTTAAAATTACATAGATGTGTACTGTAAAATCAACAGATGTAGAGGGTAAAAGCAACAAAACACATTGTTGAAATTACAATAGTTCATTGTTAATATTACAAAACAAAAGGGTTAAAATTACATAGATGTGTTCTGTAAAATCAACAGATGTAGAGGGTAAAAGCAACAAAACACATTGTTGAAATTACAATAGTTCATTGTTAATATTACAAAACAAAAGGGTTAAAATTACATAGATGTGTTCTGTAAAATCAACAGATGTAGAGGGTAAAAGCAACAAAACACATTGTTGAAATTACAATAGTTCATTGTTAATATTACAAAACAAAAGGGTTAAAATTACATAGATGTGTTCTGTAAAATCAACAGATGTAGAGGGTAAAAGCAACAAAACACATTGTTGAAATTACAATAGTTCATTGTTAATATTACAAAACAAAAGGGTTAAAATTGCATAGATGTGTACTGTAAAATCAACAGATGTAGAGGGTAAAAGCAACAAAACACATTGTTGAAATTACAGTAGTTCATTGTTAATATTACAAAACAAAAGGGTTAAAATTACATAGATGTGTACTGTAAAATCAACAGATGTAGAGGGTAAAAGCAACAAAACACATTGTTGAAATTACAATAGTTATGTGTTAATATTACAAAACAAAAGGGTTAAAATTACATAGATGTGTACTGTAAAATCAACTGATGTAGAGGGTAAAAGCAACAAAACACATTGTTGAAATTACAATAGTTCATTGTTAATATTACACAACAAAAGGGTTAAAATTACATAGATGTGTACTGTAAAATCAACAGTTGTAGAGGGTAAAAGCAACAAAACACATTGTTGAAATTACAATAGTTCATTGTTAATATTACAAAACAAAAGGGTTAAAATTACATAGATGTGTACTGTAAAATCAACAGACGTAGAGGGTAAAAGCAACAAAACACATTGTTGAAATTACAATAGTTATGTGTTAATATTACAAAACAAAAGGGTTAAAATTACATAGATGTGTACTGTAAAATCAACAGACGTAGAGGGTAAAAGCAACAAAACACATTGTTGAAATTACAATAGTTCATTGTTAATATTACAAAACAAAAGGGTTAAAATTACATAGATGTGTACTGTAAAATCAACAGATGTAGAGGGTAAAAGCAACAAAACACATTGTTGAAATTACAATAGTTCATTGTTAATACTACAAAACAAAAAGGTTTAAAATTACATAGATGTGTACTGTAAAATCAACAGATGTAGAGGGTAAAAGCAACAAAACACATTGTTGAAATTACAATAGTTCATTGTTAATATTACAAAACTAAAGGGTTAAAATTGCATAGATGTGTATTGTAAAATCAACAGATGTAGAGAGTAAAAACAACAAAACACATTGTTGAAATTACAATAGTTCATTGTTAATATTACAAAACAAAAGGGTTAAAATTACATAGATGTGTACTGTAAAATCAACAGATTTAGAGGGTAAAAGCAACAAAACACATTGTTGAAATTACAATAGTTATGTGTTAATATTACAAAACAAAAGGGTTAAAATTACATAGATGTGTACTGTAAAATCAACAGATGTAGAGGGTAAAAGCAACAAAACACATTGTTGAAATTACAATAGTTCATTGTTAATATTACAAAACTAAAGGGTTAAAATTGCATAGATGTGTATTGTAAAATCAACAGATGTAGAGAGTAAAAACAACAAAACACATTGTTGAAATTACAATAGTTCATTGTTAATATTACAAAACAAAAGGGTTAAAATTACATAGATGTGTACTGTAAAATCAGCAGATGTAGAGGGTAAAAGCAACAAAACACATTGTTGAAATTACAATTGTTCATTGTTAATATTACAAAACAAAAGGGTTAAAATTACATAGATGTGTACTGTAAAATCAACAGATGTAGAGGGTAAAAGCAACAAAACACATTGTTAAAATTACAATAGTTTATTGTTAATATTACAAAACAAAAGGGTTAAAATTACATAGATGTGTACTGTAAAATCAACAGATGTAGAGGGTAAAAGCAACAAAACACATTGTTGAAATTACAATAGTTCATTATTAATATTACAAAACAAAAGGTGTTAAAATTACATAGATCTGTTCTGTAAAATCAACAGATGTAGAGGGTAGAATCAACAAAACACATTGTTGAAATTACAATAGTTCATTGTTAATATTACAAAACAAAAGGGTTAAAATTACATAGATGTGTTCTGTAAAATCAACAGATGTAGAGGGTAAAAGCAACAAAACACATTGTTGAAATTACAATAGTTCATTGTTAATATTACAAAACAAAAGGGTTAAAATTGCATAGATGTGTACTGTAAAATCAACAGATGTAGAGGGTAAAAGCAACAAAACACATTGTTGAAATTACAGTAGTTCATTGTTAATATTACAAAACAAAAGGGTTAAAATTACATAGATGTGTACTGTAAAATCAACAGATGTAGAGGGTAAAAGCAACAAAACACATTGTTGAAATTACAATAGTTCATTGTTAATATTACAAAACAAAAGGGTTAAAATTACATAGATGTGTACTGTAAAATCAACAGATGTAGAGGGTAAAAGCAACAAAACACATTGTTGAAATTACAATAGTTCATTGTTAATATTGCAAAACAAAAGGGTTAAAATTACATAGATGTGTACTGTAAAATCAACAGATGTAGAGGGTAAAATCAACAAAACACATTGTTGAAATTACAATAGTTCATTGTTAATATTACAAAACTAAAGGGTTAAAATTGCATAGATGTGTACTGTAAAATCAACAGATGTACAGGGTAAAAGCAACAAAATACATTGTTGAAATTACAATAGTTCATTGTTAATATTACAAAACAAAAAGGTTTAAAATTACAAAGATGTGTTCTGTAAAATCAACAGATGTAGAGGGTAAAAGCAACAAAACACATTGTTGAAATTACAATAGTTCATTGTTAATATTACAAAACAAAAGGGTTAAAATTACATAGACGTGTACTGTAAAATCAACAGTTGTAGAGGGTAAAAGCAACAAAAAACATTGTTGAAATTACAATAGTTCATTGTTAATATTACAAAACAAAAGGGTTAAAATTACATAGATGTGTACTGTAAAATCAACAGATGTAGAGGGTAAAAGCAACAAAACACATTGTTGAAATTACAATAGTTCATTGTTAATATTACAAAACAAAAGGGTTAAAATTACATAGATGTGTTCTGTAAAATCAACAGATGTAGAGGGTAAAAGCAACAAAACACATTGTTGAAATTACAATAGTTATGTGTTAATATTACAAAACAAAAGGTTTAAAATTGCATAGATGTGTACTGTAAAATCAACAGATGTAGAGGGTAAAAGCAACAAAACACATTGTTGAAATTACAATAGTTCATTGTTAATATTACAAAACAAAAGGGTTAAAATTACAAACATCCCTTTCAAACTTCTGTTGTTAACCATATACCTACCTGGTTTGATCTCACTTCACTTAAACAATGTTTGATCAATTTCACGCTTCTTTAAGTTAGAAATCGACCTATGACTTAAACCGTGGAATAACGTTAAGTCATCTTTATGGCTAACGTACCTATGTTGGAACTATAGTTGTAAAGCAGCGGTTGACAACGGATATTTTATCAAAAGCGGCCGATAACAACCGATAGGCGACGGTTGACAACCGAGTGTTTATCCGATTCAGAGCCAAAAGATTGGTAATGTTTACACCGTTATGAGGCTAAATTGCAAACAATCCCATATTACTTAATTATTCATGAATATATTTATTTACAAAAACAAACTATTTTATATTTACATTCAAGGATGAACAACATAGGTAATTTATTTATGTATGCCAAAATAATAATACATTAAATAAATTAAAATAATTAATAATAATAATTTAATTACATATTACTTGATATTACATACGTCATATGAAAATATTCAAATTCAAAGAACCAAGTAAGGATTAAGATAAGCTCGAGTTACGGTAACCCTGGATAAAAAAATGATTTAGCTTTGACATTTTTGACACTTTTCACACCTTTTCATACTTTTCATACATTTTCATACATTTTCATACATTTTCATACATTTTCATACATTTTCATACATTTTCATACATTTTCATACATTTTCATACATTTTCATACATTTTCATACATTTTCATACATTTTCATACATTTTCATACATTTTCATACATTTTCATACATTTTCATATATTTTCATACATTTTCATACATTGTCACTTGGTCACGCTTGGTCGTACTTGGTCGTACTCGGTCGTACTCGGTCGTACTCGGTCGTACTCGGTCGTACTCGGTCGTACTCGGTCGTACTCGGTCGTACTCGGTCGTACTCGGTCGTACTAGGTCGTACTAGGTCGTACTCGGTCGTACTCGGTCGTACTCGGTCGTACTCGGTCGTACTCGGTCGTACTCGGTCGTACTAGATCGTACTCGGTCGTACTCGGTCGTACTCGGTCGTACTCGCTCGTACTCGCTCGTACTCGGTCGTACTCGGTCGTACTCGGTCGTACTCGGTCCTACTCGGTCGTACTCGGTCGTACTCGGTCGTACTCGGTCGTACTCGGTCGTACTCGGTCGTACTCGGTCGTACTCGGTCGTACTCGGTCGTACTAGGTCGTACTCGGTCGTACTCGGTCGTACTCGGTCGTACTCGGTCGTACTCGGTCGTACTCGGTCGTACTAGGTCGTACTAGGTCGTACTAGGTCGTACTAGGTCGTACTAGGTCGTACTAGGTCGTACTAGGTCGTACTAGGTCGTACTAGGTCGTACTAGGTCGTACTCGGTCGTACTCGGTCGTACTCGGTCGTACTAGGTCGTACTAGGTCGTACTCGGTCGTACTCGGTCGTACTCGGTCGTACTCGGTCGTACTCGGTCGTACTCGGTCGTACTCGGTCGTACTCGGTCGTACTCGGTCGTACTCGGTCGTACTCGGTCGTACTCGGTCGTACTCGGTCGTACTCGGTCGTACTCGGTCGTACTCGGTCGTACTCGGTCGTACTCGGTCGTACTCGGTCGTACTCGGTCGTACTCGGTCGTACTCGGTCGTACTCGGTCGTACTCGGTCGTACTCGGTCGTACTCGGTCGTACTCGGTCGTACTCGGTCGTACTCGGTCGTACTCGGTCGTACTCGGTCGTACTCGGTCGTACTCGGTCGTACTCGGTCGTACTCGGTCGTACTCGGTCGTACTCGGTCGTACTCGGTCGTACTCGGTCGTACTCGGTCGTACTCGGTCGTACTCGGTCGTACTCGGTCGTACTCGGTCGTACTCGGTCGTACTCGGTCGTACTCGGTCGTACTCGGTCGTACTCGGTCGTACTCGGTCGTACTCGGTCGTACTCGGTCGTACTCGGTCGTACTCGGTCGTACTCGGTCGTACTCGGTCGTACTCGGTCGTACTTGGTCGTACTTTTTCACACTTTTTCACACTTTTCACACTTTTTGACAATTTTCACTTTTTGACAATTTACACACTTTTTGACAATTTTCACACTTTTTGACAATTTTGGCACTTTTTGACAATTTTCACACTTTTTCACACTTTCTAAAGTGTCAAAACTGTCCAAAAGTATCAAATACAGTATAGTAATATAATATATTATATTATTGGGAAGCATAACCCGTGGAATAAAGTTAATTCACCTTTATGGCTAACGTCTTCGAAAGATACCGAAAGCTTAAACCGTGGAATAACGTTCTAGAACTTAGAACGATACCGAAGGCTTAACCCGTGGAATAATGTTAAGTCTTCTTAATGGCTATAGTACAGTCAACAGCAGACCAATCAGTTCTTATTATTTGCGACGCAAGACTTGAAATCGTACTGCAAGTGTTACCATTGATATGCTGTCGACTGTACCTACGGCAAACAATATACCGAAGGCTTAAACCGTGGAATAACGTTAAGTCATCTTTATGGCTAACATACCTATGTTAGTAAAATACCGAAGGCTTAAACCGTGGAATACCATTAAGTCATCTTTATGACTAACGTACCTATGTTAGAACGATATCTAAGGCTTAACCCGTGGAATAACGTTAAATCACTTTTATGGCTAACGTATTAGAAAGATACCGAAGGCTTAACCCGTAGAATAACATTAAATCATCTTTATGGCTAAGGTACGGACAATAGCAGATCAATGGTAACACTTGCAGTACGAATTCAACTCTTATGACGCTGATAATAAGAACTAAGAACGGTCCAATATATTACACTTGATGTGCTGTTCGCTGTAAGTACCTATGTTAGAATGATACCGAAGACTTAACCAGTGGAAAAACGTTAAGTCATCTTTACGGCCAATGTACCTAAGTTAGAAAGATACCGAAGGCTTCAACCGTAAAATAACGTGAAGACATATTTAAGGCTAGTCTAGTAATAACATACCTAAGTTAGAAAGGACCGAAGGTTTTACGGTTTACGTGGACTAATTTTAAATCACCGTTATTTATGGCTAACTGCGTTAGTTTGTGTCAATACTGTCAATCACGCACGTAGGTAATAATTTGATAACATGGAACATACATTTTTAACAATTAAATATTGCATAGTTAAAACTACGTAGTACAAGTAGTTTAATATTGTTGTGTTGATTTCTCAATTCAAAGTCGAAGTCAAACTTTATTGCAAGTAAGCACGTTGTGTACATTTTTGCACGTCAACATATGTTTGAATTTACATTTACACCACTTTGCAAGGAAAAGGTGCCAACGAAGACGAGAATAAGTGGCAAAAAACTCTCAGCAGCACATCTCTTAAAATAATAATAACACAATTATTTCATAACTAGGTATTACACAACTATTACTATTATTAGTAATCTACACTTTATCCTTCATGTGGAACCGGCGACACACACCAAGCATATTCATCGTTTAAATAGTCGTCTATTCTGTAATACGCCTTCCTAACAAGTGTTCCTTTAAATAATAATAAGCTTGAATTGTTCCTTTAAATAATTCAAGCTAAAGTTCACTGTAAGGCATTATTAATTTTATTGTACGTGCCTATTAGAAGGTCTTTACAAAATTAACCTTTAAAAGTGGTAAATTCAACACATATTTATTGTTAAATCTACCCTCGAGTTTCGGAGACGAAGCCCGCGAGTCGTCGGCCTTCGGATACAGTCGTGCCCAAACGATACGTCTTGCTTGTGCTCTCGCGGTTGAGAGGGACCGAACGGATGGCGACACGGCACGTGTGTGTGTACCAGTGTGTACCAACACACGAAGGTAGAGATAATTATACAGGTGGCCTCAATAAGGTTGAGATTTTCAGAAAACTACTGGGCCGAATTTAATAATTCTTTTACAGTTAAATAGTTTTAACTTTTATCTATCTAACAGTGAAATGATTATATCAATAGGTCAAGTAGTTTTAGAGATAATCTCAACCTTACAAACTCTACTGTACACGTTTATGTGTTCGACCGTACCTAATAAGTATCAATACTGAAAATATGGTCTCATACCTAATAATTAGGTTTTTTTGTAAACCTATAAATTGTCCCACTGCTGGGCAAAGGTTTCCCCCCTCCTCTTCCATCCATCCCTGTCCTGAGCCTCTAGGTATGTAAACGATTATTATCTGTGCTAAAATTGATATAAGTCCACATCAAAGTACATCAAGTGTAACACTTTAGACCATTCTTATAATCTGCGTCGTAAGAGTTGAAATCGTTCTGCAAGTGTTACCATTGATCTGCATAAGCTCAACAGTCCAAGCACTCATACACATAACTACCTACCTAATCACGACAATAGTGCAAATTCCAGATTGCGTACGCCAATATTAGTCGCTGCTAAGCGAGGCGTCCCGCTCGATCTAGCACGATATAGGTAGCATATGAACGACAGTGACGGTTGCGTTTAGGATTAATATTTGACTTAGTAACCGCTACACAGAATTAGCTATATTGTGTTAGGTATGACCAATCGACAGCACATTGACCTTGGCCATACTTTAAATACCTACACCACGTGATTTGCCGTCTACTGTACTGTGTAGGTAGAATCTTTGTATCACAGGATATCCTATGTCTCTAAGGACCACTTGCACCAAAAATAAACCATGAGTAACAGGTTAGGTGAATTAATCCGAGTATAAGTTATTTAAAAAAAAAAACGCCTTCAAAAAAATAAATCATTCTGTGTTTGTACATTATTGAAAGAGTCATCCCCTACCTACCAAGGAATTATACCTTCTACCATCAGCGTGAGTTATTCAAGTGATTCAATAACTTGAAAGATTATAAGTAACAGTCTATGTGTACCTCTATAATATTTGAAGAATTATCCCCCAACTCCTAATCGTTAAGGAGTTATACCTTCCATCATCAGCTCACCAAAATGAGATGATCACTACTAGATGCAATTTGCAAATACTTGAATATCTGTAGAAAATATATGAAATACGTTATTTGTGCCTAACATTTCAAGAATTCCCTCTATTTCTCCAGGATCCCATCATCATATCCTGACCTGATGACTATGGGACCACCTGTGAGGTATACCTATTCAAACAAAAAAAGAATTTTCGAAATCGGTCCAAGCGTCTTCGAGTAATCAGGTAACATACATAAATACTCCTTTTTTATTAAAGTCGGTTAAAAATGACAAACATGTTGGTATTTTGTGGTTTACATTGGATAAAAAGCATTTAGGTACCTAACCTACCTAACTTGGATTATTTGTTCGGTGCAAGTGGCCATAAAACTGCTGGACTGATTTTAATATTGTTGTGTTGATTTCTCAATTCAAGCTAAATTTGACTGTAAGGTATTTTTAATCGTACCAACCTATTAGAATATCTTTTCAAAATCAACCTTTAAAAATTGTAAATTCAACACATATTTTATGTTAAATTTACCCTCGAGTTTCGGAGACGAATTACGAAGCCCGCGAGCTAGAGGCATTCGGATGCCGTCGTGTCAACTCGTGTCCGAGCGATGCGTGCTATCGGGTTCGAGAGGGACGGACGGAGTGCGGCACGTTAGGGTTGTCATATCTCACATTATTGTAGTTTTAGTTATGAAAATATAGAATAGGCAGTCTTATTTAAATTTTATTGATACTTGGAAACACCACAATATTTTCAATTCCTTCACCATTTTGAATGAAATACTAACCTGACATAAATATTAAATATAACTATAAAATAAAACGCCATTAGCGTTATTTTGTGAAAATTGCAATTAAATGGTTACAGGGATGTTTAGTTATTAAAAACTAAAATAGTTTTAAGTACTTACTAATATTTTACAGTCGTTACAACTGCAATAAGTAATGTGCATTTGAATGATTTCGTTTAGTGGCACGGGAGGATTGTGTTTAGGTTAGATTATGTTTCATTATATAAGTATGTATTTATAACAAAACATACAATAAAATTATAAAACGTCAGACCAGGCTGTATAATATTTATCTCTGAGAAAAATAGAATTTTAACTAATAATACAACGCGCATAATCACCATGTAAATAATGTTGTCGCAACCCTATGGCAACACACACAGGCGTGCGCGCCGGTCAGCGCGGCGGCACCCGGTTTCATTTCTTTCATTTAGTGATAGATCGGGGTTCGGGAGTGGTGGCTTCAACTTTTCATGCATTTTCTATTGATTTCATTATTCTTCTAATTAACTTGACGCTGGCGTTATAAACTAAGCAGAATAGAAAGACCGCGAGTGTTTTTCTAGTTTTCATTATTGTGTGTGAAGTTGAATCATGGACTCAGTGCAGCAAAATGTAATTGAAACTGTTAAACATTCTACTAGCTTCTTGTGGTATATCAGAAGAAAGTAATCCAAGAGGTTTTCAGAGGTAAGAAATACAAAATATCTGGTCAATTTTTATTTTTTTTAATATATTGTTATTTTTAAATTAAAAAATTATAATAATAATAAAAAATTCTTGACTATGAGAGTGTCGCTAGAGGAAAAAAGACTTAGAAAAATTTTGATCGAAAATTTCGATCCTATATAACCCCCCCTTATTATGATACCGTCGGAAGGGGGGTTCTTTGGGGATGATTTTATGTCAAGGTCATTTTTTTGTCCGATCAACCCTTGTCAAATTAGGGGGTGAAACGTAAGAAATTCGATTCTGGCACTTCGCCGGCCGCTGCCGCGGCCCGCTCGCTTCGCTCGCTCGGCTCGTGCGTTTGTAGTCATAAAACAAACCTAACCTAACCTAATGATTCTGGGTGTTAAAAAAAATATATTTTCTAAGTACTAATTTTCATTTTTAGCCCCTAATAGGACAGGGGTTGATCGGACAAAAAAATTACCTTGACAAAAAATCATCCCCAAAGAACCCCCCTTCCGATGATATCATAAAAAGAGGGAGTTATATAGAGACGAAATTTTCGATCAAAAATTTTCTAAGTATTTTTTCCTCATTCGTGGGACTTAGAAAAATTTCGAAAAATGTTTTTTCATTTTTATTTTTTTCTCCTAAAATAAGGGTCGCAGAGAAAAGTATTTCAGGCAAAAGTTGTTACCCTTTGTGCCCTTCTTCCGTTGCACCAGTAAAAATGGTGGGGGTCACCTGCAACTTCCAGGTGGTGGCTCTGGGGGTCACAAAATGGGTCCGCACAAAAGAAAGTTTCGGTTGGGGTGTCGCTAAGGGGGCACTGAGGAAAAAAGACTTAGAAAAATTCGCGGCGGCGACAACCGGGTCGAGGTGTCGTTAAGGGGGCGCTGAGGAAATTTTTTTTTCAATGACTTAGAAAAATTACGGATACATTTTTTTTTTACTTTTTTAGACTCGTTGATGTTTGGCTAAACCATTGGTACTGAATAAAAAAAAAAAAATTTCACTTTTAAAAAGGACTTTGAAAATTATGTGCCCCCTTAGCGTTACATACAACCACCGCTTTCAGAGACTTAGAAAATTTTCGATCGGTTCCGATGTCATGATGACCCCCTCTTTTTATCATCGCAATGGACCAAGGACCTGAAGGGCAACAACTTTTGTCTGAAACTTTTTTTTGTGCAGGCCCCTTTTGTGACCCCCCGAGCCACCACCTGGAAGTTGCAGGTGACCCCCACCAATTTTATTGGTGCAACGGAAGGAGGGCACAAAGGGTGACAACTTTTGCTAGAAACTTTTCACTTCACTTTGCACTTTTCTCTGCGACCGTTATTTTCAGAGAAAAAAAATAAAAATGATTAAACATATTTCGAAAATTTTCTAAGTCCCACGTCTCTGAAAGCGGTGGTTGTAACGCTAAAATTTTCGAAATATGATTTTTCATTTTTTTTTTTCTCTGAAAATAACGGTCGCAGAGAAAAGTGTTTCAGGCAAAAGTTGTCACCCTTTATGCCCTCCTTCCGTTGCACCAATAAAATTGGTGGGGGTCACCTGCAACTTCCAGGTGGTGGCTCGGGGGGTCACAAAAGGGGCCTGCACAAAAAAAAGTTTCAGACAAAAGTTGTTGCCCTTCAGGTCCTTGGTCCATTGCGATGATAAAAAGAGGGTCATCAGGACAATATCGGAACCGATCGAAGTTTTTGAAAAAAAAAAAATTACGCCCCCCTATGGACACCCTAACGCTAACTCGTTTTTCAGCAAAATTAAATAAATAAATAATTGTGCCCCCTTAGTTTGATCTAGGATCTAGATTCTGAGCAATTTTACCTATTTTCACCTAGCAGGTATGACCCAATTAATTCAGTTTGTTTGTATACGCATTATTGCACATATTTTTTGACATTGGTAACACTTAACGTAAATTAACAAAACCTATACATTGAAATTATTTAATAAAAATTCGGGCTTATCTTATTTCTATTTCATCCAGTCAACATTTGGGTGGTTGATAAGATACTTTGTGTGCGGGTGTCGTTATTTATCTATGATATAGTATGACATAGTTTGTAATATGCCAAAAAGTTAAAATTATCTCTTTTTTTTTATAAACTCATGCCTGATTCCCGTAGGGGTAGGCAGAGACGATGGACTTCCATCTACTGCGATCCTGGCACACAACCCCTGCTTCCTCCACATTCATCAATCTCTTCATGCACGTTGGTTTGCAAGTTAATATTACTGCAGTTTAAACTTATTAATTAATATTATTTGCAGAATTACAATACAACCTAGTGTTGAGGAAGCGATGGCTTTGAAAATGTGGCTGCAGTTCAACAGAGAGTTTTGGACCGAAGTGATAGAAAAGTGCCGCAAATATTTCAAGCTTCGACGAGAATATATTGTGTGTCCTGAAAATTCAACATCTACGGCATAATAAAGGATTGACCGTGTGTAAAATCAGGTTGGGTTACAAATTATTATATATTTTATACTTGCAATATCTTAATTTATAATTGAGAAACTTAAAAGATAATTTTGGTATGGTAGCTATAGGCTTATAGGTACTAGCTACATCAACTTATTTAGCTTTAGGGCGTAGCGATTTTCATAAATTTTATTTTCGCTAACAATTAATGATTAAATAATAAAAAATGTGTTTATTATTATTATTTCAGAGTATAGCAGAGTTTCTCAAAGTTTATCCCAATTTGGATCTAAACCTATTTTTGAATTGGCTGCAATTTATAGAAAAGCTCTACATTATCTACGAGAAACGCAAGTCTTGTGAGGATAATTTAACATGTTCCAAAGACAATCCTGTGGATGGTAAGCACAAATGATTATTATAAATAAATGTTTACGTGGGAATGACCTACAAAAAATAGCATGTAGATTTTTTGTCAATCGGTCAAGTAGTCCTTGAGAAAAGCTCAATCGTATTGTATACTTTTCTCTGTTTGCGACTGTACAACTATTTGCGTGATAACTAGAAGATAATGTTGAAGCTGTAGGTACTAGCTACACCAATTTATTTGGCTTTGGGGCGTAGCATTGTTTATTTTCATAATATTTATTTTCATAATATTTATTTTCGCTAACAATAAAATTAATAATTAAATAATAAAATTGTGTGTTTATTATTTCAGATTGAAGCAGACTTTCTCAAAGTTTATCCCCATTTGAATCTAAACCTATTTGTGAATTGGCTGCAATTTATAGAAAGGGCTCTACATATCTACGAGAAACGCAAGTCTTGTGAGGATACTTTAGCATGGCTGTTTCAAAGACAATCCTGTGGATGGTAAGCATAATTATTATTATTATAAATGAATGTGTTTACGTGGGAATGACCTACAAGAAATATCCCCTGGACCAACCTGAGTTAGAGCATGCCAGAGGTTGAGAGAAAAATAATTTCCAAGCATTAAAATTCAAATATTGCAGCAACATACCAGTGATTTCAGTGAGATAATGTTTAAAGACAACTTTGAAATAAATTAAGCGAACATTCCTCAACAATGCACCGCCTAATCATATATGTATAACCGAAGGTTGACTGGTAGAGAATGCCGCATGGCATTAAGTTCGCCTGTACATAAAAATCGTGTATAAAGAATAAATAAATAAATAAGATTAAGTATAAAAATAATTATCACGGTAATTTGATCGTAATTTGTTGATATTTTGCTATTGTATGTGAATAATGCTATTTCAAAATTAATAATAACACAGTTAGTATGTCTTGTGATCATGATTATTGTAACGGTGTCGAATCTCATAATTCAGTCTAAATCGCGGTAAGAACCTGTTACTAAAATTTGCAAATGGACTTCCAACCAGCCCGAGTGTCGTTTAGCTGTAGTGTTGAACGTTGTGTTCAACCGCTCAGCTAATTGACACTTAGATGTTTGGTTGGATGCCGTCGTTCAATCAACGAGCTAGCTGTTCAATCACACGTCTATTCCAACCAGTTGACTGCGACATATACTTTTCTCTGTTTGCGACTGTACTACTATTTATATCTAGGCATATCTTTCTCTGAACTGGGGTTGTTTTTATACAATATCTTAATAAAGGTATGATAAATCATACTCTCAGCCTCAAGCATGGCAAAGGCAGTTTGGAAATTCGACCACAGAAGTGGTTCGATTCTATTTTAAATTTTTAAATGATTTCTTTCGGATGTCAGGGACTATGTATTACTTAAACTGATTGATAGATTGATAGGATTTACATAAACCAGTCCGTACGCTTATTTGTGTACAGACATAAAGTACTTTATTCATTCTGAAAATATGTTATTGTTCTGTTACAGAACCAGAGTAATACAGACGCCTGGAACTTCGTGTATCATTTTAAGGTGAAAGAGGACTACCGTGTTAACTTATAATAGTAGCTATTTTTCTGTACCTTCAGATTATGTGCTGTATAAAATCGATACCTTGATCAAAGCTTAAATATGTATGTTTCGTTTGTTTCTGTGTGGTAATGGTAAACCACCACAAAATTATTTTAGCACATTATAAATTTAGTTTTGACTTAGATTCAAATTCAACGTATCAATGTAAACAGTTAAAATTATTAATGCATTATTATGTCTTATTATAATGTAATGACGATTGGTAGAGTATAATTAAATTAATAATCATAATATCGAGTTGCGAAATCAATGTAAGTGTAGTTCTTTAATATAAATTAACAATAATTGCCTCTTTTCTTTTCAATTTCATCTTCCTCACTATTGTAAGTACAATGATCAAATTGCTATTTTTTCATGGTCTGTGTCCGGTCTCAGTGCCACATCGTACGTCATGAGCAACTGCGTGCGTCGTATTGAGTAACCAATCTTAGTGCGCATATCTGCTTTTTTTCATTGTACTTACAAATTCCTACAGTTGTTCTTTACGAAACAGTTTATGAAAGTTTTTCACAAACAGTTTTGTATTAACAACCACTACATTTTCACTGTGTTGGTTTTAATTAAAAAAATGTGTTTGGTATGTATTAGTAAATTGTGTTGGTTGTAATTAAAAACGTTTTCAGTATATATTAGTAAATTGTGTTGGTTGTAATTAAAAACGTGTTTAGTATGTATTAATAAATTGTGTTTGTTGTAATTAAACACGTGTTTAGTATGTATTAGTAAATTGTGTTGGTTGTAATTAAACACGTGTTTGGTATGTATTAGTAAATTGTGTTGACTGTAATTAAAAAACGTGTTTGGTATTTGTTAGTAAATTGTGTAGGTTGTAATTAAAAAACGTGTTTGGTATATATTAGTAAATTGTTTTGGTTGTAATTAAAAAACCTGTTTGGTATGTATTAGTAAATTGTGTTGGTTGTAATTAAAAAAACGTGTTTGGTATATTAGTAAATTGTTTTGGTTGTAATTAAAAAACGTGTTTGATATGTATTAGTAAATTGTGTTGGTTGTAATTAAATAACGTGTTTGGTATGTATTAGTAAATTGTGTTGGTTGTAATTAAAAAAACCTGTTTGGTATGTGTTATTAAATTGTGTTGGTTGTAATTTAAAAACCTGTTTTGTATGTGTTATTAAATTGTGTTGGGTGTAATTACAAAACGTGTTTGGTATGTATTAGTAAATTGTGTTGGTTCTAAATATAAAAACAGTTTAGTATAATTTACTAAACCGAGTTTGTCATTAAAACCATTACAATTTATTGAAATCTATTAAACTGATTTTTTTAATAACAACCTATACAGTTTAGTAAAATGTACCAAACAGGTTTTGTAATAACAACCTATACAGTTTAATAAAATCTACTGAAATAGTTTTATAATAACAACCTATACAGTTTAGTAAAATCTACCAAACAGGTTTTGTAATAACAACCTATACAGTTTAGTAAAATCTACCAAACCGGTTTTGTAATAACAACCTATACGGTTTAGTAAAATCTACCAAACCGGTTTTGTAATAACAACCTATTCAGTTTAGTAAAATCTACCAAACCGGTTTTGTAATAACAACCTATTCAGTTTAGTAAAATCTACCAAACTAGTTTTGTAATAACAACCTATACAGTTTAGTAAAATTTACAAAACTGGTTTTGTAATAACAACCCATACAGTTTAGTAAAATCTACCAAACTGGTTTTGTAATAACAACCTATACAGTTTAGTAAAATCTACCAAACTGGTTTTGTAATAACAACCCATACAGTTTAGTAAAATCTACCAAACTGGTTTTGTAATAACAACCCATACAGTTTAGTAAAATCTACCAAACTGGTTTTGTAATAACAACCTATACAGTTTAGTAAAATCTACCAAACTGGTTTTGTAATAACAACCCATACAGTTTAGTAAAATCTACCAAACTGGTTTTGTAATAACAACCCATACAGTTTAGTAAAATTTACGAAACTGTATAGGTAAAATTTACAAAACTGGTTTTGTAATAACAACCTATAAAGTTTTGTAAAATTTACAAAACTGTATAGGTATAATTTACAAAACTGGTTTTGTAATAACAACCTATAAAGTTTTGTAAAATTTACAAAACTGTATAGGTAAAATTTACAAAACTGGTTTTGTAATAACAACCTATAAAGTTTTGTAAAATTTACAAAACTGTATAGGTAAAATTTACAAAACTGGTTTTGTAATAACAACCTATAAAATTTTGTAAACTTTACAAAACTGTATAGGTAAAATTTACAAAACTGGTTTTGTAATAACAACCTATAAAGTTTTGTAAAATTTACAAAACTGTATAAGTAAAATTTACAAAACTGGTTTTGTAATAACAACCTATAAAATTTTGTAAACTTTACAAAACTGTATAGGTAAAATTTACAAAACTGGTTTTGTAATAACAACCTATAAAGTTTTGTAAAATTTACAAAACTGTATAGGTAAAATTTACAAAACTGGTTTTGTAATAACAACCTATAAAGTTTTGTAAAATTTGTAAAATTTACAAAACTGTATAGGTAAAATTTACAAAACTGGTTTTGTAATAACAACCTATAAAGTTTTGTAAATTTTACAAAACAAGAGGGTTGATTTTTGGTCCTACCACGAAAATTGTTGAATTTACAAAACAAAATGTGTTGATATTTACAAAACTGGTTTTGTAATAACAGCCTATAAAGTTTTGTAAAATTTACAAAACTAGAGGGTTGATTTTTGGTCCTATCACGAAAATTGTTGAATTTACAAAACAAGATTTTGTTACCTGTACAGGTAAAATTTACAAAACTGGTTTTGTAATAACAACCTATAAAGTTTTGTAAAATTTACAAAACTGTATAGGTTGTTATTACGAAACCAGTTTTGTAGATTTTACTGAACTAAATGGGTTGTTATTACAAAACGGGTTTTGTAAAAACAACCTATGCAGTTTAGTAAAATCTACCAAACTAGTTTTGTAAAAACAACCTCTACAGTTTTGTAAATTTTAGAAAATATACCCAAAAATATGGGTTAAATTTACAAAACTGGTGTGGTAGAATATACAAAACTGGTTTGGTTACCTTTACTAAAGTAAAGTGTTAAATTTACTAAACCACTTTTGTAAATATCAACACATTTTGTTTTGTAAATTCAACAATTTACGTGGTAGGACCAAAAATCAACCCTCTTGTTTTGTAAAATTTACAAAAGCTTTTGTAATTTCAACCCTTTCATTTTTTCAGTGTGACCTAGAATTGTGAAATTTGGCAAGAAGCTAGGTCTTATAGCAGAAGTAAAGGAAAAATCCGAAAACTGTAAATGACAATGCCAGATTCTGCCCCACCATCAACCGCAAGTTGGTTTCTAAATCTAGTTTATCTTTTCGTTAGAAAAAGTTACGGTTAAGTTGCGTTGCACGGAAGCCTCGGTGCGCGAGTCCGACTCCGACTTACGTACATTTACCGAGTGCTCTAAAAAACAGTGAAGGAAAACATCGTGATTAAACCTGCATGCCGTAGGATAAAATTTAATGCATGTGTAATCCGCCAATCCGCACTGAGCCTGCGTGGTGGATCATGGCCCGAGCTCCCTCGATGTAAGGGAAGGTCTGTGCCCGTACAACACTGCTCGGCCACAGACATGATGATAATAATAGACATAATAATTTTTTATGTCCCAACGGCATAAAAAATAGACTGATGATATCACACAGATACAACCAAACCTATTCATGCAGACTTTTCATTTGCTTTTCCAAATTGCTATCGGTAAATCGTAATCGGTAAGCAACATTGGTGAATATGAAGGAATCCTTGTGAAGTAGCAGAGTCACTGTTCAAAGAACGAAATTACTCACGACTGCGTAAAAAGAAACGATTATTCCTTGAACTTTGTAAACGATTTCTTGGAAAGCGTCGAAAGCGTTCTAAAGTACCTACAGGTGTAACCTGCAATTAACTTGACTTTAGTTACCTTACTATATTTCAAATAAAGTGAGCGCCCGTTAATTAAACTACTGGGTGAAATTTAAACTCTTGTTAAATCGGAAGTTGTTTTAAACAAGAGTTGAAACTTTTGAAATGTCGTCATTTCCTTTTGCTGACAATAACGTACATCCATCAGTCGCGATTAGATTAAAACGATTTTTAGCTATAGTATAAGCACACAAAGCCTATTTTACATTGTTCCACCTGTACATGTTGTCGTTTATACCCATCTGTAACAATTTATTGATAAAGCCACCAATTATCTCAGGAAATTGATACGTCCAGCCGCGTATTGAGGTAACGAATATAATGACTGTTCGTTAATTTTACACGAGAACGATCTTAAATCATTTTCAGGACGGGTTCATTCAAATTTTCCATCCCAATTGTCGGAAGCAATTTCGTGGATTTCCGACAATTCGCTATATTCGTGGTACCGGTAATAAAACAGTCCCCTTAATAGGACAAAGCGATTGGAATTCATTTTCTGTGTTCAGTGTAGTGATGTTTGACGGTAGATCCTTGATTGGCTTGACTGTTCAAATATTTTGTACTGTGGTAACTATTTTGTATAGATACAATTTCCTTTGAAATATTATGTTTCGGATGTTCGATGAATTGCCAAATTGATGTACCTAAAGGCCTATTTCGTTTTATATTAAGCAACTAAATATAGAATTGGTACCCTTGTTGACTTGTTCCATTTAAAAGGAACTCATTTCCTCTGGTTTAATATTCCTACACATACACTTTGCCTACCCAATTAAAATAGAAAATATATAATTTCCGGCTTAGAACTTTTGTTTATTTAGGATGACTAATTAAACAAAAGTATTAAGTAAAATTAAAGTAATTAATTGTATATAAATACTTAGGTGTTTGTATACAATTACAAAATTAAACATAAATAAAAGTGTTTTGCGATCTAAGTTTAGCATAATTTGAATTGTGGGAAATACCTAAAGCTTTAAAGGAAATTGGTAAAAAAAAAGAAAAATTGAGGCATACCAAACGTAAATAAACCTATTAAATATTGCCTAATTCAGACTGTCACTATATCCCATGAGAGATGAACTAGGCAGACCCAATAGAGCCTGTAGTCCAGTCTCAAGACTGCCATTCTTTTCGTGCTAGTCCAAACTCTGGACTAGCAAAGGATGGCATAAAACCCGAGTCCATATAACATAATAAAAAAAAAACTTTGCGATAATTGAACAAAAGAAAGACGAAATTAATAAACTGACTGTCAAGATCATAATAAATGGTGTTGGTAATCCTTTAAGTTATGTCGACAACTTGGCCTTTATTAAATTAGTTTATGTTAATTATAGGTAGCCGTCCAACGCAGCCATAGCCGACAATCGTTAAATATTAGTCTTGCTTGGTGATTAGATTACACGTCAATCATTATAATAACGACCTAGTTATGGAACCCAAAACGTCCCTTATTACATACATATTAGAATATTTAATGGGCCGGCTACTGCCACACTCGTTAATTTGTAATTATAGTAAGCAATGTTAGGGGAGGAATTTATAAACGTATAACGTATTTTAAGTTAGTAACTTAAGCATTAAATAAGAATTCTTAGGTCAACCAACACACTGCTTAAGGAAAACTTATATGAACTGGTTCGTTTAAAAATCTATATTCTTTAACCGTATAAATATATTCAAAATTCATGCGATTTGAACAAAAACTTAAATGTATGGAAACCTCTTATGCTCCCACATCACATGGCCATTTGTATTTGCGTATAAAGCTTAATTAAGAATTAAGAAAATAGTAAGAAATCGAAGCGAATTATTCATTGTCTTTGTTATCATTTTCTACTACTCTCGCAACTCCTACTGATTATGATTATGCAATATGAAACCTGTAAAAAGTCCCCAACAAAATAATAGGTATAGCTTCAATGGTCACGTAGTTTTGTAGGTGGGGCAAAGCTCCATGGAAATGTGGCAATGTCATTTATATTATACTTTGTTTGTATAATATGTTTTATGCATCATCGCACATAAATCTTTATGTGCGATGATGTATAAAACACATTTTAAGCATTACTATAAAACTGAATCGAATATTACTAAAGCAGAATGAAATGGAATGAATTTAATGTGAACAACTTAACAGGAAATGTGTTAATTAATTCACTAGGGCGTATACCCATTCCAACTCGATTTTCACCCATTCAAAGTTACCGATAATGACTGCCATAAACATAAAAGAGATGATATATATAGATGATAACTGGCCACAGAAATCAATAGTTCTAGCAAATGTCGCGAAGCGGAAGGACTGTCCCATATTTCAGGGAGAGGAAGCGGAGATGAATTGGCCACACTTTCAGATAGGAACATTTTCGCCTCATTAAACAAACGCTCCCGAAAGTCCCCCGAGGGATGTGGGGTTACAAGTCCACTTGGAAAATGGACAACCACACTTAATAAAAGATACTTATTATCCTACATTTGTATGTGTATAAAGTTGTTGAGCTGTCCACTAGAAAATTTGACACAATGGATTTTCATATATTGGTTTTTAAAACCTTTCAGCCTATTATACCTTTCCGTTACAATCTACAGGGATTCAAATGGTTTTCTGTAGGTTCGTGTTCTGTTATAGTCTCATATTATAAAATTTTGGTGGTTCTTTCGAATTTCTTATAAAATTACTTAGTCTTGCTTGACTCTAAACTATTACTAATGAGCCTACTTATAATTTATTAAGTAAGTAGTTATTGAGTACCTAAATCTCAACCTTAAGGGCCTGTCATGGTCCAAATATTAAAAAAAATCTCCCAATATAATGAAGATTTCTTAAAAAGCTTTTTCAATCAATTTTATTATTATAATATTGGAAGATACAATTTTTTTTTAAATTGGCGGCGCTAGTTGGCTTATGTCAGGCCCTTAATGCGACTATATACTTTTGAGTTCAAGGTCAGAATCAAAATTATCTCTCTTTTCTGCGTTTTATACATTTTTGCACATCAACATTTTTAAATTCACAGTTACACCATTTTGCAAGGAAAATGTGCCAACGCTGAGGAGAAAAAGTGGGAAAAAAACTTTCTGCAGCACATCTTTTAAAATACTTACTTAAATTTTTTATAATTAACTTAATAAGTACTTAAGCAATTACATAATTTTAGAATTAAAACTATAGTGAAACATTACTACAAATTATTATATATAAACGGATATCACTCACTTATATTGAAACACATACATACATACATATTTTATTAAGAAACGTCAACGGCGACACGGGCGTGGCGCGCTCACCTTGAAAAAGACCGTCGAAATCGGTCGAAACTGTCGGTCTAATTGCCGACTTTAACAATATAAGCGATTGATATCCATTTATATATAATAATTAATTACATAATTCCTAGTATTAACACTCCAAACTTAACCTCGATACTCACAATGCATTTCTATCATTTAAATAATCATTTAAACGACTACTAGTTAGACTGTATGTCGTCGCCGCATTTTTATAGCATTTTTGTTGAGTCACAAAACAAGTTCCAAGGACGTGTCTTTGACCTGGACACCGGCGTTATCTAATAAAACTTATTACACACTGGCCCCATAAATTTCACCCTGTATACTCGACAAAGATCACGCACCTTTTTGCTAGCCCCAAGCGAAGTAGTGCTTTCTCATGCAAAATACATATACGGCACGCAACCCCTTCGGGCTCACCGATTTATTTTCAAAAGGAACAATGCGAAACAATAAAAATACGCCAAGTGGTCGCGCATGCGTTAATGGTGGGTTCCGTCGTAATTACAAGACTGCCAAAAAAAAGAGGTCAATCATTAAAAACCAATATGGTTCTCAAAAAAATACGATTATATTTTTTCCTGAAACTCCCAGCAGACAAGCAGATTAGCCCCTAATAGTAAGCCATGTTCGTCGCCTAGAGACATTATCAACACCGGAATAACAGCTGGTTCGCAAAAAGCAGCACGTTAACATTTTTCGCGTCGTCCGTGCAGCGCGCCGCAGCACATGCTGAGCTGGCCTCTTTTGTCACTGCACTGCCGCACCAAACGATTCTTGTTTATGTATTGTATCTATACCTATATTCAACTGGTGTTATGTGCATGATGAATAAATTTCTTTTCTTTCTTTTCTTTCTTTTCTTTCTTTTCTTTCTTTTCTTTCTTTTCTTTCTTTTCTTTCTTTTCTTTCTTTTCTTTCTTTTCTTTCTTTTCTTTCTTTTCTTTATTTTATTTTTATTTTTTATGAATTTACATTTACACCACTTTGCCTGGAAAAGGTTGAGGAGAACTATTGTAGACTTTTATTTTTCGTCAAATTGCAACCATGCAAAAAAGGAGCTGCGTAGGCGAGGCGAAGTCATGTCACGGCCGGACCTAATCAAATTAAAGGGTTCCCACTTCCCAGAGAGTTAGTGAACCCTAAAACAGTGGGGGACGTGCGAACACGAGCCGGAGGTTCGCATTGCGTGACCTTCAGATAAAGAGCCGGGGCTAGGTCGGGATTGAATTTATCGTCGTGTCATTTTTGTTTTGCTATATTTTTGTCTCTTTGAATAGTTCGTGTTGTGTCACGACAGGACGTTTTCCTGCTTGTCTCTCCGTCCTTTTGTAGATAGCAGCTGAGAGACACATCACCTTATTTTATGCCTATTGTTGCACTAAATCCTCAATCCAAAGGCCACCAGGAGTTTTCCTATTTTTCAAGTTGTACAAAATGTAAAAATTAAACGCGGATAAAAATTAGATTCGTAAGGTGTCTGGCAGAGACTGGATGCGAAGACCTAGAATCGGGTTGAGTGGCGTGTTTTCGGACCCCACGTTGGGCGCCAGTGTTGCGGAGCGAGCGATGAATTGAAATAATAGAAATATATGGACGAGTAATGGGTATATTTGAACAGTTAATTTTGAAATCTTTAAAATTGTAAAATAAGAAAATCAACCATTTCAAATCTAATTCAGTCAAAAAGTGAAAAGTCACAGCTTTTTAAAATATATCTATTAAGTAATTTTAAATTTTAGGCGGCCGACTACTAGATGCGGCCAAAAGAGACCGCATCGTAACAGGCTTACGTCCAGCAGAGGACTGGTCCGGCCTGATGATGATGGTGACAAATCAGATGCTAACTTTTATAAAATATAAAAACATTATTTAAATAACAATAAAATCTTAAAAATAACTATATTAAATAATACTAACCTAAAATATAAATTAGATATTAACAGAACATTAAACGCGAAGATTATGGATTTTCTAATTTTCATTTGATAGTCGAATTACTTAAGAAGGAATTCAGTACTGTATCAAAATATTACTTACTTATTTGTTTTTATTTATACGATTGGTGTAATACTGTTATCGCCGCCAAATCAAATTATAAACCCAAACCCAACTGTCACTCATATAAGGTACAGTCGACAGCAGATCACAAAAAAACAGAATGGTAACAATAGCACCATATTCTGGCATACCGTAACACACATACCTCGTCCAATTTATCTAACATCCCTCCCCGTACTTTCACCAAATTATAAATATTTTTTTTTTCACTTTACGTTACTTCATATATCTCACTGATTCTATGGTGTAAGTTTCCAAGAGGGTCGGCCACATTCCTTCCTGAGATTTAACTACGTCGTAATTTACCGACACATTGCAACGCCCTTATTTTTACACGAACACAAACTGTTGCCATTAGTAGGTTAAGGGTGTTGCAGGGGTGCTGCTCCGTATAAATTGTTATCGCAACACATGTTGCAAACCTTAAGCGTTAGGTGATTGATAAAAAAATATAAATAATTGCAAGATGTCATTTTATAGGTTTTTTTTGTAGTATACCAAACCCTTGTCGATTAAAATAGACCAGTAATCTTTACAGCATTTTACCGATGACATCTGACCTAGAATAAGGCAGCTGTTCGATTTTGGTATGTAACCAAAAGTTACTGAATAAGAAATCTGGTTTCCAAAGAAAGTCATCATCCATTTTTAATAAAATTACAGTCCCGAAAATGTTTGCTATTGTTTGCCAGCATATGTGTGCTATTGTATGCCAGGATCGCTATAGTGCTATTGTATGCCAGGATCGTTATGGTGCTATTGTATGCCAGGGTATGTGTGCTATTGCATGCCAGGATATGTTTGATATTGTATGCCACGATCACTATGTGTGCTATGGTATGGTAAGATCTCAGCAGATGGAAGTCCATCGTCTCTGCCTACCCCTGCGGGAAATAAAGGCGTGAGCTTATGTAAATATGTACAGTCCCGAAAATGAAAATTCAATTTAGGGGAAAACATTCTACGTCTGTTTTTTTTTACGATATCCCACTACTTGGTAGTTGGTAATGCAATAATAATTTATGTGACAAGTGGCCTCTATGCACCCGCCTTAAGGGCAATAGAGTTGCTCTATTTCTCTATTAATAAGCTGACCTTTTCTTGCATTCGTGTTAAGTGTTAACCTTTCACATGCGATTCCACTTCTATGACGGTAATGTATGGTTCAATGCAAATCTTTACATTTGCAAGGCAAAGAGTCATCTATTCCCATCTATACTAATATTAACAAGAGGAAACATGTGTACTTTTTACCCGACTGTGCAAGAAGGAGGGCTATGTTTTTCGAGTTCACATAGGTATGTATGTAAACCGAAGCCCAAATGAAGTGTTTTATATTGTAAACAAAAACTACCCTACCCTACTAACATTTTAAGCAGTTCTGTGATTATTGCATAGTTATTTTCACAATAATGAACAGGTTCAATCAATCAGTTCCTTCAGTGTAGGTACATCACAACAGGTAATTAGTCGATCATATTTGTTTACAAAATAAGACACAGACTTCGGTATACTATGATTCCGATCAGGTTCTCAACGTCCACTTCCTAAAATGTCCACTTCCCGAAACCTTCCCGGTTCCCGTACGAAGCGTTTTTCTTCATCCTTCATCATACGAACGGCTAGGGAATGGAACGCCCTGCCGGCGTCAGTGTTTCCAGACACTTATAACCTTGGGATCTTTAAGGCAAGAGTGACTAGGCATTTACTAGGCCCGCGTTCTTCATCATCGGCCTCATCGTCACTTACCGTCAGGTGAGATCGGGGCCAAACGCGGGTTTAGTCAATCAATAAAAAAAAGTCCACTTCCTAGAAAGACCATTTCTAAAAAGACCATTTCCTAAGTCGTCTACTTTGTAAATCCATTTACCAAAAGTCCACATTATACAAATATCATTCCTAAAATGACCTTTCCTAAATGGTCCACTAATTGTTTCCTAAAATGACCACTCTAATTCGAAAGAGACACGGATTTCATGTTATTTATAGACTTTTACCAATTTTTTTATGTTTTAGGTATGAATTCAGGACCAACCAAAGTTCTTTTATTTATGCTACAAGCTACACAAAATATTATTCCGTCGCTGTTTTCTAGACGTTTATAAACTTTTACTATGTAAGCGAAGCATAGAGGTAATCTTGCATGGAACTACATCATGAAGGAGTTTAAGAAGTAATAAACTAGCTTTTATTCTAAAAATGCTATCAAACTAGTCTGAAAGTCGTAAACTGCGGTTATATGAAGAGATTTTTATAAAAATATAGTAGCAGTAAAATATAAATACAGCATGTTTCTTTAGTGAATATTAAATTGTAATGAATATAATAAGCGAATGCAAAATTTTAGTTTTAACCGATTTTCAATTTAATTTGCCGATTTTGTATGTTACAATAATTTGAATTCTGGATAGGTAACGTATTTTACTCATGGCAAACCATCACTGGGACAAATATTTTTTTAAAAGCATGTGTAATCTATTAATGCGCACTGGGACCGCCCCGTGAAACATAGCCCAATGTTTCCTCGAAAAATTCCACATAAGTGTGGTCAGGATGCCGGTTCTTTGAAGGATTTACCCCCAAGATAATAATAAAAAACCTAGTTTCTTGCCAAACATGATTCTAGGTCAACGGGGAGTATATAGGTTTTGAGTTTCTCGCGTGTTCATACAAATATGCGGGAAAAGCGGCCATAAGTGATTGGGTTGACGTAGAAGTTTGATTTTTTTTTCGCCTGCATAAGGTTGCAGACCTGAGTATTGGGTACTTCAACTGGAGCCGTCCAAGCGTATCTGAGATATATGTCTTGACAGACAGATGGACCACAAAGTGATCCTTTTTTCCTCTTGAGGTACGGAACCCTAATAACACAGTTTTGTTACTCAGTTAAACTAATTATTATATATAAACGGATATCACTCACTTATTTTATTGAAGTCGACAATTAGACCGACAGTTTCGACCGATTTCGACGGTCTTTTTCAAGGTGAGCGCGCCACGCCCGCGTCGCCGGTGACGTTTCTTCGGGCGTGGCGCGCTCACCTTGAAAAAGAGTGAGTGATATCCGTTTATATATAATAATTTGTAGTAATGGCTCACTATAGTTTAAATTCAGTTAAACATATAACCCAAATACTCACACATAATCTATCACAATTCACAGAACCGTGTTACAAGTGAAACATTTCGTTGTTCAAACATAAATTGGAGTTCATTCGTTTCACTTAGTAACCAGAAAGTAAGCAAGCACCCTCTAACATTCAACACTTACAGTAAAAATGGGTTGAAGCAATCACGCTAATGAAAACAAGCCACGTTGCCGTCCAGTAAATATTCAACGATATTCTGCAACTATTGAGACACACGGGGTATGCGGTTGTGAACTATGTTGCACGTAGTTCTTTCATAATGATTGTTTTATTCTTATTTGGGCTATGGCATCTGTTATGGTAGCACTTCACTTGGCTATTCGTATTTGCGGATTTGTCATAATTGCCATGTGTGGTTAAAGTATTTGTCAAGTTGACAAGTACTTGACAAATACGACAAACACCCAATAGCGAATATGAATAGCCAAGTGAAGTGCCACCATTAGAAATTATTTTCCCTCAAGCACGGCAGTCTGTCGCCGCTGCTGTTATGCCATAATATGGCAAATTATATTTCACACAATATAATTAACAAAACTATTAGACAAGTATATGTGTAGTATATTTATTTTATATGTAATATCGCATATAAATTTATCAAAATCCATGTAATAAGCAGAGTATAATCATGCTAAAAATCGTTTCGCTCATACTAAAAATCGTCGCTTAAGCTAGATTCAGAATCTCAGTCATAATCCGCGTTTTTCTGTCACCACACCACAATTTTACTGTCAGCGGAACACATCACAGAGAGTTCTAATTTGGGCCATGAATGTGATGTCTAAATGTCATATAAATTCTTAATCAATACAAATGATAGTTGTAATCGAGATTTACGTTCACAGAACTTGTGGACCGTGTGTCCCGTATCTCACACCACGCGATTCAGCGTAGCCTGTACTTATTGCTGTGTTAAAGAAATAAAATGCTAATTTTTCAATTGCCCTAAGTAACTGCCTTGGCTTTCGATGACTATGTTGTTTTATATTGTAGCAACACTGACTATGTTAGCACAATACCTTTTGTAATTAAAAATAGCACTTCTTTGTATTGGAATATCGATTAGAATCTATTAAATCGATATTTTTGATGTACAATGGATTCAAAAATTATTTGTGAACTGTTTTACATATAAGTTCGATTTGTACAATCGACAGCAAATCATTATAACCTTGGCTATGGAAACGGCCTAGATTGCAATGGTTTTGTGTCTTACATACAGAAAGAATGGAAAAATGCATTTTAATTCCTATTCACATTAACTTTCCTGAAATAACAAAATATTCTAAATAAATTACATTATTTTAAAACAGCATACCTTTTGGGGCCACCGTCCCTGGTAAAATCTTTCAATTAATTCACAATTCTAGACTTCAGACTTTCCGAAGAACAGGTTAAGTAAGCACGTAAAAACTTGAAAAATACCAAAAAAAATCATTATAAGTATTACAGGAAAATTCGAAACAAAATCCTCAATAATCCAATAATAACAAAATCTTTAAAGAAATTAGAATTCCAAGAAACGCCCCGCTAACCTAATTTATTGGCATTATACAGGGTGTCTCGGAAGGATATAGAAAATCGACAGAACGGTATTAAGTATCGAGTATTTCAGTACTCTATGGTGTCGATAAGTATCAAATCTATCAAGACCTACAACAATAATAAAGATTCTAGAACCCTAGCATTGTTAGCATAAATCACACAATAACATAAAGTGTATCTAAAGGGCCTTCCATGAGCCAACTAGCGCCGCCAATCTTAAAAAAATAATATCTTACATTAATATACATTACATGGCATAATTGCGACAAGCAAAGTTGTAGTTCTCAAATGTGCCAAAAACGGCCGTTTTTTCGCAATTATGCGAACTACAACTTACCGACATTGAATCACGTTATAAATAAGCATTGAAAAATAGTATTTAACGTAATAAACATTATGTACATAGCTTTTTAATAAAATTGACTAAATTGGAAGATATTATTTTTCAAAAATTGGCGGCGCTAGTTGGCTCATGGAAGGCCCTTAACATATTGTGCGTCACATCAAAGCTCGTGCTCCGGATTGAGGAGCCTCTCCTGACCGGGAAGATAACGCAGCTGGAGTCTAGAAGGTCTACGCACTTCAAGACCGTCCTGCTGCGTGTCCTGTCCAAACATTTGAAGGTGCTTCTGAAGCCGGACTTCTGTGTGTGGGGGGGGGGGGGGGGGCGCTTTAGGGAAGCGAAATCCCTAGACGTAGTTAAATAATACTGTTAACACTAACGTAGTTTTAAGTTCTACTAACAATATAGACCATCGTAGTCTGAAAATAAAATTTATTAAGTATTATTATTAACAACCTCTCCTATTGGAGTCGTCATATGAATTGAACAAATTTTGTTCTACGACTTTTCGACTAAAAAAATTAATAAAAAATATCAGCTGATCATTACAAAACGTATGAGAAATCCAGTTTTTTCACGCGATAATCGAAAAGTTTTATAACAAAAGTTGTCCAGTTACCGATACTGAACCGCCCTGTCGCCTTTCTGATACTTCCTGTATATTTTTCAATTACAAAAGCTTGTAATAAAGCGGTGTTAACATGAAACAAGGCAGCCTACTTTCTTCTTTAATTAATTACCTAAAGTAGAACGTATTTCGTATATTTCGCCGATAAGCCTTTTCCGGTATGATTTATCGATTTTCCTTTCACCTGATCACCCCCCAGCCGCCCCTAGCCCACCCCATCTACCACCATCGGAAAAGTATATTTGTTGCTCATTAGCGTCTAACAAAACGATTGACTAATATAACCTTTTAGTGTAACTACTTAAGGCTTCGTATGCGCGTATTTTCAGTTTCTGCGAAGGTGGCATTGACTATTAAAATTAAACGTCTGAAAAATATATATAGCAATCTTGGGATATCTATTTAGAGACTGATAATAAAGATAATAAAGCGAAATAGTTATCATACATACATCCATCCATACAAACTTTCGCGTTTTTAAATTAAAAATAAATATAGTTGACCAAAAATTTTTTGGGTCAACTAGCCAATTTAATATATTGTCAAAATAATACAACAGTTTGTCACGGTAACTCATGCAATTTGCAGCAGGGTTAGATAGCTCCTCTTAAATTAATTAAAATATATCTCTTATTTTAATTAATTTAATTTGGCAACTTATTAGACACATATCTTTTTTTTCATTACCAAATGCTTGCTGTTTCGGAACCGATGTACCAGTTTTAAGTTAACTAGACCTAAGAAAGAATGGGCCCTCCTGACACAGGCGAATATTTAATTTGCCTACTAGGAGGTACCTTATTTTTGTATCATTTATATGCTGGTGTTTTTGAAAATAAATTTATTTTATTTATCTCTATTTCTAATGTTGATGAAAGTGACTTTCAATACATATCAACTACAATGTATGACCTTCTGCGGTCACTGTTGTAGTCATAACAGCGATAACCCTAACTGCCTACTGTATACAAAGCTAAAGTGTAGTGATAAACTATGAATGAAGTTTTAATAATTCAGTACTGGCCGACCCTAGTATCCATTGTAATATAGCCGTCCATTTGTTTAAGCGTCATAATGGTGTAAATTAGAATGACATACATACGGTATATAGATACCGATTAGCACAAAATTACTGTAAAGTAAATCACACTAAACTTGATGATGAAACAAAGAGAGAACAAAAATAATAATATAAGTTTATTTCAAAAAGGTACAATATAAAATAAAAAAGAACCATTTGATATTTAAAAAACCTAATCTAAACTATTTTGAAAAATTTTAGTTACTGGAAGAGTACCCAAGACACTGGCAGCGTTACCTCGCTGGATCGCGATGTTAATCCGTTGCGCGAGGTAGCTGCCAGCTCTTGGGTCACCAGTGGCATCTACTATTCGTTTGCTAAGCTCTTTATAAAGCGACCAAGCGCCGGTTACATTTAACTTCACCATTTTTATATATAATAATATATATAAAAAAGGTTGTAATCAGTTATAAGAGCAATTTGTGACTAAATAGGACGCATGGCGTCAAACCCACTATGGCGAAGTGGATAACGCGCCAGACTGCATAGAAGTCGAAGGTGCAGGGTTCGATTCCCACTGAGTGGCAGGTTTTTTTTGCTTGTTGCATCATAAAAAGTGTGATAAAATGACATCTTTGTATTTGGGTTAAATATCAAGATTATTGTAGCTTGTATTAATTAATGAATTTATAGAATGAATGATTTAAAAGATCGTGATTAAATAAAGACTCTAGGTGTATCAAGTAGGTACGTATAGAAAGTATTTAGGTATAACAAAGCATATGGTTTGATATTTTCTTGGATATGCGCTATGCGAAACGAAGATCTAAATGATAAATGGAGTTGTTTTTTTCATCATGTCCGAGAAACGAACCAGGGACCTCAGGAACATTCACGACCTGGGTACGATATCACGGTGGCTCTTTTGGAATAGAACGTGCCACGGAATGGCGAGGTCCCTGGATCGAATCCGGTCGCGATGAAATATTTTCACCATTTATCATTTATATCAAGGCAGTTTCTATCCCTGATTCCTAAGGGTCAGGTGTAAGTATTATTTCGATAAAATACTTTAAGTAAGAAATAGGTATTTTCAGGCAAGACTTAGATGACTGCGTAGGAAGTCATTTAAAAAAGTATTTTGTATTGGATAATATTCGTAAACGAAAAGCTTTTTTAAAGTCCCTTTATTAATTTATCTGTCAAAACAATGCGTGTTTACATAATTTGAAGGCTGGCAGCAAAAATATATCGAACAAAATTAAGACACAAACGAATTCGTGGAAAACGTAATTACATCGTGCCTTGTCTTGAAAAACCTGCATATTTTATTTTATCAGCGTAAATACTGTGAGGATCTTGCTCTAATAAACCAATTTTGCACAGCGACAAAGCCAGGAATCTATTTCAGGAAATTGGTATGGTGCAAACAATTGAAATTACGCGGAATCATGATTATAAATTCCTGTAGACGTCACAGGTAACTATTGTTAATGTGAAGATTTAACTCTCGGCGAATACTCCTTAGAAAAGAGATACACAATACTTGCAATAAAAGATAATCAAAGAGTTAACTACTTAACCCGTGAAAACTGCTGTCATCAATCATGATTTTGTATATGTAAACGTCCGAGGTAACTTGACACAGAAAACTGCTTACGGAAGAGATACACTGTACTCAGGCCTACTTGCAATAAAAGATAACCCGAGAGTTAATTATTAAATAAGAATCCATGTTGTCCGAGTCTAACTCGTCTTACTTGCCGCGCCTTTATAAAACGTCCTTGATCGCGCGGCGCGCTCTCCGGCTCTGCCTTCGTTTGTATCGAGTCAAACATTTCCATACGGCGCTTCTCGAAATTGTAAATTTTATTATTTTATTTCAATACAAGTATAAAAAATCCCAGTTGTTTGTTTTCGCTTCGGCGCAGATACATGTAAAGATTTCGCGCGTTTTCTTATTTAATATTTACTCTATGATACGGTATCTTCTAATAATTCATTGATCGTATCTCTGTACAAAAAACGCTTCTCTCTCATCGCTAGCACCAATACCTCAAAGGAGGGGCCGGGAGGCAAGATCCCTTTAAACAATAAATCTTTCTTCATTACGCCGAACTTCCAAACCTCTTACTCATTATTGGGGATTGTATAATAATATTATAACAATCGATATCGGATCAGTGTTGCTATCTAGACTTTGGCAATGGATTTTACTTATTTGGTTAATTTCTCTCTAGAATACACAAAGAAAAAGATTCGCTGAGCGAATGTTAGCGGAAGGGTCGGTAGAGGTACGAACAACAGCAGATCAAAGGAAACACTTTCAGTACGAATTCAACTCTTATGACGCAGATAATAAGAGTAGTCCAAAGTCCAAAGTGTTATACTTGAACTGCTGTACATAGAGGAAAACGTACAGTCTAATATATTTATTTATCGTTCGGTCGTCAGCTGCCACAACACAGCGTGTATCACAAAGATACAAAAGTATATTTAAAGTCTAATATAGATAAAAGTATACCTACAGGAGTTTTAAGGTTGAAGTATTCCCAAAAAGTACATTCTTTTGTAACAAAACTGTACATCATTAAGAATGTTTGGCGACAAGATCTGAGTCTCAGTGGCTATTTTGAAATAGAGCATTAAAGATGAGCTGCTGAAAGTTCTTGCCACTTTTTCTCCTCAACGTTGGCACCTTTTTCTTGTAAAATAGCGTACCTAAATATAAATTATCAGTAAAAGGTTGTACGGACAACAGCAGATCATTGGTAACACTTGTAGTACGATTTTAAATCTAACGACGCAAATAATAAGAACGGTCCAAAGTGTTACACTTGATCTGCTGTTAGCCGTACGTGCAAAAATATCTTCGTCTTGTTCTTTTTCTTAGAGAAGGTTTCATGGCAATATTTATCCTCTGGATGTCTTACCGAAACAAAGAGCCGGTGTAGCAGCCGAACCAATAACGCAAGTTAAAGAACTTGCGTTATTGTTTCGGCTGGTAAATTGGTTGGCTAAAGAGCCAATTAGTTCCAAAAAATATACACAATTGCTGTTATTCATATAGCTAAACCTCACTTCCTTTAAATCGTGTTCCTATCCCTTTCACACTTCGTTAAAAAAGGTTAAGATATAAATGGACAGTGGCTAAACGGTGGCGTAACTTTAAATTACGTTTATGAATAACAAGCCAATGTAACTTGCAATATTCGATATGAATCTGTATCCTCGTGAAAATATAGAATTACCATCGGAAGCTAGTTTATTTTTTATTCGCTTCGCATTATTTAGGCAGTTGTCCCACCGCCGGTGATGAGCGAGTGACGAGTAAAGCTATCAACTATAAAACCAGTGGCCGAGCAGCGAATGGCGAGTACAGTTTTGTAGCTCGGCTATCAGCGAGTGTCGCTGAGCGGCGGGCGATTGCTCGCTTCACTCGTTAACTCGCCAGTATAGCTCAGCGAGTGGGCGAGTGTAGCTCAGCCAATGGGCAAGTATCACCGGGCGATGGGATGTACTTGCTCGGCGACAAAATAGCCGAGCGAGTAGTCGCCGGCGGTGAGAACAGTCGCGATGAACTATTAATATATGCGTATCTTTTGTTTACACGGAATGTAGTATCTTTTGTACGTTTCTTGGGCGAGAAAATAGCCGAGATTTACTCGCTTATTCGCCGGCGGTGGGACAATTGCCTATGGAAAAAAGTAAATGACTGACCTGCAATGTTGAAGCTGCCAATAATAAGTGTCCACAGAGACAGCACCCGGGTGGGGCTAGCCCGGGACAAACACTCCATCCCCACAACAGGGTAGCAAAATAAATATTCCAAACACTTCACAAATTCCAAAGATTACATTTCCACCGGAATTGCTGTTTATTCTTCATAAACTCCCGGCTCGACTCTGAAACAAGGAAAAGTCAAATTGAAAATTTGTTAAAATTTCCACGTCTAATATTTCACTGTGTATAATAAATGTTGGGAGTTTTTTTAATGACAGTTCATAATGACAGTGAGTTCAGGCTTTTGGGGTGATTATATGTAATTTTGTTGGGAGATTTTCAAGGTTCACTTTTGTTAGCTTTTTGTTGTTTTATTAATCTATGGGTACATTTCTAAATGATTCTTTTTGGGGTTCCGTATATACTAATGATATCTCATACATTAAAATCCGTCAAGCAGTTTTTGGCTACAAGAGACAAGCTACGATGATGTTATCTATAGTATACTTACCTAGTTAAACTCACTTCCCTTAAACCTTGTTTTGTGACTTATGTTAAGATAGAATATAATAGAAAATTTATTTATTGCCATACACCAATTACATAAGCTTACAAAAAATCAATTAAGTAATAAGTTATGATCTAATATAGTTATGATAAGTGGTGTTAAGATAGAAAGAGACAGGGGGCATAAACGGTGGCGTAACTTTAAATCACGTATATAATACGCGCCTAAGTGAGTAAGGGTCCGAAGTCCAATGGCTTATACCGTGGAATAACGGAAAGTTACCTTTATGGTTAACAACATGAAAGTTTAGGCCATAATGTGTGGAGCGTGCATTCAAAGACCGTGCCAGGCAGTAACTGGTTTATATCTTGAGGATACTCTTGTATAAAAACTCACACAATGGAACCGACATACGAGTACACACACTGAAAAACAATACCCTTCTCCTTTCAGTAGCTGAAAAAAAAAGATAGTATTGATTGATCAAATTATAATACAAATTAAATACGAGATCGAGTTGAGCTCACATTCGATTGTATGACAATAATATTTTTTGCTGTAAGATGTTGTCGTCCTATTATGCAGTCATTGAAACCAAAGAATTACCCCATGACATGCAAATCTACGAGCCATAATAAAATTAAAGTCAAACGTCTCCCATTTCATTACACGACTATATTAGATGGGCATGAAAGCGCGGGTCAATAGATAAGGCATACACCCGGCCATCAATCTTAATATTTCCTGAAGAACAGCTGACAACAGCCATTCGTCTTACTAAATTGCCGTCCATGCTGCTTCGTGTCTCGGACGAGGATTTCTGCAGCAAAATTGCTGGATTTTTAAGCTGTTGCCTCGTGGTCATATTTTGTCCTACCATTATTGTTATTTTATATATTGCTGTATTTCTATTAAGCTAAAAATACGAGATGGTCGTTGGTGACTTAATCTTGAATCCTATTCGGGGGAAAATTCACTTTCCAGAAAATAACCCCAAACGTTCAGACAAAGTCCCGTCGTCAACAACGCTTATTAATAAATATTTAATAGAACACAGGGTACAACGGAAAAAATGCAAGATGAAAAGTCGTTCAGTTTTTCACACATTTACCGATTTGCACAGACATTATTTTATATTCTAAAAGTTTATTTCTATTTTTATTTGAATGGTTTCTACTCTTATTCAAGAGAAATTTTTGCCAATGTCAAGTTATTTAGAGTATTCATGTAAGTAGAAAATTAAACATATAATAGTCAATCCGCCATTCCAGTATGATGGCGAATCTCATTATGATTCTAAAAGTTGTAGAACAAACCTTCAGCTTACCACTTCATTCTGTATAATGATCAAAAAACACATTTTAACCATTTCCACTGATTTATTTTGTAACACAAACTACGACATTAGCACAAGTTACCTAATTAGTGGTGGCGTGGGCGTTGCGGCAACTCATTAGATATTTGAATGGCAGGTAAGTTGCAAAGATATTTACTAAAGACCATCAGTCAGTCAGTTAAAGTCAAATCTCTTTATTGCAAGTAAGCATGTTGTGTACATTCTTGCACGTCAACATATTTTTTAGAATTTATATTTACACCACTTTGCAAGGAAAAGGTGCCAACGCTGACGAGAAAAAGTGGCAAAAAACTCTCAGCAGCACATTTTTGAAAATAATAACAACATAATTACTTAATAACTAGGTACATAATTAGCTATTACTATTATTAGTAATCTAAATTCTATCCCTCATGCGGAACCGGTGACACACACCATGCATGTTCATCGTTTAAATAGTCAACTATTCTGTAATACGCCTTCTTAACAAGTGTTCTTTTAATGAAATTGCAACGCAAAAATTGTTACACAACCTGTCTAATGAACACCTTTCTATTTACTAGGTACCTTTCGTTACACCCTGTAGAAACAGATAGATAAAGCCACAATTATGTGTCAAGATACCTACTACATAAAGCTCTCACGCGTCCAAGAATAGATCCTAACTTGATTTCGAGATCATTTACACTCAAGAAATCATAACACGCCTACGACCGGGCGCATTAACTTGCCACAAAGTATATTATATCATCTCACCACATAATATAAGGTACTAAAGTTACCATATTGTGGTCTATGGTATAAACGGTAGCGGTTCATATCGCATCCACGTGAAGTAAAGTTTATAATAATAAGTCATAGCAAACTGATTTCCGCCCCGGTGGTCGTGGTTTTTAAATTTCCCGTGGGAATATTTCGTGGTAAAAGGGCTTACCTTTATACAATAGTAAATAGATTAATTTGAAATGCCGTAATATGTATTAACGAGTATCCTTGTAATAAACAGAGTAGTAGTAAAACGCAAAGATAAAATTGGCCGCCGCGCCGGTGGCAATCGAACCCTATACCTCCGGCTTCTACGCAGCCTGGCGCGTTATCCATTTCGCCACGCGCGTGGGGCTGACATCATGCGTCCAATTTAAGCACTGCTTGTCTCACCATTTAGTGTTACCACTCCAATCGATCGATAGCATCAATCGATGGTAGAATGGAACGATAAAAAGATAGTTTCTACTAGACCGATCGTCCGATGGTGAAATGGATTAGTCGATCGATAGTTTCTACTAGACCATCTACCTATTGGCCCGCGTTTCATCGACCGGTACCCGTCGATCAGTCAACGCTACCACACCAATCGATCAATGTCGATCGATGTAACCTACATTACGCCTTCTATGGACCAATGAGTACTAAAACTTCTATGGACCAAATTGGCGATGTCTTGAATAAGGGCCAAGTACGGTATACTACAAACCGACGAGCATGCATGAAGAGATTGAAGTGGAGGAGGTAAGGGTTGTGTGCCACGATCGCAGCAGATGGAAGTCCATCGTCTCTGCCCACCCCTACGGGAATCAGGCGTGAGTTTATAAATAAATAAATAAATAAATAGTACTAAAACTACTTGTTAAAAATTCTGCGCGTTCCGTATACAGTATAAAATATAATGTTTAATATATTAAATGACCATAAAACCATTTTAGTGGCTTAATTTTCTATTCAGTTTTGCCATTCTCTCCCAACTTTCACCGCGGCATTAGAGCGACGTTAAAAATTCAAGAAAAAGCGCCGCTACCCAACTGCGTCCCTCCTGGGCACACTTAGCGGGGCCGAGTGGTGTGATGGAAATACTTAATGACCAGGAAACAGGGGCCAATGAGGATGGATTCGCCTTTGTGAAGCGACTGTTGACACCTTCGCTGGCACTGAAGAGAGTGGTGTCAGTTATTTCATCGGTATTGTATTGCGCTTAGGATTGTACTCAGACCATGAAATCGGTACAAATGACAATGCCAGATTTTGCCCCACCATCAACCGCAAGATGTACAAGATAACGAATAAATGTAAAAATATCTCCGTTTTTTTATAAAATTATTAGTTTAAAACAAAGTCTTGTACATAGTCTTGGACTAGCGAGTCGAAAAAAACAGTCTAATTAAGAATTCAGAAAATAGTAAGAAATCGAAGCGAATTATTCAGTGTTTGTGTTATTTTTCTATAGGAGTAGTAGAAAATTATACTGATTATGATTATGCAATATGAAACCTGTCATAAGTCCCCAATAAAATGATAGGTACAGCATAAATGGTCACGTAGTTTTGTAGGTCCATTGAAATGTGGCAATGTATTTTGCAAGCGAAAAATTATGTCAACGATGAGCGCATAGAGATGAAGCGGGGGACAGGGGTGCCGTATTAAAGAGAGGCGTCCATGTCAATAATATCTCTAGGTTACACGTGTCGCGAAGCAATTTTGCGATCATGTGTCTATGGGGGTAAGTGGTCTGTGGGTCGTCCCTATGGAGTAAGCGTATTTACATCGCACAGGCCTGCACTCCACTCTCTTATTTTTCCATAGTTTGAATTTAAGAAGCCGAACACATAAAACATATGTACTTGTCTGATGTATATGAGAAGTGACTAGAAGAGTATCCCTATCCAAGAAATACTTTAGACTCGCTCCATAGGGTGTGGCGGTTTTTTCCTTAAGGGGTGCGCGAGCTGTCAGACTCGAGCACGAGACAGAAGATGTCCCGCAGCGGCGGAGTGAAGAGCACGGCACAGTGACTCCATATTTGTAGTTTTATTGATTTTGGATGAATTTTGGCAGGGAAATTAAAATACGCCAATAAAAAACTGATTTTTTTAAAACAAGCTCTCGTATTTATAGTACCCTACATTTTGATATATATTTCGTATGTATAACTATTTCGGTTTAGACATATTTTTCATTTTAAATGACATGGAAGGGGTATGTTTGCAATTTTTTTCTATCGAGCGCAGTTTGTCCAATCGTGTATCAGTATTCATTGGTCCCTAAATAAAGATTGCTATATATTTTTTTCAGACGTTTAATTTTAGTAGTTAGTGCCGTAGCCTTCATAGAAAAACTGAAAATACGCGCATACGAAGCCTTAATGCTTGTACCCCCCCCCCCCCCCCCCCCCCCCATGGGATTGGACTTCATTTAATCGATGAGCTTTGGCTGGATATTTGTTTGAATGAAATACAATATTAATTTAAAAAACAACATAAACAAATATAATTAATTCTGTCTTAAAATAACGTGCGAAAATAATTCAAAAACACCTACGTATATAAGAGACGAGAATATAAGAATTTAAACAAAAGCTCGCCTCAAACGAAACAGGAAATCCATAAATAAATCCAAAGATTATTCTCTTTAATAAAACATGAACGCAGAATTGGAGATAAATATTAAATAACCAATTACGGTGTCCATTGTGGCGAGAGCTAATTCCCGTTGAATACAAGTGAACAAGTTAGCTAATGATCGTTTCCTATGGGATTCGTGTCTGTTTAACATTAGACCTTAAATACATTTAAAAGCCATTAACTGGTAGCCGCTGTAGTGTCAACTTCTCCTAAGCTTTATACAGGTTGTGTCATAGAAAGTGTAAAAGATCGTGAAAAACATTGTGTTTCAGAGGACATTTTTTTCTAACTGCAATGTTAGACATGATTTTGAGTAATTGCACAATTACTGGATAGATGTCGCTACCGTCCCTCAGACGAGAATATGGAGACAAAATTCACGATCTGGATACGAATCACGATGGCTCTGTTGGAATAGAGCGTGCCACGGAATGGCGAGGTCCCCGGGTTCGAATCCCGGTCGTGATGAAAAATTTTCATTTATCAGTTAGTTAAGTTGTTTTTGACATTGTTATAAAAAATAGTTGACATTTAGTAATAATAATGTATTTCCCTTATTGTATACACTGAATGACAAAGCATTTGCTTCAATTTCTTACTATTTTCGGAATTCTTAATTAAGCTGTTTTTTTCGACAAGCTAGATGTACAAAACTTTATTTTAAACTAATAATTTTAATAAAAAACGGAGATATTTTTACATATATTCGTCATATTGAACATCTAGCGGTTGATGGTGGGGCAGAATCTGGCATTGTCATTTACCGTCTGACCGTTAAACAGTAGGAGAGTCGTAATTTTTCTTCGCATAAATCTAAAAGTCGTAGAAGTTGTTCAGTTACTGATAGACACCTTGTCTGTAACACCCTGTTTAAGGTTACCTTTCATGTCACTAAACTTCTCATTATAATTTGAATTAGGAACTCGGATTTAGATTAAACTGTTCAACAACCTTTCAAGGGATTTTGAATAGATGCCTCAATTATTCAAAATGTTAATATAAAACACATAATGGTCGTATTCCCATATTATCTTCACAGACACGTTCATGGACAGTGGCGGCATATGCCGTACTTTGAGTGTTCGGAAAATGACAGTACGGCGTATGACGTATATTTTGATGCATTTAAAAAGACACAACGGCATCTCCCGCGGCGTTCGTAGGCGGTTTTCTTTGTGGAGCGGTCCCACTGTCATTCTGTGTAGAAAATAGGTATGTGTACTGTCAAAATAAAGGTTGTAGGTACATTTTTGTGGTCTTGACACGCACATACTTAGAATCCCCTACGGCTATGACAGTAGTTGAGAATTTTCACTGTCATTTCGTAATTTCTACTGTCCATGAACGTGTTAATCCATCAGATACACTATTTCTGTATGTGTACAGAAATACACTATATTTGTGTGTGTCTGTGTTTCATAGGATATTATGTACATATTTATATTAACAAACATTTCTCCGGGTTTTATTTGAGTACCTACCTACTAGGTAATAACGGTAGTTCTTATGTTTAAGAACTTTTAGTAAATTAGTTTCATCAATAGTACACATCAATTCACATCAAGTGTAACTCTTGGTTTGAGTTTGGCCGTTCTTATTATCTGCGTCGTAAGAGTTAGACTCGTACTGCAAGATATTCTGTACTGTACCTTTTAATTTGCCACATATAAAGTGTTAACTCAAAAATCTTTACTTTTAATTGTGATGACATTCTTATCTAGTACTTTTATGAAAACTATTTTTTTGCCATTTGTTTGCCCCTCCCCCCCCCCCCCCCCCCCCCTCCCCCCGGCCCAGAACCTGGGTACGCCCATGTATACCATCCATCCGGGGGAACGGGGGATTATGGTGGACTCGCACCAACTAAAACTCCTGGGGTGTTCCGCCTCCGCCACCATGGACAGCCCTCTTACCATGAACTCTTATAGCAGGATTACTTCAATAATACTTTATTATTTCGTACCATGACGTCCTTAATAAGCTTACTTTAAGATCGTCATGGTACGATATAACAAATTATTGAAGTAATCCTGCTATAAGACTTCGTGGTGAGGGGATAGGACCACTGGTACATCTACTTCCAGACCACCATGCTTCTATGTTGTTTCTAATAAAATTAAGTTGACCCTGAATTGCAAATTGACCAACATAGGTCACTTACCTTTTCGTGGAAGGATCCTAATGACAGAATAAATTTAGGAACTTCGTAATTACAAAGGTCAACGTAGGTCTGGCCTAGAAAACTCAACCTACATTACATTATCAAGTCATAAGTTGTGAATATTTTAAAGGGCATAGCGAAGAAGCTAAAGTGTTACTGTTGAGGAGCTGGGCTCGCTGGTGATTGAAAGGAAAGAATTTCAAGATATCAGGTGATTTTAAAGTTTTTATTATAGGTATGTTTACACAGGCGATGACAAGTAGAATGAATATGACAGAGAGAAATAAATTAGTTATAAAAACATGGCACGAAAAGTGGCCAGTCCGTAACAATCTCCCGACCGTAACAAAACTACAGTTAAATAGATATAAAATAAACTATAGTTAAGTAAACACAAAGATATAAAATTAATTGATAAATTGGTTAAAAGACGGCGTTGATTTAATAAAGGCATAGTAAGTAAATGAGATACAGAACCTAAAAGAATATCAAAAATTAAGTCAACAACATAAACAATGAAGGGTTAGTAGGTAAATGAGGTACTGCAGGTGGCCAGTCCGTAACAGTTACTATTTGTTAAAGGCGATATATAATTTATAAGAACACCTTTTTAGTAATACTGTAGTAATGTGCGAAATATGGAAGAAGATAGTGTGCCAGGAATTGTTCAAAAAGTGTGCTTGTGTATGTGTGTGTGCTTTGTGAATCATTAATGACTTAAGGCGCTGACATGAGCCAACTAGCGCCGCCAGTCTTAAAAAAATCATACCTTCCAATATAATCAATTTTATTAAAAAAGCTACGTTCACATTGTTTATTGCTATAAATATTATTTTTTAAATGCTTATTTGTAACGTGATTCAATGTAGGTAAGTTGTAGTTCCCAAATGTGCCAGAATCGGCCGTTTTTCGCAATTATGTGAACTACAACTTACCTACATTGCATCACGTTACAAATAAGCATTTAAAAAATAATATTTATCGCAATAAACAATGTGAACGTAGCTTTTTTAATAAAATTGATTATATTGGAAGATATGATTTTTTTAAGATTGGCGGCGCTAGTTGGCTCTAGGAAGGCTCTTAAGCAGCGCTATTAGAATGCGATAAATATTTTTCAGTCTTTTTTAATTCGTTTGTAACAAATTCCACAGCATGTGAAATAAGTTACAATTCAATTTTAGATAAAACATACTGTCAATAACGGGTTTACAATTTTAAGACTAAACAGATAATGTGTGTGTTTGTGTGTGTGTGTGTGTGAGAGAGAGAGAGGGTGTGTGTGTTTACGTAAAAGGTTTAGAGGGAGACGCTAAGTTAGAGCTACTTAGTGCATTTCATCTTACACAAAACTCATACCTCTGCAGATACGATGTAGTAAAAACAAGCTATAATACGACCGAATACGAACTGAATAGTTATAATATAACTTATAGTCATGGCTCTATAGGTACATTTTGGATCGTATTGTACAAAGGGAGTTACAGAAATAGCTGAAAATTTTATTTCATTTCTTTCATTTCTAGGTATTTCATTTAAAAGTATAGCATTAGAGTCAGGTATACATTTCATAAATTATCTTAGTGCGGTGCAATACAAGCGAAGGACAATCGAATTTGACCTATACCTAGCTAGAAAGAACATTTCAGATGACGATTTCGTCTTACTCATGTGATTTAGTGACCAGACTTATTTGTCAGAGTTATTCAGGTTGCCTGTAGACCTCTGACATGGCCTAACGACTGCTGCCGAATGACAACAACCGGGACCAACTGCTTAACGTGCTTTCTGAGGCATGGAGGGGCTCAGATGAAAATGTCACCAGCAGTCACCCATCCAGGCACAGACCTCGCCCGACATTGCATCAAAGTCGCATGGCAAAACTTTTGCCTTTATAATACAGGCTGTTATGTGACAACTGAAGACCGTATATAATGAATAAGTAATTAGTCATATATTAAATATATGTTAATTGATTTAACCGCCATTAGAAGCTCGAATTAATTACCCACGCCCGCCGCGAAGTTAACGTAAATCGTATAAGTAGTGCCTACGTCACTTATAGTCGAACATCATTATATTCGCCACTTGCCGGTAATTGGGTCAAGGATTATGCCGAACTATGATCAGGTCGGAAATACGTATTTACGGTACACGATGACTGACAGGATATACACAAATAAGTAGATACCATTTTATGGCGGATGGAGGATTAATTATGTTACAAAAAGTATTAGGTTCAAGTCCTGCCCACGGCTAGAATTTTTTTCATTATTCAAAAAGTATTAGGGCCGACGTACAGTCGAAGACAGAGAGTATACAGGGGGCCTCAATAAGGTTGAGATTTTCTCAAAAACTACTAGACTGAATTTAATAATTATTTTACATTTACGTAGTTTTAACTTTTATCTATCAAACAGGGAAAGAATTTTTGCAATCGGTCAAGTAGTTTTTGAGAATATCTCATCATTAAAAACTCTCCTGTACACCTTTCTCTGTGTTCCACCGTACAGCGCTACGGCGCAGCGTGTCACGGCGCGGGCGTCTGCCGGCACCGACTACCGGTGCACGATGTCGGACGGCGCCGCCGCCGCGCCGGTCACAGGCGGACAGCGTTCGTGCCGGGGGACGGCGCCGTCCACAGACGCGGTACACGGGCGCTGACGTGCGGCGGCGGACGCCCCGCCGTGGCGTAGTGGGCGGACCCCTTAAGTATAGAAACGTGTATTGAAACCTGATCAATATTGACAATCAAAAAATACTTTAAGTAAGTGCAAAAAAATCTTATTGTCACAAGAAAACAAAGACAAAAACGCCGATTGGTTTCACAAGAAATATTGATTGTCATTTTTATGCCCCTGCGTGCCTTAGAAAGCACGTTAAGCAGTCCGATTGCTGTTGTTCGGTAGTACAGTAGTCATTGGGCTATGCCAAAGACCTACGGTCGGCCTGAATAACTCTGACAAATAGATATGGTCCGCACTAATTCACATGAGAAGAAGATGCAACTCACGTGAACATAACGAAGACATTTTTTTATGTTCTTGATTTACAATTGCTTTATTATTGTTTGGATGTTAAACAAATGACGTCATCACAAATTAATGCTACACCACCTTTATTGACAAGCAAATACCACCTTTATTTACAAGGAAGCGAGTAAACAAACTACATAAAACACAATCAAAGCCACCTTCGGCAGAAATTGCTTTGTCAGTATTCCGTAATTTACACGAATAGGTATCGCCTTTGGTATCGCCAACTCATCGAATAAATTCAATTTATTGCTATTATTAGAGCCATATTTTAAGACTATACGTAATTATAATTTATTTTGCAATTTAAGACGAGTCCTTGAGTTTAATTTTCAATCTTTATTTATAGCGTAACTTTTAATAGGTACTATTTTAAGAGAAAATTTAACTTAGCTATCTACAATTATAATTAAGTCCTAGGATTTGATTTTTCTTGCATACCTATACGAAAATTTGTCATCAAAACCGTTATTCGAACCAGGGGACCATCGCCAAGTCACGGTACGGACCCCCGGCGACTAAGTTAACCCAAAACATAATCTTGTACCATTTTGGACTTCGCTTCGTCTGCTCCGAAAAAGTTGGCGGATTTACAGTTTTTCTATGAAGGCACTAACTACTAAAATTAAACGTCTGAAAAAAATATATAGCAATCTTAGGGTGTTTATTTAGGGACTGATGAATATATCGGTACACGATTGGACAAACTTCGCTCGAATATCGCAAACATACCATGTCACACATTTCCATGTCATTTAAAATGAAAATTATGTATAAACCGAAATAGTTATTCATACAAAACATATTTCAAAATATAGGGTATTATAAATACGAGAGCTCGCTTTTCTGCAGTTGCTGGAAAGGATAGCGGAAAAAGAGGATGGTATGGCGAGGTCTCTGGTTCAAATCCGTAACGAAATTTTTTCTCCATTTTAATATTTAGATTCACATTATTAAATCCTTTACGAAATCGTTCAAGCGGTCAAAATTGCTTGCGCCCAGGCTTAATTTACAAAGCAAAGCGCTCCGTTCAATTATTCGTAGAAAAACCCAAAGAAATCATTCGAGTTTTTATTGTCTCAGCATTATTGAATGCAAATGCAGAAGTGCATCGCAAGTTCTATGCAGCGAACTGCATTTCAAAGACAAATAATTGCATTCGAATTCCAAGAGAGAATACGAAATTTAATGCTCACCATGCAAAAATATCGGGGAATACTCTAGAAATGGAAATTCGAAAATATAGCGGCGATATTAGGGTGAAAAATAATCTCCTTTCTTCTTTCTGTATAATTCATTCGACTACACGTAACCGGTACAGTCGACAGCAGATCAATGGTAACACAATTTACTTTTGACAGTTCTTATTATTTGCGACGTAAGACTTGAAATCGTACTGCAAGTGTTACCATTGATCTGCTGTCGACTGTACGAATATCATTTTATCCTCATTCGCAACTGGTTACGATATACCGGTTACACAGGCCACTATGTACGCAGGCGCAGTGTAGTAGTAGATTACACATGCCTTAGATTTATTGTTCTCATGCATAGAAGTTTTACCATGATGTATTATTTCAAAAAAATTCAGAGCATTGTAAATTTATAATAAAAATCCATCGAAATAAAAGGCCGAAGTTGTGTTCGAATAAGGACCTCCGTAACGGAAGCCAGCTATCCCAACCACTGAGCCACCGAGTTCTTGAATCGAAATTTCAATTGCAAAGCATTATTTATCTGCATAAAAATACATCGCAGAAAAACCTTTCAGAAAGCAAATACAGGCTTCCCATTCTTTCTCCCTGGATTATCTTCAAGTAGAATCTCTTTATGGGTGACGGCTATCTATGCATTTAATCCACTTTCTCTTTTTATCTTAAGACAAGGAAAAAGGGCAAAAAGGTTTGTGTCCTTTGTTTGCGACCTCTGATAAGGTGACCTTTTTCATCTCAACGTTTATTAAAACAAAAAATACACCTGTGTAGTCGTCAGAGGCAATTGTGGAGATTTCATTAAATTCAATGGCGAGTAGTAATTGGATTTTTGATATTATTTCCTTTTGCGTTCTATTCATCGAGAGTGGTGGAGGCTTGTTTTCGATATAGGCTTGTAACCACAGAACAGTAGGCTAGTTGACAAATATCGAAAATTAAATGTTTTTTATTATTACTACAAAATAGACACAAATTCATAATCAACTGTGAAATCAAAATTGAAATTAGTTTAAAGATGAAGTAACTACAGGCATTTAGAAAAGTTGTGTTAGAAAGAGACAGAAATAGTACACGACGTATTGTACCGCTACCACGATAATGACGTCATAACGTGGTAGCGCTATACAAACTTCGTACTAAATACCGTTTTGCTATAAAGAGATGGAGTATCCCTCCACCACTTGACTTAATCGCTTAATATCTTCGGTATTAATTGAGATATCGCAAAACTGATTTCACAATTCTCTTCAGCAGGAGCATGACAGTTGATTGATGCAAAAAAAAATGAGTCAACTAGCCTATTATAGTCATTGGTACACTATGTAACACTGACTGTGTCAATTTGACAAAGAGACAAGGTACATCCGTAGCCGATAGCCATGTCGTGTCGCCGCGACACTATTTTAATATATTGTTTATGTATGACTTATAGTTATAACAATGTATTTATTTCTTTGTACTTACCTATTTATTATTGATAAGTAAAAATTGTTTTACTTTACTTCACTGCGTTTTACTTTACTATTGGACACGTAACCTGACCGCAGATACTCGGCGCCACGTCGTCTACTGCTGCTGACTGCAGTCGACTACGGATTTGAGCCTTAATTCTGCAATATCTTGAATAGCAAAGTCACTGGACTGTCTACCAAAAATCAATGAATTGAATGGAAATAAAATAGCAGACTCTTTGGAGATTTTCCAATCATCCAATCAGTTCTGAGTGTAGATAGGTAGGTAGTCTAGTAAACTAGCGAGGCGGTGAAAATATAGAGACAGAACGAACGGGTAATTTTCTTTCCACTTAGACTGTATTTTTTGGTCTGTAATATTCTTTACTAAAATAACTGCTTCTGCTTTAATGTAATAAGTCTGCTTTTGTTTGATTTGTTGGTTAAATTGAGTACATAAATAGATAAGTAAGGACCGCAGATCAGTAGTACCGCCGACGCTCGAGCGACAATCATTATTGCTCATGACTACAGGAACATGTCGCCACGACGTGTCGCCTCATTGACACGTCGACTGCTGCTGTCTGCAGTCGGCTACGGACTTGTACCTTTACTAATGAAATTTTGTCATCTGTCGTAGAAGCGATAACCGGTAGATTGGATTCTCACGCCCAACTTATTTATTTATTTTATTATTGAACTCGACAGATCGTCATTTGTCAATGTCATGTTACAGAAAATTCAATATATAATAGTCTTCTATCTTCCTCCAAAGGAGTCGCAGAGGCGTCTTCACCCTGGGTAGCAGCGTCTTCTTGTCTCCATCCAGAGGAGTCGCCGTAGCGTCATCACTCTGGATGAAGCAGCTCGACAGTCACGTTCACTCCCGAGCTTGTAGCGGGACTCTTGATAAAAGCTTGAAACTTCAGATCTTGCTACAATTATCCAATAAATTCACCATACTGTCATTTGCGAACATTTTCTGATTAATTTAACGTGATATTAAACACAGAATAACCACTGTAGACATTAAAATAAATATTATCCATTTTCAAGAGACCTGCCCAAATTATATTTACTAAGATACTAGAATTTTTGCGTCTTTCAAAGCAAGTCACGTAGTCTTTACAACAGATGTTACAACTACAAGACAAAACGGAGCTTCAATCGTGATATTGCTGTTCATAGCTTGAAAAGTCGATGACTTATTGGAACTGGGGGAATTGGTTCACAATTTATTGAAACGATTTATAATTTTGAACTTACTACATGTAGTAAATTATGTGAAGAGCTTTTATTATCGCTTTATGTAGTGATAATAGGTTGTTGGTATAAATTATGTATGACATTGATAATAATGACTATAAACCATCACAACTTCGGTAACCAACTACAATATCGATTAGCCTACCTATTTATAAACATAGGTATTCAAATAATTACACTTATCAAATTTTTTAGTGACGATAGCTAATTCGAATATTTACACGGTCTGTGTTTCATAGGATATTATGTACATATTTATATTAACAAACTTTTTATATTTAACTTATTTATATTAACAATTTTTATTTGAGTACTACTACCTACCTACTAATAATGGTAGTTCTTATGTTTAAGGCTTCGTATGCGCGTATTTTCAGTTTTTCTATGAAGGCTACGGCATTAAGGCGAGGCCACTGGGTCATTTGAGCCTAGTGAGGGGGTGAGGTGCGGGGCGAGGGAGGGGCGAGAGAGGGATGACGCGCATTGATCGGGGTCATTACTCGCGCAGGTACACAGAGTAAGCGTAACCAGTGTCCTCACTGTGACGTCACAGCTCGCTACCCATAATAATACCTATACAGAATGTCCCACGGATAGACGATATACCGAAGTCCACTTGTCGGTGCCAACATTATCGACCCATTTAATGCCAAATAGGGATATCCCAAGTCTGACAGCTTCGGAGTTACTTATTTCAATTTTCGCGATTGTCGGAAAATATTTCTTTCAAATCTTGAACTTTTGTCTATACTAAATGTTGTCGCACATTATGTCTACTCGGAACCGTATCATCATCACCCCTCCTGTTCACCTCTCGCCGCCAACCAGGCTTCAACTTCTACACTGGCCCTAACACGGGCTGTGCTCGTGACAATCCCATACCACTCCCACTAATATTATAAATGCGCAAGTTTGGATGGATGGATGGATGTTGCTGAATGAAACTTTACAATAATATAGCTCATATTATACATCAAAATAACACATAGGCTATAATTTATAATCCTGCGCAGACGAAGTGGTGGGCAGAAGCTAGTTGACAATAAAGTAAAGCAATTTGTACTTTTAAACGTATTTATTTATACGGAAGGTCATAAGCAGACATACCTACGTTAAACCGACCGTCCGGAGTGGGTTCAGTGCAGTCAAATTCGCGCCTACAGGTTATATATTTTAATTATTTTTTAAGTTATTTATATTGACGTAACGTAGCGTAGTGATGTAGTATGACGTAGTAGAATAAAATACTATGTTAATACTAATCTGACGGAAAAAAGACCTGTTATAATAGGAATGTCAATTAGGTAATATTGTTGTAATAAAAGTGAAAAATAGGAATAATCAAATTATTTGCTAGGGGAATATATTTTGAAAGTACTTTCACGCGATTTAATAAAAAATTGAGCATAAATTCTTATAAAATACAAAATTTATTAAAATTTTAATAACCATAGAGGTTACATTACAACAAATCTGTTTTTGACTTTAGGTGACAAACTGTCAAGTGTATCAATAAAACTAAATAAATGACGAATTTTGTAACGTGATGTTAGGTAAGTATTATTATTGGTGTCAGGTGTGACGTCAGTGATGGTGAAATCTGGCCCGTGTTATCACTGCGTAGGGTAAAACATGACACACATTATGTGCTGTTGACTGTACTTTTAAAAGTAGGCACAGTGTATATTGCATCAGTCTATAACTACGTAGCTATTGAAATTTGGCCCGTATTATCACTGTGCTTAGAGTAAAATGTGGCAAACTTTATGTGATGTTCACTGTACATAGTTTTACAAGTAGCAACTACGTATAAACTATTTTAAGTTCGATTGCTGTTTGTTTGTTTGCTCTGTGGGACAATTCACCGTCAATAGTCATTTGTTTTGGCCTGTTCCACTTTGGTCAATTTGGAAGTTACTGATCAGCCCCCCTATTACCGTTCTCAAAACGATGAAATTATACCATGTCATGGCGCGCCAACCAGAGACGCCGCTATACCAATGCAATAGCACTGTCCCTTTCACGGCCGCTATGACATGGTTTGATTTGATCGTTTTGAGAACCGTAATGTTATAGCCCCACTGTAATGTTAGCCGACTTGTCTTCATCTGCAATTATCAGACCACTGCTCGCTCCCAATATACGACACTCGACACTGGTGTTCGTGTCGCGTGTAATATGATGACTTCAAAAACATGGTTCGCGAAAAATCTATTGTGTTAAGGAATATCTGTTTTAGGTTATGAGTCCTTTTTTTTATTCAAAACGATGCACAATCATTCCGTGATTAGTAAACTAATAATCTTAAAGTATAGGTGTGACCAAATTCGACTCGTATTATTTTAAATTTTATTACGTTATGACGATCGTGGGAGCATTCCAACTATTCCAAGGTAAAGACCAAAGTGGAACATTTGGCAAAAATCGATACAGGTCCGACCTCGACAGCGCCCAGCGGCGCACTGAAGCTCGTAGCGCCGTGCATTTGTATTTATACAAATTGTGTTTTTTCTTAAATTTTGCCTGGTATATAAAAAACGTTACAAACAACAGATTTTCATCTCATCAAGCTCTTCTATTTATAATATCCTACATTTTGATATATATTTTGTATGAATAACTGTTTTAGTTTAGACACACTACTCGAGTGAAAAGACAGGAAAGGGGTATGTTTGTGATTTTTTTCTATCGAGCGAAGTTTGTTCAATCGTGTATCGGTAGCCAACAGTCCCTAAATAGATACCCCAAGATTGATATATATTTTTTTCAGGCCTTTAATTTCTAGTGCCGTAGCCTTCATCGAAAAACTTAAAAACGTCCCAACACCTCGCCTTAACTACTAAAATTAAACGTCTGAAAAAAATATAGAGCAATCTTGGGGTGTCTACTTAGAGACTGATGAATACCGATACACGATTGGACAAACTTCATAAAAATAGCAAACATACCCTTTCCATGTCTTTTAAAATGAAATTTATATCTAAACCGAAATAGTTATTCGTACAAAATATATATCAAAATGTAGGGTACCATAAATACGAGAGCTTGTTTAAAAAAAAATTGATTTTTGTTGGCGTATTTTTATTTCCCTGCCAAAATTCATAAAAATACGAATATCGAGGCACTGCGCCGTGCTATTCACTCCGCCGCTATGGGGCATCTTGTGTCTCACTCTTGCTTTTGACAACCATACAGCGCCTTAAGGACTTTTAGTAAATTAGTTTCACCAATAGTACACATCAATTCACATCAAGTGTAACACTTTGGGCTTTGGCCGTTCTTATTATCAGCGTCGTAAGAGTTAGACTCGTACTGCAAGATCTGCTGTACCGTACCTTTTAATTTGCCACATATAAAGTGTTAACTCAAAAACTTTACTTTTAATTGTGACCTAAAGTGTAGGCAGTATAATAGATACTACTACCTAATACTATCATAAACTTGGTATTATAACTACTCTAGATATTAACCCAGAATGTATAATACAAAATAGTTTGCTAAAGACGAATTCCCTAAACACGTTACATCGTGAAACCCCTTGTATTAACTGCTCCCGAAATTCCTTTCATGCCTAATACCCAGAAATTATATTTAGCCGCGAGAAATAAGCGTAATATAGCTGAAACAATTAATTTTACGCACAAACATTGAACCGAGGAATTTAGGTAGACGCTTTTGAAGGAGTTTGTAGAATATCCGAGGAAAGGTTTTTTTATTCGTTCTTAACAGTTCGGTGTAGGTATATTATCTAAATGAGGAATATCATCTCTTCATCTAATTTCTTTCATTTTAAACATTGATCTCCTATAAACAACTAGATACACAAAGGTCTTATTAAAACAATTTAAAAAACGTCCAAATAAGGGTCCATTGTTAACGACCAAATAGAAAGATAACAGATTTATTTAACACCACAAATTACAGAAGCACATTAACAGAAGAAATAATGTCCAATAAAGCAAATGACTACTAGATAGATACTAAGTGAAGAACACTGAATTAATATATTCTTGGTTTTTATACATTGTCAAAACATTCTAAAGCCAAAAACATAGAAGTAATTTTTCCGTACAAATTCAACGTAACGAAGATTTATTTTGCCGAGCTCCAAATAATTGATGTTTCTAAATTACTTATAAGTTTATTTGCAACAAACATGGTACTAATAAGGTGACCAGCTCCCTTTTCTAATTCTTAAATTTTTCGCATTGAAGACACCCAATCTTCAAAGTAAGCTACGAGTATAACTCGCAAACAACATGACATCGACTAATATTGCCCATCATTTTATGCGCACGTGCGCGTTTTAAACCGTCGCAGTTACGTCAAGACTGTCAATTAAGTTACGCGTGCGACAAATTACGCGAATATTCGTTACAGCGTAAACACACGGCACGGTAGTAACGCACCTGCGGTTGACAGCCCCATTTGTTTTGAGTGCTGCTGTGAGATAGGGATGAACAAAGTAGGCCTTGGATTAGGAATACCAAAACCGGTTTCTAAGACCGAAAATACAAATGTCTGATAAGGTTGCTGCTGGTGCTACTGGATATAAAGATCACGGTTGGTTTAAACTTATGAAGGTCATGTTTTTCTAAAAACTACCATAAAGTAAGATTGTAAAAGTGATATAAAAACTAGAAATTAGAGCTTGTAATAATGGAAATTGAATAACGTTCAAATGAAATGTATCTAGTATCAGATTATAAATTGAAGACCATGCGTGCTAAAATAAAAACAAGATAAGAAATAAATGACATTGCCACATTTCAATGGAGCTTTGCCCCATCTACAAAACTACGAGCTTTGAAGCTGTAGCTATGATTTTGTTGGGGACTTATTACAGGTTTTATATTGCATAATCACAGGAGGAGTTGCGAGAGTAGTAGAAAATGATAACAAAAACAATGAATAATTCGCTTCGATATTTTAAACCAATAATTTTAATAAAAAAAATGGAGATATTTTTACATTTATTCGTTATCTTGTTCATCATACGGTTGATGGTGGGGCAGAATCTGGCATTGTCATTTAAATGCCGAGGCTGAAAAAGTCAATAATAGAACATGTATTTAATTCTGTTTTATTTTAGTTTCATGTTTATTAGGAGAAGGAAATGATCAATCACACACAAAATTACTTCTATGTCGAGAACAACGTCTTAATTCAGAAATGCTTATAAAAAACTGTAAAAATATATTTACCAAAACAATTGAATTTGAAATTATCTCGGTCCCACAAAAGTGCAGCCGAAGCTAAGACCAAAGTTGTGGACAAGACCGAAACCACATTAACCCTCTCTCACCACTACAGTGAATTCGGCATGTGTTTCTTGCATCTGGTAAAGGTTGTATCAACGTACGGTTTTATTTGTGAGTAAGTACTCGTGAGTTATTCGAGCTATGAATAAGTTACAGTAAAAAATGGCTGGCTCATTTTAAGAAAATTGTTTGAGAGAACTCAGCTAGTGTTATGATTAGACCTCTATGGTCATTAGAATAGTAATCAAAATTGTATTTTTATAAGAAAATACGCTGTCCTTCTAAATTTAAAAAAAAAAAAATTGTGTCAACTTGACTTCCAGAATAAATTCCACCAAGAGATAACTTGCTTTTTACTTTTAACTTAAATTATACAACAGCTAGAACGTAAAAGGTCAGAGCGAACACTGGAAAAAGCTAATAAAAATAATCGGTACCTAAAAGCAGTGAGGGAAAAGGAACATTTGAAAGACGTTAATATTTTTATGGAAGAGATGGAATATTATGTAACAAGTTAACAAATGAGGTATTATGCTTAGTATATACCTACGCAGAAGGCGTGGGTGCAATACCAATCGAACGCAAAATCCTATTCTTTTTTAATTTATTTATATTTAAATAATCAGGTTTGATCTTTATTGGACACATTGTCATTTCGTCCAATTCAAAATTCCACACAATTTTAACCTAACCTATTTTACCTAGCATTCTTACAAATAATGTACAATTATGTGAATCCAAATATTGTGGTCCAAATACAAAATTTTTAATATATCGTAAGTTTTTATACAAAAGAAATAGAAATACAAATAAATTAGGCCATACAAAGGGGTAACTAAGCGGCTCTCTTGGGCACCCTGCCGCATTGGAGCGATTTGGACGCGGTGTTCTACCTGTGACTGGTAGAGACCAGTCACTAGAATACCGCGTCCAAATAGGTATTTTTTTAGAATTTTATATTTAAAATATATTGTTTTTCCATTTTTTTATTTATATAAATATCGTAATGACATGTTATAAATAAATAAAATACATTACTTAGAAAACGTTAAATATGTATAAAGGAATAGATATTAAAGGCTAGAATCACCTTATTACATTTCCTAATAGAATCTCTGGCGGGCATTGATCTCCTATAAACAACTAGATACACTAAGGTTTTACTAAAACAATTTAAAAAACGTCCAAGTAATGCTTTGAGCGATAAGACCGCCAATTGTAATACTAACTGTATTAGCCTATTTCTTTTGTGTAATACTTTTTATTTTTTTTGCAATAAAGAATATTTATCTTATCTTATCTTAATGTCCAATAAAGCAAATGAAGGTCCATTCATCAGTTCGGACCTTCTTTGCGCTCGGATATTTTTAGAAGGCAGACTGTGTATCTAGTTGTAAGGAGATCAATGCTAGCGGGCTACGATAGGAATAAAACGAGTCCATATGTATGTATTATCTTAGTTTACTCTATCTATACCTTTGAAATCTGGCTTGGAGCTTTATTAGAACAGACATGTCATTTTCCAATAAATATCAAAACCAGACTTTTTCTAAGACTTTCTCAATATAAAACGGCGAGGCTACCCTTAGAAGATTTGTTGGAAAATCAGAGCAATTTTCGCTCGTCAACGTGCAACCCTGTGTCTGACGTCCCCATTTGTCTCAAGACCGAACAGCCGAACGTTTGAGCTATTGTATTTTATAGCGAGTGAGAGAACACCGAGAATATGGTGGCAGTCAGTGTGGCAAATCACATCTCGGCCATAGTATAACGTACTATGGCCGAGATGTGATTTGCCACACTGACTGCCACCATATTCTTGGCCAGATGACAAATAAGATAATATCATAAGATAAATATTCTTTATTGCAAAAAAAAAAAAAGTATTACACAAAAGAAATAAGCTAATACAGTTAATATTACAATTGGCGGTCTTATAACAATAGACCTCTATGGTCATTACCATTATAATCAAAATTGTATTATATTATTATAGTTTAGTTAGTTTTGTTTGACTATGTAGGTCTATTACAACACCATCCCTTACATCGAGGGAGCTGGGGCCATGATCCACGACGAGGGCCCAGTGCGGATTTTACATGCCTTAGATTTTTTTCTTCTACAGCATGCAGGTTACATCACGATGTTTTTCCTTCACCATTTTTGAGAGCACTCGGTAAATGTACGGAAGTTTTTCTGTACAAAAGCTGAGGATAAATCATTGGTACAGTCGACAGCAGATCAATGGTAACACATGCAGTACGATTTCAAGTCTTACGACGCAAATAATAAGAACTGTCAAAAGTAAAAAGTGTTACCATTGATCTGCTGTCGGCTGTACTTTGTTGACTTGACTGGGAATCGAACCTGGGTCTTCCGTATCGTAATTCCGGTAACCTAACCACTACGCCACAGACTTCTTCTTGAAAAGATTTATCGTCTAGAATTCCAGACTCCCGATACATCGGATTATCTTATAACGATACGATTATCTGTAAAAAAAATTGCTCCGAACGCACGTCTGAGAGTGACGATCAATTTGTCTCGAGTATCCATCACGTGGCAACGACTGACGTAATGGAGTGTTTGCCAACGCTTGGGAGCTTTCCATTCTATGGAGATACGTAGAGGTAGCAGTTTGGTTGATAAAAGATACTCATTGTCATTTGGGATTCGATATGGAATTCTGCTGGGGCAGAATTTGGTGGCAAATCGGAGAAAGTGATATCCGAACAAGTTCCAACTATTACCTATACAAAACCACTTAAACCAAATGAGGGTCCATTCATCCGTACGGAACTTCTTTGCGCTCGGACATTTTTAGAAGGCAGACTGTGTGTCTAGTTGTTTATAGGAGATCAATGCCTTAAATAATAAACAATCGCTGTGCACAAGTTCCCCTTCAACCAGTCCTTGTAATATTATTACAAGGACAATCTCTCGAGATTTTTCTTAAGAAATAAAGTAATGGGTATAATTAACGTAGGTAATGTTGGCCGACTAAAACATAGTGCGCGCTTTTATTATCTTATTTGCATACACACGAGCATCTTCACGCAATATGCCCTGCATGGTGCGTCCTAATAATTTATTACTTAAAGGAATCGTAGTGTAATGTTGCAATATTTGTTTACAAAATAAAACACTTATTGTAAACTGAGGTACGAACAACAGCAGATCAATGGTAACACTTGCAGTACGATTTCAACTCTTACGACACAGATAATAAGAACGATCCAAAGTACAAAGTGGATGTACTTTGATATCCAAAATAATTGTATGTACCTATATACAGGTTGTGATTTTGATCAACGACGAGCGACTCAGAGGTGATAATGATAATATACACGAAACTGATGCCAAAAAATATACCTTAATTTTTCATGCAAAAATCTAAGGTGAGCTCTCCAAACTAGGTTACCACGCCTAACTAAAATATGACCTGGCATAACAAAGCCGCCGGAAAATATGCCCACAGACTCTTGCAAACGAGGGGTTTTGGGACCAAAATAGTTGGAATTTAACACTGAATTCTAGTAATTTCGTTTAAACGTTTTGTACACTTTGTGAGGCCGCAGCTCTCGCTCTGAATAATTTACAGTTACCGCAAATTCGAGCGCCGACGAAACTAAATGTGCCCCTAATCTTACCGATCTCGATAAGGCATTGGGGAGATAGATAAACACGTTATAAAAGAAACATTTCAATAGATGTGATTCTAGCGAGGCCACTAAATCTAATCATAATCCTAAATGCAACTAACTGTCATATATGCAACGCTCACACAGTAACATTAGGCAGCTGTCAAACTCGAGCGCGAGACAGAAGATGTCCCGCAGCGGCGGAGTGAAGAGCACGGCACAGTGACTCCATATTTGTATTTTTATTAATTTTTAAATATGATAAATGTTAAGAAACTCTTAGCAATGATAATGTAATCCTATGTGTCGATAAAGAAATATACTTTACGGCCCTACAAATACAGTATTAATTCCATTAATGAGAAGCACTTACGATTGTGACTCTAGTTTATCCAACTCACACAGCTCGGCTAGAAATTACGTGCACTCTTGTAACTGGGCACTAGGTTTAAATCGTAGGTTTAAACAATCGGGAATGTGTCTTGCAATTGATATTTTAAAGGTGAACGGTGCAGCTGAAAATCACGTCGAGATAAATCGATTTTCTTTTAAAGTTTAAAGTCGAATAGGTACGTTATTCTACTTACTTGAACTTGCTTCACTTAGTCCATTGCAGGGAATTTATATAATCTAATAGAAGTCTTTTTCCCAGCAGTGTGACAATAAAGCGAGCTAAGGAAAGAGCTATGCTTGGCATTTCTCTGGTAGATAGCATAAGAAATGAGTATATCCGTCAGAGAACAACAGTGGTTGACATTGCTCATAGAATCAGTAAGCTGAAGTGGCAGTGGCTCGTCACATCTGTCGTAGAACCGATGGGGTATACGAGTTCTCAAATGGAGGCCACGAACGGGTAAACGTAGCGTGGGACGTCCCCCGACCAGATGGAGGGGTTGTAGCAAGGTGTCTGGCAGAGACTGGATGAAAAAGGCCGAGAGTCGGATTGAGTGGCGTACTTTGGGAGAGGCCTACGTCCAGCAGTGGACTGATACGGGCTGATGATGACAATAAATACTAACAAAAAAGCAATTTATTCAAATTACCATTGCTGCAATAAACATCACATCAATTCAGACAAACCCATTGTAGTCTACAGGGTGGCCTTGAATTCATTCGACAAAATTAAATAGATGGTTAGGCTTGTGACATATAGGAATTATGCACATCGTTTAAGTAAATTAAACAATTTGGGGAAAAATAAAAAATAAAATTTACAATAAATTCAACTGTCAAAAAAATGATAAATTTGAAGTGCATCGTTACTGTGCTTTGGAGTTTATTTTTTAATTTTTAAGGTATTTTTAATGTTTTTGCAACGATTTCCTTCACTGGGATTTGACCTAGGTCATTTCTAAAGTCACTGTGTGACTTGTGACGGAATTAGTTCATTTTTTTGCAATTTTGATTTACTACAAAACCTTACCAATTTAATATTTATCATGAGTACAACCCCCCAGTTTCAATTTGTCGAATGAATTCAATTATTTATCTGGGATCAAACCTAGGCCTCCGTAACTCGAATCTAGTGCTCTAACCACAGCTCCGAGCTCTCTATAATATTGTCTTGTCAGGTATTACCAAGTTTGGGCGAAAATCTTATAAACTTTTACCTCGAAGCAATATTGCGCGCGGCACGGAACTACGAAGTCATTTTCAGCACCTTATTAAAGAGCAAACCCATGGTACAGTATATCTACGTGTAATTGAGTTACACGAGGTATATTATGGAGACGAGGTTGGTATATTTTAATGAGAATACTGATTTAATATGCCGTTCATTCTCAGCTATTAAGGGTCTTCTATGAACCAACTAGCGCCGCCAATCTTTGAAAAATAATATCTTCCAATTTACAAAATTTTATTAAAAAAAGCTATTTTTTAAATGCTTATTTATAACGTGATTCAATGTCGGTAAGTTGTAGTTCGCATAATTTCGAAAAAGGCCGTTTTTGGCACATTTGAGAACTACAACTTTGCTTGTCGCAATTATGCCATGTATTGTATATTAAAAAATAGTGTTTATCCTAATAAAGATTGTGTACGTAGCTTTTTTTAATAAAAATTAATAATTTGTAAGATATTATTTTCTTAAGATTGGCGGCGCTAGTTGGCTCATGGAAGGCCCTTAAAGAAATTATTACAAAAACTAAATCCTGTGCTTTTAGGCATAAAATATATCCTATATTTTGGCAGGGAAATAAAACTACGCCAACAAAAATCTGATTTTTTCTCGTATTTATAGTACCCTACATTTTGATATATATATTTTGTATGAATAACTATTTCGGTTTAGATATACTTTTCATTTTAAAAGACACGGAAGGGGTATGTTTTCGATTTTTTTCTATCGAGCGAAGTTTGTCCAATCGTGTATCGGTATTCATTAGTCTCTAAATAGACACCCCAAGATTGCTATATATTTTTTTCAGACGTTTAATTCTAGTAGTTAGTGCTGTAGCCTTAGTTGAAAAACTGAAAATACGCGCATACGAAGCCTTAAGCTGTTTTTAAGGTCATAAAGAAATATACATCGTCACTCATCAGCTCACATCAAGTGTTTTATACTCGTATATTATGTAAACAAATATAGTCGTCTAATTACTTGTTGTTAAGCACTGAAGGAATTAATACAATGAATCTGTTCGTCATTGTGATAATAAAGTTTGGTGATGGTTTATCACGAAAAGTAAATTTGACTTTCATTAACGACAGTAGAAAGAAAATGTATGAGATTCAGATTTGCTAATAGAAAAAGCAAATCTCAATCCCATACAGTTTTCTTTATATTCTACTGACTAGGCCAACAGATCTAGTAATGTTTATTGTGCAATAATCACAACAATGCCTAAAATCATATGTAATTTTTATTTAATGAATCCACTCTCGGGGTCACCCATGGTGTGCTGCTTGGAGAACGAGAGTCGATCAATAATACCACAATAGGTTATCTTGAAAATGGCGGGAAACGACGGTTGCGAAATTGTTTGATAATTTTCCTTTTAATGTCTACAGGGACTATTTTGTGTTTAATATCACGTTAAATTAATCAGAAAATGTTCGCGAATGACAGTACGGTGAAGTTATTGGATTATTTATGCAAGATCTGAAGTTTCAAGCTTTTATCAAGAGTTCCCGCTACAAGCTCGGGAGTGAACGTGACTGTCGAGCTGCTTCGTCCAGAGTGATGACGCTACGGCGGCTCCTCTGGATGAAGACATGAAGACGCGGCTACCCAGTGTGAAGACGCTACTGCGACTCCCCTGGAGGAAGATAGAAGACTATTGAATATATTGAATTTTCTGTAACATGACATTGGCGTATCAGTCTACGTATGTATTGCTTAGAGATCTGACAAAGACCAGAGAAAAAAAACAGTTGGCACTTGTTTTACACTGTGACGTCTTCGACACGACGCGTAGCGCGAAGTCTCCGCGGAGTAGGCAGAGCAAGAAGGCGCTACAAAGTAAATACTTGCTGCCACAGACCACTTACCCCATAGACATGAAATCGGTACAAATTTGCAAGCGAAAAATTCTATCAAGGGCCTATCCCTTGATAGAATTTTTCGCTATTAGACGAAGCGGGGGGCAGGGGCGCCATATTAAACCCGTTTCGATATCTCAAGGTTACGCGTGTCGCGAAGCAATTTAGCGCTCATGTGCAGGTAGAAACGGGCGTCCTCGTGTTACAGGTCTATGGGGTAAGTGGTCTGTGCTTGCTGCAGATTGAAGTACAAAAAACCTTGGTAAAAAGAAAAAGCTCATTGCATGCACCCTAAAAATGCATTGCATTCCGGAAGAATGCGCATAAAAACAACGTTTATTCAATTCTGTAACCGATAGACGGTTGCAGGATGTCGCCGGTAAATCACCCCTGTTCCGCTCCCGGGGGTAGGCAGATAGGGGTAGGTGCACCGCGAAAATCCGCGCAAAACGAACACTAGATGAGTTATGAGGAATAACTTCCATTCCGAACGCAAAGTTGGTGATTAAACCCGGTGTACAGGTTTCGTATGGCTTATTGAATCGGAATTTAACCTCGAATTTGTTTGGGGAAAAGGAGACATCATAAAAAAGCTTTATTGACAAAAAAAATACAGTTCTTTTGGGGCCTACTATGTTGTTCTACCAGTAATACTTGGAAATCGAGAGAAGCGATAAACGTCTGTAATAATGACTATGTATGCAGTCCAGCCCCCTTAGCAAGAACTCTTATATCAGGATTACTTCAATAATACTTTCTTATTTCGTATCATGACATCCTTAATAAGTTTTAGAATTAAAACTATAGTGAGCCATTACTACAAATTATTATATATAAACGGATATCACTCACTTATATTGTTAAAGTCGGCAATTAGACCGACAGTTTCGACCGATTTCGACGGTCTTTTTCAAGGTGAGCGCGCCACGCCCGCGTCGCCGTTGACGTTTCTTCGCGCACTGCGGATGAGCGCCCTCTGTGCGCGCTCCGAGATAACTTGTCCCGCCGCCGACGACGGTGCGTTCGATGGCTGTAGCTGGATTCGTTGATCGATCTCACTTGTCGGGGAGTTACCGCCACTCCCGTTAGGTCCTGTCACGCAGTATGTACTCACTGCGTCTACTCCGCATTCACTCACACTCCTAACATCGGATACGGCCCTGAGTACGGGCTTCCACGTAGCAGGCAAGGACCAACCGCAATCTCTGTTGAAATTGGGCCGTCGTGCAATCTCAATCGCTTCCCTGATCTTGCGTGGCACAAAGAACTTTTCTCGCGCAAGAACAGTTGCTTTGTCAAAGCGTATGTAATGACCCGTGTCCGTATCCATAGCGTGTTCTGCGACTGCTGATCCAACGCTATCCAGGGTTCTCACTGACCGTATGTGCTCTGACAATCTTGTAGCCACGTTTCGCCTCGTTTCGCCTATGTAACTCTTGCCACAGTCACAAGGCACCATGTATACACCCGGGACATTCAATGGGTCTCTGTCCTTGGGCGAGCGTAAAAGCTGTCTTAGTTGTGTAAGGGGACGGAAAACTGTCTTAATGCTATATCTCCGGCGTAATAAGTTTCCAATTATATCCGTCACCCCCTTCACAAAAGGTAAGTATACTGGGGATCTATCTACGGACGGCCAACGTGTGCTCTCAGTCCTGTGTGCCACTCTCCAGCTCTGCCTCCACCGGTAACCGTTGCTCTCAAGTGCCTGTCTCACATGTGATAGCTCATCGTTCACATACTGTGCGTCACATAGGCGTAACGCTCTATTGATGAGAGCCCGTGGCACTGAGTAAAGATGTGCAGGGTGATGATGCGAGTCCGCCCTTAGATATCGGTCCGTATGAGTAGCTTTCCGATAAACCGTGTGACCCAGTCGACCTCCGACTCCCCGTTTCACCAATACGTCCAAAAAGGGGAGGGCACCATCCTTCTCCTCCTCGATCGTAAAGGTAATATTTGGATGTATCTGATTAATGTCGGTCAAAAATTGCATCACATCATCTTTCCTCATGATAGAAAACACATCATCCACGTATCGCCACCAGTGTCTAGGCCCAGCCGAGGTCTTTTTCAAGGCCACTCCTTCGAACCATTCCATGAAGATGTTCGCTACCACTGGGGCTATGGGTGACCCCATCGCCACTCCGTCAATCTGCAAGTAATACTCTCCCCGCCAGACAAAATAACCACTTTCGAGACAGAACTTAATTAGACCCATGTAGTCATTAGGGACATCAGACGACTTCAGCAAATCTGTGATTATAGTCAGAGTCTCCTGCACCGGTACATTCGTAAATAGTGAAGTCACATCGAAACTGACCATTACCTCATCGTTTGAAATGCGTACGTCCTCAATCAACTGGATGAAATGCGTTGAGTCCCTGACATAACTCTCCGTCGTTCCTGTCAAGGGCTGCAGTACATCAGACATGTAACGTGAGGCCTTATATGTGGGTGAATCAATCTGGCTAACAATAGGTCTCAACGGCCAGTTGGGCTTATGAATTTTAGGCAAACCATAGATTTTTGGTGGAGTCGGGTTTTGCGGACGTAACCTCTTATATAAATCGTCAGGTAACGAACGCAACAACTTAGCCAATTTGTCCTTAATAAGCTTACTTTAAGGTCGTCATGGTACGAAATAACAAAGTATTATTGAAGTAATCCTGCTATAATAGTTCATGGTAAAGGGGCTGGTATGCTATTCATTGCAACCCTACAAAGCCGATCTATTTCCTGATACGGTCTCAAAAAAATCCATTTGTAAAGCAAACATGCGTTCTTTTTTAACGTTCACCATTCATTTAGAGCTCCTAATGTTGGTACGCGTTCGTGTACGGATTTTAACCGGGTCAGTCCAATCATGCTAATGAAAACGAGGCATGCAACCCGGCCCTGAGTTTTAACCTCTATGTAGAGTGCCTTTGACTGACGTGTTGGCTGAAACCAAAGCCAAAGTTTTGATTTTACTTTCACTTTCGTTCGATGCAAGCAAGTTACAAATGAACCAAAATTAGTTCTGCAACATTTCAATTAATGGAAATAAAATGACATTGCCACATTTCAATGGAGCTTTGCCCCACCTACAAAACTACGTGACCATTTAAGCTGTACCTATCATTTTGTTGGGGACTTATTACAGGTTTCATATTGCATAATCATAATCAATATCGGTTTCTACTACTCTCGCAACTCCTATAGAAGAGTAACAAAAACAATGAATAATTCGCTTCCATTTCGTACTATTTTCTGAATTTTTAATTAAGCTGTTTTTTTCGACTCGCTTAATGTACAAAACTTTATTTTAAACCAATAATTTTAATAAAAAACGGAGATATTTTTACATTTATTCGTTATCTTGTACATCATGCGGTTAATGGTGGGGCAGAAACTGGCATTGTCATTTAGGATTTTGTATTTTAACTTTTGACATTTCATTAAAATAATATAAAATTTAGAGGTTTTTGCATAGATCGATTCAGATCGATAGAAGTCATAGGAATAATCAAGCCACATTTGTTTACTACATTTGATTTTCATCCTGGAAAGGTCATTCATTACGTAGGTTCATGGAATACGTTTCACGAAATTTGGGAGTCGTTAAGCCTAGAGTAAACATCATCACACGGTGGTCAACGGCGGGTGTTATAAGAAACCAAAACACCCGTACAGATAGATAATTGGTAGCAGAGTCGATGTTAACACTGATTCATAGTCAAAAATGCATTCCTTACCGGATTTTGTATTTTGTATTTGTACGAATAAATTAATGGATAATTGTTTTTCTAATATATATTATTATCATTACGATCACGTGACTAAGTTATTTCCATGATTTTGTATTGTATAATTTCATTCTAACTATAAAATGCTTGACTTCAATTTTATGTTAATTGTATTTAATAATCTGATGTCCAACACAATGTATTTATTGTTAAGGATAAATAAACTGAACTGAACTGATGGCCCCAGAAATGTTTGGCCACATTTGGCCGAAACCGAACTACTCATCAAACTCTAATTGACCATGTGAATATTCAAGAGCTATTTTCTTACCAGCGTCTGATTTTAGTAGGCAATCTAAACAAAACACCGTTTGATTCCATAATCGGTATGCATATATAGGTATACCGAAGTCAGTAGCCGGGAACCGTTAAAATTAACGATTGGTTGAATGAAAACGGAATTGAATTTTCGAATAGGTTAATTAATATTTCTGCCGGATACTCATTCGGGATTCGATGGAATATTTTGTTTGTTAATCTATTGAAGGTTTGGCGCATTATTGGACGATTCTGATGGGATCTACTTTGAGACAAGAATACCTTCAAAGCATCATAATGTTTAATACTCAATATATATATTGCATTCCATAAGTTATAATACGGATGTTCACATACTTAACATTAAAAGGTTACAATGTTCTTTATGGACCTTGTTTAGGCACAGCAATACGAGAGAGAGACGACATTTTTTGTTCAAATATAATGTAATTTGCAGTAACTAAGTAGTAGTAGGTAGCGATTGTTTATTATATTTTCCCATTTAGAAATTCATCTACTCTGTAATAGCATTTAGCATGTAGGTGTTGTTTTATCAGTCGTGTGAATGTTTTTTCATTTGTTGCATTTTTTATTTCGTTTGGAAGATGATTATATATTTTTATGGACATGTTCAATGTACCTGATAAGTGACCTAGACGACCCAACATTGTGATTCAACAAATATTATAGATTCAATGGCATTCGAATTTCGACCCTATGATCGAGTCAGCGATCGTCGATAGAAAGAATTTCGATCCCGTGGGGTATAATTGATAAAACATTTTTATACTGCCCTTGTAGCACGAGTCAGCGTTAGCGATCGACGCAACGCCGCGGAGCTGTCAAAATGACATTTGTACAAGGCGTTTGACATTAGTTCGACAGCTCCGCGGCGTTGCATCGATCGCTAACACGACTCGTGCTAGCCCCGCTGTTCTCTACATGCAGCGGCTAAATAAACATAAGATACACAAACTTTATAAAGGACAAGTACTTTCTTTTCAATCCGTCCTCTCTCCGGCCAATTTTATAAATCTCATTGCTGATATTCGACATAGAAATGCCGTTAAACCTACTCGTATCAATTTACCAATACCCTTACCTTGCAAGCGAACGTCATGAATAATCTATTTCACTATACTAAAACATCCCGAAATCTATTTGTTTATAAGAAACCCGTAAGTCACATTTCTGAGAGGCAACCTCGAAATGGAACAACAAAGAAAATGAAATTTATGTCGTCGAGGGAACATCCCGCAATAAATCAAAGATAGAAGAATCTGGAGGGAACGTAGGGTTCGAGAGTTCGAGCAAGGCTCGAGTTCCGATATGTCAGTCTGACACGCCTGTGTGTCAGTCACCTTGTTAGGGAACAAATTAGGTATCATTTCGAGCAAACTGTTAAAAAATTTACCACATGACTTGTTAAGGCGCTGACATGAGCCAACTAGCGCCGCCAATCTTAAAAAAATCATATCTTCCAATATAATCAATTTTATTAAAAAAGCTACGTTCACATTGTTTATTGCTATAAATATTATTTTTTAAATGCTTATTTGTAACGTGGTTCAATGTAGGTAAGTTGTAGTTCACAAATGTGCCAAAACCGGCCGTTTTTCGCAATTATGCGAACTACAACTTACCGAAATTGAATCACGTTATAAATAAGCATTTAAAAAATAGTATTTATCATAATAAACATTTTGTAAATAGCTTTTTTAATAAAATTGATTATATTGGAAGATATTATTTTATTAAGCTTGGCGGCGCTAGTTGGCTCATGGAAGGCCCTTAAGAAGTTGTTACTGAATAGAATCGAATCAATAGATGAATACTTCAACGACGAAAATGTATAGAGACAGGGTGTCGCCAGATTCACATGATTGATTGATTTAATTTTAATTGTTATAGTTATAGGATATTATTCATAAACGTGATTTAAAGTTACGCCACTGTATAGCCACCCTGTCCCGTTCTATCTTAACCTTTTTTAGTAAAGTGTGAAAAAGATAGAAACACGATTGAAAGGAAGTGAGGTTTAACAGCAATAGTGAAGTAGGGTTTAGATGGCTAATAATAGGAATAGTTATATAATTACCGAGTTCTTAAGTAATTGTATTCTTATTATTTTAAAAGATGTGCTGCTGAGAGTTTTTTGCCACTTTTTCTACTCAGCGTTGGCACCTTTTCCTTGCACAGCGTTCCTAAATTAAACAATTTGTGGAAAAATAAAATATTTACAATAAATTCAACTATCAAAATAAAAATTTATGTGCATCGTTACTGTGCTTTGGAATTTTTACATTTTAAGGTATTTTTAATTTATTGCAACGATTTATTTCACTGAAATTTCACCTAATGGTCATTTCTAAAGTCATTGTGTGACTTGTGACGTACTTAGTTCTATTTTTTGGAGTTTTGTGCTAAAAAAACCTTACCAATTTTATATATATCATGAGTGAGAGTGACTAGGGCTGATCGGGGAGCAAACCTGGGGCTTTCCCCATCCTAACAACTACGCCACCGAGCTCGCAATAAACGCAAATACAGTTTCATAAAACACCTACAGAGGAATAGACATAATAAAAGTACTATACGAACGAGTGGCTGCGGCGGCATGTTCTCTCGCCGTCCTATTTTCCTTGCTCCACTTTTCCAATGCACTTGCGAAATTTATTCGCGAAATAAAACCATACTGAAACCGTTGATATAGCATATTTTTTGTTCTATTATTTTTCTAAACGATTTAGTACCTGCGCAGAGTGCAATGTAATTTCATTATTTTCGCATTGCTCGAATGAAAATCAGGGGAAAGTGGGGCGAGGTATCGCTGGTACACTCGAAAACAAAGAAAAGTATACACAGGTTTGGATTTACTCAACATCGATTTTTAAAAAGATTATAGTCGTTTGTCTCTCTAAAATAGACCTAGACTAGGTAATAGGCTAGACCGATTTAGCTAATTTTAATCTTGAAATATTTGTGGAAGTTTAGGGAAGGTTTAAACGTCGAGAAAAAATGGAAAAATTTAGAGGAAAATTGTAAAAATATTTTTATTATTATTTTACAATAAACAATGTTAATACCTGTCAAACAGGACAATGTCTGTCGGGTCAAATAGGATGCACTCTAAACTACCTACTAGTGGCAACTTATTTACAATCATAGAAGTAGTGTTTGTAAAAATTTCAACCCTAATTGTACTTTCCTAGGTGCTATTTTACATTTGTTAGGAGTCATATCATACGATCTTTATAACTGCTAGACCAAACCGAGAGTGATGCTGCCGAATTTACCACTACCATTCTCTAGAGGTGTAAACTCAGCAGAGAATGAAGCATCGGCCGAAATTACTATATTAATTTTGAAAAATGGTAAACTCGGCACAAGCCGTGATTTTTCTTGAACGAGTTGCCCATAAGCCTCGTATAAAATAGAATACCAAGTATACTGTGTGTTATGACATTTTGTAATTAAAAAATATATATGTTTACAATTAGAATTCATTGTTTTGATATTTTCTTGCATATGCGATAGCGCATATGCATAGGCGAATCGAAAATCTAAATGATAAATATCAATTAAAAACGTGATTTCTAACTGCAATGTTAGACATGAACTTGAGTAATTGCACAATTACTGGATAGATGTCGTTACCGTCTCTCAGACGAGAATAGGGAGACAAAATTCACGATCTGGATACGAATCACGATGGCTCTGTTGGAATAGAGCTTGCCACGGAATGGCGAGGTCCCGGGTTCGAATCCCGGTCGTGATGAATTTTTTTTCTCCATTTATCATTTAGAATTCATTGATTTATTTACAATTGTAATTACTTAAATTAGTTCCTGTTTACTTTCTTCTGTGCTAGACTGTACTAGGAGCAGGGGTCGCGTAAACTTTTATTAATAAAAGAATAAGTAACTGTAGGCGAAGAAATGCCTTCAAACATCCGGCTCGACGTGGGAATAATAAAAAAGTAAGAGAAATTGATGAGCCACGCGCCGCAGCGCCCTCGCAGACTAAATCCAACCTGAGGTTCAACTCACATTGGTAGCGCGACACGCAGTATAACTGAGAAGTGTAAGTATTTTATTTATAATATCATCTTGTTATGTATAATTATTATAACTAACCTCACAAAATACATTAAAAACTAAGTACTTAGAAATATTTAAAAACTACCTAAAAATAATAAATGACATTGCCACATTTCAATGGAGCTTTGTCCCACCTACAAAACTACGTGACCATTTAAGCTGTACCCATCATTTTGTTGGGGACTTATTACAGGTTTCATATTTCATAATCACAATCAGTATAATTTTCTACTACTATCGCGACTCCTGTAGAAGAAAAACAAAAACAATGAATAATTCGCTTCGATTTCTTACTATTTTCTGACTATTAGGCTGTTTTTTCGACTCGCTAGATGTACAAGACTTTGTTTAAAACCAATAATTTTAATAAAAAACGTAGATATTTTTATATTTATTTGTTATCTTGTACATCTTGCGGTTGATGGTGGGGCAGAATCTGGCATTGTCATTTATAGCTACCTAAAATTATCTAAAACTATCTAAAAAATTGGGCATTCTTGGAATCATATCTTGTTATTATTTTTGAAGGTAACATTATCAAATACTATACCAACCTACGTCCTGAACAGATAAATACGTTAAAAAAGTTATATTACAACACTTCAGAAAGCGATAAAAATAACCTAAATGTATGAGGCCCGTAATCCATCTGCATTAACCCGTTGGATGCCCAAGCTTGCTAACAATTAATTTCATTATAAATATAAGTAATCAAACCTAAATATCCACCTTATATAATTAGGTGACGTCACGACATATATAAAATGACGCAAAGAGACTCAGTAATGTGTCAATCTCAAAGCATATTCCTCTCAATGATTAACAGGATAATATGGGATTTAGCGTTACAAATATAAAGGTACTCACTACCCAAAGATGAGACTCGCAAAAAGACGACGACGGGATTAAATGATTTCATTAGTAGTAATACAAGCACGGAGACTTCACCCTTATTTCCCATGCTAGAAAACCTGTTTTTAATATTATTAATATACTTCTAAGAATAATCTATCACACTAATAACGCAAACGATATATACCTATTTTAATATTGGATTTATTTTTAGTTGTGCAATTGTAAGAGTGTATATTATTATCATTCATTCTCCTCTGCGACGGACAGCGTCGCATGGCGTCCCCAATATGAATTTACCCCAACGCCATTTTTTTTTAAACTGGTAAATTCTTGGTGCAAATAAGCTTTTATGTTTGCGTTACCGGAGTCGTGTTGATGAAATATATTGCGGAGTAAGCGGTTTATGGGTCAGGTGAGTATGAATTTATTCTAAAATGTTGGTCCCTGCAACTTAATTCTGGCCCGGAGACTACACTACATTTCTTTAATATATAAAATGCCTAAATCTGATCATGTGTTCATCCTGAGTAGGTAGGTATACATCTGACTAAATAAGGGCCCGGGCCCACGGACGCAGTGCGCGAACCGAAATATCGTTAATTGATTATATTTTATTAGTTATATTCCATTAAAGATCGGTATTATTACTTATTATTCATGTTTTAAGCATTTAAATAGTGTAACACAATATTTTTTTTTTTGGAGTTTTGAGCATTACCTTGTATGGAGAGGCCCCAGTGTGCGGCGCCCGTGTGGCTCGAGGCCCGGACGGATAGGAGGAAGGTGATGGATGAATGGATTATGCATTTTGGGCTATTACAGCCCACAATGGGGAGTGCTCGGGGCGCTAGTCGGGTCGCGGATGTATCGCAGTTCCCGTGGCTCGGCAACAATGGCACGAGGTGGAACACCCCAGAAAGTTTAATCGGTATTCCGCCCCTTCAGGGCGGCGAGCCCGACATAATCAATACGCTCCCCCGGGCGTGGTGGTACATGATTACATGTTTTACCTGGGTCAAAAAAAAGGTATACATCTGAAATTAGTACATCGATGTTCCACAGATATACCTAGGTATATTGATGGTTAAATTTTTATTGTGCTTCATCCTTTTTTTGGCAAAACTAATATAGGATGGAGTTTGTATGTAATTAATAAAAGATGACGTCACTTTATGACAGTATTTTCGGTATCTGTAGATCCATTTTTTGTCCCAGGTAAAACACGTGCGTGAGGAGTGTGTTGAATATGTCGGACCCGCCGCCCTGAAGGGGTGGAATACCGACTAAACTTCCTGGGGTGTTCCACCTTGTGCCATTGTTGCCGACCCACGGGAACTGCGATATCCGCGACCATGCCTTACAGTATAATATAATTTAAAGACTAGATAGAATAGATGTACTGTATTATAGAAAAGCATATTTAAGTACCTACATAAGAGTGTAACGTTACGTCTATTATAATTTTCTGACGCTAAAATTTATAAACCGATATAAAAGCACAGCGGAGAATAAATTAAAATTATTATAATGCATTAGCTGAAACATGCACCTTTAGCTACAGCAATTAATTTAATTATAATGTTGGTATACATTGTAATTTCAAGTTGTAAGTTCGTGTGTTAGGTAGGTACTATTATTTTCTATGATATGATATTAGTAGTTATCGCTAGATGTCCTATCATAAAAGATTTATAAAAGAAATACCTAAATACCGACGGATCGGACGGGCGCCAACAGACTACCACGGATGACCTGTTCCAACTGGCCTGTGAATAGGCGGACCGTGGGATCCCCCAGCTTAAAGCCTGACCCACACAGCCGCGACCTGCAAGCGGCTTGCGGCATACGGCCATTGAAACGCATGCCCCGCCACATTTTATGCCGTCGTCAACAACCAGTAGGTAGCGGATTGCGGCCTAGGCCTCAGATCGGTACTATTGGACGGTAAAATGCCCAGAAAATGGGACGAACATGCGTTTCAACTGACGGCTGTGTGTGGAACGATGCGCGTGCTAGCATATATAGCAACACTATTCCCATACAAAATATTTTACAGACTGTCATCTTTATTTATTTCATGATTTTTTGCTTTCGTACTTACGTAATAACTAAATGAAATCACTGGACAGAATTAAAACAAAATAAAACCCCAAAACGTAGCTCAAAGTTGCAACATGAACTATTTGCCTGTTCACTCGCAGAACTCTCGAGCAAATTTCAAAAACATTGCTAAAAAGCCCGAGTTTTCCGTCAAAACTTTATTAGGTATAAAACGTTGCAATGTCGGCCGAAAGTACCGGGCCATTATTAAAATTCTCACAGCCAACGTTGAACCATAACAATATTTTCAAGCCAGTAAGCTGGAAGGGAAAACTGCGCTTAAATGGATGGATTTGGCATATTTTATGATAATATTAAGACGTACAAACGGGCTCGGGAATTTCTGGGGGTTATTATAATCACCTAGTTGAACACAACACTCGTGGAGTGAGAAATTGCCGACACCTTTCGCGTGCGATACTCATTTTTCTTAACGAATTTGTGGAAAAGAAGCTTTATTTTTGTATTGGTATGGTCGAAAATTGAGATAATTATACAGGGGGCCGCAATAAGGTCATAGAATACTAAATATACTAAGGTTTCCTGCGTATAGTAAGTAATAGTATAACTTGACCTAATAAGTATATTTTTATTATATCTAACTATCTCGGCACATTTGAGACACATAATTGAACAGGTTTTATAAAAAATACACTAACGAGATGATAACAAATGTTTTAGTTTCACAGCCACTATTTCTGTATCTACATTTATTTATAACGAAAAATAACAAGGATCTATTTCGTGTTTTTTTTTAAATTTATTTACTCAACAATAATTTTACACATTTTACTTAGTTCTAAGCTTCGCCAAATTGCATAACAATTTGTTGGCGAACATTTGCACTCACTTAACATCTGTATATACACAACATATGTCGCAGTCAGACGGTCCCAGCTAGACACTTCGTAAAGCGCCGAACCACACCATCTAACTACGACATTGTACATTTTGGAAAACCAAATTTTTGTTTTATTGTTGAGATATTATTTTGTTAGTAATATAACTTATCATATTATATAAGTTTTGCTCTTTCAAAAATAACTTCTAGAAAACCTACACACAATACATGGACTATATTGAAACCCCCATTTCAAACACACGCATGCCAACCAATCGTCGGCCATTTGCACCCCACCGCAAAAACCCTATGCGATGGACAAATATCACGCACAAAAACCGCTATATCCGATTACTTCTTGCCCCTTGTCCCTTCTCAGATTAAATTTCTTCGGGAAACGATGAGCGTCCCTATACTGCGCTAGAGGGATGCAGGTTATGTTAGATCGGGAATGAAACCGAAGCCAATGTGTTTAGTACGTGCACATATTATGGTCTCACGGAATTTAACCCTTGATGGCCAAAGATTTTACGATTCTAAGGCCTACTTGCAATAAAAGATAACGCTAACTTAACCCGAGAAAATTTTATGTAGTTTTCACAGTTTAAGTCTTTAACTCTAGAGTTATCTTTTATTGCAAGTGGGGGTTATAGTATTCACTTTGAGCCAAGAGCAATCATCGTGTATGTCAGGTGGCACAACAGGTCTTATTTGGGGGCTAGCTCGACAGGCAATTTGTAATTATATCCTATTTCATTATTGTCACTTTTCTATTCCTTCCTTGCTAAAAACGTATCACTCATCCTTTTATATTTTGCATTCGCACCGTATTTGCACTGTATATTACAAAGTTAGATCTGCCATCATTTTGGAATGGCGGATTGATTTTTTACCATTTATTTAATTTTCTTTTTACATATTACTCTAAATAACTTGACATTAGCGAAACTATATCTTTAATAAGAGTAGAAGCCATTACATAAAATAGAATCGATTTCACCAATCGTTTAAAAAATCGTGACGAAACTAAAGTTGTGACCGTAACCCAATTTAAGTCCCACGCGTGACTCTACCCAGTATATGGATGAGAGTCAAAACGACGTGTAAAGTCAAGAGGTTTTGAGTGGCTCTCGATTCGAGCGGGGTTGTAAGCTCGAAATGTCATTACTACCCGTCAGGAGCACGGTATTTGAACGGGTTTTGGAACGACGTTTGAGAGTTAAGTCGGGAATTCTCTCAAGAAACCCATTCTGATAGAGACGTGAAGATTTTGTACTGCGCCTCGTGTAGGACTAAATGTTAAATTCCTGCGTTGGAATGAAGGGTTGGAAGTAAGTGATAATGGACAACGTATCTTCTTCCTGTTAACAAGTTAAGAGGAAGTCGACTTGTAGTCAGTACGGTTTTGATAATAATATGCTAGTTGACCCCAAAAAACATTGGTCTTAAATAGTTCACACAATATCTCTTACAATCTCTTAATTTCATTGTAACCTTCTGTAGTTAAGTATCAATTTTCTTCAAAAGTCAAAGTCATATTTCTTAATTGCAAGTAAGCACGTTGTGTACATTTTTGCACGTCAACATATTTTTGAATTTCCATTTACATCACTTTGCAAGGAAAAGGTGCCAACGCTGAGGAGAAAAAGTGGCAAAAACTCTCAGCAGCACATCTTTTAAAATATTTATAACTAGGTATTACACAACTATTACTATTGTTAGTAATCTACACTTTATCCCATAATCATACACTAGAAAACATCAAAATTAGCAGCAAAATTTTCTTAGCTGATGTTTTTAGCTAAAACAACTATACTCTGTTCTAATCAAATTTTCCAAGAAAGTAAATAAACCACTAACCGCACTTAATTATTTACGAATTATAATTTGTCTAATATAAGCGACACACACCATGCATGTTCATCGTTTAAATAGTCATATATTCTGTAATACGCCTTCTGTATACTATTATGTTAGTATGATAGCAAAAGAATAAGTTAGCAACGATCATCAAACAACACCTTTTAGGAAAAACTGTATAACTCACAAAGAGCATAACACAAAAACGCCAGATTAAAACGAAGCGAAAAGAATAATTCACGTAGAGTACATATCACTTGTCGAGATTCGCTCAATTTATTTTGAAGACGCGTGTTACGAGCATTGTATGATGTTCTCGCCGTGTCATTCCCGTAATGTGCCGGAGAGAGTGATAACTCGGAAAATATATTTTTTATGTAGCTAAGGACCGGAATTTTTGGATGCGAAAAATGTTTCGGAGTGATTCTGGGTATGTTATGCATGTGGGAGATTTTTTTTATTAGTTTTATTATTTAATAGACTCGTCATTTTTGTCATTGGCAATTGTGTCGATTCCAGAATCGTAACTAAGCGAGTGTTGTCGATTGTATTTAATAAATTAACAGACAAAAAATAGCCATAAATGTAACTACTTAATCAATGTATGCATATTTTAATTTAGATTAATTTATGCAATATACATCTACGAATATTCACTCTAAGAATATTCACCTATGTCTTTAGAATGACCGTAAGGTGGAAGAGCGGAGCCACCTAACACAGGTACCTGGTACTTAACAGGAGAACCCCGGCAACATTGTATACCTAGACTAGTTGAGAAAGAAAGAAATATATTTTCATTTTCATATTTTCATTTCACATAATATGTTTTTTGAACTAAAAAGGTAATCATCAACTATTCAAATTTCCAAATGACTATATACAAGTCGGAGAAATATGATTTGTTTACGTATATGGTATTTTAGTGACAGTGTCGTAAAAATATCGTTTTGTAAGTTTATGTTTTAATAAATTATTGAAACTAAAAAAAAAATCGAGACCCGCTCACTCTAACGTAATGTAGCATGCGAGAGATAGTGACAGTTGCGTTTAGGTTAGGAGTTAGTGGCCACGATTTTCGGTAGTAGATATCTTCCTTTGTTCCTCTGGGGTTGTATTCTGAAGCAATTCCATCTCTGGGCGAAGCTCAGCAGTCTAAGTTAACTCCTGAACTGTAATGAGACTCTGGCATCTATGAAGTGCTCGGAATTGCAGAAAACTCCAATGTATAATTTTTTGCGAATATTTTCTGATTTATTTAATAAATCAGTAAATCATTATCAAATTTGAATCTGTAGGTATCTACTATCATATGTTCCTGACATATTGAATCCTGATAGAATAGTAAAATAATACAATCTTTAGTTAGCCGCCAACGAATTGAGTTAGTTAGTCAGTGAGATACAAAAAAATCCCCAAAAATTATGTTTATTGAGTTATTGCTGTAATTACTGAAAACTCTACCTTCTGCATAGGCATTAAGTACCTGAAACAGAATTTCCTCGTCTCAAATATGATGTAACGTACTTATTAAAATGTGTATTTCTTTGAAATATATTCAGAGGATTGTCAAAAGATATCATTAGGCTTCTGAAAGGAGTTTGAATAATATATTTTCACAATAATCTAATCTTATTTGTGTAATCAGAATTTTTTAAGAGATCGTAGCGCAATTGCGAGTACGGTCAACCGCACATCAAGTGGAATATACGTGACGGTAATACAGTTTAAATTGCAATGGTTTTGTATACCGCAGCCCAAATCAAGTGTCTTAATTTGTAAACAAACATGATCGTCTAATTATCTGTTGTGATGTAACACTGAAGGAACTGATTGATGGAACCTATTCATTATTGTGAAATTAAAGTGATCCGATCTAATAATGTGAAAATAACTATGCAATAATCACAGAACAGCTTAAAATGTTAATAATAATGATATGGGCTAATGATGATGATAGAAGACGTGTCAAAAAATTGTAAAAACCTACCTACGTCGTTTCTAATACGGCTAAAATTTTAAAATCGACGTTACTATGTCAGACATCCAATTTTCACAGTGAGGTAGTTTAATGAAATATCTTCCTCATCACAAATCCTTGGGTTCAATGCAATATGAACCGTCGACGAGGTGACATGACAAGTAGGGTTGAACCTATGTTCCCGACGTGAAGTGTAATAACAATTTGAAGACGTTTAGGGTAGAATTTCGCGTGCCTTTGCGAATTCCATCACTTCAGAATGTTGGCAGATTGTATTTGTACGGACAACAGCAGATCAATGGTAATATTGTTACCATTTATTTATTAAATAGTAATAAATAAATAAATAAATGGTAATATTTGCAGTACGATTTTAAATCTTACCACGCAAATAATAAGAACGGTCTGAAGTCCAAAGTGTTACACTTGATCTGCTGTTAACTGTACGTGTAATGTTATTGTGGAATTTATAGAATCTATATGCACATACAGAATGATTATACTTAGGCGGATTTAATGTCACACTTTTTCAATATATTTTTTTTAATAATAGACAGTAAATAGCTAACATTTATGATTATCTGTACTATAGTGTTCAAAGACATAATATTATATCTATATTCCATATTCAATTAAGAGCCTGACATGAGCCAACTAGCGCCGCCAATCTTAAAAAAATAACATCTTCAATTTTAATCAATTTTATTTAAAAAAAACTATGTACACAATCTTTATTACGATAAATACTATTTTTTACATGCTTATTTACAACGTGATTCAATTTCGTGAAGTTGTAGTTCGCATAATTACAAAAACGGCCGTTTTTGACTTATTTGTGAACTACTGCTCAGCTTGTCGGAATTATGATATATATTGTATATTGAAAAATAGTATTTATCCTAATAAAGATTGTGTACATAACTTTTTAATAAAATTGATTATATTGGAAGATATTATTTTTTTAAGATTGGCGGCGCTAGTTGGCTCTATGAAGGCTCTTAAGGAGAGTGGCTCAAAATCGATCGAGGTCTAGTCAAAGGTCACAAGAGATACACATAATATTTGAGAAAAACTTTTACTCGTAAAATACAATCTACAACCCTATTAAATAACAAATTGTGGTTTCAAGGGTCCTCTTTCCAAAGCAGTAAACTACGGAACCCTTGTTCGCTGTACACGGTCGTCACGGTCAGAACTTTCTGTTTGACAACGTATTGGACTAGCGGACAGTTGGAAGCTTCTTTAGAGATAATCCTTTTCTAAAACACATGCTTATGTTGTCGTATACCAACGTGTACTAAAATTTCAGCTTAGCTTAAGGCAGTACCTACAATTGATTTTAGATTTTTCCTTCATCGAAACCGTGGTTTCGAGTAAAGAAAAGAGTTACGTATGAGAATCATTTTTTCCTCGTCCGAAACTGGTTACCAAACTCCGGCAACCTACGTCGTAGATTTGCTACGCCGCCGCTGAGCGCGTAGCAGCTACGCCGTAGCTGATCGTAAAACTCTACCCAAGTTTTCTCTATAAATTAAAATGATACTAAATGGTGAAGCGTGGTTACTATACAGGGTGTAACGGAAAGGATATATGTAGCCGAAGGGAGGGTGTTCTGTATCGGTAACTGAAAAACTTTTTTTGTACGACTTTTCGAATAAAAAATCAAATCAAATTAATGTCTCATCAGATCAGCTGACCGGTACGAAATGTATGAAAAGTCAAAAAATTGATTCGCGAAAATCGAAAGTCGTACAACAAAAGTTGTTCAGTAACCGATACTGAACACCCCCTTCGGCTACATATACCCTTTCCGTTACACCATGTATATATGGAATACGCGCCTCTGAATTTGACTAAATAAATCATTGTTATCCAAACGCATGACATGTGCCATAATTGGACAAAAGTTGTTTCCGCATAAGGAGCTTACTTCCAAAGTGAAGGGTTCGACTGAAGCATAGTCCGTGACAAACTACTTGGGACTAATTTCCTGTTCTCACGAACATTTACCGTACACTAAGTGATTTCTAATACTAGCAGTGATTTATAGTTTGAAGTGGGAATTAAATTTTAAGATAGCAAAGTTTCATAGCCGATTTGGTAGGACATACTTTTAGCTAAGTTCTGTAATAAGTATAAAGTGCTAGCGTTCACCGTAAAATGAAATTAAATAAAAATAGACTTTATTCTTGCCAATTAATACATTAGGTATAGATTTCGTTGTTAAGTATTGATTATTTATAGATTTCGTTTTACATTAAGATTAGTATTATTATGTTATTATCATTTTTACTTATTATTTTATTTACTTTTTATTTGTTTTTTCAGCAACCCTCACGCGGGCAAAGGCCTCCACCAAGTTTAGCCACTTCTTTCTGTCTGTAGTCTCCCTGGTCCAGGTGACCCCAATTTCCTTCTTCATTTCGTCCTCCCACCTTTTCCTTTCCTAAGTATAAAGTGCTAGCGTTCACCGTAAATTTATATAAAATCGAGTACCACTGGGTGGTAGTTAAGCCTCCCAATAAAAATGTATGGGATTGACGTTAGATTTTTCGGTAGCAAATGTCAATCTTGTATATTTTTCTTTCTATTCTATATGTGTAATGAAAGTCAATGTCACTGAAGTGAAAAAAAGTAAGCATTGGTGCGTTTTGGTCCAATCCTATTCAATCCCAAGTCCATAAACTTTATTAAAAACTTCACCGACGAGAGTTGCGCATTCCTACCGTGACGTGGCGCTGTTCGCTAAACACGATTCAATATACCGGCTGGCCACGAGAAGCAGTGTCCTAAACCTATGTAAGTCCGTTCCTTGCCCTTTTGTATATTAATTCCCTCTTGTTAATTCCGGGATGTCGTGCTAAATTCAATCTTCGCAAAGCGAGGAATAAAATATTTATTGATGGCAAATTGAGAAAGATAGTTAGAAATTGGCACCTAAGGTATGGAAATAGAAAGAATTGAGGAGATGGGACGACGAATTGAAGCTGTCGTGACGTTGGGATCACAATGGAGACGGTTCACATGAACATTGCTTTGCCATGAATCACACTAGGTTAAGGATACCTTTAAAATAAGACAAAATATTTGTAGAATATAAACCTAAAAATAATGAGACTGTATTATTATTATCTTTTATAACGCTGCAATAGTCTCATGTTGGTACTCAATGAGATATTAATTTACGATCAACGCGCAGGCTAATAGTAACATTGAAAATTAAAGTACCTACTTTACTTTATGAATTTGTCATCTCTATGAGTTTTATTTACTCAAACATTTTATTGCATACAATATACAGCTTTCAGGACATTGAAATAGCGTTTATTTTTTAACCGCCTAACGTAAGGAGAAGGTTGTGATTGAACTATGCCAGTTCCTTTGTGATCTTCTACAGCTTAAACTGCTTGATGTATTTTGATATATTTATGAGATGTCGTTAGTTTTGTCTTGATCAAAGGACTTCTGATTGGGATTCATGCAAAAACAGCGATGTTTTTTTTTGTGTGTTTAACAATTCATTTGTTTATTGATTTTTACGTATTTACAGTCGAAAAATATTACCCCTATTTCTTCCGTCACTCAGGTAAAAAAAATCAATCCCAAAATTATTTTGGGATTGATTATTTTCTACTTAATCAAGATATATTACTCTAGTAAATAATATAACAAGCAGTGTATTTAATCACTGAAGTGACCTTGAATAAAACATAATAGGATCACGTAACATTCATTATGCGACCTTGTGATCGTATCACGAACATTCTCATAGCGATTTTAAATTTAATAATACCTTTTTTTCCTTAATCACTCTATGAACAATTAAAAAGGATCTGATAACTTTTATTAAAGCATTCCCTTTTGTAGAAAAGAATTTTTAAGGGTTTCCCCCTCAACCTTGAAACCAAGATACTGTTACGTGTAAATGAAGTACTTATGGCATTTCCTCTATGGGAGGTAATATAACCATGAATATAAACAACTTTCACTGTGCTGTAAGCAAATTAAAAAATTAAAAAAAAAAAATTTTTTTAACATATGAGTAAAATGCATTAAGCAGCTGTTTTATTATTGTTTCGTAGTATTAGTGAAAGTTGCTCATATTTAATTTATGTCAAATGAATACAAATGACATTGCCACATTTCAATGGAGCTTTGCCCCACCTACAAAACTACGTGACCATTTAAACTGTACCTATCATTTTGTTGGGGACTTATTACAGGTTTCATATTGCATAATCATAATCAGTATCATTTTCTACTACTCTCGCAACTCCTATAGAAGTATATCAAAAACAATGAATAATTCGCTTCGATTCCTTACTATTTTCTGAATTCTTAATTAAGCTGTTTTTTTTCGACTCGCTTTATGTACAAAACTTTATTCTAAACCAATAATTTTAATAAAAACGGAGATATTTTTACATTTATTCGTTATCTTGTACATCATGCGGTTGATGCTGGGGCATTGTCATTTGTATAATATCATGGGTAACATTAAAAAAAGCTATGGAACTCTAAAAAACATCAAACCTTTTATTGGTCTACGTTGCGGCAGAAAACTAATATACTTATAATAAATAACACACCATGCGTATACGTTAAAACGTTAATTGAGGTAATTACCTATATCTTGAAAACATTAAATTATTATTTCCTCGTAAAAGCTTTCATTCTTTCTGTCACGCACTTAATAACTACCCACTTTAATTGCTGGTGGATATTGTTTCATAGTAGCGCTTTGACGGTGTTATGTTAGACGCGCAGTATTTGACGCGCAGTATTCGACGCACAGTATTTGACGCACAGCATTTGACGCACAGTATTTTACGCACAGCATTTGACGCACAGTATTTGACGCACTGTATTTGACCCACGGTATTTAACGCACTGTATTTGACGCACAGTATTTGACGCACAGCATTTGACGCACAGCATTTGACGCACAGTATTTGACGCACAGTATTTGACGCACAGTATTTGACCAACGGTATTTGACGTGCGCTATTTTAATGTTTTATTGGGCAGTCAGCAGTAAAGTAAATTGTAAATGACAAGGAAAAATCACAAAAAAAGAACAACAAAAAAATTCGTACTACCAAGTAGTTACAAACAATTGATGTTAAAAATAAAAAGAATAATTATATTTTAGATTTTCAAATCTCTTTAACTATATTATTTTTTAACTGTTTTAGCTATGTTTCCTTTCTACACTTGACCATAAAATTAACAATAATACATAATGTTCTATCAATACATTTATATTAACCGATTGACGCTATTGCGTGCCTGCGTTCTAGAGGAAACAAAGTCCACCTTAAAACTGTTAGAACAAAGACGCATTCTTTTTTGTAAAAAATAATAACGAATACAAATATTTTATTACAGTAATTTCCTCTCACAAAGAGCGGAGCAGCCACATAATTACGAGGCGAAAAAAACAGTCCATTTCGAAAAAAACAAAAGCGGTCTCGTTAAGTGCCTGTTTACTTTTTTTCGTACTCGTCCCATCAAAACTAAATGGACTTGGAGCCCGCACCTGTAATTTCTACCTTAAGAAAGGTAATGAATTAGTAGTAGTACGGAAAACAAATAACATAATAAATAAAATGAGACTTCATAATATTATTATGGTGTTTTGCAATTTTTATTCTAAATAGCGACCTTTTCGAGGTAAATGTAAATTCTAAGAAAATGTTGACGTGCAATTAAATAACAAAATGGTTTTCAATAAACTTTTTTCGATATCCAATTATCACCGGAGATATTAACGGTCAAAGTCGTGTGTCATCCCATTTTGGCAAAACCAACTAAGTAGTTTGTATGGAATTAATTGACATCACTTCAAATTTCAAATGTTTGTAAGTATATTTACATGACACAGAGTGTCCTTATGTGGACTAGTGAATTGGTGACTAGAGACATAGAGAATTCATGACTATTTATTTATATAGCTGTTGGTCTTCCCAAAATTGTAAAATAAAATAAAATAAAAAATAAAAATAGAGAATATAATATGACTATATTATGTGCAATTTAAAAAAACCATTTCATTATTGTTCAACTGATTTTAAATTGGTTTCCACAGTTTACCATCAATTTAGGTTTACTTTGTAAAAATAACGAAACTTATTTTCATTACTTGTCACCTATTTTTACAAACCAGAAGTCACCCACTCTCGGTTTACAACAGAAATGTTCCATTTACAAGTTCACACGCAAATACGAAATTACAATCATTCGCACATCCACAAAGACCCCATACAATGCAGCATTTTAAACGACAGAGAACGACCAGAAATTAATTATTACCTTTTGTGTTCAAAATAACGGCAAAGGAAAGGCAATATTTTGATTAAATTGCGGTTAGGTATTGTTCGGTGTCGCCAGATCAACCTGAGATTTGTGCCTTTGCCTTTTAATGATGTAGATAAGGAACTCAATATAGATGGAACGGATAAAGTGGCTAACGTTTTTCGTAATCATCTTTTATTGGAATTAAATGTTACTTTAGGATGATGTACGTAGAGCATAATTCACGAAATCTCTTATTTTTAGTACGATTTTATTTACTTACTCCGCTGACTAAGTGGGCCTCTGAAACGAGAACACGCCAGTCATTGCGGTTCTGCACCGTATTGCGCCACGTGTGTGCCTGCAGTCGGCCCAGATCCATCTCGACTTCATCCCTCCAGCGATATCTAGGACGATTTTAAGGAACAATTATTAAATTCTCGACACATAAAACTTGCCATTTTATTTTATTTAACTAAGTACTTAGTTTTGCAGCATGATCTTCTCCGACTCTCTCATCGTAGGCGAGCCAGCGGAGTCGAGCAGACTTAATCTCATCGATAATGATGGGTTAGGGCACTACATACCCACCCATGTATGAAAATGCAAGAAAACCAAAACCTATAGGGTAGGTACTTCCCTTTGACCTAGAATCATGAAATTTGGCAAGAAGCCAGGCCTTATAGCACAAGTAAAGGAAAAATTAGATCTCTTCCCCCCCCCCCCCCATTTTTTCTTCTTATTACTAACTTATATTTGCAGATGATCAACTAAGATGATTTACACATAATCAGGAGTATGTCGATGTATGGACACAATATTTTGATAATGGTAAAGTTAAGTTGGTCTCTGAATCTAGTTTATCTTTTCGTTAGAGCAAAGTTACGGGATTAACTTGCGATGCACGGAAGCCTCTGTGCGTGAGACCGGCTCGCAATTTGCCGGTTATTTCTTGTTCTTTGTGCACTTCTTGAACGCATCTGGTCTATGCCTGTAGAAAATCTACCAGCAGTCTGTGCAGGATCTGCGTAACTGGCATCGTTTCGGAGGTCAAATTCCAGGGGAGTAAGTAAGTTCATATACTTCCTTCCTTATTAGAATCGTTCGTCATCATAAACTATGGTAGTACAATTTTATTAGATACAATTGTTAGAGCACTGCATTTTAGCTTCTACCTATCAGCCACGAAACTACAAAATAAATAACGATACATTTTTAAACCTATTGAAACCTATTTGTACCTATTGAAATATATTGTATAATAATCAAACTTGATCTATCGAATATAATAAAAACTGTAGTGCCTCTGAAAATATTGTAGTGCCCTTACAGGGTACCATATGCGAACTCTGTTAATTAAGACCTAATATTAACCATATGGTAGCAATAAATTGAATTTGAATTTGAAACATTGCATGTCGTTTTACGTACAATCAAAAGCACATAAATTGTAAAAAAATACAACGAACATTGTTCTGTTTCTTATTGTCTGAGCCGTAATAGTCGATTTCAACTTCAACTTCCAATGATTATTACCAAAGTTCATTAGACTCGGGCAAAGGTAACTTAGTTACGTCTACTAAATTTTTTATTGTTACAAAGCGGACAAAGCCCTATTTAAGCCGCTATCTGAACAACGACCCATTTTAAAACAAAAGTGTATCGAGTCTTCACCAACATTATACCAAACCAAGCCCATACATCGAAAAAACCTCCATATCTTAAACACATTAAAGCCGAAAATGCCTCAAAGCATACGTTGAATTTTTCTTATCAAATTAATAATGAGAAATAATAGGGCCTTTCTGTGCCATGGTTTTACCAACACAATAGAATGCTTCTACAGTCCATTTAGGGTTGGTTTTTGTGTGTAGATAGAAGGGGTAAGTATATCATTTTCATTTGCGGCCATAGTTTCGAGTACGAGCAGTTAAGATTGTGCGATAACGGTTTTAATATGAGCCGGAAGTACCCCGGTACGGCCTCCAACGGTCTGGTAAAGAAAATAGTGCAATTTGTACCCTATTTTCCAATGGAACGCGCGGCTAGGGGGTTATTAGGCAAAAATATGGGCGCAACATCTAATTAAATGACTGTCTATTTTGTACACACATTGTTTCGAGCCAGTAGGGTAATACAGTCTTGTGTTGTTAGCGATAAACTTGACTTACGTTGTGCTAGACAAACGTGACTTTAAAGTTCGTCTAAGCCACGGTTTCTTTCTAACTAAAAGTTTTAACCCGAAGTGTAAAATTTACTAAAGCTTTTGGCTAACAGCATTAGAGAACAGTGGCCTAAGGCTGGTCTAAGGTGTTTATAGGAATTCGTCATATAAAATAGGTGGCATTTTTTTATTGCTACTCGAGCCTCAGAGAATATAAAAGACATTGCCACATTTCAATGGAGATTTGCCCCACCTACAAAACTACGAGACCATTTAAGCTGTACCTATCATTTTGCTGGGCACTTATTACAGGTTTCATATTGCATAATCATAATCAGTATCATTTTCTACTACTGTCGCAACTACTATAGAAGAATAACAAGAAAATTAATAAATCGGTTCGATTTCTTACTATTTTCTAAATTCTTAATTTAGCTGTTTTTTTCGAATCGCAAATTTTAATAAAAAATGGAGATATTTTACATTTATTCGTTATCTTGTACAACTTGCGGTTGATGGTGGGGCAGAATCTGGCATTGTCATTTTATTCGAATATACTCAAAAACTATACTTGCCTGTAAAATAGATCAGAATTTGTTTGAGACATAGAAAACCCTTATGACCTACAGTCCTGTATAAATTATAATTATAATTGTATTTACGTAACGTACACATACGCCAAAAATAATTGGGTAATACAAACCCATATAATTAATAGAAATCGCATCATTTGTAGGGTTCCGTTATTTGTTGGTGACGGACTGTACTTTGTCTTCTGACAAATCGGATACTTTTTTCTACATTCTCTAACTTTGTAACTTTGGTCACGTTAATTTTCCGTTTGACCTTAAACTTGATCATCTGGAAGAGATCGCTCGCAATGATAAGAGATATCACGTGCATTATTTTCGCGTAATTTTCATTTTTTATTTATCGTTTTTTTAACTTATTGTGATGATAAATTTTTAGCAACCTTAACACCGACAGAAACATTATTATAACAACAAGAAAAGGAAAACAAAAACGAAGCTTTCATTCCAACTCTTTATTAGAACAAAACACGCTTTTTTCGCTACATAAATAACACATCATCCTGTATATTATTCGGTTGAGTGTGCGAATGTAATTTACGAATGAAAAATGAGTTACCGGGGGCTATATGGTTCGGCCGCAAGCTTAGAGTATCAATAATGGAGGTGTTTTTGAGTTGATGCCATCAATATTCTGTCTATATGATCCTCCGCGTGGTCCTGCACGAAAAAGTATTGGCAAAACCATCGATAGTGAGGTAATTCCTAAATAAATCGGTAGATAATAGGTTATTTGACTATATTTGGTTTATGTATTGCAAACGTTAAAATAATAATAAAATTTTTGTAAAACTTGCTGAAATAAAGCGAACGTAACCATTTTATAATCATTTCTAGTATGAAGAGGCCAGAAACACAGTACCTCCAGGCTTTACCATAAAACTTCAAGTACTCATAACTATTTTATTATTGGGCGGATTATGTTTGACTAGTCCAAAATTTTCAGTTGTAGATGTGTTAATCTATTAGGACATGTCAGTGATTAGTCTTTCGTACAGATCAATGATGGATCTATCGAAAGTTTTCTCTCTCAATGGAAATAATTTTAAATCTCTGGATCTAATAATGCAAAGTACGGTGCAATGCAGAGAAAGGTGTACAGGAGAGTTTTTAAGGTTGAGATTTTCTCTAAAACTACTTGAGCTATTGCAAAAAATCTTTCACTGTTTGATAGATAAAAGTTAAAACTACGTAACTCTAAAATAATTTTTAAATTCAGTCCAATAGTTTTTTAGAAAATATCTACCTTATTGAGGCCCCCTGCTTGCACATCATTCAATCACCGTGTCGCAGTATTTTTGCATGATAACGTCTCCATTTCTAAATTATTTAAGGCCACAGGGTGACTTGGCCTTGAACAATTTTCACAGTTTAATATTGCATGGGGTTTGGAAAAGCGGAAAAATTCCCATTTCCTTTTGCACTTTGATGCCATTTAGAGAAATTTGTGTGATGGGATAAGAATTTTATACTCGTACAAAAATCTCACTTCTGAGAATCTGAAAGATGTTTGCTGTTTTGGCAATCGTAATTGCAATTTACAAAACGATTTTATTACACGCGTACAATTTTGGTATTATCGTGAAAATTGATTTCTTCCACAAAATCGCTCATTTTAAAGAAATATGTGATTGAGAGAGGTATACCTTTTTTTCTTTATTGCCATTGATCTCCTATAAACAACTAGATACACAGTCTGCCTTCTAAAAATGTCCGAGCGCAAAGAAGGACCTAACAGATGAATGGACCCTCATTTGCTTTATTGGACATTATTTAGACGTTAACAATTGACCCTTATTTTGTCATTTTTTAAATTGTTTTAGTAAGACCTTTGTGTACCTAGTTGTTTATAGGAGATCAATGTTTATTGCCAATAAATTCAGTTATAATCGATACTTACGTTTGGAAGTCAGATATTCTTTGATTTGGTTAAATGTTCCAATGGATCAAATAAAAAAATCTATACATTTACGTATAAGGTTACTTTTATATTACTACTTTATATTTTACATGAAGCAGGTAATAAACCCAGCGATATTGCGATCTAAAGCATACTCGTAAAATTCTCTGCAACGCTTCAGAATTTTTAATGATCGATGCAACACACGTTTTCCAATATTGTTGTTTTATTAAGAATTTACCGTCATTCTATATCCTGATACTATTCCGTAATATTATTACAGTTTTTGTGGCACCTAATTTAAAGATCTTGCTCCTTAGAGCGTTCGTCTAAAACGGGTATAACCACTTTTTACGAATCTAAATGTTTGTGATCGTTTCTGTGCATACAGAAATATTTATGAATATACACGGAAAGAAAAGATTAACAACCACAGTTAATTCGCAACTACAAACTATAAGGACAGCCAAGTGTTTTACTATTTTTGTCAACTATTTCTTTTTCTGGCTAGTTTGTTTGCAATTAGGTATATTTGCTCTGACTGACGTCGCGTCGTCGATCCCTATTAAATATTCCGTTGCTGGAAATAAAATGGCGTTTGAAAGTTCACCAAAGACAATATTAGACTAATTAGTAATTGAAAATTTCGATCGTTTCGTTCTGAACAGACTCATTTGAGTCGTACTGGTCAATGCTGGCTGAAGCCAATGGATCGTGATCATTAGTAGATAATTAAGGGCGGTTTATTTGCCTCCTTGGAAAATTGGATTAGAACAGGGTATAGTTGTTTTAGCTAAAAACATCAGCTTAGAAAATTTGTCTGCTACTAGTAACCATGTTTTCCAGTGTATGATTCGTAATATCTTAAACGATGAACATGCATGGTGTGTGTCGCCGGTTCCGCATGAAGGGTAGAGTTTAGATTACTAATAATAGTAATAGTTGTGTAATACCTAGTTATTAAGTAATTGTGTTATCATTATTTTAATAGATGTGCTGCTAACAGTTTTTTTTGCCACTTTTTCTCCTCAGCGTTGGTACCTTTTCGTTGCAAAGTGGTTGTAAATGTAAGTTCAAAAAATATGTTGACTTGCAAAAATTTACAGAACGTACTTTTTTTGTAAACCTATAAATTGTCCCACTGCTGGGCAAAGGTCTCCCCCCTCCTCTTCCATCCATCCCTGTCCTGAGCCTCTTCCAGCCACCCATTTACACAACGTACTTACTTGCAATAAAAATTTTTACTTTCACTTATTATTATTTTAACTTTAAATTAAGTAAGTACGCTGACGGTGTTCCATTTTCCACGACTGTTTAAATAATGACGTAGAGATTCCCTAAACCCTTATGGTCTCGAAGGATTCTACAAACGCGGTCCTTAACCCCAAGATCGTTCACAACATTTAACTCGATATATTCACACGAACCCTGTCAGGAGCCCCATTAATAAGTGTAGCAATGCAGTTAGGCTGTAGTTAGTGCAAAGTGGCGGTAAATTTGGTACACCGCCTGAGTTTCGGTATGATTTAATGGTTTAACTCACTTTAGGATCGTTAGGCCTGAGCCCCTTGATTTATACAGTGTCCAAACTACAGGTAGCAGATTTTGTACCATACTCTATGATTTGATCGTTTGCATATTGTTTATATTGCTATAAATATAAAGATACCTGGTTTGTTGAAAAAGTTCGTTTATATTATTTATTTCATGTAAAACATAAACTAAACTTACAAAATATATTAAAAACTACCTAAAAAATATCTAAAAACTACCTAAAAATATTTAAAAATGATTTAAAAACACACTGGCGGCATTCCCGCGCGGTATTTTTACCAATGCAAATATTTTTTTTGTTTTGTTATACCAATGCAAATTGGTTTATTTGTATTGACTTTGATTATTGCCATTTGGTTAGTTTTTATTTCACTGCCAGACATAAATATTTTTCCAGTTATGTATCTCAATTCTATTGTGACCTTCTAAAGGCTATATGCTCTCTATGAGCTCGGTGGTTCAGTGGTTGGGTCAATGGACTTGCGATACGGAGGTTCTAGGTTCGATTCCCAGCGACAGCAGCCATGTACCAATGAGTTGTCCTCGGTTTTTCGACGGATAAACTTACGTACATCTACCGAGTGCTCTTAAAACGGTGAAGGAAAAACGTCGTGATGAAACCTGCATGCCGTAGAAGAAGAAAAAATTTAAGGCATGTGAAATCCGCCAATCCGCAGTGGGCCCGCGTGGTGGATCATGGCCCCAGCTCCCTCGATGTAAGGGAAGGTCTGTGCCCGAGCAGTGGGGCAATATAAATAGACTGATGATGATGAAAGGCTATATGGCTTTATAATGTTAATCATCATTAGCCCGTATTAGTCCACCGTAGGCCTATGTCTCTCCTATTAATTTTTGTTGATTTTTACACGAAAAGTATTAGACCAAAAGTTATTCAGTTGCCGATAATGAACACCCTGGATTCCGTTTACTAATACCACTTCTATTACATGCTGTATAAATACCATTAAGATTTTAAATGAAATGTAAAGTCAAAGTCAAATTTCTTTATTGCAAGTAAGCACGTTGAGTACATTTTTGCACGTCAATATATTTTGAATTTACATTTACACCACTTTGCAAGGAAAAGGTGCCAACGCTGAGGAGAAAAAGTGGCAAAAAAACTCTCAGCAACACATCTTTTAAAACAATGATAATACAATGATTACTTAATAACTATACAGTACGTAACTATTACTATTGTTAGTAAGTTTATCCCTCATGCGGAACCGGCGACACACACCATGCATGTTCATCGTTTAAATAGTCATCTATCCTGTGATACGCCTTCTTAACAAGTGTTCCTTTAATGAAATTTTTAAATTTCCTCTCTGTAAAAGAAAATACCTGGTATGTTAATCGAAAATGCCTGTCTCTTTACAGAGTTTTATTAACACAAGCTCGTATTTCAATAAAAAGCTTACCCACCTATTAAAAACTCATTAGAACCCTTGTCTGTTCCATATCATTGAGTATCCATACATCGACAGTAAATTAAACCGATAAAATCTATTAATTACATACCCTTTACTTGTTTTAGTTGGTACGATTTATTCGTGAAATTAATAATAAACATATAAATGCACTTAACATTTTGTGGGTGTCATTGCTAGATTAGAAATGAAATAAAACTATGTACGGACAACAGCAGATCAATGGTAACACTTGCAGTACGATTTTAAATCTTACGACGCAGATAATAAGAAAAGTCCAAAGTTACACTTGATCTGCTGGTAGCTGTACATTTACATCTGATTTTGGTTATTACACAAGTCAGGTGGATCTATCAAAATCTCCTTTAGAAACCTGAAAATATTTAAAATAACAAAATTACAATTAAAAGTACCTATGTCATACAAATTGTTCTAATAATAAAATAATGTCATTTAAGAAGTATGCTGCCATTCTATATTAAAAGTACTAGGAGACCATGGCTAACAAGGAGTCTCAAATATCTCGCTCAACCAACACCTGCTATTTCTACTAGATCAGAAGCCCTAGCTTATTAATTTTGACATTTAGGATTATAATTTCAACATAAATAAGTTAAATTTGATACGTAAAGAAAGGTATCATTAAACTTATTTATGTTGAAATTATAATCCTAACTGGTCAAAATTAATAATAATAATCCATACAATTTTGGTTTGCTCAACACTCTAAAAAAATTTAATTATTTCTGAAAGTAATCGTACATTTTCAATGTAACGTTATTACAGGTCATCAGAGTGACCGCTAGTTTTCATATGCTGAAACATTCACGAAACAGATATGCTTTGGCAAATTTAAAATATTACCCTAGTAGGACAACAACAGATCAATGGTAACACGTCTTGCAGTACGATTTCAACTCTTACGACACAGATAATAAGAACGGTCCAAAGTATTACACTTAATCTGCTTTGATGTGTACGTCTCTATAAAATATACATACACTTTGTATACCGATGATCGATTTATACGAAACATAAATATTTCTTTTGTTTAATTCGAATAGTCGTAGAACAAAAGTTGTTCAGTTATCGATACTGAAAGTGAACAACCCTACCTTGGGCTTACATACTTTCCGTTATACAGGGTGATAGGAAATTCGATACATTCCTTGAAAGGGGTTGACTAGAGGTGGTTTGCAACAAATTAGGCCCTATTAACGAGGGGTCGAAAATGAGTGGTTTCTGAGTTACGGTAGTTTTAATTTAAAAAACTGCTCTACTCTGAGCATTGAAATAATACTTTTCTGAAAGCTGATAAAGTAGAGATTACCTTAAAAAAATGCATGCCTAAAATTCTCCTTAATTCCAAAATAAAAGGTCATAAATCTCGAGGTTTGAATTTTTTTATCAATGTTGAAAAAATGTTATGTTTATGTTTTAAAGAAACCAGAAACCACTCATTTTCGACCCTTTTCAAGGAGTGTATCGAATTTCCAATAAACGTGTATATTATTGGCTCTGTGAGATCAATCAAACACGTAACAAGCTGTGGTAACAATGGTATATCATGTCTCGTAAATAAATAACGCTAGCTGTCATTCTCACATTAGTTAGTAGAAAGATCATAATCTATGAAAAATATACGGATAGCTATCATTAAAAAAATCCAAAATATTATAGTTCGCGTGCTAGCTAACATGGAAGGCATTTCGTGAAAAATAAACATTCTTCTATTGATACGGATCTATGTATAATAGTTGGGCTATGCATGTATTGTTTTAGCTCTGGTTCACTCATTTATTATTTTACTATAAAATATAATAAAATATAATTTATTTCATTACATAAACCAAATCAAACTACTTTTTGCATAAAATGTCAGTTCGGCAATTAAGACGAATCTAACGATACCTCATATTATTAGGTATATCAAAATCCATCAAGCCGTTAGATCTTGGACACAAATGAACCGATGTAATATAATTATTTATTTAAAACCAGCGTAATTATATAGATAACACTGATAAATAATACCTATAAAATTTTGATCAAAAACATCTATTTTTTTCTGCAAATAAACGTAATTTTAACAAATTAAAGTAAATTAAACTAATACTTTCTCAAATACCTATAGTAATTACATTTAATCTATAGCTTTACTGAACGCAGGATTGAAGGCAGTTTCCGGGCCTGGCAAGGCAGCCACAATACTACATAATTATTTCCATGAAGAAAACAATTTCGCCGCACTCTACGGAGAGAGTCTAAAGCATATTTTGTATGGGGACAGGTCTCCGCCCCAGTCACTTTCATTCTCATACGTGACAATGAGACATCTGCAGGGTTAATCTCACCTCTTATAGCGATCCAGTTTAGTTTCCTAAACAAAACCGAATCGCCATGACGTCAAACGTCATTCATACAAATAGCGATTCGATTTTGTTTAGGAACCTAAACTGGATCGCTATGAGAGGTGAGAGTAACCCTGCGTTTTTATATTTGCGACTTAGAAAAAAACTATGAGTGGCAGAGACGCGGAAAGCCTCGTATCCACTAGGGTGCGTATTCATAAATGTGATTTAAAGTTACGCCACCGTTTAGGCCCCCTGTAACTTTCTACCTTAACCTTTTTTATTGAAGTGCGAAAAGGATAGCAACACGATTTAAGGGAAGTGAGGTTCAACTAGGTTTATGAATAGGCATAGGAAACAATTGACGTTCAACAAGATCGGCAGCGTTGCACAACAACGCGCGACGTTGCCAGCTTGTGCGCAACACAACCAATGGTCACCAAGCTCAAGTTCCTCGTTGCCGTTCAACATGACGAGTAACATGTCGCGCGTTCAATGTTACCTAGTGGATACGAGGATTTAAATATATTTTGTATAGGGACATCCAATTACAGCAGTTACAGCTGCTAGGAATTCGGGAACTGTGGGCTATAACGGTTCTCAAAACGATCAAATCATACCATGTCATAGCGGCCGTGAAAGGGACAGTGCTATGTCATTGGTCTATTTTGTATAGGGACATCGCCCTTGTTGTCAATTTCACTCTCTTGAGAATGAGACATCTGCAGGTCTAAAAAGGCGTCCTCCAATTACAGCAGTTACAGCTGCTAGGAATTCGGGAACTGTGGGGCTATTACGGTTCTCAAAACGATCAAATCATACCAGTCATAGCGGCCGTGAAAGGGACAGTGCTATGGCATTGGTGTAGCGGCGTCTCTGTTTGGCGCGCCATGACATGGTATATAGGGGGGGGGGGGGGGGGGGGGGGGCTGAATTGCCATCAGAGGAATTACGCCTTATTAGAGCCGCTGTTTTTTATATGTTCATGTAAAATGTGAAAATTCAAAATGTTATTTGAAAAACAAAAGAGTGGCTAAGACGGTAAAATTTGTCATGGAAGTGCGTCTGCGATATAAGCGAGGCTTACTCCATAGGGCGTTTCTTGCTACATAATTATTTCCCTTATGTAACCTTGAGACTCCGCCCTGCGTTTTGTTCCTATGTCGGTGCGTGTCCGTAATACGCTACCGTGACACGCGAACTGACCGTACGGAGGCTTTTGTTCTCTTTGTATATCACAAATACACGCTTTGAACTGTTCAAAAGTGTTCTGTAGCCGGCTTTGAACGGCCTTTGTCGCTTATATGCTTTTTTCGATGACTTTTTTAGGAATGACGTATGTCGCACACATCCTGCCTTAAGGTGAAACTCTAGTCCTGGTTTTGCATACAAAACTATACCGGCATCAACTCACACCGAACACAAGCGTGAAACAAATTAAGGGCTGCCAATACTAAAAAATAATATCTTCCAATATAATAAATTTTATGAAAAAAGCTACGAATAAAATCATTATTAGGATAAATACTATTTTTTATATAACACGAAGACAGAGAAAACTATACAGGGGGTCACAATAAGGTTGAGAAATTCTCAACAATTACTGTACCGAATTTAATAATAATTATTAAATTCGGTCCAGTATTTATACAAAATACAAAAAAATTATTTTGGAAAACTAGAAACTTAGTACAGCGCAGTAACAACTTATTTGTTCTATTACATGGTTTTAACTATTATCTATCCAACAATGAAAGAATTCTTGCAATAAATCAAGTAGTTTTTGAGATAATCTCAACCTTAAAACTCTCTTGTACACCTTTCTCTGTGTTCCACTGTTACCTTGTGCTATGATTTAAATAGTACGCCTGTAGGCCCTATAAAAGTTTTAGACAGGCACCTAGCCTATAAACGTAATGTGCTTCTAGATTGTAAGCCTTAATTTTAGTCTTGGTTTGTAATCTATATGTCGCAGTAAGATAGATAAAGCCGTAATATAGTTATATCCCTAGGGATATAACTGTATACCGTAACATAGTTATAAAACCGTCGAAGTTAAGTGATATACTTATATTACTAGATTAAGTTCAGTGTTATAAATATATTAGAGTTTGTCTCAAAAAAATCATATTGTATATCATATATATAACTATATTACGGCTTTATCTATCTTACTGCGACATATACATATAATAAGACTGTAAAAAAGTTGTGTATGTATATTTTCTATTTTTTGAACAGAATAATTGTAATGTGTTTTACGATCGATACTGATGCCAAAACACAAATTTTTAGAATTTTTGTCTGTTTGTCTGTGACTTTGTGCAAGTATCACGCCATAACTACTGAAGGGATTTTGATGGGAGTTTCACTAGGAGATAGATGAAATATCCGGACAGCTCATAGGCTATACGTCATGGCGGTATGTGATGTGGAAACAAGGATCCAGAGAGGAAGATCTGCCTCCTGATCTCCTCCATCCTCCTCCTATACGCAAACGAAGTTGCGGGGTACAGCTAGTATTTTTATATAAGTTTAAGGCGAGGTGTTGGGACGTTTTTAAGTTTTTCGATGAAGGCTACGGCACTAACTACTGAAATTAAAGGCCTGAAAAAAATATATATCAATCTTGGGGTATCTATTTAGGGACTGTTGGCTCCCGAAACACGATTGGACAAACTTCGCTCGATAGAAAAAAATCACAAACATACCCCTTTCCTGTCTTTTCACTGAGTAGTGTGTCTAAACTAAAACAGTTATTCATACAAAATATATATCAAAATGTAGGTTATTATAAATAGAGGAGCTTGATAAATTAAAAATCTGTTGTTTCTAACGTTTTTTTTATACCAGGCAAAATTTAAGAAAAAACACAATTTGTATAAATACAAATGCACGGCGCTACGAGCTTCAGTGCGCCGCTGGGCGCTGCCGAGGTCGGACCTGTATCGATTTTTGCCAAATGTTCCACTTTGGTCTTTACCTTGGAAATCTTGGAATGCTCCCACGATCGTCATAACGTAATAAAATTTAAAATAATACGAGTCGAATTTGGTCACACCTATACTTTAAGATTATTAGTTTACTAATCACGGAATGATTGTGCATCGTTTTGAATATAAAAAGGACTCATAACCTAAAACAGATATTCCTTAACACAATAGATTTTTCGCGAACCATGTTTTTGAAGTCATCATATTACACGCGACACGAACACCAGTGTCGAGTGTCGTATATTGGGAGCAGGCAGTGGTCTGATAATTGCAGATGAAGACAAGTCGACTAACATTACAGTGGGGCTATAACATTACGGTTCTCAAAACGATCAAATCAAACCATGTCATAGCGGCCGTGAAAGGGACAGTGCTATTGCATTGGTATAGCGGCGTCTCTGGTTGGCGCGCCATGACATGGTATAATTTCATCGTTTTGAGAACGGTAATAGGGGGGCTGATCAGTAACTTCCAAATTGACCAAAGTGGAACAGGCCAAAACAAATGACTATTGACGGTGATTTGTCCCACAGAGCAAACAAACAAACAGCAATCGAACTTAAAATAGTTTATACGTAGTTGCTACTTGTAAAACTATGTACAGTGAACATCACATAAAGTTTGCCACATTTTACTCTACGCACACTCGCACAGTGATAATAAATACGGGCCAGATTTCAATAGCTATGCAAGTGTAGCTGTGGTTTGTAATGTGGTGTGCGATATATACCTGTTTTACTCTAAGCACAGTGATAATACGGGCCAAATTTCAATAGCTACGTAGTTATAGACTGATTCAATATACACTGTGCCTACTTTTAAAAGTACAGTCAACAGCACATAATGTGTGTCATGTTTTACCCTACGCAGTGATAACACGGGCCAGATTTCACCATCACTGACGTCACACCTGACACCAATAATAATACTTACCTAACATCACGTTACAAAATTCGTCATTTATTTAGTTTTATTGATACACTTGACAGTTTGTCACTTAAAGTCTGTAGCGGAGGAATCTTTGAGCCCAGCAACTAACCTGCCAATCCTCCACGACTAGACTCGGTCTCTGGTCCGACAGCTTCTCCTGCTGGAGCTCGTCCCTCTAACACCACATACACTCCACAGGTCACTGAGTTTATAGTTTGTGTTTATAGCACAGCCCGGGCAGGCAGTTCTTGCACATCAGATCACCACAATAAATACCACAAATTGTCCAGTAGAAAATAGAAAGAACTAGGTACAGTGCGTAGCACGTAAGAAAAAGCGTCTATCTCGTTCAAGAGGTCACGAATGCAATGAAGCTGTCAAAATGTTCCCGTCACCACCACCAGGCTGGCGATGAGTGCTGCCCTCTTCAGACCACCGAGTCGATGCGTCGCGTTTGAATTGGTGTGGCTTATTACTAGGCTCATCGATTCTTACCTACTTTCCAATACAACAAGTGATCTGACGGGGATACATTTCAAATTGTGTTGTCTATTAAGGAACATTTATACACGAACTTACATACTAATTTTGCCAACAAACAACTACTTCCCAAACTCTGTTCCAGTACGGAACATGCCGCTCACCTTAAAAGGACGTAGGGCTTTTAACGGAAATTAAAGTTCAAAGAGAGTATAAGTAGAGTCGAGAGAATCTAGAAGAGTTAGCATATTGAAATTAAAACTATCTTACGTACTAAGTGAAAACATTCGTAATAATCTACTTGAGATGAAGGGGGCATCTTTCGACGACAGGTCGTTGAATATAGCTCTGATGTATTAAAAAATGCGAGGAAGTCGGATCCCCAGAACCCACACTCAACGCACCGAGGGGGCGTGAGTTCCAAAAGGCCTCAATGTGGCACAACAGGGAGTGCAGCCTATCATAGGTGTGCGTGCGAGTGCCTAGTACTTGACACGCGTGATGTTTGAACCTTTGCACGCCTGCTCCAAACAATCCTCCGAGAGGAGGAGCTCTCGTTTTATCGAGCAGTAAACACACCGGCACTACAACTTGGGAGATGACCAGTAACTTGTTGATACAATGCGGCCACGTGTTCACAATGTACATGGGTGAGATTTCATCATTGAAGACGGCGATCCATAATAAAGAAATGATAAATAATAATTGAAGTAAATATTTTGCATATAATTTGAACCACCCCATCTTAGCGATATCAGAGAGAATGGCTCTTTTTTTAAATGTGGACTGTATATGGAATGTGAATGTACCATCAGAGGAATTGTGAGGGTTGCACTGAAGTCCCAACACCCTGGTTTTCCTGTTCTTCTCGAGCTCGGCGATATCTATATTCTCACGCCGCTCACCGTGAGACGCTAATGGCAGTACCGCAGCGAGTATCGCTGGCGAATTACTGTGCCGCTTGCGAATCTCAAAGCCAGCCGCACGACGGAGGGCGATAGGCTCCTGTTGCAGGGCAAGAGCCTTGGCTTCGTCAGATGCCTCACACATGATGCCCTGATGAAGCGGGGCGCCCGTCAGGGACACGTCGTTGAGTGAATACTCGTTTAACGGCTTGTGTCCGGCGTCGTACACCACTCGGGTCTTTGTAGTCTCGCTAGACTCTTTTACAAGACAAGGATGTGGTGTGTGGTAGCTCGCACCAGGCGCCGCCGCCGCGGGGGCGCTGTCCGCGAGCTCCATGTCGTTAAGATCCACATGCTCTTGGAGACAAGCAGGAGAATCAACCATTAGCGACGGATTACTTTCGTCGTTTAATGAACTAAGACATGCCTGGATGGAAGTCGGAAACGTATTATCAAAAGAAAATTTACCTAACAGTAAATAACCGAAAATACTGTTCAACGCTATCAGCGACCCAGGTAGATCCGTGATAACATCTCCTAATAGAATGTGGGATAGTATATCCGCACCTAACAGCATTTCCACTGGCTGTGGAGTATGAAAGTTAGGGTCCGCTAACGTCAAGTGTGTACGTTGAGCCCACTCTGTAAGAGGTAATGGCACACTAGGCATTTGTGAGATTAACTTAGGCAAAATCAAGGCATCGACAGAAATAGAAGGTTGATCCGCGTTTCTCGGTGCTAAACAACACGATACTACGCCATTGGGATGCACGGGCTTATCAACACTGATACCATATACCGGGACGTTAATGTGTCGCCGGGCTAAACCCAACCTTTGCGCGCACGACTCAGAGATGAAAGTCGCTTGACTACCTGTGTCTACCAAACAACGGATTGTAAATCGCTTATGTTTGTCGACACATACATCGACGAGTGCCGTAGATAGCAGCACCGTGTGAGCGCGTGCGCGCGGAGCATTGAAAAGCGCGCTATGCTCCTGCGTCATGTGGGCGGGGCGCACCGAAGTCATAGCGAACGAAGATTCGGCTATATCCGGCGCAGTGGTGTTCTCGCTGCATTCCTCCGTAGGAGGGAATGAGAACATATGATTCGAGGTGCCGTTGTCGGGTGGTAACCCGCTAAGTATTGGTAAAGATTGCTTTTCGTATTCGTTTTCGAAGTGAAGCAAACTGTGATGACGTTTATGACACGAACGACATACATAATTTGACTTGCATTGTGAAACGCCGTGGCCCACGTTCAAACAGTTATAACAAATATTTTTGTTACTTATAAACGCATATCTCTCGTGTGGAGATAAATTTAGAAACTTACTACATTTTGGTAATGAATGTGGATCATCACAACAAATACAATTTTTGTTATTATGATAGCCGGTGGAATATATCGCCGGCGGCGGGGTTACATTGACCGCGAATGAGCACCGCTGAGTGAAGCCATCGGGTTGTGTGTGGCCCCCTCGGGGCGCGGACTGCGCCGGCGCACCGCCCGTGTATCGCCAACCGACTTGATCGCTAGGAGTTTTTTTCAACTGACCGCAACTATTGTGTGAAATATTAACCTGACTTGAGAATTCGCATGCAGAAAGTTCCCTTTCCAGAAATGTGATTAATGTATCGACGCTAGGTACATCCGACGGTTTATCTAGCGACCACTCGAAACGCCGTCTGGTAGCTGGGGTTATCTTTCGTAATAGAATATTTAGCAAAATAAAACTCCACTGCTTGACGGGGAATCTTTGCATTTCCAAAGCCTTAATATTCTCTTGATACACATTGAGTAAGTGACGTAAACTTTGAATGTATTTGTCAGTACAAGGTTCGATATCCAAAATACGATCGAGATGCTTCGATGCAATCGCTCTTTTGTTCTCATATCGCGCCACTAAAATGTCTAGGGCGCTAGAATAATTCAAATCAGTGATGGGAATTGATTTTATGAGATTATACGGTTCATCTTTTAGGGTCAACAAAAGGTATCGAAATTTCTCCGCATCCGTGTAGGCACAATTGCTGTGCACCAACGACTTGAATAAGTCATAAAACGATGGCCAGTCTGTGGACTCGCCACGAAACGTGGGCAAAGGTAACGGCTGTAATTTATTAGGTATAATGGTACTCGAAGTCGAAGGCATTACGATGTTAGGTACCGAACAACGACTCATACGTCGTAGTTCGTCTTCGAATTCCTTATGTTGATTAATTTGCACTACAATTGCATAGTACGTATCATTAAAATCATTACGAATCTTTAACTGTTCCTCTTTATTAAACTTTTTAGTTTTGACCAAGATTTTCTCGACTTTACTTTGAATTTTAGTAAATTTTCTTTGCTGAGAAGTTAAATCTTTCGTTCGTGAAAGGAATTGCGTTTGGTCAGTCGCAGCAAATTGTAAGGTTTTTCTTAGATCGTCGACCAGAATATCACGTTCAAAAATATCTAAAATAATTTCTCCGTCGTCCATTTTGCGTAGCAAAGATGACGTGTGACGGTTGAAAGTTTAGTGATCGGCGATAAATATACCTACCCGAGACAACACAACCTGAACTGTAATTTATCCGGCTCGAAGGACCAAATATTTATGTAGCGGAGGAATCTTTGAGCCCAGCAACTAACCTGCCAATCCTCCACGACTAGACTCGGTCTCTGGTCCGACAGCTTCTCCTGCTGGAGCTCGTCCCTCTAACACCACATACACTCCACAGGTCACTGAGTTTATAGTTTGTGTTTATAGCACAGCCCGGGCAGGCAGTTCTTGCACATCAGATCACCACAATAAATACCACAAATTGTCCAGTAGAAAATAGAAAGAACTAGGTACAGTGCGTAGCACGTAAGAAAAAGCGTCTATCTCGTTCAAGAGGTCACGAATGCAATGAAGCTGTCAAAATGTTCCCGTCACCACCACCAGGCTGGCGATGAGTGCTGCCCTCTTCAGACCACCGAGTCGATGCGTCGCGTTTGAATTGGTGTGGCTTATTACTAGGCTCATCGATTCTTACCTACTTTCCAATACAACAAGTGATCTGACGGGGATACATTTCAAATTGTGTTGTCTATTAAGGAACATTTATACACGAACTTACATACTAATTTTGCCAACAAACAACTACTTCCCAAACTCTGTTCCAGTACGGAACAAAGTCAAAAACAGATTTGTTGTAATGTAACCTCTATGGTTATTAAAATTTTAATAAATTTTGTATTTTATAAGAATTTATGCTCAATTTTTTATTAAATCGCGTGAAAGTACTTTCAAAATATATTCCCCTAGCAAATAATTTGATTATTCCTATTTTTCACTTTTATTACAACAATATTACCTAATTGACATTCCTATTATTCCAGGTCTTTTTTTCCGTCAGATTAGTATTAACATAGTATTTTATTATACTACGTCATACTACATCACTACGCTACGTTACGTCAATATAAATAACTTAAAAAATAATTAAAATATATAACCTGTAGACGCGAATTTGACTGCACTGAACCCACTCCGGACGGTCGGTTTAACGTATGTCTGCTTATGATCTTCCGTATAAATAAATACGTTTAAAAGTACAAATTGCTTTACTTTATTGTCAACTAGCTTCTGCCCACCACTTCGTCTGCGCAGGATTATAAATTATAGCCTATGTGTTATTTTGATGTATAATATGAGCTATATTATTGTAAAGTTTCATTCAGCAACATCCATCCATCCATCCAAACTTGCGCATTTATAATATTAGTGGGAGTGGTATGGGATTGTCACGAGCACAGCCTGTGTTAGGGCCAGTGTAGAAGTTGAAGCCTGGTTGGCGGCGAGAGGTGAACAGGAGGGGTGATGATGATACGGTTCCGAGTTGACATAATGTGCGACAACATTTAGTATAGACAAAAGTTCAAGATTTGAAAGAAATATTTTCCGACAATCGCGAAAATTGAAATAAGTAACTCCGAAGCTGTCAGACTTGGGATATCCCTATTTGGCATTAAATGGGTCGATAATGTTGGCACCGACAAGTGGACTTCGGTATATCGTCTATCCGTGTGACATTCTGTATAGGTATTATTATGGGTAGCGAGCTGTGACGTCACAGTGAGGACACTGGTTACGCTTACTCTGTGTACCTGCGCGAGTAATGACCCCGATCAATGCGCGTCATCCCTCTCTCGCCCCTCCCTCGCCCCGCACCTCACCCCCTCACTAGGCTCAAATGACCCAGTGGCCTCGCCTTAATAAAGAATATCAAAATATTTTAGCTTAAAATACAAAACGCACAAGAATCGCTATATTTGTAGGTACAAACTAGTAAATACAAAATATTCTCTTAGTCTACACCACAAGCTTAAAACTTTCATTCTGCATAAATTACTGTAGGTACTTACTCTAACTAAACACTGTTAGGTTGGAGAATTTCTAAAAACCTCATCTAACACGATGCGGGTATTTCTGTAGTAGAGTAATTAGTGAAATGTTCACGAAACTGCAGTGCAAGATGAAACTACAAGTGGCTTACCGTCTAGTTTTGACAGTAAAGCCCTGAAAATGTGCTTAAAACTAAAGTCTGTAGGTGTCTGTGTAAAATGTAGGAAAATCATGGATCAAAAAACCGCGTATTGAGTATGCCTTATTTACATCGCAGACTTCACTCTTGCCTGACAAAAGACAATGACAGATTCTGCCCTACCATCAACCGTATGATGTGGCCTAACGACTGCTGTCAAGCGACAACAACCAGTACCAACTGCTTAACAGTTTGCTCGTGCTTTCCGAGGCACGAAGGGGCTCAAATGAAAGTGTCACTAGCGGTCACCCATCCAGATTCTGACCTCGCCCAACGTTGCTTAACTGGCACGATCGTTTTCAACGTGTACTCGCAGCTGGCCTACGAGCCCCTTAGACAAATAAGTGCAAATGATTATTCTAGAAACTGCTAGTAATAATTGCTATTACTTTGCTACGTGTTTTAGGCGCTATAAATAATCGCGAGGGAATTCATAGGTTACAATACCATACTTATTTTTTGTTGTATTGTAATATGAAAAAAAAATGTAATTGAAATGACCATGCCAGATTCTGTCCCACCATCAACCGCAAGTTGTACAAGATAACGAATAAATGTAAAAAATATCTCCGGTTTTTATTAAAATTATTGGTTTAAAATAAAGTTTTGTACAAGTTCCGATTCGAAAAAAACAGCTTAATTAAGAATTCAGAAAATAGTAAGAAATCGAAGCGATTTATTCATTGTTTTTGTTATTCTTCTATAGGAGTTGCGAGAGTAGTAGAAAATGATACTGATTATGATTATGCAATATGAAACCTGTAATAAGTCCCCAAGAAAATGATAGGTACAGCTTAAATGGTCTTGTAGTTTTGTAGGTGGGGCAAAGCTCCATTGAAATGTGACAATGTCTTTTGGTAAGCATTGTCAGGCCACCACTGACACAATTTATACCTGTTTAATTTCGGCCTAAGTACGATTTCAAATATTACGATATAACAGAATCACGTCAAGAACAATGAGGGGTTTATATTTAAAAAATAAAGAAAGTACCGATAGCCCCGGTAGATGGCACTGACTGGTCTGATGTCAACATTAAATGCGTTGTTATTGCTTGTAACTTGGGCTTTTCGTATTTCATAACCTAGTACTGTATTGTTTAAATTATACAAGGAAGCCAATAAAAATAAATTATTCAGCTGACATTGATTTTTCATGGTGCTGTGTTTTTTACGATGATATCGCACTTCGGTGCAACGCCATCTATTATCAACTTAAAAAGCTTGTTTTTTTCCTTACAACTGTCACTATGAAACCCCCTCATTAAGTGAGCGCTAGTCCCTATGTAGAAAACTAAAGGGCTTAAATGTACCTGTAATTACAGGCATACTAAGTCTTAGACGAAAGTTACTAACATATAATACTTAAGTACTGAGTTTAGAGGTATTTAGTGAGCAAATGTGTACCTACATTCAGCCATGTTTGCGGTCGGACTCGAGGGGTAGGCTTACCTTACGCGCGTAAAATTTACAATTGTAATCCTACCTTAAGGTCCCTCATGCTCGGAGTTTTTATATTAAACCATAGAGATACAGACTCCGCTCTTGCATGACAAATTTTAGTGTCTCTACAACTCATTTTGACATTGTATAAATCAATAAAAGTCGTACATATTATTATAAGAACAGATATCTCTTTCTGACGTATGAGAGTGAAAGTGAAAACAATTGCCCCCTGTCCCCATCAAAATATGTTTTAGGCTCTCTCCATAAAGCACAGCGTTTTTTTTTCTTTTATATATTCAACGCTACGAAACTACTACTGAAATCACACCTCTGATAAAAAATATAGATAACATGGAGTGTCTTCTAAAAACCATATAAAATTAACCTTAAAAAATACATCGTTGCACAATTTTGTTTGCACGGAAGCCCCGGTGCGCGAGTCTGACTATACGAAATATATCAATGCATGGCGCCCCTGCCAGGTAAGTATCTTCCGTCTCTTGATATCAGATAGGTAACGCCTTAAGGCCTCGTATGCGCGTATTTTCAGTTTTTCGATGAAGGCTACGGCACTAACTACTAAAATTAGACGTCTGAAAAAAATATATAGCAATCTAGGGGTGTATATTTAGGGACTGATGAATACCGATACACGATTGGACAAACTTCGCTCGATAGAAAAAAATCGCAAACATACCCCTTCCATGTCATTTAAAATTAAAATTATGTCTAAACCGAAATAGTTATTCATACGAAATATGAAAAATTATATCAAAATGTAGGGTATTATAACTACGAGAGCTTGTTTTAAAAAAATCTGATTTTTATTGGCGTATTTTAATTTCCCTGCCAAAATTCATCCAAAATCAATAAAAATGCAAATATGGAGTCACTGTGCCGTGCTCTTCACTCCGCCGCTGCGGGACATCTTCTGTCTCGCGCTCGAGTTTGACAGCTCGCCGCCCCTTAACGAAGAGTGTACTTCGTGAAGTATCCAGCAATTATAACTCATGGCTTCCCTGATAGGCATTACCTATTCAAATACCTGCCGAAATTATATTTTGAATAATTAATTGACCTATTTTTTGTCTATTTGTGAATTCAAACTCGTATAATTAAGTCGCATCATTAATGGAATGACAAATCGAAGTAACTCAAGTCTTTGTAGAAATTTTTCAACAAGTTATAAAAGATACAGATTGTAATTAGCCATAAAATGATCACTGGAGTTGATTTATGTAATAATAAAAATTAATAAAACTTTATTTGCAAGTGAGGGGGTCTTCCATGAGCCAACTAGCGCCGCCAATCTTAAATATCTTCCAATATAATCAATTTTATTAAAAAAGCTATTTGCGAAATGTTTATTATGATAAATACTATTTTTTAAATGCTTATTTATAACGTGATTCAATGTCGGTAAGTTGTAGTTCGCATAATTGTGAAAAACGGCCGTTTTTGTCACATTTGTGAACTACAACTTAGCTTGTCGCAATTATACCATGTATTGTATATTGAAAAATAGTATTCTTCCTAATAAACATTTTGTAAATAGCTTTTTTAATAAAATTGATTAAATTGGAAGATGTTATTTTTTCAAGATTGGCGGCGCTAGTTGGCTCATGGTAGGCCCTTAAGTGACATTTAAGAAACAAAAATAGGATCGATAGCTCGGGTAGATGGCACTGATTTCTCGATTTAGACCTCAAAATTAAAGAACATTAATGCACGGAAATGCGGCAGCCCTAGCGCTACAGCCGAACGTTTAAATAAAGAACACATAGTCGCGTATTCATAAACGTGATTTAAAGTTACGCCACCGTTTAGGCTCCCTGTCCCTTTCTATCTTTTTTTAACACAGTGAGAAAGAGATAGCAACACGATTTAAGGGAAGCGAGGTTTAACGAGGTTTATGAATAACAGCAATTGAGCCCTACTTCTGTCACTTCCTTATTTTGTGTCACAAGGACAACTTATCGGGGGTTAACTTGAGATCAGTTTTTTCTTTTATAAATGAGTTGACCAAAGTCGGGAAAGTTGGGAGATGAAAGGGATCCTAAGAAATAAGTATTTTGACTTTTTCGGAGTTTTTTAATTAATGGCGTAATATTGTTTTATGAACGTACACCCGACAGTACGTTCCTGACACGTTCAAAGTCTGTTAGACATAAACGAACCTTTATGTAGCAGAACGACAAGAACCACGCGTAGCATGCGTAGCGACCACTTCGTAGCTACTTCGTAGCACATGCCTCGGCAACTCGCGTTTACATCCAAAGCTCAGAATAGGTATGAGATTTATATCAGCTTTCTCGTTATCTAATGTCAATCCCTAAACCGAAGCCGAAATCAAGTGTCTTATTTTGTAAACAAAAACTACCCTACCCTACTAACATTTTAATCTGTTCTGTGATTATTGCATAATTATTTTCACGCTATTAGATCGGATTATTTTATTTTCATAATAATGAACAGTTTCGATCAATCAGTTCCTTCAGTGTTACATCACAACAGGTGATTAGACGATCATATTTGTTAACAAAATAAGACACTTGATTTGGGCTGCGGTATACATTTTTCTTTGCATTCTATTAGCGGTAACGAAAGTCAAATCCGCCGTCTTCGTGTATTCGTAATTCCGAACTTCAATCGATATAGTTAGTAATAGATTATTTACAACGGGCTTTGTTATCGATAGGCACTGATTTGTATTTGTGTATTGTTACACGACACGTGTTAGTTTACATATTCATAACATAGAGGTTAGACTAGATAATCACAATATACTTATAATTACGGGCTTATATAAAGGGACTTAACGTTATCGTTGGAAACAAATTTACTCTTTGAAAATACATACATTATGTCCCTTGCTTGCTAGCTAGAATTTTATTATGATTATTTTACTATTCTAAAAGGATTAATTTTCTGCCAAACTCTGTAGCCTTTTGAAGGCTAGCATTTGTCCTTCGACTTATTAATAAAATTGCCTGCAATTTATATTTTTTTTTAAATTACTTGCTATTATCCCTATTTTTTGTTTTATATAAAATTACATCTAAATCAATCGGTATAAAATACCTGGAAATGGAATTCGTTGTACTGCAAAAACCAGAAATAATCTAGTAATAATGGTAGAGTCGAAGACAGAGATTAGTTATTTAATGATTCTTTTACAGTTACATATTTTTAACTTTTATCTGTCAAACAGTGAAAGAATTTTTGCAATAGGTTAAGTAGTTTTTAAGAAAATCTCAACCTTAAAAACTCTCCTGTACACCTTTCTCTGTGTTCCACCGTACTTACAGTTTATTTGATTTCACCTTGTTGAAAAGGAGAAATAGCGCAATTATTTAAAACCAAAACATTCAACTATACAGTAGGTACAGAGAATTTAATTCTGATTTCTGTTTTCTACGTAAAATCATAAGAAAAGCGTCGCCTTAAGAAATCCGCCTCCCTATAATTAGGAATGGAATCAAAATTTCAAATAACCCTTAAACTATATGAAAGGTGTTTCATTTTACACTACTGCCAACTTAACAAAGTATAATGTCTAGTTTCCGACCGTTATTACTGTGGACACTGTGCGACCTCATATGAAAAATTCAGTCGCTACCTTGACGCCTTATGTTACCAGTTTTCACGACATTTGTATTTACTAAACATTATACAGCGTGAAATTAAAATCATTGACTTTTTCGATCTAGGATTATATTTGTTACCTATACGAAATTACATTATAATACAAATTTCGATTTTTTTATTTTCAATTTTACACAAGCTTGAAAATGTCCCTATAAGTACTTTTTTTTTAAATTATCCATACCTACCTGCTTAAATATTAATTAAAAAGAAAATAAATTGTATTTAATACATAAATTAAAGTTATGTAAATAATAAGAATACCTACAGTCCCACATATTTTATTCAGGATTCCGAATTATGTAATAACTTCTAAGTTAATAAATAATTTTCCCTTTTTTGCGGATTTTGTATGTAAGGTTTGCTTAATCATGGTTTGCTTCCCTTAATTTTCTTACTATTAAAGTTGGTAATTAAAAGACCAACCGAAAATATATTTTTTCAATATTTTCGGTTTATTAAAAGAAATTGAGCAGTTTACCTAAGTTTGAAAAAACCTTATACGTATATGTAAAACCTTTACTTTTAATTTTATGTCGATACCTAAACCCATTAAAATTATTAATTGTACAGTCAATTTTAATCCATTAGCACCAGCCAAACCTATTGCATTAATTAAGTCCATGCCAGCACCCTAAAATAACTGGGCAGTTAATTTTATAAGCGATCAGTAACTACTGAATACTTTCCTAAATTGGATTTGATGAAACTAAGCAATTATCGTCGATTTAAATAATACGTATTTTTTTCCTTTAACTCGATCGTATGTTTCAGGGCTTTTAATAAATAAAAAATCACTATTAAAAAAAAACGAGCGGCCTGTCACTATTACGCACATTATTAATTAAAAATCAACAAGTATACTCACCGAAAGTTAATAAATCCATTCACCGACAATTCCACAAAACCGCACAAAATATTTACAAAGTTAACTATATTCAACTATCTACTAGTTCTTAAGATATAACGAGTTTATTTACACATAAAACTTACTTAGAAAGTTGTCTAACTACAAACACTCACTTAAATTAAGTTTCATTCATTAACGTTTTAAACAGGGTGTTCTAATCTTCACCATTATCGTTAGCGATCCGTTGACAGGTGTCACGCGCGCGATCCGCCCGAACGAAAAAACCAGTGAAACCCGGCGCAAACCGGTTTGGACCGGACGGCGTGCGGCCAATTACTGAAGTCCGCACGCAAGACCGCGCCAAAAGAGACACTGCGCATGCTCCGACGCGATTGACACCAAGCTTATGTACAGCACGGGAATATTCATAAGTAACTTTCCAGTTTTGTTTTGACGGATGCTTCTCGTGGGCACATCCTGTAGACTTTTCAAGTTTGAAACAAAGGGAAGTAGTGGAGTGAAGCCGCTGGGAGTATCATTACCTTTTCACGCGTTTCCAAACTCGAAAGTTTTCCCCAATGTGTTTCTCGTTCGGCGAAAAATACGGGCAAGATAAATATTGCAAAGTTTTGTAGAGCGAAAAGTGTCGCGGTTCAGTAGAGATTTCAACGTTTGTGATTGAGGTAGGTATTTGCAAAGAGAATATATAGGATTCATTATTTCCAATATAAGTACACTCATCTCTAGAGGTCATGCGTGTGTGCTGTTATTCAAACTTCACTTCTTTTAAATCGTGTTACTGTCCATTTCACACTTCGTTAATAGAGGTTAAGATAGAAAAGGACAGGGTGGCTAAATGGCGGCGTAACTTTAAATCACGTTTATGAATAACAACCGTAGAGTTTGGCTTCTCTTTAAATATTAGGTAGCATCGTAGCATGTATTTGTACAAGATAATTTTCAATAGGTACTTATTTATATTATTATTTCGCATAAATAATCTGTAATTGATCGAAATTTTGTTCTACACATCGATGAATAATTTATTGGTAGGTACCTACTACTTATGATCTAAATATTGGAATAACACCTTAGCCTCAAATATACATTTCGATAAAATAGTCATATATCCCAGAGTCAAGTCTAAAATTGCAATTTTTATATAAAAATTGTTGCCTAGAATTTTGGAAACGAATTTACATCAATACAATGTCGTTTTCCTTATAACGAAGAATAATAAGATAAATAATAATAATAATAATAAAACATAACCAATAGCCCCAATTAAGTTGTAATTTCCAATCACTGCAATAGTTTATGCACCTGACGGGGTCTGTCATTGAGTGCAGTCAGATGCGCTCATAGAAGGGTCCCGCTAGGTGCATCACATATCTCTTCAAATTAAAGTTCTCTAATGGGCCTCTACGCGTTGGACCTATGTCTCCGTGCAAGCCTTTCAAAGGACCGGGTTATCTTAAACCCGTGAAACCTAGAGAGATACATAATAAAACATAAGAATTCTTTATTATAATTCACCGGGGAGTGCCTAGAAGAGATCGCTCTGAGCGATAAGCCTTTGTACAATAATATATTTTGTAACAATTCGGTTAATGTCATACTTTTGTACAATAAAGAGTCTATCTATCTATCCTAGTTATAGTTATGCGTTAATTGAATTACGCCCGCTCTAAATAACTCGCAACCAGATCATCGCCTCAGGCCAACAACGGAACGGGACCGAATCTTATTAACTACCTAGTTCAATGACGCCGAAATTAATCCATCCGCCGGGACATCTTTTAAATCGCTAAAAGCTTTAACATCTATCCAGATCCCTTTTATCAGAACGATTGTACAAAACCACTCAACCCTTTTAAACCCCAATCCGAAGTGCGTCCGGTCGTTAGTAGACATTAATGGAATACACCCGGTTACTCTCCCGTGAAAATAACAAGGAGCAAGCTTTACGGAATCTGCTTGTTGTTGGGGAAACAATTGGCGATGACATTGAACTAGAATTGTGCGGTTCGTTCTGGATTGAACTGGTTTGATGTAGTGTGGTCTCATTTAAACTCATTTGTTCTGGTTACCTATGGGCCGTGTGAGGTGATTTTCTGGATTGGATTCAACGGAGGCAATAAACAGACAATTAACTCTGTAAACAGTTACTGACGACTCTTTTTTATGATGAAAGTAAAGCAAACATGTTTCAATGTGTATGTTTATTTATACCTACATTGTTTTTAATCGAATACCTTAGTACGAGTTAGTGGAATATTGGTTACTCTCCCGTGATAATAACAAGGAGTAATCTTTACGGAATCTGCTTTTTGTTGGGGAAACAATTGGCGATGACATTGAACTAGAATTGTGCGGTTCGTTCCGGATTAAACTGGTTTGAAGAAGTGTGGTCTCATTTAAGGATGTTAGATTAGAATACGGTTAAAAGGGTATTTACGGTTAGCTTTCCATGTGTGAAACAAAACGTGTTCAAATTGAATAAAAAAAATCTGTAGAAACATTAAAGTTGCAGCTACAAATTAGCCGTGAATTTTTTGTTAATGTCTCTTGTTTTCCATGTAAAAAAAATCGTGTTTTTTCAACAATTTATAATTTTCGATGAATTTATATCTTTTTGAGTGGCAATATCAACATCAAACGAATCAAATTATTAAAATTCTAGAGCACTGAGGCCAGTTACAAAAGCATGAAGAACGACTTAGCCGTATTAGTTTTATATCATTCAAAGCCAAATAACTATTATATTTATCTTCAATCAAACATTCTTCCTTTTTACACGCAAATCCTCCATACATTTTCGGGCAAATACCGCAATATAAGGGTTTCATGCATTTTTGAGGTCGAAACTAGATATATGGCAATTGGGCAATTAATTTGCACCAGTTTTCTTGAAATGAATAGGTCCCTTAAACCAGTTGTTCAAAAAACGGATTTCAGGTTCCTTTTCAGTTTGTCCATGTGAGTTTATTGATGCAATAACAAACAAAAAATCAAATACCCTATTACTATCTCTTTTATTATGAACGTAAAGTAAGACAGTATTTCGTTTGATACGATAGTCACACAACAATCGTCCTTACAGCACATTTTCTACTATTTACGTACTAAATTTATCCACCAAATCAAACCAAAGAACAGTCCTTACACTGAAGTAGAAGTAGTTATTTTAGTAAAGAATATTACAGACCAAAAAATACAGTCTAAGTGGAAAGAAAATTACCCGTTCGTTCTGTCCCTATATTTTCACCGCCTCGCTAGTTTACTAGACTACCTATCTGCTCTCAGAACTGATTGGATGATTGGAAAATCTCGACAGTCTTCTATTCTATTTCAATTCAATATCATTGATTGTTGGTTGACCGTCCAATGGTTTAGCTATTCAAGATAATGCAAAAATTGTAAAGATGTTTCGCTGACAAGATTTCAAGAAAACTTTAGACAAATAAATGACAATGCCAGATTCTGCCCCACCATCAACCGCAAGTTGTACAAGATAACGAATAAAGTAAAAATATCACAGTTTTATTTTTAAATTATCGGTTTAAAATAAAGTTTTGTACAAGTTGCGATTCGCAAAAAAAAGCTTAATTAAGAATTCAGAAAATAGTAAGAAATCGAAGCGATTTATTCATTATTTTTGTTATTCTTCTATAGGAGTTGCGAGAGTAGTAGAAAATGATATTGACTATGATTATGCAATATGAAACCTGTAATAAGTCCCCAACAAAATGATAGGTACAGCTTAAATGGTCACGTAGTTTTGAAGGTGGGGCAAAGCTCCATTGAAATGTAGCAATGTCTTTTCTAAATAGAAATATTCTGAATTCACGGTGTACACACATCAATAGAGAAATGTATTCGATCGACAGTTTGATGTTCTTCTTTTCTCGTGTGGTTTAATGACCAACCCTATATAAAATTGATTATAGGTATTGGAAGATATTATTTTTTTAAGATTGGCGGCGCTAGTTGGCTCTATGAAGGCTCTTAAATTATCCGTAAAGATTCTATTGTATCAAAGTTTGGGTAATAAAGGCATTCAAACAATGAGGTTACGTATTATTTAATGTAGAGATTTATATTATTCATAGTCTATTCTATTAGGCCGAGACAATATTACCTTAGGCTTTTACAAACAAACTGAAAGTGACTGATCGACCGGAACATCCCAAAATGTGTTTATTTTGTTTCCCGTCCTATCTTTCCTTGTAATAGTAATGTAATTTATCAAACAACCTTCTTGTTACCTTCAAACGGCGGTGGGAGGAAATAATGCATTGTAATCGAGAGAAAAGTCGGTTTCAGAATGGAATTGAAATTGGTTGCGGTTTCGCATGCCAACTACTGTATACTGAAGTCCAAATCAAGTGTCTTATTTTGTAAATAAAAACTGCCCTCCCTGCCCTACTAACAGTTTAAGCTGTTCTGTGATTATTGCATAGTTATTTTCACATAGTTAGATCTGATCACTTTATTTTCATAATGATGAACAGGTTCAGCCAATCAATTCCTTCAGTGTTACGTCACAACAGGTAATTAGACAAACATATTTGTTCACAAAATAAGACGCTTGATTTGGACTGCGGTTAAGATAGTCACACAGACAAACATTTTACACAAAATATATATTGCTATCTTAACAGCAACACTAATTTACATTAATTTTATTGTATGATTATTGTAAGAATTATTATTGTATTGTATCCACTGACTCGGTGTTTTGGTGATATCTGTAAACCAGTCAGTTATGCATTGAATAAATAAAATAAATAAAATTAGGCATGAAACTAAAAAAAACTAACTAACCCCTCCTTTCGTTGCATCGGGGGTTACAAATGGTAGTGGCCCAGAAATGAAAGTTTAAAAATCTTTGCGCTTCTTTGTCTAATATTATTAATAGATGGGTACAAATCAATTGTGACGCAAAATAAAATCGATTCCGGCTTATTACGATTAGATTACCGGGTTCCGAAATTTTGTTCGAAGTTTATTTATGAAAAAATAAAATCTTTCGTAACTCAAGGAAAACTCATTTATCCGGAATCTTTATAAATGCGTTTCCTCCAGAATTATGATCATGTTTTTGTGAAGTATCCAAATTCAATTTAATTTCGGTGTATCAGTATCGTGACATAGATTAATTATATTTGAGTCACGAACCTTCAATCATTTTCATAGATTGTATTTTTTATTTTGTTTTGTTAACGATTCAAATTTTTTATCGTTTGTCAAGGTAGTAAATGACAATGCCAGATTCTGCCCCACCATCAACCGCATGATGTACAAGATAACGAATAAATGTAAAAATTTCTCCGTTTTTTTATTAAAATTATTGGTTTAAAACAAAGTCTTGTACATCTAGCGAAAAAACAGCCTAATTAAGAATTCAGAAAATAGTAAGAAATCGAAGCGAATTATTAATTGTTTTTGTTTTCTTCTATAGGAGTTGCGAGAGTAGTAGAAAATGATAATAATTATGATTATGCAATATGAAACCTGTAATAAGTCCCCAACAAAATGATAGGTACAGCTTAAATGGTCACGTAGTTTTGTAGGTGGGGCAAAGCTCCATTGAAATGTGGCAATGTCTTTTAGGGTGCATTTTTAAAATCAATCTAAATCTGACATCGAAAAATGCTACATCTCTTTCTTACGGCGACGTTATAAAGAGGATTAAGCTGACGCGACCTAGCCGCGATCTGCGATCAGTTGAAACGCATGCCCCGCCTCATTTTCGGCCGTCGTTACCTACTGGACGTAGATCGCAGGTCTCAGATCGCTACCTATCGGACGTTCAAACGCCCAGAAAATGAGGCGGAGCATGCGTTTCAACTGATCGCAGATCGCGGCTAGGTCGCGGCTGTGTGTTGAGGGTATTACTCCTGATATTATTTAAGAGAATCGCTTTATATCGTAGGAGCTCGGGCCATGATGCACCACATTGGCCCAGTGCGTTTTGGTAGATTACATTCCTTAGATTTGTACTACGACATGTAGATTTTATCACGATGTTTTCCTTCACCCGTTTTGAGAGCATTCGGTAAATGTACGGACAACAGCATATCAATGGTAAAACTTGCAGTACGATTTTAACTCTTACGACGCAGATAATAAGAACGCCCCAAAGTCCAAAGTGTTACACTTGATCTGCTGTTAGCTGCACGTTAGTATATCCTTCGAAAAAACCGGCGATAACACATTGGTGACCTGACCTGGGATCGAATCTTGGACCTCCGTATTGTAAGTACTGTGACCCAACCACTGCGCCATTGAGGTATCACAATTTATAGATAATCAAACAACATACACGATATTGATACGGTAAGGCCCCCAGTCTATAGGTACTGAATTCAATACCCTGATTCGAATTCCTAGAATTTCGTAGTAATGAAGAGCTTATTGATTTCAGCTTACAATAATATAGTAATTGCTATAATAACATAATCATTTAATAACTTAAACAGCTTTCGTGTCTAGGCAAATTGTATATCGTTCACGAACAATGATGTAAAACGTTGAGAATGTACCGGGATACCTACTAATTGTACCTATTTCGACTATCTGACTTATTATATGATATTAATGGTGATATATTGTAAAATTGCTATACCGACAAGGTCTGAACTATGTATGATTCTATTTAAACAATTACTTACATCTTGTTAAACTACCTACTCATAGTTTGTGCAATGAATAAATGAATTATGAATTATGTAGATAATATTTACTATTTATATTCTCTGAAACGAGTATATCCGCCAGAAGACAAAAGTGGTTGACATTGCTCATAGAATCAGTAAACTTAAGTGGCAGTGGGCTGGTCACATCTGTCGTAGAACCGATAACCGATGGGGGACGAGTTCTCGAATGGATGACACGAACGGGTAAACGTAGTGTGGGACGCCCGCCGACGAGATGGAGGGATGACCTTCGCAAGATGGCTGGCAGGGACTGGATGCAGAGGGCCGATAATAGGGTTGAGTGGCGCGCTTTGAGATAGGCCTACGTTCAGCAGTGGGCTGATACGGGCTGATGATGAATGTTTATATTATTATGAGTATTATAAAAGTCATGTGTCGTCAAAAGTCAGATACATCTTGTTTTTTCGTCGAATGCCTATTAACGCATTGTGCTAGATACGCCAAATACGAAGAACATTAAATAAGTACGCGATTTACTAAAAGCGCAGATTACCAAATACGCATACCTATAGCCAAAACTATAAACGAGAATACCCAACATGTGGAACACCAAATAAGCGATTTACCAAAAGATACCCCTTTTTTTCATACAGCTTTTTTTTTGCGAAAACCGATCGACACTATAGCCAAAAACGCATTGAGCCAAAGTCGCTAAAATATTCAGGTGGTCAAAAATGTGTGAATTACTTTTATGGTCCATTAAAATACGCAAAAGGTCAAAAATACGGACTAACTACTAATTATCATACCCTGAAATACCCTGCCGTCGCTCATACCCTGAAATAGATGAAAATTATCTAAGGAATACTCTGCATCTTCACCAATTTATCCTGTAAGAGCTATAGTAATAGGTATTTATTTGCAAAAGCATTGCTGGTGGGATCCCGGGTTAAACGAGGAAATTCAATTTACGCGGCCTCTGTGGAGTTCAATTGAGTTACAATTTCAGCTATGATGTCCGTGTCTACCAAATAGTGTCATTTTGTGATCAACTGCCTTATTCGAGACAAACGTGATCGGTAAAATGCTTAAACGTATTTATTTATCGATCCCAAGGTCGTAAAAGTTGATGTTAGTTTTCTTGCTTATGCAAACATAGGTATTAACCTTTTTTAATTAGTAATTTTATAAATGTCCAAGGCATAATCGTATTTATTGCCTCGATCTGAATAGTGGGATTTTTTTCCCGTTGGCCAGATAACATTCTTAGTTAAGGGCCAGCTGTCAAACTCAAGCGCGAGACAGAAGATGTCCCGCAGCGGCGGAGTGAAGAGCACGGCAGTGACTCCATATTTGTATTTTTTATTAATTTTGGATGAATTTTAGCAGGGAATTAAAATACGCAAACTAAAAACAGATTTTTTTTTAAACAAGCTCTCATATTTATAATAGGTACCCTACATTTTGATATATATTTTGTATGAATAACTATTTTGGTTTGGACATAATTTTCATTTTAAAAGACATGGAAAGGGTATGTTTGCGATTTTTTTCTAAGTACAGGTGATCCCGATTTAAAAATTAGACAGAGTGTAAATTCTTTTAATAATACAATTTTGATTAAAACGGTAATAACCTTAGAGTAGAACTATTAAGTAAGTAAACTATTACGTCTCAATAAATGAAACTAATGGGAAGTCAATATAAATGAACTGGTTGCCAAACGCAGTGTCCATGGCAGCCGGAGGGGTAATTTTTATGCCATACTGTCAATCCGGAAAATGCGATAAGAAAAGTATCAAAAATTGCAGTTTACTTTATTTTATTTCATGGTTATCTACCAGGTAAAAGCCCAATTTAATACAAATGTTGATAGGAAGGTAGTATAGTAGCTTTGAATTCATTCGACAAAATTAAATGGATGGTTAAGTTTGTGTTTAAGTAAATTAAACAATTTGGAGGAAAAAAAAATATTTACAATAAATTCAACTATCCAAAAAATTATTAATTTGATGTGGAATCGTTACTGTGCTTTGGAGTTTTGAACATTGTGAGGTATTTTTAAATTTTTGCAACGGGTATTTCACTGGAATATGACCTAATGGTCATTTCTAAGGTCAATTGTGTGATTTATGACGTACTTAGTTCAATTTTTTTTTGCAGTTTTGATTTACTAATAAACCTTAAGTAGACACAGAATGACAAGGTCACAAGTTCGAATCCCAGTCACTAAGAAAATTTTACTCCATCCAGTGGTAAAAAAGTTACGTTGGTTGTTCGCTAAATCTCGATATCACTAAGTTTTTCAGAACTTACATGAAGATTTATGAACGCGTAGGAAATATCGGGAGGAAATCTTTTGACCTGAAAAGATGTTCACTGGTATACCTAATGCATAAGTCTTAAATTACACGTTGGAAAATTTGCTGAATGTCAAATTTGCTGAACAGACTGTTCGGAACAGGAAATTAGAATGTATGTGAATATTTTGGGTAGTTTTGATCTTATTTGCTAATTCTAATATAGGTATGTACCTGTATGGGTGACCAGAAATTATATCATTCATTCATTCATTTCATTCGGTTCATCAGAAATTATATTCTGAAAAAAGAACTTGGCCGTAGATCAAATAATTGTAAACCATAACCAATTAAACCAACTTGGAAAACAAATTGTAGCTGCAGTTAGAATACCTTATTATTATTATTTGATATCAGATGTTGGTACAGATGACAGCAGATCAAGTGTAACACTTTCTACTTTGGACCGTTCTTATTATCTGCGTCGTAAGAATTGAAATCGTACTGCAAGTGATCTGCTGTTGTCCGTACAAGTCCAAGGGTCACGCGACCTCATAGGTCTATTGTGACTGCGCACTGACTTCTTATATCTCGCTCCCAAGGCCAACGACCTTCAGGATTCGTATGATGCACTTTGGCGAGAGAGTTTTAATTTACTCAGGTGGCATTATGTGTACACCTAAGGCTCGGTTTCTGCTGTGAATGAGTGCTCCACACTCACAGAGGATGTGCATGGGGGTTTTCTCGGCTTCACAGCTGAATCTACAGGCAGTGGTGTCGGACAGGCCCATTTAGAATATAACAATAGAAATCTTTTCTTTCTATGTAATCTTTTAAAAGCAATTAGCAGTCGATAAGACTTTCATTGTTCGAGAAACAAAGGTGTCCATAACCCTAGCATCATTACCTTCTTCTTCTTATGGTGCCGTCTTCTTACGAAGGTGTCGATTATGGCAATCTCGACAACGCCGCACGGAATAGAGACCTGGTACTCTTGCCGTACCATTGGCGCAAGTTTTTGAGCCATGATATTATCCTTCTACCTGGCCTTCTTCTGCCCTGAATCTTTCCCTGAAGAGTAGATCACTGAATCTCCAGCTGGCATTTCTCCGGATCCTACCCTACACACTACTACATTTGTATTTGTTTATTGATACAACGCGGTAATGATGATCAATATCATGGGCGTAAGTGAATTGCTCTCAATTCACTTACGCTCATGATATCATCATCATTACCGCGTTGTATTAATAAACAAATACAAACACTTAAAACGCGTCGCCCTAGTTCCAGGGATACGTCAGCACCGCGGTAATGATGATGATATCATGGGCGTAAGTGAATTGATCTCAATTCACTTACACCCATGATATCATCATCATCACCGCGTTGTATCAATAAACAAATACAATTTTCACTTAAAACGCGTCGCCCTAGTTCCAGGGATACGTCAGCACGGCTGTTCTGCAACTGTGTGTATTCGCAATGGCCTTTTTTGGGCCATTTGTCTTCCCGCTAAGCCCCACTCGGCCGCTCTAAGCTTACACTGCTCAATTTAAAACCGTTCGCTGTTTAGCAATATTTTAAAGTTACACGACTTAACTAAAGTGTAGATTCGTCTATTGCGATCAATGATTGCAAGTTAGCTTTAGAATTAAACGTTAGAGGTTAATGTGGCATATTATAATTAAATGTGATGCTGACACTTCACTTGGCTAGTCGTATATGCGCATTTGTTATACTTGCCATGTATGGTTGGTATGTGTGACTTGTTTATAAATAGACATATAATGTAAAATGAGCGCTTCTTGAGTGAAAGACGCACTTATTGCAGGACAAGAACAATATGTAAGTGTCACTAAGTGAGAGGTCCCGTTCCCTCATACGATGTACTATGAGATCTTGGATTGTGTGTCATCGTGATGGCAGCGCAGTGTTTTAACTGTTTTGTATTTCGCATGCGACAAACACACTGTGACGCCGCGGAAAGGAATAAGTGACTCAACTCGAGTGGTTCAGAATTTTTGGCAACTCCATACTGCAATGCGCACTAATCGCCTACGCAACGGCATCGCCTCGCTATTTTAACAACTGGTTGACAGCACGGGGCGAGGCGGGGCGGTGCGACGGGTGGATCCCTTGTGCTACAACCTCATATCAGGGAATGCTACAACGCTTATCGTAATGCGTGCAGGAATTATTGCAAAATTGAAAGTCTCATTATTGGAATCTGACCCAATATGACACACTCTCACACACACCGTCTCACACACATGTGCATATTGTCTATAAGATAAGATAAAGATAAATATACTTTATTGCACAAAAAAGGATACATAGTTTTCACACTTAGCTAACATAATTCTATACAACAGGCGGTCTTATCGCTGAGAGCGATCTCTTCCAGACAACCTTCAGTTAGAGAATTTATTCTTTTTGGAAGAGGCGGCTTACAGTGCAACACGTAGAAAGGAAGAAATATATGGATTAGACTACTAAAATAACGTCTATTTAATGTTAGTTACATTATTATTATTATATTTCAGTGGCCATGCCTTTTTATTTAGGTTAGGCTAGGCTTTGTTACAAATAAAGACCATTCGCATATTGTAAGTATTAGGCTTATGTATTATTTTCATATATATATTTTTTATTTCTTAAATATGTAAGTATTTTATTTTGTAATTTTCTTTACGCTGACTAACGTAGTCTTTCTTTGTTTCAATATGTGTAATCTTGTTTTGGCATGCACTATTTTAATGTATTCATTGTGTACTTAATTATATGTCAAAGTCTCAAGCGGCGCAAATATGCGGCTCTCAGCGAGAGCTACATATTTGCGCCGTTTGGTGTAGCATGGGGCCATGGGGACCAGAGGCGCGGCGACTGTTCAAAGAACTGTCGCTTACCTCGGCCAGCGTATATCACTGGCTATACAACGAGGTAACGTCGCCAGCCTTTTGGGCACTCTTCCGCAGGGCAGCGATTTGGCCCCAATTTTTTATTTATAAGTATATATTTATTTGTTTTTTATTATTATTTTGTAGATAGTTTTAACTTTAATTATAATTGAATGTTATTATATGTAAGATTATCTGATAAATAAATAAATATTTGAAGTTACATATTGGTGAGCGCTAGCTCCCACACTAGGATGCCCATGTTTGTGGGAATACTTGAAGTTATATTTCACCTCTTATTGTGCCGATAATTAGATCTGAACAAATTCCAAAGTTTTACACTTGGTGTACTTTGGATTCTGCCCTATATACATTACAGAAGTCCTATAAAAGCCATCTAAGGGAGCTATCCGTGGCTTCCGCTCGCATTTACTGAGATTATCCGCTCATTGGAAACTAATACACCGTCTATACCTGATTGGATTTGTTCACACCACGGGGTAATGAATGATTCAGTACTCTGTGGCTTACTGTCTGTATCGCTATAGGTTAAACTGGAATTACTGTAAAACCCATTAACAGCTTCGGGCATCTTCAAGCTAGGCTTAAGGCGCTATATGGTTGTCAAAAGCAAGAGTGAGATAGAAGATGCCCCGCAGCAGCGGAGTGAAGAGCACGGCGCAGTGCCTCGATATTCGTATTTTTATGAAATTTGGAAGAGAAATAAAAATACGCCAACAAAAATCTGATTGTTTTTAAACATGCTCTCGTATTTATAGTACCCTACATTTTGATATATATTTTGTATGAATAACTATTTCGGTTTAGGTATAATTTTTATTATAAAAGACGTGGATATGTTTGCGTTTTTTTGTATCGAGCGAAGTTTGTCCAATCATGTATCGGTATTCATCAGTCTCTAAATAGACACCCCAAGATTACTATATATTTTTTTCAGACGTTTAATTTAGTAGTTAGTGCCGTAGCCTTCATAAGTGTGATATATGTATTATAGTGATGCATATGTGTATGATATATAAATTATTGATGTGTAATTTGCGTATATTCTAGGTATTACGTGTATAATATGTATTTTATTTGATTACAATCTAGTTAAGTATTATATATGCTACGGTTAGCCCTACCTCAATTTTTTCGCATGACCTAATGTCAACTGGTGGAGAACGCCACAAGGCGTTAAGTTCGCCTTTAGACAAATTTTTGTGTAAGAAGTTTAATAATAATAAATAAGTTCACATTAAAATGGCTGTCTTTTATAAAATATCCTGAAAATGTGTTCCCAAATTTTTTTTTGTTGCTTAGGTTACTTATTCTAGTTATAAAATATGGACTGAATTAAAATAATTTAATTTTAAATACCTGTCAAATCCCTTGCAGTTGGAACTAAATCCCTTGTCAGTTGAACTAGTAACTAGGTCAGAAGGAGCTCGGCAATAGCATGTCATTCAGCCTACAGCCAGTCTGTGAAGTTACGCTGCATCTTGAATACGAATGCACGAGTTCTCTTAATTGGGTTTAATATTATACTGCACTCTCGTCTCGCTGTTTCTAATGCAACGGAGATGAGGACCTTTATTTCAAGATAAATTCTCAATGTTTGTCTTTATAGCAATAACTTTTGTAATGAGTTTCGTACGGTGACAAGAGAAAGGTGTACAGGCGAGTTTTTAGGAATGATATTTTCTCAAAAACTACTTAACCTATTGCAAAAATTCGTTCACTGTTAGATAGATAAAAGTTAAAACTATGTAACTGTAAAAGAATTATTAAATTCGGTCCAGTAGTTTTTGAGAAAATCTCAACCTTATTGAGTCTCTGTCTTCGACTGTACGTATACAATTTAAGTACCTACCTAACTTTAACTAAAAACTAACAAAAAAAGCGTACTCGCATGTATTTGTTACTATAACAATTAGTACTCGTTACTATAGTATCGTTACGTTACTCGTTACTTCTGTGGGACGGTGAGCTTATGTTATATAATAATAACATTAAATTATACTTTACTTTGATAAACAAACATCGTTCCGTTTCGTTATTTTGTACTAGATGCAACACCCGTTACTTACTGAATACATACGGTACAGCTCTACTAAGTAGGTACCAAATCAAAACAAAACATAAAGTAAGCATTTTCCAAATCTTTATTGGAGAACAATTTTCATCAGGACGACCTCATTTTTATCAATGTTTTACATTGTGTATGTATATGCAAGAATAATTCAAATCATATATGTATTTTCCAGATCTAAAAAAACATTTATTTTATAAGTAGTAAGTATTCCGATATTGAGAAACTCGATTTTTTTCAAGCATTTCTTTCATATGTTTATTTTGAATAGCAACATCCAAAATTTTCAGAATTCTAGGCGTTGCAAAGTACCTACATTATACACTATGGTTATACGTATTAAGATCAATTTGACCCTGTGGGATTTTTTGACGTTGGTCAGACGTAACGACCTACTCCAGACGAAAGTTTACGGAAAATAGTAAAATCTAGCAAGAGCAAATAAACGTAATAAAATTCTTTTCAGATTTCGCCAAGAAAATCTAAAGGCCAGTGGACTGTCCGGTCATTATTGACTGTCATTGGCAAATACTCGAGAATATTCGCATGGTCTGCTGAAAAGGCAAGTAATGACATCAGACGAATATGGGTAGTATCTATACCTCATCTAAAAGGCATTGTCTTATTTTGTAAACAACTAATAATAAAATATAAAAGCGCCTTTATTTGTGACATTTCTCGCATAGTAGGGCTCCTCCAACGATTTCCACGGTAATTTAAATACACATAGTACGGACAACAGCAGATCAATGGTAACACTTGCAGTACGATTTTAAATCTTACGACGTAGATAATAAGAACGGTCCAAAGTCCAAAGTGCTACACTTGATCTGCTGTTAGCTGTACACACATCATTTTGTAAACAAATGACATCGTCTTCGTGGTGTAATCAAGGAATTGATTCATTGAATCTGTTCAACATTGTGTGTAAAATGTAATCCGACCAAAGAGCTTAAATTTTTGGTTTGTTTGTTTACATTTTAAGACATTGTTTTTGGGATGGGGTTATAGAGAAAGTTTCGTAGTAATTCATTCCCTCTGCCTCCTATGCCACATACAGGCTTTACTTTTCCAAATTTTATCTCTATTTACGTATAATAACAGAAAGGCTAAACGGAGATGTCCGAAAATGTTATCTTAGGATCGTAACAGAAATTACGAAGCCGCCCCCGTCGTATTATCTCGTCAAAATATTTGTTTTTAATTTGTTTGGCTTGTTCGCATAGAAATTGATATGAACCCTTTTTGTACCCATGAACCTTTTTAACCCTGCTTCACACGAATAAACGTGTAAGTCACGTTGTCATGGTATTGTGTAAGGTATCATCATATCAATGGATTTATTTTTATTTTGTTTGTTCGCATAGAAATTGATTATCCTAATATGATATAAGTATATCCCTTTTGGATTGTATTTTTATGCGCCGCATAAGATTGTATTTTTATGCGACGAATAAGCTTATATGTCAAGTTGTAATTTTGACAAACTTCAGAGACCCAAGCCCATGTGGCATTTACTTTAGTTATCGTTAAATAGAAAGAAATAAGTATGAGATTGACATTTGCTAACTTAAACGCAAGTATAGCTAGGCTTTCAGTACTTTTAGATTTTTTTTTAAATTTATTGTTTAATGACATTTTATAAAAATACATTTGAAATCTACTTTCCCATCTTAGGCGAAACCACGTATGGTTTGTATGCCGATGGAGAGTTCTAATTTTTAATATAATATGTAAGTATATTACACGGAGTCACCAACCCCCACCAGAGGACGCGCGCGGCGTCCTTCCACAGAGAGGCTTCAGCTCCACGAGAGACACAGCTCCCCGACCCCCGGTATTAAAACTCTAGTGAGCCATAACCGACTACAAATTGTTATATAATATAAATGGATATCACTCACTTAAATTGTTAAAGTCTGCAATTAGACCGACACTTTCAGTTTCAGCTTTCAGTACTGTTATTTATCATTCCCCACCAATGTCCGAACAATTCCGACATATTATTATACATATACTCGAAAACATTACCCTCCTCTAGGCAGTCGGTTAAAGGAAATGTTTATTCAAAACCAGGTTAATTTTATCACCGTTTATTTCGTTTCAAGAATGATGTGGGTCAAACAATTTGTACAAATATTACGTAATTAGCATAATCTTACACGCAATAAAGGTTTGCTACCACAATTTTATTTTAATTCTAATTGTTTAACCCTATTTGTTTAACCCTAGCGATGAAGTAAGCTGGTGGCTACGTTGAATGGAACACATAAACATGCTGATATGCTTTGTACAGTCGCCAGCAGATCAATGGTAACACTTGTTATAGGATGTTGCAAACCACCTCTACTACCTATCACCCATTTCAAGGAATGTATCGAATTTCCAATCACCCTCGTATTTCAATTACCATCGATATAATAATATGTTGGTAGTGTTCGACCGAACTTTCGGTTTCGGCAAATAACGGGTTTAGGCTTAGTTTCGGTTTCGGCTGCCATCCGGCCGAAACTATGGCCGAAACCGAAACTGAGTTCGAGAGCCTATAATAATCATATAACGTTATAATATTAAAAGCGTAAATAATTTATTTGAAATAAAGGAGTGATAATATGTAGTGCTTAAGGATTACTTCAAATATCAGATACTGAATTGTTTAATATGTGACTTATAAATAAAAACTAACTGATCATAATTGCCTATATTTATTTTTTCCACGAAAACATGACCTTTGGAAGTTTTGGTTTCGGCCGAAACTAAGACCGTATCCGAAATTCGATTTCGTCCCTAAAACCTAGTTTCGGTCGGACGCTAGATGTCGGTTGTCATTATTTTGTTTATTTCAATATTAGTTTGTTTGTGTGATCTACGCAAACTGGTAATTAAATTTTAAAAACAAGCTTGCGTGTCTAACCGACCTAATGAAATGAATTATTTTAATGAAGGGTTTTAGCAGCCTATTTTCGGATGACGCGTTAATGGAAAATGTAATTGCGCGTAACCCACTATAGATGAGTTAATTATTACTATATTTTGCTCTGTTATCCCGGCATTACCATAGTATAATAATTATAATAATAAGATAGACCGATCGTCGCGTCGGGCAATTCTGGTTGATGTCACCATCCCCCATGATGAGAATCTCGTGAAGGCCGAAAAGGAAAAGCTAAGTATATCCTTAGACTTGGCTCACGAGATTACCGCCATGTGGGATGTGGACTCAACCATAATTGTTCCGATAGTCTTAACCGTGAACGGTTTAATAGCGAAGAGTCTCGACCAACACCTTAAGAGACTCTCGCTAGACAGTTGTGTTAAGAGCCGGATCCAGAAGGCAGTGCTGCTGGACACGGCACGTATTGTGAGGAGGTTCCTCACTCTGGGATCACGCATGCATCCCGCTGCCGGCGGGTGGCTATTTTTTATATTTATATATTTTACTATTTGTTTTTTATTATTAAAATGTATAAATATATTAAATAAGAGATAAAAGAAATAAAGATAATAGTAATAATAATAATAATAGATTTACAAAGGCATCTAGTTAAAGGCCTTCCATGAGCCAACTAGCGCCGCCAATCTTTGATAAATAATATCTTCCAATTTAATCATAGAGCTATGTACATAATGTTTATTACGATAAATACTATTTTTTAAATGCTTATTTATAACGTGATTCAATGTCGGTAAGTTGTAGTTCGCATAATTGCGAAAAACGGCGGTTTTTGGCACATTTGAGAACTACAACTTTGCTTGCCGCAATTATGTCATGTATTGTATATTAAAAAATAGTGTTTATCCTAATAACGATTGTGTACATAGCTTTTTTAATAAAAAATGATAATTTGTAAGATTGGCTGCGCTAGTTGGCTCATGGAAGGCCAAACAAATAAAGTCACTAAATTTAAAAAGCGAGACATCCCTTTCCCTCTTACGCGATGTAGCATATGACTGACGGTGATAGTTGCATTCATACGGTCACAATAGATCACACTTCATGTTTCACGAAACAGATGGAGAAAAATTAGAACTAAACGATACGCAACGGATATAAAACGTAAACGAAACTAATATTAAAACATTTATATCAAGTAAAGCAGTAGATATTGTACCAAATAATTTTATTCGGGTATTCGAATAAAAGTTCGTTAGAAGACTACCTCATTATTAAAAGAAACAAAAGCTTTTCCTAACAACATAACCCTAAAATGCTTAAAATGAATTACCACATCAAAATAAAGTTGAACAGTTTTCCGAAGTACTTTTAACGCAAAGATAAGCAGTCCTGTAATATCGGTCGAAGTGCCTCGGGCGAGGGCGCTGAACACTTAACGAGGACGGGACGACGACGTGACGGTAAGACGACTAGACTAGGCTGCTGTTCCACCACAGAGGTGCTAGGTAGCTATGCTACGAGGATGCGAACGCTAAGCTACGAAACTATGTAACCGTTTCCACTAACCCTACGCTGTGTAGCAGAGTGAGTAAGATGTGCTACGAAGATCCGCGAGGTAGCTGTGCGATGCTCTTATTCCCTGATCAGCCGCCCTATTACCGTTCTCAAAACGATGAAATCATACCATGTCATAGCGCGTCTAAAAGAGACGCCGCTACACCAATGCGATAGCGCTGTCCCTGTCACGCCCGCTATGACATGGTATGATTTGATCGTTTTGAGAACCGTAATAGCCCCACTGAGCGATGCATCTACAGGGATAGCGCAGATAGCTACACCACTCGCGCATCCATAGCTTCCTATCTATAGCACGCATCCCTTCATATAAAACATAGTTTTTACTTATATGAAATTATAATTCTTATGTAGTTTAATACTTTTTTAAACATAAGGGAAAAAAAATTTTTTATGATAGATGGAGTTGCGCAACATATCCTTTAGTATGTATAATACGATGAAGATTTTCGGCGGGCGTGGCGTGGCCTATGGTGGCTCTGATGGTAAGAGCGTGGCACGGAATGACAAGGTCGCAGGTTCAACTCCTGCCCACAGCTAGAGAATTTTCATCATGTTTAAAATTGTTCGTCGAGCCTAATGCATAAAACAAATTCTGAGTAGTTTAATACTCTCAGACTCATACATAATATCAGGATAACACCCATTTGAAAATATTAAGGGTAACAATATCGGGACACAACGGTCGCGGAACTCCGCACAGGATCGCGATTCACCCAACAGAAAATGTTAATGGAAATCCGACCATTGTGTTGGTGCAAAAACAACAGAATGGCGTTTTTGTTGCCCTAATCTGCGGCCGCCGGCCAATAAAAACGAAAACAGTGTAATCCATTGTCGTTATTTACCGTCTTTCAGGGTTTGGAGTTGGGACAGATCGTGACGGATTGATCGGCGTGATTTGTGACGTCAGATTTGCAACTGACAATTTAAGGCGTTGGAGAGTTCTTATGACTAATAGAGACGACTGATCTCGAATACCAACAACTGGAACCAAATTGCTTAACATACTTTCCGAGGCACCCAACGTTGCTTAACTTGAGCGATAGGCAAATAGTTTGTGGCTGACTGTTTCCCGTCATATACCTTAGTTGGAGTGTTCACACAATGCGAACGGTACGTAGTTTGCGTCGTTTCGCTTGCCGACTCATACAGAGGCCGATTTGCAGCAAAAATACGCGTGTACAATTTAACGCAGTCAACACGCTCGCTATATACAGCACATATGGCGAAATGTAACCTCAGCTTTCTACAATTCCATGCTGGCGGGTTCATCTGCTGTTCGAATGTTTCAGTGTTTATTTTTACATGTGACCAATGATTCTAAATTCTAACATTTCCAGGAAATAATCTAGGAGCTAACGGGACTTCTGTTCTGGTTTCTATACCTACTTGCCCTCCACCACCCTACAGCCAGTCCACATCCACCGGTGCTCCATCGTCCTGATCAAGTCCAGTCTCATCATCATCATCTCTCTATTTATAGTGCCCCACTGCTCGGGCACAGACCTTCCCCTACATCAAGGGCGCTGGGGCCAAGATCAACCACGCGGGCCCAGTACGGATTGGCGGATTTCACATGCCTAAGATATCTTTTTTTTCTACGGCATGCAGGTCATCACGATGTTTTTCCTTCACCGTTTTGAGAGCACTCGGTAAATGTACGTACCTATACCGGAGCCCAAGTCAAGTGTCTTATTTTGTAAACAAAAACTACCCTACATTACTAACATTTTAGCTCTTCTGTGATTTTTTCATAGTTATTTTCACGTTATTAGACCGGATTACTTTATTTTCACAATGATGAACAGGTTCGATCAATCAGTTCCTTCAGTGTTACATCACAACTGGTAATTTGACGATCATATTTATTTACAAAATAAGACACTTGATTTGGGCTGCGGTATAAGTTTTTTCCGTCGAAAAAACCGGGGATAACTCATTGGTACATGGCTGCCCTGGGAATCGAACCTAGAACCTCCGTATCGCAAGTCCATTGCCCCAACCACTGAGCCACCGAGCTCTTGAAATCCAGTCTACCGCAAACTATTTATCTAATGGGTCAACAGCATAAAGCTCATTCTTATATGAATAGTTCCTAAGTTTAATTAAATTACTTATAGTCCGTAAACAATGAGTTCCCAATTCCTTATAACGTGAACTTGATCCCTTGCTAAGGTGTTGAGTGTCTGTGCGGGGGCGTGCCTTCAGAATGGCTACTATTAATAGTATCAATAATAAACGTTACTTGACCTACGCAGGGAGCTGGTACAGTCTTACTTATATATAGTATGTATTCTTCTGTAGTGAAGCCCAAATCAAGTGTCTTAATTTGTTAACAAATATGATCGTCTACCTGTTGTGTTGCGCGACAGCTGGCCACCCTCCGCGAAAGGTGTCGCGAGCTATCGCGCGACTGTCGCTCGTCTGTCTGAGCCCTAATACTGAAGAAACTAATTGATCCTGTTCATAACTGTGAAAATAAAGTAATCCAATCTAGTAATGTGAAAATAACTATTCAATATTAACAGATAAGCTTAAAATGTAGTAGTTTTTGTTTACAGAATAATACACTTGATTTAGACTTCGGTATAAATAAAAAAGAGGTGTCTATAGCCTGTTCCAATGCAATTTTCCATGGATGTAAACAAACATGGCGTTTGAAAGTTCACCAAAAACAATATTAGGCTAATTAGTGATATAAAATTTCGATCGATTCACTCTAAACATACTGATTTGAGTCGTACTGGCCAAAGCTGGCTAAAGAAGAAGAAGACGGTGTTATTACAGGTTACAGGATAGATGACTATTTAAACGATGAACATGCATGGTGTGTGTCGCCGGTTCCGCATGAGGGATAGATGTAGATTACTAACAATAGTTGTGTAATATCTAGTTATTAAGTAATTGTGTCATTGATATTTTAAAAGATGTGCTGCTGAGAGTTATTTGCTACTTTTTCTTCTCAGCGTTGGCACCTTTTCCTTGCAAAGTGTCAAAAATATGTTGACGTGCAAAAATGTACATAACATGCTTACTTGCAATAAAGAAAAGACAATGCCAGGTTCTGCCCCACCATCAACTGCAAGTTGTACAAGATAACGAATATATGTAAAAATATCTCTGTTTTAAATTAAAATTATTGGTTTAAAATAAAGTTTTGTACAAGTTGAGAGTCGAAAAAAACAGCTTAATTAAGAATTCAGAAAATCGAAGCGGATAATTCATTGTTTTTGTTATTCTTCTATAGGAGTTGCGAGAGTAGTAGAAAATGATACTGATCATGATTATGCAATATGAAACCTGTAATAAGTCCCCAACAAAATGATAGGAACAGCTTAAATGGTCACGTAGTTTTGTAGGTGGGGCAAAGCTCCATTGAAATGTGGCAATGTCATTTGACTTTGACACTTCGTTAAAAACGTTAAATTTGAAAAAGACTGAAGGCTTAAACGGTGGACACCTCGGTGTATTTCGTATACAATATCGAATTATCGTCAGCTTAATGAGGCTTGTACAGTTTTATCTGAGTTTGAGTGTACTGCGTAGGTGCACAATGCTTGGGCTTGGTCATTCTTAGGACGCTATTAGCACCCACGCGGTAATTCACCTTTATCTACATTAAACTGAAACTAAAATGAATCATTCAAATGTCTAGACAAACGAGTATTTCCTCTGGTGGGTTAATGTAAAATGGAACATGAAACTAGTTTAGGCAGCTATTTAGTACACAAAGAAAGGTGTAAATGAGAGTTTTTAGGGTTGAGATTTTCTCAAAAACTACTAGACCTATTGCAAAAATTCTTTCACTGTGTTTAATATATAAAAGTGAAAACTATGTAACTGTAAAATAATTATTAAATTCGGTCCAGTAGTTTTTCAGAAAATCTTAACCTTATAAGGTTGAGATTTTCTATTTTTTATTTTTTTATTCTATTTTTGAGATTTGCGAGTCGGCCCCGTGAAATGATCCTATTCATAGGTACAGTCGAAGACAGAGATAAGATGTCTTGATATGAATAGTATCATTTCACGGGGCCGAATCGCAAATCTCAAAAATATAATAAAAAATAAAAAGTAGGAGGCCTTTACCCAACAGTGGTACGGACAACAGCAGATCAATGGTAACACTTGCAGTACGATTTTAAATCTTACGACGCAGATAATAAGAATGGTCCAAAGTGTTACACTTGATCTGCTGTTAGCGTACAACAAAATGTATGAAACCAGCTGATGATTTTTGTTTTTGAGATGGTCCCATCTATAGTGAAAATTGTTCATAATATCTATGAATATGAATACCTGGGATATCAAAACCTTGAACATTTTTCACTATGGGACCAACATGAAAATATTAAAAATATTAGTGTAGTAATTTCTTTTCTTTTTAACCTCATTATTAGTGTTCGCGCCAAACCTGTCGTAGACCTTCGTTCGGGATTTCAATCAACCCTAAGATCAGCGGAAAGACGGGACGTCGGGAACTCGGGTGAGGAGAGACTTGAGAGGAGCACAAAGTGTAAGGAAGTCGCACAATACCTGGCCAAATCCCCGCAGAGCTCGCAGGAGCCGCTGCAACCCTGGACTCCTTCAGCACCACCTTCGCCCGGGCCCGGGACACCACAATAAACCGTCTTCACTGACGAACGGAAGCCACGAGAGCTCAACGCGCCACTCGATTAAGGCCAGACCTCAACGTCAATTCGCCAAAGCCTAGGCCGCAATAGTTCACGATCACAATTAAATCGGAGTCAGTATAATCAGGATCACATCAATTCGCGACGACTGACAGATAAAGACTGAAGGTCAGTTGAATGTCCTTCGATATTGCGTAGGAGTCGACACCAGGGGGCGCCGACCTTGTACGACTTTTATAGGTACTAAGGTAATTAAGGAGATGGTAGGCTGATCTAGAGTGATGATAAAATGTAGTAATAGATGGCGTTACCATTTCCAGCCGCCTTAAAGGGTCACCTTTAAAAAATATAAGGGACGTAATAAACCATAAGCGGCATGCGGGTTAAAAATAAATTATAGAGTAAATAAACTTATCTCTAAAGCGGGTTAATATAAAATATATTTAATAAATAAATAACGGAATATACAATAAACTACTGGTTAGGGAGTGGACACAACCAAACGACGGGGCGAAGATAAGTTCCTCTAGAGGTCTTCACTGAAACCACGCGAACGGTACCGTCTTTGGAAGGATGAACCTGCTCTACAATAGCTAACGGCCAAGCTAGAGGAAGTGCGTTATCGACTATAATGACCACGACTGTGCCCGGCGCAATGGGGACAGAAGGGGTATTGAATTTTTCCCTAACTTGATGTCCGTGCAAATGTTCAATCCTCCATCGCTCCCAGAACGACCGAAGTAGTTTATCTAACAGCGGGTGCCTATGAAGCAAGCTGAGATTGCCAGACTCGGCTTCAGGCGCTGGTAGAGAGCTAAAAGGCTCGGTATGTAAAAAACGACTCGGAGTCAGAGCGGCTGGCTCCGAGGGGTCCGTACTCAATACTCTGAGTGGACACGAAAAGACGGCGGTGGCAGCCGCCTCTGCTTCTATCTGGGCAGAGAACGTAATCCCATGCACCAGTGAAACAGAGCCGACCTCACTCGCGCGCGGGTGCTCGTCGCAGTCGTCGTCGCGTGCCAGTTGCCGCACGGTGCGCAGCGCGTGGTACGGACTGGACTGCAGTCCGAAACATAATTTATTAAGTTCGTAGAGGACGAGCGGATCTTGCGGATTAAACCTATGCAGGATTCGTTGATGTCGGCGATCGCAATGTCGCATTAGAAAATGCATGAACATTTGCCGACAGTCGGCTGTCATGGCTACGTCGTACAGACGAAAATAAAAAATAATTTTAAAAATATCGCCCTTTAAATCAGGGCCGTAAATTAGGCTGCTAGGGTCCAAAAAAGGAAGTAATTTGTCCCCGAGTGAGTACACGTCCTTTCGGAACGGTGAGCCCACTGTACAGCCGCCACTGACGGGATCTCGCTCAGTGGTCGAGCGGTGACACTCATCATCACGTTCGACGTCGTCGTGACGCTGAACGGGCGGGTCGGGAAGCTCGTGGAGCTCCCGGATAATTTTAATGCCCGTGCCTATAGGCTGTAATTGCACTATAGCACAGCAAGAGGTTAGCGCCTCCGGTCGCGGTTGCAGGGTGGGTACAGTCCCCATTGGAATGTATCCCAACACGCTGGCAATAGCTAGAAGCTCTGACGAGTCGCACTTGGCTACGCCAGGCCGTAGTAAATGAGGAAACAATGCTGCTCCTATTAAAACATCTATTTTATTCGGTGTAGCAAACGTACTGTCTGCTAACAGTAAGTTTTCCAAATGTGGAAGTTTGGCAACATCAATTATCGCGCTCGGAACGTTTTCCGTAATTTTTTCGACGACCAGTGACGAAATTTTAAATTTTATATTTGAATCGTGTCGGGAAAAGAATTCAAAATCTGCTGAACCATTTACCATACTTTCAGAGCCGGCGAAACCCTTCACTATTGTGCCTGCGGTCTCCGCAGGTAGAATACCTAAGCATTCACAACATTCTTTCGTAATAAAGTTAGCTTGTGAAGCAGAATCAAGCAAAGCCCTAACCATACGTTTGACGCCCCTACTATCATACGCAGCAATTTGCGCGGTGGCTAACAAAACCGTAGTGGTTGCATTACATTGCTCGTCACGTGTGCGACCAGCGCTAGACGCAGAGGGACGCGAAGCGACAATGGACGTGGAGCATAACGCGACGTCCGCACTCGTACTCGGTGCGGAGGCGGTCAGCTGTCCCGTGTATCGCCACTCACCCGTGACTGCGTGCGCCGGCGCATGCGCAGGCTCAGTCTGATTAGCCGGTGCGGCATAAGTCTGAGGTTCCAGGTTCGATTCCCGAGTGAAATGGAGTAATGTGTGGTGTTTGAGTTTGCAAACGCGACAGTTCGTATTTGAACTGCACGCCGCAACTCGATGCTTAATGCATAGACAATTCACACACGCATGGTTTTCCTTCACCGATTTGAAACGCTCTTCTGGTGTCATGTTACTAAAACTAGGACATTTAAACAAGTGTTGATGTGTAAAATTATCACATAAACATTTATAAACAACATTAGAATCCACCGTATTCAGGTAAGTTTGAAATGACGGCGGCGGAGGGTTATTTGGTTTTGAATTAGCAGTTCGCGCGCGCGTAACTGGTTTAGCGCTATTATTCGCAGTTGAAATAATAGGCGTGCGGTGCCATATCTTGGATAGATTTTTAATGAATTCGACTAAGTTGTCGAACTCAGGAATGAGTTTAGCATCAGGAGAATTCATCTCAAATGCGCGGACTGTCTCTGGGTCTAACTTATTTAGCGCGACATGTAAAAATATAAAATCTGCTAAATTATCGATTTTTAAGTTCTTTAGAACCCTGACGGCATTCACAAATTTACCAAGAAATAAATCGAAATTATGAGCCGAAGCTGAGGGTAACGGCATAAATTCAAACAGCTGATTTAAATGAATTGACGCTAACATTCTCTGATCTTCATACTTATCCGTTAAAGATCGTAAAATAATATTGTAGTTTTCGGCGCACGGAACAATCCCGCGCAAGCGATCAATGCCTGACCCGAGAGTTTACCCATTAGATAATACAACTTATCAGCGTCTGTGAGCGATGGATTATCGTGGACGGTTGATTTAAAATTGGCATAAAATAGCGGCCATGACCGAATATCACCGTTGAAAGACATCAATTCAATCGGCGGTAGGGTAGGCCTCGCTTTGCGCGGCAAAGTATCATCGTGTTGAGTTTGCGATGAACTATATTGTGTACAAATACGCTTAATGCGACTGTACAATTGTTCAAACGAAACAAGTGACTTGTAGTCTGGTTTAGACTGTGGACTAATAGTTAAAAGTCTTAAATTGAATTCATCCAATACAGTTTGGAATTCAGTTCGCAGAATGTCGATATTCGAACATTCGGCGAGGAACTTATCTCGCGTCGCCGAGTCGGTGTGTATGTACTTAGATATACTTAAATCGTAAATATTCTGTATACATTCAAATAACGCACCGCGCTTAGCGTCTAGCATTACTAGTTGTGCATCCTCGACACATATGTCGTCGTCTTGCTTCTTTGTCTTCGACATTGTAAAATTATAAGCACTTTAAAGAAACAGAGCTGATACACAAGTAGGTATGCGACACCAACGACACGCGGCCGACCGTACGCAGCTGATCGGAGGCACGCAGTGTGCGCTCGGCAGGTAGGTATTTGCTATGCGGCCGACTCGTCAGCCGGTAAGCAAGTAGCACCTACTGCACTCAACTTAACCGTCGAGTTATTTATAACTACCGCAAAGTAAAAATATGAACGCAATTTTTAGTTAAATTATGGTTTTTAGTTATTATTTTGCGGTAATTAGTACGAATAAATAGTTATAAATGTAATACGTATGTGTAATAATACGATAAATATAAATTACTATGATATTTAAGCTGGTTAGTAGCACACAATGCAATATCGTGGTACATATATATGACATTTACATAAATAAATTATACGTAAATGCGAGTTAAATATATAGCAATAAATAGAACGGTCTCAGTGCCGTGGTGTACGTGTAATATATAAGTTTTATATGATTAATTTTACATAAAACGCGGGTAAATATATATAAGTTTCTTATTAGTCAAAATACACTAATAAGAGATGGCTGGATCAGGGATCCGGCTCGAAGGACCACAAATGGTCGCGCCAAACCTGTCGCGAACCTTCGTTCGGGATTTCAATCAACCCTAAGATCAGCGGAAAGACGGGACGTCGGGAACTCGGGTGAGGAGAGACTTGAGAGGAGCACAAAGTGTAAGGAAGTCGCACAATACCTGGCCAAATCCCCGCAGAGCTCGCAGGAGCCGCTGCAACCCTGGACTCCTTCAGCACCACCTTCGCCCGGGCCCGGGACACCACAATAAACCGTCTTCACTGACGAACGGAAGCCACGAGAGCTCAACGCGCCACTCGATTAAGGCCAGACCTCAACGTCAATTCGCCAAAGCCTAGGCCGCAATAGTTCACGATCACAATTAAATCGGAGTCAGTATAATCAGGATCACATCAATTCGCGACGACTGACAGATAAAGACTGAAGGTCAGTTGAATGTCCTTCGATATTGCGTAGGAGTCGACACCAGGGGGCGCCGACCTTGTACGACTTTTATAGGTACTAAGGTAATTAAGGAGATGGTAGGCTGATCTAGAGTGATGATAAAATGTAGTAATAGATGGCGTTACCAATTAGTGTATCTGTTTTATGATTGTTTTTTTATTATGTAATATTGTTGTTTTAAATTAAGGATCTATTATTGATTTGATGTTATGTACATCTATTATTATTTTGCACAATATTATGTATTAGTATAGTATGTAGTGATAAATAAATCTGTTTTCTTACTTTCTTTCTTTTCTTTCTACAAAACATCAACAGTTCCATACAATGACTTTAAGTCGAGAATATTAAATTTTTTGTGGATCATTTTTTAAAGATTGGTATTGTATTTTGTATGGAACAGCTTTTTTCAGATTTGCAATTAGCATTTACGTACTTACTTGCTTTTAGGTACCCATATTAAATTGCAAATAATAAACAATGAAAAATACCCCACGCGATCGTAAATTCAGTCGTGTAGTCACCATGTTATGCTGAGCGACATCATTAGTCATAAAAGGAGGCATAAAAATGCAATTTAGTTTGTTTTTAGGGTTCCGTAAATCCGCAATAGGAAAAAGGAACCCTTCTAGGATCACTTTGTTGTCCGTCTGCTGTCAAGACCTATATCTCAGAAATACGTGGACGTATCAAGTTGAAATTAATACCAAATATACAGGTCTGCATTCTCGTGCAGCCATGATAAAATCAACCTCATACGCCAATGCAATCAAAAGATATGGCCGTTTATGTCGAATTTTGTTGCTTAAAACCTATAGGGTACTTCCCGTTGACCAAGACTCATGAAAATTGGCAAGAAGCTAGGTCTATAAGTGAAGGAAAAAATCCGAAAACTGTAAATTTGAAATTACATCCCTCCAAAATATTTTTTGCTATTACAAACTTACATTTGCAGATGATCAACTAATCAGGAGTATGTTGATGTATGGACATAATATTTTGATAATGGCAGATAAGCTGGTCTCTAAATGTAGTTTCTTTTCGTTTGAGCAAAGTGAACGGTTTTTTCGGCAAAATATTTTCCTTAAAATTTTATTCTTAATGATTAAAATGAATAATCTTGCATGTATTTAACAAAATATTCTCGTATGGTTTGAAATATTATCACGGCGAATAAGGGCATAAAGTAATAGTTAATAATGACGGAAACAGCCACAGGCAGTCGTAAAAAGCATTTTAATAAAAAGAAAAATACCTAATGGACTCTGTGAATATCTCTAAGTGAGGCCGAGGGATGTCGCTCTATCCAAGTTGTTATCAAACGCACGTGGAAAAGTGCTATATTAATAATGTATTCTACTAGCACTGTGATCAAGACGAATCGAATAACTCGTGCATTAAAATTCATTGCGATTTTTTTTTACATAAATTGCGGATACTAACGGGGCATGTTACTTGGCTATTAGTATTCGCTATTGGATGTTTGTCGTATTTGTCAAATACTGGACGTACATACAAATAAGACGAATATTTTGTCAATAATACCAACCTCACATGGCATTTATGACAAATACACAAATACGAATAGTGCCACCATAATAAAAAGTAGGTAATATTCGAGTCGCAACCAATTCAATATGACACACATAATAACTTTTAATCAACAAGTCTATCAATCATAATGCCAATCGGCTTATAACAACAGTGTGTCAGAAACTAGTAAAATAAACGGATACAAATATTTGTTATGTATAAAATATATCTGGTATTAAAATTAGTAAAGTTATTATATATACATAAATTAATTCACGCCTGTTTCAATACAAAAACTGTATTTGAACGGAACCTTTTTTTGGGGGAATTGGTTGTTACGGACTCGCCACCTTTTGTGTTATGTTTTTATAACATTATATTTCTCTCTGTCATTCATTCTGCCATTGGAAACGCCACGAAGCACACCTAAATTATATTACCTGATATCTTGAAATTAAGTCTTTTATTCACCAGCTGGGCTCCTCAACATTTTATTTTATTTAATTTTTTATTTTTATTTGATAGGAAAACTTACAGCTTTTATGTGTGTAATATGCGTTATAAACTTAAGTTAAAAACTAAGCCATTTACAAGTTTTCGCCAATAATTTAAATATGTTGGTTAGTTTTAGTAAATTATTAATGAATTAGAGTGTTTACAACTATAGATATACCCTTATGCTTAAACAGAGTGTACTTAATCTTAAGGTTATGAAAATTACAACAATGCTTATATTAGTGAGTGCCATACATTAGGGAATATGACGATGAGTTCATACAGAGCGAGATTAATATTAGAATTATAAATGAGTGATTTGCAGCGAGATGTCTTGTTGAAGAATATATCCGTGCGAGAAGAGAAGTTTCTGTTAAAATCGGTGCAAATTCGCCAGATACACGTTTTGCGCTTGAATTTAGAATTAGAATTTAAGTATACACAAAAATATACTGATAAAAAACGGTCCCAACACTTCTGACGTCATAGTCTTCTCCCACAGAATTAAGTAATATACTTATTGAACCTACCTTAAAGCAAGTAAGAGACAAAATACGAACTTCTTCATTACATCGTCAAGCTGAGAGCTTTCGCAGAGCGTGACTGTTTTTTGTTTTTTGGGGAAATAAAACTTGTGACAAAAAATTCAACGAAAGAAATAAAAGTTATGTATGTGGTAATGAAAGAGCATTGTTAATTAACTTAGTTCCACAGTGACATTTGTTTCGTTTTGTGACGTCTCGTGTATTGTGAAAGAAGAATAAAAAATTAGGTGGCATTGATGTTAGAATATGAGATTTACGCTGCAGTGTTTAAAGCCTAGGTTCGCAATGTCATCATCATCAGTCCGTATCAGTCTGAACATAGGCTTCCAAGGCAAAGGACCGTACGGCATGCCTAGATACACTTCATCGATTGAACGTTTCATCTAAATCTGCCGACGCGCGACGGTTGATTTTACGAAAAAATTATTCACCGGTGTAGTCATCCCTCTATCTTGTCGAGGAACCCACACAACGTTTACCATAACATTATGGGTTGGTCATGTAACAATGAGTTTCCCATATTTTTGACCATTGTACCTACTAACATGTAGTAAATTATTATCATGTAAGTACTATTTTTGTGTGCAATAAAGTATTTTTAAAGTGTAAAAAAAGAAAGAAAGAAAGAAATAAAAAAAGGAGAGAAAGTAAGGAAGGAGAGATAGAAAAATAATATAATATAGAAAGAATATCCCGAATTTCAATTTCTACAGAATTATTTTAGCAACCCAATAACTCCTATCAAGTTACCAGTAACAGCATCTAACCGTTAACGGTTCCTAAAGATACCCATTTTATTTTCAAATTTTCTCTTTCCTACGTTTAAAAACGTTCTTTCGAACCCTCAATTTATAACCCTCTCTGTGAGGTAGAGACCATGGTGGCAGGAAACCTTTTATTGGTATATTTTCTATTATATTTTTGTGTCTAGGCTTCTCCTCAATAAAGAGATAATTTCGTCTGTGTCAGTTATTAACAGGTAATAAAGGTAGTAAATAATAATATAATTAGAACATGATGAAAAAATTCTTGCCGTGGGCAGTGATACGTGTCACGGAATGACAAGGTCGCAGGTTCAAGTCCTGCCCACCGCAAGAATTTTTTTCATTGCATGGATCCATGCTCGGTGAATAAATTAGAATAATAATTCGTAATTCAAATTCTAATAATATAATGTTAAATAAATTGTAATAAATCAATCCCCTTCCAAAATGATGGTGGATCTTTTTTTTTTTGCTTTTCAGATTCAGATATCTAGATCTATTTACAGCAAATAAATTTTAAATACCTATTTTAGCATGTCCACATTTTTTTAGAATTTACATTACATCACTTTGCAAAAAATGTGCCAAAGGGAAGAAAAAGTGAAAAAAAAAGGTTTTTTTATCTTTTTGAACAGTTTCTATAAAAATAAATTAGTTACTTGTTAGTCTTTACTGTAATAAGGCGAGCCCTTGTAGCACGCGCTAGCGTTAGCGATCGTCGTAACGCCGCGGAGCTGTCAAACTGACGTCATTACATGGCGTTTGACATTAGTTTGACAGCTCCGCGGCGTTGAGACGATCGCTAACGCTGCGCGTGCTAGCACCCCATATCTAAATGAATAAAGTGACACATGAAGTTTCAATTAATAAATTAAAACTGAGTCTCGGGTTTTCTTGAAATTTCTTGAAACGACTGTTGCGAAATTATTAGAAAATTTTCATTTTAATGTCTACAGTGTTTATTTTGTGTTTAATATCACATTAAATTAATCAGAAAATGTCCGCGAATGACAGTATGGTGTTGGATTATTTGAGCAAAATCTGAAGTTTCATCAAGAATCCCACTATGAGCTCGGGAGTGAACGGGACTGTCGAGCTGCTTCGTCCACAGTGACGACGCTATGGCGACTCCTCTAGATGAAGGCAAAAACCCAGGGTGATGACGCCACGGCGACTCCTCTGGAGAAAAAGAAGACAATGATATTTTGATTATTCTGTAACATGACATTGACAAATGACGAACTGTCGAGTACATTAATAAAATAAATAAATATATAAATAACTGCGCCTCTCTCCCGCCAAAGCCATCAGATTGCTCGTCAGCTAACCTAAAAACCCATTCACACGCCAACAAAGCCACAACCTAACCGGCTCTATTGTCGATATTAAACGGAACAAATCGACAGAGTGCCTCGGTATTTTTATTTAGTTTCCAAAATAAATTCCACCTTTAAAACGTACAATACCCTTTCCCGACGTCGGATTCTACGTGCACTGTGTTCCGAATAACACAATTTAGCAATGTTATATATCATTGGTGTATTTGAAGGCGATGTAATCGCTTTCGTAGCTACGTCTGTTAGGCAGTTGTTCCACCGTGCACCGCCGGCGATGAGCGAGTAACGAGTAAACTGTTCACACCGCCGGCGAGTACTCGCTCGACTAGTTTGTCGACGAGCGATGGGATGTACTCGCTAGGCGATGAACTATAAAATATATGTAACCAAGCGTGTATCGCTGCATCTCTTTTGTTTACTTACACGGAATGTACTATCTATTTAACGTTTCTTGCGCGAAAAAATAGCCCATAGTTACTCGATAACTCGCCGCCGGTGGGGACAACTGCTTATATAGCCGAACTACAAAACTATCACTCGCCAACTCGTTTCTAGTTTCTAGCTTTATGCCCTCCACAGACAGCCGCGACCTAGCTGCGATCTGCGATCAGTTGAAACACATGCCCCGCCTCATTTTCTGCCGTCATTACCTACTGGACGGAGATCGCAGGCCTCAGATCGCTAACTACCGGACGTTAAAATGCCCAGAAAACGCAGATCGTGGCTTGGTCGCTGTGTGTGGTGGGCATAAAGCTACAAACTAGAAACGAGTTGGCGAGTGATAGTTTTGTAGTTCGGCTATAAGCAGTTGTCCCCACTCCCCATCGGCGGCGAGTAAGCGAGTAACTATGGGCTATTTTTTCGCCCAAGAAACGTTCATTAGGTAATACATTTCGTGTAAGTAAACAAATGAGATGCAGCTATACTCGCTTGGCGACATATATTTTAGAGTTTATCGGCGAGCGAGTACATCCCATCGCTCGGCAACAAACTAGTCGAGCGAGTACTCGCCGGCTGTGTGAACAGTCGGTTACACGGAATGTATTTATCTATTGTACGTTTCTTTTGCGAGAAAATAGCTGATAGTTACTCGCTTACTCGCTGGCGGTGAGACAACTGCCTTACGGAGGCATATTCCAGATGGTCTGGTTAGTATAGTAACAAGTGTAGTTTATTTGTAAGGCAACGATTAAGGAGAAGGTGCCGGGGTTTATAATAATCATCACTTCACATAAAAATTAAACAGTATCAAATCAACAATAAATTCAATACTTGCATAGATACAGTCGAATGCGCAAATAAGTTAAAATATAAGTGAATAGCACTTTAATTAAGTATCGGGCGTGACTGCCAAGTACAGGTGGGTGCAGTAAATCACCCTACACGTGACGGGCTACTTCCCAACACCCCTTAGATAGAACACTCTTTTTCTTGTAATTAATCTTGGTTAATCGGCATGTAGACAATTACCTCCTTTTCGAAGAGAATTCGAAAGTATTCGGAAGAAAGAACATAAAATTTCCAATTTTCTTAAATGCATTTCTTAAACTTTTCTGTGGTAACAAATAAAAAATGTAGACTAGATTTTCGATGAAATATAAATTACTAAGTCTACTTTTGAGAGCGTAAGACTACTGGTAAAAATTGTAGACCAGTAGGCTTACTATAAGTAACTCTACCTACCTACCTAATAGTCGTATGGTGGAACACAGAGAAAGGTGTACAGGAGAGTTTTTAAGATTGAGATTTTCTCAAAAACTACTTGACCTATTGCAAAAAATCTTTCACTGTTTGATAGATAAAAGTTAAAACTATGTAACTGTAAAATAATTATTAAAATCGGTCCAGTGGTTGTTGAGAAAATCTCAATCTTATTCAGGTCAGGCCCCCTGTATACTTATCTCTGTCTTCGACTGTACTAATAAAAACTAGTAGGTACGACTACCTAATAGTTGTACCAGTAAGAACTAGTAGGTACGACTACCTAATAGTTGTACTAGTAAGAACTAGTACGATTATTAGGAACAAGACTACTGGGAACCCCCGAAATATTTATTAAACTAATAATTACTTAGACTGTTATTCATAAACGTGATTTAAAGTTACGCCGCCGTTTAACCACCCTAGCACTTTCTATCTTAACCTTTTTTAACGAAGCGTAAAAGAGATAGCAACAATATTTAAAGGAAGTGAGTGTTTCGTATTTGTGTATCGCCGGCCAATATCTGCGCACCAGGCCAGATTACATTTTTTATAAGTAAACGTCAGACCGGTTTTTCGATTTGTACGAAGAACTTTTTTTTTTGCATCTGCTTGCACCTTACTTTAATTAATACTAAAATCCATTGTTTCCACATCCCGTGGCCCCCTTTTTATCCTCCTAATCCAGGAATCGATTCACTCTCCCGTCTTCCGTATTTTAGTGATAGTTTGTGTGTGGTGCTGTGAGTTGGCGCTTCCAGTCGGTCGGTAAGCACACCCCATTATTGTTTTTCAACCCCTATTAAAATCGCATGAAATAACCAGCTCAAACCTGCCCCAGAAGGGAAGGACCTTCGCAAAACCAGGATTCGATCGGAATCCGCCCTCAATCGTGGCTGCCTATGTTGGGGCTGCGCACCCCTATGTCCAGGGTGGACACAATTAGAGACAGTGAGGTTTAACTAGGTTTATGAATAACAGCAATAGTATTTTGTTCAATCTAATGAGTAGCGGAGTTTGCGATGTAAATGTGGCCAACTCCATCGGCGACGGTTTATTGCTTCATGGCAAAAATAGACTTGATACAAACTCCTTCATTATGTACGATTTAATAACTTAAGAACGCAGCGAGCGGTTAATTAGCTATTCTGTTTGATGTTGTTTGTTATTAAACACATTTCGTAAGGCTTTAACCACGAAATTAGGAAAGGAACGGGAACTAAACGCAACCAAAATGAGAGATTCTTTATCCTGACCTTGAGGTTTAAAGGCTGTTCACACATACAGTCGAAGACACAGATCAATACAGGGGGTTCAATAAGGTTGAGATTTTCTCAAATACTACTGGACCGAATTTAATAATTATTTCACTGTTTGATAGATAAAAGTTCATCATCATCAGTCTATTTATATGTCCCCACTGCACGGCACAGGCCTTCCCTTACATCGAGGGAGCTGGGGCCATTATCCACCACGCGAGCCCAGTGCGGGTTGGCGGATTTCACAAGCCTTAGATTTTTTTTCTTCTTCTACAGCCATTAGGTTTCATCACGATGTTTTCCTTCACCGTTTTGAGAGCACTCGGTAAAAGTACTTAAGTTTTTCCGTCGAAAAAACCGACGATAACTCATTGGTACTGGCCGGGAATCGAACCTGGGACCTCCGTATTGCAAGTCTATTGACCTAACCACTGAGCCACCGAGCTCTCTCGAGACAAAAGTTAGAACTATGTAACTGTAAAATAATTATTAAATTCGGTCCAGTAGTTCTTGAGAAAATATCAACCTTATTGAGGCCCCTGTATACATATCTGTCTTCGACTGTACCACAGCCATACCACATCGCAGCGACAAAAAGTTGGCATACAGCATTGATCTCCTATAAACTAAATAAATCACTGCGTGCCATTGATCTCCTATAAACAACTAGATACACAGTCTGCCTTCTAAAAATGTCCGAGCGCAAAGAAGGTCCAAACGGATGATGGACCCTCATTTGTTTTATTGGACATTATTTGGACGTTAACAATGGACCCTCATTTAGACGTTTTTTTAATTGTTTTAATAAGACCTTTGTGTATCTAGTTGTTTATAGGAGATCAATGACTTTGGACCGTTCTTATTCTCTGCGTCGAAAGATTTAAAATCGTACTGCAAGATCAATGGTAACACCAGTCCGTACATGGCTGCTATATCGAACCTGGGACCTACTTGAGTTACTTAAGCTATCGGAAAACAAACAATTTGGTCAAACCCGCCCAAGTTTCATAAAGCAATATATACCGCAGCCCAAATCAAGTGTCTTATTATGTAAACAATTATGATCGTCTAATTGTGATGTAACCCTGAACCTGTTGTGATGTAACACTCAAGGAACTGATTGATTAAACATGTTCATTTTTAATTATTACCTATATATAAACGGATATCACTCACTTATATTGTTAAAGTGAAAAAGACCGTCGAAATCGGTCGAAACTGTCGGCCTAATTGCCGACTTTAACAATATAAGTGAGTGATATCCGTTTATATATAATAATTTGTAGTAATGGCTCACTATAGTTTTAATTCTAAAATGTTCATTATTGTGAAAATAAAGTAATCCGATCTAATAATGTGAAAATAACTATACCATAATCACAGAACAGCTTAAAATGTTAGTAATGTAGGGTATTTTTGTGTTTACAAAATAAGACACTTGATTTGGGCTCCGGTATAGTATAGTCCAATGCAAAAATACCCTTCGAGAACCGGGCTGAAAGTTGGCAAGCGGAAATTGAGCAGTTTGCTTGTACTGACGCGGAAGCACAGACGGCGGCGCATTTAAACCCTCTACGGTTCCGTAGTCACAGTCTACGAGCTGAGCTAAAAACGTAGGTAGATGGAAAAAATGCACCTGCCTTTTTAAGGTACCGTCAAAACGGTATTTGTTACGGGTCTTGTCTGTTTTTCGAAACTGCTATAGGACTAGAGAGACTGTATGTATAGGTAGTCTAAATCTGAGAGAAGTATACCAGGGACCTTTTAAGGTTTAAATTTTCTCAATTAATTGACTGATTTAAAAAAAAATACAATTAAGTAAGGTTTCTATAAAGTTCAAGTATTATCTTCTGGAAATCTCAACCTATATGAATGCACTGTGTATTTTTCTCTAGACGTTACCATTGTACAACTGTTTTATTTTTTCAAACACGGTAAGCTATCGAAAGTTCAATTTCAAAATAATTAAATAAGTTTATGTAATAATATTTATGTATCCGCTGTTATTGTAAACAAATAAAAGAAAATTTCACTAAACTTCTCGCATGTCATTTAGTAGAAAAAATGTAAGTACTTGTTGATTATTTTTCACTTTAATAATATTCACTGTAACCACTCCTAAATCAATCTACGGTTTTTAAACAACATCATGAAGACTAATTTCAGTAGTACAGGCTCCTATTCTCAGCATTTTCTACGACTGGAATTAGCCACGTTTGTGTCTTCATTACGACGGACGATACACGTCTACGTACCTTTATTCAATAAGAAAGACTTCAGTATAAATTCAAAAGGAAAGTCGACTCTACGTTTGTCAATTAGAGTTCATTATACAACTGGAAACGTTATATTCATGCAAGGTCTTTGTAAACTCGAGAACAGGTTTTCGAAGTCACAAAGTTTGTTCGATTTACAAATTATTTAAGCATTATGTTATAAAGTCGATGTATTCTTTGAACAAACGTTCGTCGCATGAGAGTTCTTTCGAATATTACTTCGATAAATCGACATGTCGATCAAACGATCATCGAACAATATACTAGTTTGGACTCTGTTGAAAGTCGTCCCATTCCATCACGCTTGCAATTTATTTGATTGCTTCTGGTAAAAGATGGTATAGACATTTTCATAGGACCATTATTACACGGAAAGATGTAATATTGTTGACAAAGTCTTGTAAGTAAATTCTATGGAGTGGCGAACGCTACCATCAATATATTTTATCGTGATACGGTTCAGAATCCGTTGGGTGCATTCAGAATGTTCAGCTAAAATCCGCATTTTCAAGTCAATATTGTGTCGATTTTAGCGGTTTTTTTTTCAGATTCTGAATACATCTTCAGGAATGCATTCACCTAAGCGTGGATACAGAATTTCGAAAACGCTCAAATTGACACAGCCTAGGGCGCTGTTGTGCCGGCATTTAAAATAAGACAGAAGTCCTGGCTTATCGAGCAGACGTTCTACAGCTTTGACGAATTTTATGGTGTAGGTATTCACCCAGTTACAAAGATACCTGCTGACAATGTACTTAATATAAGAATAGGTTTTTACCTAGTGATTGTAATTTTTATTTTTTTGTTACTTAACAATATTATAACAATAATATTTTAATTTTTTATTATTAATAATTCAAATTTTACTGACATGCAAATGAAATATTTACCAAATAAATGAATATGAATAATGAATATGTTAAAATTTATATATTGTGCACGTTATTATCGTCCACGACATTGCCGTGCCCGCTAAGTGCCGTGAGTTGCTAAGTTGGGGTTTTTTCTCGCAATTTTGAGGGAAAATTAGGCTGTTGTAGAAATTTTGGGGAAATGGAATCACTGGGGAAATGTTTGGGGAAAAAAATCAAGTTAGTAACTTTGTGATCATCGGACACGGTAATATCGTGGACGATAATACCGTATCACGATACTTATTGATGTGTAGCGGTCGCCAAAAAGTTCATTAAGTAGGTGCTTCACAGTTACCAAACATGTATGTCTGAAATAAAGATTTATTCTTTCATATTCATTAGTACATACTGGACAAATGCTGTGACTCCAAATTTAAAGCAATATCAATGCTGTTCCAAACTCTGTCTCATTAACAACATATTTGAGAGATGCCTCTGCAACAGACTAAGCAAACCTTCCAGTAATTACGGCTAAACCTGACAACAACACTTCTGCTGTGCGGTTTCCTGTCTCCGAGCCGACGACGAGACATAAAGCACCCCGCAACATTATAGAGATTTTAATAAAGCCACTGAAGGAATTTTAATCGTTGCACTTTAATTAAGCAACGACGTTGGGCGGTCGTCGGCTTAATTTTTTTCTATCTCGCCTTTATTTATTAATTAAAGTTGCTTCGCGGCGGAGCGACGAATTAATGGAGGAGTTGTGACTTGTAATTTCGTAGATTGCTGACTTTTGGGAGTCCATTCACGGTGAGCTAATCAGATGATAAATAAGAGCAGTTTTCGGCCACTTTTTTGTGATAAGGGACGGTAAATTACCGGTAAGTGGTGACAGTCGTCTCATCTGATGTATGTGTTATCTCATCCAGGTCACGTTTTAAAATACTTTGTGGTATTAAAGTCATCCCAATTCAAGAGAAGAAATAATTTTCAAGCATCAAGTAAGATTATACCAAGATTCGTTAGTTTACCTTTTTCTTGACCCAGGTAAAACATGTAACCATGTACCACCACGCCCGGGGAAGCGTTTTGATTATGTCGGGCTCGCCGCCCTCAAGGGGCGGAATACCGACTAAATCACCTGGGGTGTTCCACCTCGTGCCATTGTACTAATCATCATCATCATTATTAACATCTTCCTAATTAAATGCACACTCCAAACTTTTGTTTTGTCAAAAAGTAATGAAACACAACTTTGACCATTAATCTCTCTGGCGTCAATTTGAATATCGAAATACTAATTTCAGATTTATTTTCAGCATGATAATGTGATGCGATAAAAAAAATTTAAATCAGGAAGTCAAAAAGAAGATCGCCTCATCAGTGCTATCTACATGCACGTAACCTTACTTTATTGCATATTGACCGTTCTAATGCAAGAGAGGAGTTGGATAATCTCCAATATTCTTGGTTTTTAGAAATCCGTGCCTCAAAAGGAAAAAAAGAAACCCTTATTTATAGGATCATTTTGTTATCCGTATGTCTGTCAAGACCTATATCTCAGAAACGTGTGAACGGATCAAGTTGAATTTAATATCCAATACTCAAATCTGCAATCTCGTGCAGCCGTTAAAAAATCAAAGTTACGCGAGAAACTCAAAACCTATAGGGTACTTCCAGTTGACCTGGAATCGTGAAATTTTGCAAGAAGCTAGGTCTTATACCACAAGTAAAGGAAACAATCCGAAAACTGTAAATTGGGAGTTCCATGACGAAATATATATTTTATTTAATTACAAACTTATATTTGCAGTTGACGCCTGGTCGATTTATGACGTTATCAGTTTCGAAAACGCAAAGATAAGTTTGTCTTTAAATCTAGTTTATCTTTTCGTTAGAGCAAATGTTATGGTGAAGTTACACGGAACCCTAGGTGCGCGAGTCCAACAGCCGACACGCACTTGGCCGGTTTTTTATTTTTAGTCAACATCGTCATTGTATAATCAGGAAGTCAAGACGAAGAACGCCTCATCTGGTAAATGTGCTATCTAGATCCATGTAACCTTACTTTATTGCATATAAGCCTTCCCGACGCAGATGTCCCCTGGCTCTGTAATTGCCAGTGTCCCTGTCCTCACTTTTAGACGCGGCAGATGTTTACAAGTACATAATCTTGGACGACGTTCACTGGTTCACTGCAGTGTTATATTTTTACTGGAAGTATTACACGGAACATTGCTCAGACAAAGTGACCGAGGACATTGTGCGGAGTAACTGATTGCCGTAAGTTCGTTTGCTGAATTTTCTTTTAAAGTCAGAATTTATGTCGAACTATCCATCTGACTTGTATTATAAATGTGATAGTTGGTTCGCTTATGTTAGTCGATCTCGTTCAAAGAGCATGATACCGTGAAGATTTATTAGAAAACTTATGCATATAAATGACCAAATCTTAGATTTTGATATTTCAAATTATTATATATAAACGGATACACTCACTTATATTGTTGAAGTCGGCAATTAGACCGACAGTTTCGACCGATTTTGACGGTCTTTTTCAAGGTGAACGCGCCACGCCCGCGTCGCCGCGCCGGTAACGTTTCTTCGCGCACTGTGCAGTGCGCGAACAATATAATTATATCTTCAACAATATAAGTGAGTGATATCCGTTTATATATAATAATTTGTAGTAATGGCTCACTATAGTTTTAATATATTTCAGTCCGAAAATTAACAAAAAACTAAAAGCATTAACTACACCAAGACATTTCGAGGACAACTTGGTTGGTAAGAATGATACTTGATTGATCATTTGTCAGTTTTAAGTTCTACGAATCACTTAAATCATCAATATCTCTGGAATTAATTGGAAAATCAAATAGGTTTACCATATTCGAATTACCTCCAGGTATATTGATTTAAATGTATCCTCAGCATAATTAAATAAGTTGATATAGGCAATAAAAACCTTATTAAAGCAGAATCTAATGTGTAATGTAACGTAACAGGCCTAAGCAAACAAAATCGAAATAAAGTCCCTGATATAAACAAATGCGGTCACTAATCGTTCAACAAAATGGAACCGTGTTTTTCCCCGAACAGTTCTATGTTTGTGGCAAACAATCATTAATTAGGTGGCGGTCTAGTAGGTAGTACCTGAGGGGCGTGGCGAGCATTAATCACCCGATAGTGGGGCAACTCTTTGCGATCGCCATTGTGGAGGCTGCTTGATTGATGGAGAAAAACGGAGGAGTTGTCCTAATCGGAGATGGCGGAAACGAGGACAGATATTACGCCTAGTTCGAAATGATTCAGGAACTAAATTGCTCGGTACTTGCCAAAAACGACAAGTGACGAGTGTAGCTCAACTAAATACTGAAGCACCTACTAGGCCTAAAACTAGACAGACGAGATAGATGTGGGTGCAAGCTTAGTTAGTGTGCTCTTAGAAAAATCCGGGCCGATCTACCACAGTAAGTGCAGAGGACATCGACAAATAATGATGATGATGTCGTCCCAGCAGATTTCGGCGACAGCGACCGCTTGACGACGTAGTTTTTATCAGGGTTGGGGACTTCGCTGGTCTGCCCTCTGGTGCGCCCTCAGGTGAATAATCTAGCCAATCTTGTTGGTAAACTGCTTCGCACACTGCTGACATGAGGGCACCATCCCTGTAATTATAGGATATAGCCACAGGTGATCTGGCTTTCAGTTCGTCTCGCTTTGCATCCAGATCACATCTTCTGGTTGCCTCAAACTCAAACACACTCCGTTGCACCAAGCGCCTCCATTCCGGTCGATTTCTCGCACATGCCTCCCACTGAGATGGCTCGATCCTACATCTTTTCATATGTCTCTTCTGAACATCTTTAAATCTGAGGAACTGGCCGCCACTATTTCAATTGCCGTCCTGGAGTAAAGTAAAAAATAAACAAATAATAAACGAATAATGACGCGGCAAGGAACTCTAGCATCTAGGTCACATAATGAGGAATAAGAAGTACGAAACAACTGATTATTCAAAGAAATGTCCAGGCCAGAAGAAATAGATGTAGAAGAAGAATATTGTGACCTAGAAACTTACGCCAATGGAGTACCAGATCTATGCGGCATTGTCGAGACTGCAGATTGTCCTAATGATCGTGAACCTTCGTAAGAAGACAGCACCTTAAGATAAAGTAGGTAGAACAGTATTGCGACCTACTTAAGGCAAGTTAGCCGTTACCGTTCGCCTTAACAAGTACATTGAATCCAAAATTCAAGTATCATTTACCAAACTTTCCCGTGAAACCATTTCTCCCAAGTAGGACTTGTCAAAGTTTGAGAGGGATCCGAAGCGAAATTGATTGAGACAACTATTTGTAACAATGTCAGGCAAAATATGATATTAATAGGAGAAGAGATATTTACTTTAGCAAGCTTTGGAGTGAGTACATGGGTATGTTGTAGAGGCAGAAATGATGGTACAGTGAGCGAGACGTAAGCTCAGGTTTACATTTGTGTGAGTGATCGCCAAGCTGCTAGCGGTACAAGAGGTGACGTGCGGTGCGTGCGCGGCAGGGTGGCGTCCCGCTGTGTATAAATTTGCATGCGTAGGATACGTCGCGAATCTCACCGGCGAATATCACTCTACACTATCTGTGTGCACTCACACAAATGCAAACCTGAGCTTACGCCTCGCGCACTGTATCCCTTTTGATATGATCCTGTCACGCTGCTCTTGCTACCTCTCCATTCATGCACGTTTGTCGGTTTGTAATAAACAACATCTCTGTCGTCGACTGTACCACGCGGTAGCAGTAGATAGAACATACATTGACCTTTCCAAGTGTAAGGAAATTCGCAAACATCCTACGTAAGTATCCAACCCTATACGAGTAAGTCAACACTTAAAATTAAATATCACTGTCTTAACCTACAGACGTTAAGAAGACTTAACTCTCTGATATCAACCTAAAGCGCCGTTTCAAGTCATTTAAACTGACGCCTAGGAATCTTAAGGCGATCCCAAAACTCGGTTACATTTCAAAGGATTTCGACATCCAAAGTGTTCTCGGCGCCTTAAGACCAACACGACACCCTTAATGAAACTCGAACATCACCAATACAATCTAGGTAAGAGATAACGTAAACGGAAACTATCTGGTGTTTCCCCTTTCCGGATTGTGCTAATAGATCGGATTTTGCAGGAAATATTAATTCGAAAGCCTTGGCCTGTACAAGAATAGTGTACAGAACTCTATCCAGCGGTCATATGGCCGAAATTGCAATGGATTTGTATAGGAGTGGCGTGATTACCAGAAGGCCAGAATTTTGATTACTCTGGCGCAGCATTTTTTTTATTTACATTATCAATATAGCGTCACAGACATTGAATAGTGGCTTTAGGTCAACTCTGGACGTACTATAGTCATATTCCAAGGCACACTGGTATTTGTCTCTTTGCATCAAATCCTGTAGTTTTATTATTATTGAGTAAGTTTTTTTGTTTCTTAGTTATACTACAAATATACAACAGGCGGTACCTATAACTTTTCGTAATAATAAAAACTCCAAAAAATAAAGGATCCACTTCTTTTTGCCACATTTGAGAGCTCTCAATCAGTACAATTTAGGTGAGATACTCCATTTTTTCCTTTCATTTTCTCTAATTCTATCCTTCTCTCCAAGAACTTTCAAATAAATCAATGGGCGTAAAAAAAATTAGAGGTGTGCAATTCTACTAAGCGTTCAAGTTCTATCAAAGTCTAAATCAACCTTTTTCATCTATTTTTCGACAAAAAGGTCGTTGATATCATTATCAGTCTAATTTTATGTCCCCACTGCTCGGGAACAAACTATCCCGTACATCGCCATGATCCACCATGCGAGCCCAGCGCGAATTTGTGGATTACACACATGGCTTAGATTTTTTTTCTCCGAAATTCATTTGATCGAACCTGGGGCATCCGTATCGCAAGTGACCCAAGCACTGAGCCACCGAGCTCTCACGTTGATATTAACCTCAGATCTATTTACTGATCAGGAGCTTTACCATAAAGTCTTATAGCAGGATTACTTCAATAATACTTTGTTATTTCGTACCATGACGAAATAAAAGTAAGCTTATTAAGGACGTCATGGTACGAAATAATACTACGCCCCACCGAGCTCTTGCATTTAAATATCGTATTGCCTTAATTCTTCACCGAGAATACCTTCTCCATTCTCGAGCCCTGAAACTAGTCTCTCACCCCCCACCCCGCCTTACCCCCAGAACGTCTCGAACCAACTTCCTAATAATTAATTACACTCATTGTTCAGTATTCATGTTAATGCACCAATTCAGAAACTTGTTAAATTCAAATTGTCATTGTTTTGTTTATTATTGCAAAATAAGTATTGGACAGTATACTTGCATGCCACAAGCAGCGCCTATAGTGAGGAATAGTCGCAACTCGTCTGCAGAAAACTAATGGCGATCGGCTCATATCGCTCCGCGATAAATATTCAAATAAATTGATAAAACCAACAAACTAACGTCAAACGCGATTCCTTCATCATCTGAAGACCCTAAAGCACCAGTACAAGAGAGCTGATCCTGCTCGAACCAACTCCTTTGGATTTCTTCATCGGGGCCCCCCAGGTATTCTAGGCTGCGGCACTTGGTGAGTGATTTCCAGTCCTTTCGCTTATTTTACTGACTATTGAAGACTTTCTACAACACTCATTATGATTACTTCAATATGAAGTAATTCTGCTATAAGACTTCATGGTAAGGGCTCTGAAATGCTAACTTTGACAGGACTTGAACAGTAATAAAAATCGTTGATAGTAACCAGTACCGTAACTAGCCCTTTATGCGCCCGGTGCGAGTTTTCAAAACTGCGCCCTTGAAAAATACTCTAACCAGGCCCTGACAATAAAATGGACAAATGTGCATAAAAATAAATCTATTTTTTGTTTACGTAGGTATAGGTACTTAGTAGATTTTTTAAAGATAAACATTGTTTATTCGAAAGTGTTGTTGTTTCAAGATCGCTTGAAAAATGTCATATAGATAGTACAGTAGGGTGCCTCTACACCATATACGCAATAATACAAAATGTACCCACTAACTACCATGCATGACCCAAAACTAGATACGGTCTGGTTCTGCGCCCCTCCAGGATCTGCGCCCTGTGCCTGGGCACCGCTGGCACCGCCCTAGTTACGGCACTGATAGTAACCCTCCAGAATAACCCAGTTTATTTCTAAAACCTTAAAGTGTAAGTGGAAACCCAGCAATAGAGGCATTAATCAACCCAGGGCGAGCTAGTCCCAGCCAATAAGGTTGTATATAACTCAACGAATCTAATTTGGCCGAACACCCCCTGCCGGCCGAGAGGGTTAAATTATACAGGGTGTTAATATTGCAGGTACGGGTTATTGTCCGTAGTTATGGGGATGATTAGATAATTATTAGATTTGAGTGTGAATGTTGCCTTTCACACTACGTTAAAAAAGGTTAAGGCGCTATATGGTTGTCAAAAGCAAGGGTGAGACAGAAGACGAGACGCAGCGGCAGAGTGAAGAGCGCGGCGCAGTGCCTCAATATTCGTATTTTTATGAATTTTGGCAGGGAAATAAAAATACGCCAACAAAAATTAGATTTTTGTAAAACAAGCTCTCGTATTTACAGGACCCTACATTTTGATATATATTTTATGTGAATAACTATTTCGGTTTAGATATACCTAATTTTCATTTGAAAGACATGGAAGGGGTATGTTTGCGATTATTTTCTATCGAGCGAAGTTTGTCCAATCGTGTATCGGTATTCATCAGTCTCTAAATAGACACCCCAAGATTGCTATATATTTTTTTCAGACGTTTAATTTTAGTAGTTAGTGTCGTAGAAATACTGAAAATCCGCGCATACGAAGGCTTAAGATAGAGAGGGACGGGGGGGGGGGGGGGGGGGGGCTAAACGGTGGCGTAACTTTGAACTGCGTTTACGAATTCGCGCCGCAGTTCCTACATTGCTATAAGAACCTAATAAATTAATTGAAGTCAACATGAAACAGCACAAATGCATTCGCCGAAGTAATATCAAAGAAATTGCAGTAACGATGTTTCTAAGAAATTGCAACTCCTTTGAGAGTAGGGTAGGGCTTTTATTTCAAACTTTATAATATACCCATCTCATCTATAAATTGAATGAGAAATCTGTGAAATTTTATTTATTGGGAATAAAGTTGCTGTGAAATGACAATGCCAGATTCTGCCCCACCATCAACCGCAAGTTGTACAAGATAACGAATAAATGTAAAAATATCTCCGATTTTTAATAAAGTTATTGGTTTAAAATAATGTTTTGTACAAGTTGCGATTCGAAAATAACAGCTTAATTAGAAATTCAGAAAATAGTAAGAAATCGAAGCGATTTATTCATTGTTTTTGTTATTCTTCTATAGGAGTTGCGAGAGTAGTAGAAAATGATACTGATTATGATTATGCAATATGAAACCTGTAATAAGGCCCCAAAAAATGATAGGTACAGCTTAAATGGTCACGTAGTTTTGTAGGTGGGACAAAGCTCCATTGAAATGGGGCAATGTCTTTTCAAATTAATAATAGTCTGAATGACAGACTATTATTAATTTGAAGTTTCACAACGTTCAAAGGCGAACAAGCATATTTCATTTCGTATACGTATTTATTCGTTAACATTATCTTTGAAATAAATTGTAGCCATCGAAACACAGTTGTTGAATCAAAAAAGGTGTGAAAGATATAAAGGCGTCTGGTATTCCGTTGACTCTGCTATGCTATGCGATGTAGCTTTTGAACGTCTGACTATGCTACGCGATGTAGCATATGAACGTCTGGCTATGCTACGCGATGTAGCATATGAACGTTTGACTATGCTACGCGATGTGGCATATGAACGTCTGGCTATGCTATGCGATGTGGCAAATGAACGTCTGACTATGCTATGCGATGTAGCTTATGAACGTCTGACTATGCTACGCGATGTAGCATATGAACAGACAGATATTATCATGAAGATATAACATAAATATAATGTAAGTAAGTATAATTATGAAACTTGAATCTATCAAAAACTTAAATAAAACTGTGAAGTAAGCAGTGATTAAACTGGACGCATGACGTCAGACTGGCCGTGGCGAAATGGATCTACGAACTTTTTCTCTGCTTGTTTCAACATATAAAATATAATATATATTTTTATTTATACATTGTATAATTACATGCTCATCCTTTCCATTATGAAATGAAATGAAATTGAAATGAAATTTATTAATTGTACGTTGGGTACTTACATTCTAGATACAAATTCACTAGTCCCCACACTAGGATACCCTGTGTCGTGGGAGACTAGTTTCTTCCCTAGGTACATAGTGAAAAATACGCAAATATCACAAGTACAATCGATTACACAGAAATAATTGTAAACATAATTAAGTAGGTACTCTAATATAATAATATAACTTAATAGATATCAAGAGACGTAGATACCTATTCAAATAAAATCACGCATTTTAATTTAACAGTAAATTAAATCCAAATATAGACCCACATAAAAGGGTTCATGTTTGAAAAATGCCTTGTTTTCGACTACTCAAACCGGATCACAAAGAATTTGAACTCCAGTGTACACCGGAGTAGAGCAAAAACCAACTCCTTCAACTAATTAACTAGCATCAAAGCATCCCTTTGTTAATGTGGCCTGAAGTGTACTATGAGACTATTAAGTCATCGTCCCTTTTTGTAATCTAACTTTAACTTTAGGGCTTCAGATATAAGGTAGTTACTCGTTAATTCAAATTGTTTGACTTACAAATTAGGGCTCAACTTTATTTAGGCATTATTAGGTCATTAAGTCAGTAAATATTCTTTTGTTTTATTGGCGGCAGTTTTCTGTTGTATGAAAGCAAAGAATATTTAAAAATATAAGCCTACGAGTTTCATCTGAACCAATATTATAAATTTTCGAGTCTTTTGTTTGGTTTCACGAATATTCGCTCATCGATATAGAGGGGTACAATAACTTAAAACTTGGAAAAGAGCTTCGAACATCTTTGTATGGAGCCTTGGATACCTATGACCGCCATTATGAAATTTTCTAATTTTCGCACAGAGTGATAAAAACAACAAATGTTATTTGACAAAATCTCCTTTCTACTTCTATATTTAATTATAATTAAATAAAGTGCCATAAGTCACTTATTCATATTACGATCTAGGCTAAATACAATAAGACTAATAAGTAATTTGAGTTTAACATAAATTTCTATAAATTGGCACTTATATCTAAGAGTTAGTCCAACGACATTACTTAGAGTCTATTAAGGTCGATTTCACGGTCACTTTGTTCACGTGTCTTACATTCGAGCACTGTCACTACGAATTATTTTTACTACACTACACTAATTCAAAACTCCTATATTTGAGTTTAACAAACAAATTATTCCTTCACTAAACTCAGTGAAATAATTTTTACGATCATTTGAGTTACGTTTTCAGAAAATTAATTTACAACCTTAATAAATCCGCCTGTATACTTTCCTCTGATAACTGTACAAATATTTCGCGTCGTCTGACAATGTATCTAACCAACTTAGCAATAACCCGGCCAAGTGACAGATGTCGCCGCACTAATCCTATAAGTAAATATGGACAATATTGCGTTAATATTGCCTGGTGTCATCCAACTTAGTCGGAGAAAGTTTCATCTATAACGTAGAGCATCATAAAGCTACAAAGTTAGGATTGATATCCTTACTTAGAGTAGAGAGAGTAGAGAGGTATAGAAAAAAATGATAAAAAACTTTATTGGTATTGCACTAAGTGTTGTGGAGTTTGTTATGACCTTATAAAACATTATGGCTTTAGTTTAACCTCTATTCAGCTAAGTGGGTTTTACTTTCGTTCATGCTAGTGGAATAGAGTGAATAAAATTATACATACACTTAATGGGGTCGTTTCCAAAAGTCCATGAATCTATTGTTCTCCTTTTCCCACCAGGTCCATGGCAAAATAAAATTGGTTTTCAAATCTCCATACACGAATTCCCAGCAGGTCCACGATATTTATTCAGTCAGTAAAAACGATCCAGGAGCTCACCGGCATTCAGGTCAGGGGTACCTTGTAAGTACTATTATTCCTTCTGTGCAGTGTATGCATCCATTTTTATTTTTATTCTACTAGTATTAACGAAAGTAAGGGCCACTTTTCTAAGAGTACAGATTCGCCTATTGACAGTGAATAAATAAAGTGCCAATAAACTTTTAACAGCATATCTTTTCAAAAATATAATAATTACATTTTTAAACTACCATATCGGTAGGTACATTAGTTTGAGAGGAGTAGATTTTGTAACTTAAGTAAACAAAATCGGCCATCGTTTTGGTATTTGTTTTATTTACTTGATTACTGTAAATAACTTGACATTAGTATCGATTTTAGATTGTGTAGGTACGCTAATATTATTCGCCGCTAAGTGAGGAGTCCCGCTCGCTCTTACGCGATGTGTCGCATGAACGACAGTGACAGTTGCGGATTTTGACTTAGTGACCACTACAGAATTAGCTACATTGGCAAAATTACCTCTTTAATAAGAGGTAAGGCATTAACTGAAAATATATTACAATAATAAGAACTTAGACAACTTCAAACACATTTTGTCATGAAAATCAACATTTTCACAGAAAACATGTATGTTTGCCCCGCCCTCATTATTCAAGTTGACAATACCCACTCTACAGTCCCATATTGTCACCCATAACTCGCCGGATACTTTCTACAGCTTGCTTCCACCGCCGGCTTCAGAGAAATGTTTCCTCTCGCGCACAGCATCGTAACTAGGGCGATGTACCTATTCAGGTGAGGGGCGCAAATTAATCTGAATCATATCTCTTTATTATACGGTTAATACGTAGGGCGCAATGCAACAGTTCCTTAAACGTTATACGTCTGGCCATACAAAGAAGAAATGCTGCCAGTGTTCTGGGCACGTTGCCTCGATGCGACGCGCTGGAAGGCATATTTTATCTTTAATAATTATTTGTAGTGTTTGTTTTGTGAAATAAGTAACTTCATAATTTATTACCATGTGTATAATGAACTATTGAACGTCAACATACCTATTTTTCAATTTGTCAAGGTACCTATTTTTGAAATTTACATAGTAGGAATTTACATTTTTGAAATTTACACTACTTTCCAAGGAAAAGGTGCCAACGATGTGGAAAAATAAGTGATTAAAAACTACCAGTAGCACTTTGTTTTAAATTTGACTTCATACTTTTTCAATTTATTGATTAAGTTAAGTTGAAATACAATATACAACTGTGTTGTTTAATGTAACAAATCGTGTTTTGTCTAGATCGAAAGGGACCGATAGGCTTAAATCGTAGAATAACGTGAATTAACGTTACTAACATTGATAGTTCTCGATCGGGTTTTGTGTTTTATGTTACTTATTAGGAAGGGGCGCATCGTAGTGTCGCCCCACAGTCTTACCTTCGTACGGCCCTGTCTATACACACCACAGCAATAGTTCAGCTGAACTGTTCGCAATGCAATTTTACAGAACATTTACCTACGTTAACCTACTTGCTGGTTAGCTTTAGGTTAGCTACAATTCTTCTATTTTCACCTAAGTGCTACCGTAATTTTACTTTACTTCTTAACTTTACACAAGATTACACTGCAGTAGAAAAAACTCAATCATGACAATAATAAACTATGTTTTTGTGATTGATCTCCTATAAACAACTAGATACACAGTCTGCCTTCTAAAAATGTCCGAGCGCAAAGAAGGTCCAAACGGATGAATGGACCCTCATTTGCTTTATTGGACATTATTTGGACGTTAATAATGGACCCTTATTTGGACGTTTTTTAAATTGTTTTAGTAAGACCTTTGTGTATCTAGTTGTTTATAGGAGATCAATGCCGTAGCGTAATTAAATTGCTGTTTCACATCACACCATCGTGTTCTGAATTTTTAAACTGAATTCTGAGTTAATAATGTCCGATATTCGCGGAGGCATATTATTTTCAAAGAACCAACAATAAAAGCATATTCATGTCATTTAGATATAATTACAGCCACGCCAGTAGTTATTTCCCGACCTTTTCCAAGTTCCGGGAAATTTAATTACAGCTTCGGGGTAGATTCATGACAGGTATCTATACTTAGCATTAGAACTCTGGCTTTTGTATGTAAAAACGCGAGAGTTCATGCCACTGTTTATAGATTCTTGAATTTAAATGCCGCACGGCATTAAGTTCGCCCGATACATAAAATGTAACAAATCTTTGTTACATTTATTATTAGTAGTAGTAGTAGTAAATTTATTTATTTTTATTTATTTATTTAATCTTAAATTAATAAATAAAAATAAATAAATTTACGTATTAAAAACTATAATATTAATAAAATTTCGTATTACAAGGAGCATTTAGGTCGGCGCTTCATAAACAATCAAATTAAACCCTAAATTAAGGCGAGGTGTTGGGACGTTTTTAAGTTTTTCGATGAAGGCTACGGCACTAACTACTGAAATTAAAGGCCTGAAAAAAATATATATCAATCTTGGGGTATCTATTTAGGGACTGTTGGCTCCCGAAACACGATTGGACAAACTTCGCTCGATAGAAAAAAATCACAAACATACCCCTTTCCTGTCTTTTCACAGAGTAGTGTGTCTAAACTAAAACAGTTATTCATACAAAATATATATCAAAATGTAGGTTATTATAAATAGAAGAGCTTGATGAGATGAAAATCTGTTGTTTGTAACGTTTTTTTTATACCAGGCAAAATTTAAGAAAAAACACAATTTGTATAAATACAAATGCACGGCGCTACGAGCTTCAGTGCGCCGCTGGGCGCTGCCGAGGTCGGACCTGTATCGATTTTTGCCAAATGTTCCACTTTGGTCTTTACCTTGGAAATCTTGGAATGCTCCCACGATCGTCATAACGTAATAAAATTTAAAATAATACGAGTCGAATTTGGTCACACCTATACTTTAAGATTATTAGTTTACTAATCACGGAATGATTGTGCATCGTTTTGAATATAAAAAGGACTCGTAACCTAAAACAGATATTCCTTAACACAATAGATTTTTCGCGAACCATGTTTTTGAAGTCATCATATTACACGCGACACGAACACCAGTGTCGAGTGTCGTATATTGGGAGCGAGCAGTGGCCTGATAATTGCAGATGAAGACAAGTCGGCTAACATTACAGTGGGGCTATAACATTACGGTTCTCAAAACGATCAAATCAAATCATGTCATAGCGGCCGTGAAAGGGACAGTGCTATTGCATTGGTATAGCGGCGTCTCTGGTTGGCGCGCCATGACATGGTATAATTTCATCGTTTTGAGAACGGTAATAGGGGGGCTGATCAGTAACTTCCAAATTGACCAAAGTGGAACAGGCCAAAACAAATGACTATTGACGGTGATTTGTCCCACAGAACAAACAAACAAACAGCAATCGAACTTCAAATAGTTTGTACGTAGTTGCTACTTGTAAAACTATGTACAGTGAACATCACATAAAGTTTGCCACATTTTACTCTAAGCACAGTGATAATACGGGCCAAATTTCAATAGCTACGTAGTTATAGACTGATGCAATATACACTGTGCCTACTTTTAAAAGTACAGTCAACAGCACATAATGTGTGTCATGTTTTACCCTACGCAGTGATAACACGGGCCAGATTTCACCATCACTGACGTCACACCTGACACCAATAATAATACTTACCTAACATCACGTTACAAAATTCGTCATTTATTTAGTTTTATTGATACACTTGACAGTTTGTCACTTAAAGTCAAAAACAGATTTGTTGTAATGTAACCTCTATGGTTATTAAAATTTTAATAAATTTTGTATTTTATAAGAATTTATGCTCAATTTTTTATTAAATCGCGTGAAAGTACTTTCAAAATATATTCCCCTAGCAAATAATTTGATTATTCCTATTTTTCACTTTTATTACAACAATATTACCTAATTGACATTCCTATTATTCCAGGTCTTTTTTTCCGTCAGATTAGTATTAACATAGTATTTTATTCTACTACGTCATACTACATCACTACGCTACGTTACGTCAATATAAATAACTTAAAAAATAATTAAAATATATAACCTGTAGATGCGAATTTGACTGCACTGAACCCACTCCGGACGGTCGGTTTAACGTATGTCTGCTTATGACCTTCCGTATAAATAAATACGTTTAAAAGTACAAATTGCTTTACTTTATTGTCAACTAGCTTCTGCCCACCACTTCGTCTGCGCAGGATTATAAATTATAGCCTATGTGTTATTTTGATGTATAATATGAGCCATATTATTGTAAAGTTTCATTCAGCAACATCCATCCATCCATCCAAACTTGCGCATTTATAATATTAGTGGGAGTGGTATGGGATTGTCACGAGCACAGCCCGTGTTAGGGCCAGTGTAGAAGTTGAAGCCTGGTTGGCGGCGAGAGGTGAACAGGAGGGGTGATGATGATACGGTTCCGAGTTGACATAATGTGCGACAACATTTAGTATAGACAAAAGTTCAAGATTTGAAAGAAATATTTTCCGACAATCGCGAAAATTGAAATAAGTAACTCCGAAGCTGTCAGACTTGGGATATCCCTATTTGGCATTAAATGGGTCGATAATGTTGGCACCGACAAGTGGACTTCGGTATATCGTCTATCCGTGGGACATTCTGTATAGGTATTATTATGGGTAGCGAGCTGTGACGTCACAGTGAGGACACTGGTTACGCTTACTCTGTGTACCTGCGCGAGTAATGACCCCGATCAATGCGCGTCATCCCTCTCTCGCCCCTCCCTCGCCCCGCACCTCACCCCCTCACTAGGCTCAAATGACCCCATGGCCTCGCCTTAAAAAGAAATGCTTAAAAAGCTATTATAGAAGACATGATTAGGCTAATTTCGCATTATTGATTTAGTTCTAATGGTTATAATAATTATATATGGTAATTATAATTAATTTTTAGATATTGTAGGTACGGACAACAGCAGATCAATGGTAACCCTTGCAGTGCGAAATCAACTCTTATGACGTAGATAATAAGAACGGTCAAAAACCCTAACACTTGATCTGCTGTTAGCTGTACTTACCTATTTATTATATTTTTATCCATTTGTCTGAGTATGCACATAATATAGATGAGTGGAAGGGTTAGAAGAGGCCTTTGCCCAGCAGTGGGACATCACAGACTAGTAATAATAATTATATAATTAAAGATGAGCTGTCGAAAAACTCTCGTCACTTTGTCTCTTCAGCGCTGGTTACCTAGCAAAATTGTGTTTAAAATTGAAAAAAAAAAAATGTTGCCTACACGGCAATATTTAATATAATAATATAATATACCAATGTCACAATTTATTTATAAACTCATGCCTGATTCATGTCATATTACTTAACAATTATAAATTAACAGAGTTAAAAAATAATACCCGCATTGTAATTTTGTATGCGCTGTAATCCCCAACGGTCGAATTAAATATTTCACCAGTATTAAACAGTGATTGAATGGGTATTTATTTAGGATTCACCGGTTGTTGAACAGTCCTTAATACCTTATGTAAAATGTACCTATTAATAAAGGCTGACGAAGCAATTAATACGTCACGAAACATATAGAGACATTAAAACTATAGTGAGCCATTACTACAAATTATTATATATAAACGGATATCACTCATTTATATTGTTAAAGTCGGCAATTAGACCGACAGTTTCGACCGATTTCGACGGTCTTTTTCAAGGTTTTTTCGTCGGCGGGACAAGTTATCTCGGAGCGCGCACAGAGGGCGCTCATCCGCAGTGCGCGAATAAACGTCAACGGCTACGCGGGCGCGGCGCGCTCACCTTGAAAAAGACCGTCGAAATCGGTCGAAACTGTCGGTCTAATTGCCGACTTTAACAATATAAGTGAGTGATATCCGTTTATATATAATAATTCATATAGAGACACAGTAAAATGAGTGTGCTTTATGTAAATAAGTAATTACTAAATAGTAAATCTTATTTACTATGAAGATCCATCCATTTTTAAGAATTTCAATCTGTGTCCTGTCTTATCATCATCAGTCTATTTATATTGCCCCACTACTCGGGCACATACCTTCCCTTACATTGAGGGAGCTGGGGCCATGATCCACCACGCGGGTCCAGTGCGGATTGCCGGATTTCACATGCCTTAGATTTTTTTCTTCTTCTACGGCATGCAGGTTTCATCACGATGTTTTCCTTCACCGTTTTGAGAGCACTTGGTAAATGTACGTAACGTTTTCCGTCGATAAAACCGAGGATAACTCGGTACATGGCTGCCCTAGCTGGGAATCGAACCTGGGACCTCCGTATCGCAAGTCTGTTGACTCAACCACTGAGCCACCGAGCTCGTCCTACCTAATACAGACAGTAATTTTCTCTTTTTGTTTTCCTAGAACACAAAAAGTTTACAAAGTCTGATGGAGCGAACTATTGGGAGTCTCAAAAACACATTAATAGAACTGGAAAAAAAGTTCACCTAGTCCGATACCGATGGATCGAACCATGCGGTTGAACCAGTAGTCAGAAGCGCCTTTACAGCATTTTGGTAATGACAAGTTTTCAAGGTTCCTTTTTGCGATAACAATTTATATTGGAGGAACTAACCGGCCTATGAAAAATAAATTACGATCCAAAAAACACTCACCGAAACGTAATCCAACAAAGGAAATCCTTGACACATACACCAACACTGGCGATAAGAACTGTATAAAGGTACCAGCTCAGCTACGTGTCTCCAACACAGACCTGAACGACTCCGGTCCACAGGGTATCACTTTATATGACGACAGCGAATGTAAAGATGACGCAGGGACACCTAGTAGGACACAGCGGGCCTCTACAATGACTTCCAGCTGCTCCCTCCTCGTATCCGCCGAGGTGCACGACCCCAAGCCTCGTCGTTGGGAAACCAAGGCGCCGCCGGCCGGCCCACTGCCGAGCGCCTCCGCCGCTGCCCCGGCCGCCGGCCCCCGCGCCCCGCCAGTCGGCCGTGTGCCGGCCACGGGAGGCCTGCGGGCTGCTCCTCCACGGTTTGTAAGCCTGCACTTGTTCAACTTCTCCGAGGACACAACATCGTCTGACATCACGGAGCATCTGAACTCGCACCTAGGCTTAACCTTTAACTGGTGACAAGCGGTCTCACAGGCCGCGCCGTGTCAGTGAAACATCATTTCACCCCCTTGCCCGCGCTTCCTGTGTTTGAGCACCTAAGTACCTTCGAGTTTAGTTGCGTCCACGTCGTAGAAGAGGATAACTACGTTGTACAGGCCTAAATCGGTAAGTTACATCGTCATTAAGTTCGGCAGCGGCCTCTCAGACCTTATGTCACCACTTACGTAATTTTTTTGCGTGATTTTGTTGTATTGTTTTTTTGTTATTTTACATCTAATACTGGCAATTAATAATTTTGGACCTCCAAAAAAGAAGCGTAGTGAGTCGGGAGTCAGGAATGTAGTGCCAAAGACCAGTAAACCGGTTTCATTCGCAAATACTAACTTCGAACGTCAAATTGAAGAATAGCTGGCACAGGGAGACCCAAGTGAATCGGAAGCCGAAGATGTTACCGAAAATTTCGTCCTGGAGCGAAATGATCATGATCCGGAAACTGAAGAAAGTGTCTCTGAAGATTAAGAGCCGGAAATAAACCAAGCCACGAATTGCAGTGTGCCAAACAAATAAGTCCTGACTGTCAATAAAAATACCAAAGTTTGACCATTGTCAGTTTTGTGAAAAGACACTTGTGATAAAAACATAATTTTTTTTAGTATCGAATTGTATCTTAACTTTATGAAAAAAAAGTATTTTTGTTATAATATGTTGATTTAATTTTTTTTTGAGAATTGTTGATCTCTACTCTAGTTTTTTTTGATTGTAGATAATACATGACTTGTGATGGCAAATTCCTAATTAAAAATTATATTTAGAGTATACTGGTTTGTTTTATTTTATCCTTTAATATGTTATTAAACTATTTTTAAACACTGCAGTAAGCTACTATACCTAATTTATATGCTATAGACCAGATACGGCAGCGGCCTCTCAGGCCGCTCGTCACCAGTTATGTTACACAAAAACCATGTCACCAGTCAAAGGTTAAAAAACATCCAATGTGAACAGCTGCCTACGAAGGGAAACTATTCGTCATTCAAATTGGATGTTCCGGCTTCTGCTGTAAAGTCTGTTCGCTATCACAAACACTGGCCTGATGGCATCTCTATTAGAAAGTTCAATATTATTAGTCCAAAAAACTTGAAACAACCGCACAAAAGCACAGAAAAGGATTAATATCAGATTCTCTCATTACGACACCTCCGTCTTGTAATATCCACTCAAATACTTCAAAAATTAAAGTTATGCACCAGAATGTCCGATCGATAACAGGTAAAACTGGGCTATTGGATATTTTGGTAAATACACATACACCTGAGGTGATAGCGTGTTCTGAGACTTGGTGTCGTTCGAATGAGATAAAGCGGGTCCGACTGAGCGGCTACGGGTTAGCGAGTAGTTACTGCCGCCCGCGCATCGCGCACGGCGGGGTGGCGCTGTTCGCTAAGGACGGGCTGCAATACAAACAAAGAAACGACCTGCAGAACCTAGCTGTCGAATACGAATGTGAATTTACCGCTATTGAGCTATTAAAACATGAATTAATTGTAATTGGCATGTATCGAACCGGATTAAGTGATTTTAGTTTGTTCTTAAATTTATTTGAATCATTATTATGTAAACTTATTGACGAAAACAAAAGGTTTCTCATAGTCGGAGATATAAACGTGGATTATATGACAGAAAATTGCCTTAAACGTAAATTTGATGACCTATTAAATTCTTTCGACTCGCAAAATATAGTTAATTTTCCAACGCGCGTTCAAGACAACAGTAGCACAGCTTTGGAGTGTGGTGTAGTCCCGCGTAGCCTCGCAGCCGCCGGTGACGTCACGGCCGCGCCGATAGACACTGCTATAAGTGACCACAATGCACAGCTGTTCGAGCTCAGCATTACGTCACACCGCGAAACATCGACACCAAATCGTTATGAAGAGCGTCGACTGTACACAAGGGATTCTATTTCTCTATTCTACCTTGACATTACAAATTATGATTGGACTTTTATTAATGACATCAATATTGACATAAACATAAAATTCAATAAATTAATACAAATTCTGACATCATATATAAATATTCATTTCCCAATTAAAAAAGTACTAATTAAAAAGAAAAACTACACCCCTTGGGTTAGTGACGAGTTAGGTACTTATATTAAAATGTTCGAGGATTTTTGCGAGATCAAGAAGCAGTATCCATTAAACCAAGTAATTGTAGATTGCGTAAAATATTATGGAGATTTGATAAAATCTACAAGTCTTCGAGATCGACGATCGCACATAGAACAACGATTAAAAAATGCTCAAAACCCGTCGAAAGAAATATGGCGCGTAGTCAATGACGAAGTGGCATCGAAAAAAGAGTATAATACGACTAGCATAAAAGATAATCGAGGGTCTGTTGTTCCAGTTAATAAAGTAGCAGATTGCTTTAACGATCACTTTTTAACCGTAACCACAAAGTTCACTTTGCAAACAGATCAAGGGAAAGCCATGAGTTATTTAAATAAATTGAGTAATGAGCTTAATATTTCCGAGTTTTCTTTACCGAAAGTTACACGCGATAAAATTGACCGAATCCTGAGCTCCATGATGAAGTCGTCAAATACGCTTGACCTCTATGATATATCGCTCAACATACTCCTATCCGTGTGGCCGATCGTCTCAGAAATATTAGTCAGTTTAATAAATGAGATGTTTGCAAAAGGTATATATCCTGATGTACTGAAAAGCACCCGGGTGTGCCCTGTCTATAAGGGAAAAGGGGACAAAGATCAAATAGACAGTCACAGACCCATTACTATAGTTCCAAACTTGTCCAAAATAGTTGAATCGATATTATCTTCGAGTATCATGACACATCTCGAGAATGGGGATATGTTGAGCGATAGACAGTACGCGTATCGGAAAAACAAATCCACGACCGCTGCAGCACACCAAATCATAGATTCGATTATAACAGGGATGGACAATAGATACAAAACGGCAGGAATATTCTGTGATCTTTCAAAAGCTTTTGATGTTATAGAACATGAATTACTTCTGCAGAAACTTGAAGCGTATGGTATTAGAAACAGTGCTCACGATCTTCTAAAATCATTTTTATGTAATCGGAAGCAAACGGTAGAAGTTAAATTGCATGGGAAAAAGGTTCGATCTGAAGCAGGCAACGTCACGGTGGGTATTCCCCAAGGATCAGCCCTCGGAAATACCATGTTTCTTGTGTTCATAAACGACTTACCGTCCTATGTTACTGATGGCCTAATTGTTCTATTTGCCGACGACACCACTGTAATCGTGTGTGCACATTCATATGATCAGCTGAATAATAAAATTAATGGTATATGTGAGCAGCTGAAGGAATGGTTCTCGTGCAATGGTCTAATATTGAATATGTCCAAATCAAATGTGATGTTGTTCGCCGGGAAGACAGTGCCTCGACCGATCAACGTGAACAGTCCGGTTCCATTGTGTGATCGATGCCGGTTCCTGGGGTTCACTCTGGATCCCACATTAAACTGGAAACTGCATGTCGAGTCTCTGTGCGACCGGTTGAGCAGCGCTGCATACGCACTGCGTAAGCTGCGTCCTTTGGTTTCGGATAGTGTCCTGAGGCAAACATATTTTGCCTATTTCCACTCCTTAATGATGTATGGTGTTATACTGTGGGGTAACTCCACGGACTCGGACCGAGTCTTCATCCTTCAGAAGCGAGCGATCAGACTACTTTCCGGTCTAAAGCCAAGGCAAACCTGCAGAAGTGTATTCCGAAAGCATCACATAATGACACTGTACTCGTTGTATCTATACCAGGTGATAATGTATGTGCGGCAAAATATATCACGTTTCGATCGCAGGACGGGCGGTGGACGTGGACTACGTAACGTAGGTAGGTTGGCGACAGTGCAGCGGCGGTCTGCAATGGCCACTAAAAACCCCCGCGTGATCGGTACCACGTACTACGAACAACTACCCGCTGACCTAAGAAATGAAACCAATGACGAAACGTTTAGTCGCCAACTGAGAAACCTTTTGTTGGATAAAGAATTTTATTCGATCAAAGAGTTTATGGACATGAAATTATAATTTTATTCAACAAATTAACATCAATTGACATTCTGTTTATTTTTGACATGAAATCATTAGGTATTCAGTTATCATTTTGACACTTTTTAATTTTATCCCATAAACATTTTGACATACACCTGATTTAATTTTGTTTTTATTTGTTATTTACTTAATAACGCGTTTACAATGTTATAGTTAACATTATTGTATTTTACATTTTGACTAAGTTATTTATTATTTGACGATCATTTTTACAAATAAGACTATATTTGACATAATGATTATTATTGTATAGTTTGTTATTGTGTAAAAGTGAAATAAAGGAATCTAAATCTAAAATCTAAATCTATTCTGTGTCACAGTTGAGTTTAATTTATATATTGTAACGGATTCAATTTACCTACATTTGTGTATAATTTTACATGCTTAATGTACGGTGGAACACAGAGAAAGGTGTACAGGATAGTTTTTAAGGTTGAGATTTTCTCAATAACTACTTGACCTATTGCAAAAATTCTTTCACTCTTTGATAGATAAAAGTTAAAACTATGTAACTGTAAAATAATTATTAAATTCGGTCCAATAGTTTTTGAGAAAATCTCAACCTTATTGAGGCCCCCTGTATATATAACTTATCGATGTCTTCGACTGTACATAAACACAAAGGCGAAATTTTTTCAAATTTTAATTGAGGAAATACGCGTAGAAACATTGCCAACCGTGGGGAATCAAACCCGACACCTCTGCTGCGCAAACGAAGCGTTCCTCATTCACCGCAATGAAATTACGTCATAAATTACGAAGTACGAATATAAACAGGGCCGGATTAACCACGTCAGGGCCCGTAAGAAATGCGTGTCTCGGGGCCCCTTTACCCTTTTAAAACTTCCTAAAGAAATATATTTTTATACTAAAACTGCAATGCAATTTTATTCGTACGCCGTTTTTTTTTTATAACAAATGTAAGGTAATTATGCGTTTATTGTTAAATTGAAAGCGATGACACATTTAAAAAAAATCTCGGTTCGCGGGGCCACTAACCGATTCGGGATACACTGCCTAATGGATAATCCGACCCTGAATATAATTAAATAATTTAAAGAATACCTATTGTGTTACTAAATTATGAGTAGGTAAGGCAAAGACTAATCAGTGGGGCTATTACGGTTCTCAAAACGATCAAAACATACCAGCATATCGTGCATGACAGGGACAGTGCTATTATATTGGTATAGCGGCGTCTCTGTTCGGCGCGCTATGACATTAATCGTTGTGAGAACGGTAATAGGGGGCAGGAGTATGTCGATGTATGGACAAAATATTTTGATAATGGCAAAGATATGTTGGTCTCTAAAATTACGACAACTGGTGTGGCCGCAAAAGTGATCTGACTCATCTTAGAGTATTCGGATGTAGAGCTCTTGTTCATATACCTTCTTGTCAAAGAAAGAAACTGGATTTGAAAGCAGAAGAAGCTATATTCGTTGGATATTCTGAAAATCCAAATACCTATATGTTTCGTCTATATTTGGTCTCTTAATCTAGTTTATATTTTCGTTAGAGCGAAATTACGGGGTTAGATTGCGTTGAAAGGCTCGGTGCGCGAGTCCGAGTCGCACTCAATAATTATTATTATTTATTTATTTATTTAAACAATATTGTCACAGCATTACAGTCACTTGACCAATGCGCTGTGCAATTCATATTATATTATACATCACTATAGTCTAATTTAATTATTAATATACTTATTACTTAGTCAACTTATCTTAAATGATTATTATTAGATATATTATGTCAATAATTATTATACATTAAACATTCATTACATTACAATATTCATAATTTCTTATCATTATTACAGTTAAGACACACAATTCACCCATCTTTCTCACATAACACCATACACTCCCTCAGTACATTTGTCAATCGTCCAGCAAACAGGTCACACTGTGGCGCTGCTGTCAGAAGCGCATTTAGCCGCGTGAGCGCGCGCACCAGAGGTGAGTTGCGGCGCTCCACCGTGCGCGATGTGTCCGGCGCCAGCAGGCGGTGCTCGCGCGCGCGTAGGTACCGGTCCGGCACCGCGAGGCGGCACATAATAATAAATCTAGTCCCCACTATGCACCCTGTATTTTGACTCGTCCTGAATATAAACTAGTAGAAAACCCCACATAAAATCAAACGCCGAACACCCAAAACAATTCTCATTTTATCTCCCCCTATATTCAAGTAACACAAAATTTCTCACATAATATCTGTGACTACAGGTGCAAATTACTGCCCTACGGGCCAGCGGACCGGACCCTCTATAGGGTTGCCAACTTAGTTCAAAAATATAGTAAGTAGATAAGTACCTATTTAAAAATATTGCGAATACAATTTTTTTGATAATATTAATTTTTTGATTTGATTTATAAAGTCTTTATTTGTCTTAAAAAATAACAATTACAATATCTAGTGTAAATTATAATGACCCTAGCATGTAATATCCTATTGACAAATTGTTTATGTATAAGAGAAGTACAGTGCGCGAGGCGTAAGCTCAGGTTTACATTTGTGTGAGTGATCACCAAGCTGCGAGCGGTACAGTCATGAGTAATAACATAGACATATTTCTGATTTGCTTGGTGGGGTGTATACTTTATTTTGATACAAGCGTTTACATAATTATTGGCCACAGTTTAGCATACTTATTTTTGCGATTTAAAGTTGTTACATGAATTTGAATTTTAAGGATGTTTCTATGTTATTACTCATGACTGTACAAGCGGTGAAGTGCGGTGCGTGCGCGGCAGGGTGGCGTCCCGCGTCGCGCCTCAGGCCCAATATCACTCTACACTATCTGTGTGCACTCACACAAATGCAAACCTGAGGTTACGCCTCGCGCACTGTATCCTATTTTTGAACATATTTATGCAACGACAACTATTGGTGTAGGTAGATTGTTTAACAGGTTTACATTTTTTTGCTAACTTAGTTGTCATTTAGTTCCTGGAAATATTTGATTAATTTATTAAAATTATCAATAATGCGCTTGTATAATAAATATGACCAAATACGAAAGTTATGTTCAATTAATACCTATGTGTTATTTTAGAACCAGAGAAAAATATACAGACAAAAATATACCTTATTAACTACCTTCCACATAACATACAGCATTGAATAACTGAAATATGAATTATTATAATGGATTAAAAATCCTTTCGTCAATTAATGTTAGCACTATGCAATTGCAGATTAATTTTAAAAATCGGTATTATTCTTTTGCACAATATATCTTTGCCCTAATAAGGCCCCATGTACCTATACTTTTCTAGCAATTAAACCCTACGAATCCCCTAAAATATAGATAATTCCATACAAACTTACTCCGCTGGCTCAGTAATGGGAAATTAGTCTCGGTAGTAGGTAATTGTATATTTCATTTAGTCATAGTACGAAGTGAAATAGAACAGCTGATAACCCTATTTATACCACATACGGAAAACCATTCCTACTTGACCTATGCGATATTACGAAGACCTTGTCTTCGCTTATAATTTTTGGGGGGTGAAGGCTTCAAAGAGTTCTCCTTATACTGGTAGATGCAATAGGTATTGCTGTCGAGGGAAATAACACAGTGCCTAGTATTAGCTAGTTCCTGCACACGTAAATAAGTTTAGCAAATAGTTCTATATTAAGGACTATATACTATGCTTTTCTAATATCATTTATTATAATATTAGAAAAACGTATTTAAAAATGATATCATCTATATTCTATAAAATAAATAATTTATTAGAAAAGCTTTTGTACCAAATCTCTAATTTCGACAAACTATTTTCTATAAAAAAATACTTATCAATAGTTGCGAAGAGCTGTTATAAAAAAACGACTGTTTTTCTTAATTATGCGAACTATTAACTTAGTGAAATTAAAATGAGTAATATAAAGTATTTAAAAATACTACCTAGTATTTATCGTAATAAAGATTTGGTACATATCATGGCGACATTTTTAAAGGTTGTGGTGCAATTTGTATAATCGATTGTAGTAGGTAGCATAATCGATATCAATCTGACTCGAACCCTTTTTTTTTCGCAAAATGTACTTTTCAAAATTGTATCATCACTATTCTCATCTATATTTGGCCAACTGCGCTTCTCGATAATAGCATAGTTTCGGAACTCACATTGTTTATCTGAAACTATCGCAATCACAACGTTCGGCGTTAGAAAACAAAGTAAAACATTGAAAACGGGCTATTCGAAACGAATAGATCGGACGTTTCGCCAAATAAATATCATGTTTATAAAGGGAAAACGGATCCAATGCATTTATTCTAGAGTCTATTTTCGCATGTGTGAAACTCGGAGCCGCGTACAGAAGTGTAATGAAAGGAGAACTATGTAGAGCTCGAATTTAGGCAAAATCGGCTTCAGCCAAATTCCTACGAACTCTGACTCACAATTCCAGTCGGCTATTGTTATATTATTCTACTAAACCTAGTCTAAAGTGATCAGTTTAAACTTGCTTATTAAAATAAAATACGATAATTCTTGTAATGAATACAATAAGAACGAATCCAAAGTGGTATTTTCGACAGTGCGTGATTTCACATTCGACAAAATCAACAGTCAAATCTCTTTATTGCAAGTAAGCACGTTGTGTACATTTAAATCAGTACATTTACATCACTTTGCAAGGGAAAGATGCCAGCTCTGAGCAGAAAATATATCTAAAAAACTTTCAGCAGCACATCATCATCAGTGACAAATCTTTACATACCTATCTAGTAGTTGAAACAAAGTTGTAACCGCGGTATTATTTTTATAACTACTTTTTTGTCGACTATAAAAAAACATTAGTGGGAACTGTTAAGGCTTGTAGCACACAGGATCCACCCGGCACCGCACCGCCTCGCCTCGCGCTGTCAAACAGTGGTCAAAATAATGCGAGGCGATGCCGTTAAGGAGGCGATTAGTGTGCGTTGCAGTACGGAGTTTAATACAAAGAATAAATTTGAGGCGGGCGTTTATCCCTTTCCGCGGCGTTACAGTGTGCGACAACGCTTCGTATGATTATCTAAAAACGAAAACTGAAGATTCAGTTTCAGCTTTCGGTTTCGGTCTTAAAATAACTTTCAAGCAGCTCTAGAACTAACATTTTTATAGGGGTTTCAACGGCTCTCGGAGCGGTAGAACGTTTTACATTTAAGGAATCCCCATTCTATTATATGCGACGTAACACATCGCCGTTTATGTGCGACAACTATCCCTGTTATGTATGTTTATTCATTGGAGGTTTGTGGAATATAATAGTATTGACTCTTTGTCTGATATAAAAGAAGTGCATTTACTTTCAGAAGGTGTTTCAATCCATTACTATTTAGGCTGATTTTTAAATAGTGATGTGTGGATTAGCTAAGTGGTAGGTATAGTCGACAACAGATCTATGGTAACACTTGCAGTACGATTTCAAGTCTTACGACGCAAATAATAAGAACTGTCAAAAGTAAAAAGTGTTATCATTGATCTGCTGTCGACTGTACAAGCGAAGTCAAAGCTAAGCTACAAAGCTATGTGTCCATTTCCACCGTAGTCGAGCAAGTAAAATGTTCTATAAAGGAAGAGACGAGCTTTTTTAAGCTTTGCTCCGTAATTTAGATAGCTAAGCTACACCCATCACACATCATTAGATCACATCCTTAGCACGCATCCTAAGAACGCATCCGTATCACACATCCTATCTTATTTTATCCCGATAGAGTGCTTCTTCTTCTTATGGTGCCGTCTTCTTACGAAGGTTGGCGATCATTATGGCAATCTGCACTCTCGACAACGCCGCACGGAACAGAGACCTGGTACTCTTGCCGTACCATTGGCGTAAGTTCCTGAGCCATGATATTCTCCTTCGGATCTAAACCCGAACTGTGTATTCGAAAGGGTTGCTTCGCATTTTGCGTATATTCTCCCGTGTATTATTTTTAGGAAGATCTTGAGTACGTGGCTCATTATGCATAAAGAACATGATGAAAAAAATTCTTGCCGTGGGCAGGACTTGAACCTGCCCACGGCAAGAATTTTTTTCATCATGTTCTAATTAATTAAATTTTATTAAAAAAGCTATTTACATAATGTTTATTAGTATGAATACTATTTTTCAAAATACAATACATGGCATAATTGCGACAAGCTAAGTTGTAGTTCCCAAACGTGCCAAAAACGGCCGTTTCTAACAATTATGCGAACTACAACTTACCGAAATTGAATCACGTAATAAATAAGCATTTAAAACATAGTATTTATCGTAATAAACATTTTGTAAATTGCTTTTATAATAAGATTTATTATATTGGATGATACTATTTTTTTAAGATTGGCGGCGCAAGTTGGCTCATGGAAGGCTCTTAAATGGCACGCTTTAAGAAATACCTACGTCCAGCAATGGACTGATACATGTTGATGATAATAATGATAGATCATTACAATATGATAGGTGAGGACAGCTTTCCCATAACAAGGTTACTCGGAAATTCCACGGCCAAATTCCTTATTCAGAAAACGAATCTCCCCGAAATCGCACGCGAAACTGTCGCACACTGGCTGTGCCAAATGATATCACGCTTGATTCCGATCAGGCCATACGCAGTCCGACTTGCTTCCGACAAATGTATTTCCAATTTTTCCGACATACACCGGAATATCAGAATACGTAACACATCAGAAGATGCAAGCAGGAGCAGGAGTGAGGCCAACATTCGAGCGCTTCCTCTATCGCTGTCTTCTAAATCCTTCGCATCAGAATCTTCAAACGCTGGAATTACATGGCCTCTATTAGCGATTCCGCCTCCATATAACACGGCCGAAGCAGGAGATAACCATATCTATGCAGTCCAAAACATAGACATCTTAAACCAGACATTTGAGCATCTTTGCAAAGTTTTACTGACCCTTGAAAGCTTTGTACAGAATCTATAACAACTACGTCATAAAAAAGACAATGAACATCGAATTTGATCATATTTGTCAAGGTTGCGCACATGTCAAGCGTCAATTTCACGACAAATAGCAATGGACTGCAACTTGGTCCTTAACCTGCAATTTTTTTGTTGGCTTCTTTAAGCGACGACTATTACTTACCGTCTGACGAAACTCAAGCCTGTTTATGTTCCTTAATATTAGTCCTAAATCTGTCCCTTCTGGATCTTTAATCTCAGTACCTACTGCAGATCCAGAACAAACGGAATAATAATAAGATATGTAATGTCGCCATACATAAACTTCCACCTGCTCTGATCCCTTTCACATTCATCATTAAGTGTCGTCATGTACGCTCGTTGATTTGTAGCATCTACGTTACAAAGCATTACACTACTTCCAGATTGTTCTATATCCTGAACCAGGGATGTAATAGAGAGTATTTTGCGGGGTCCTTTTCTTATTTTTTACGAGCGCACCCCGGCCGGTATTAGGTCGACATGTGGCCAGAAGCAGGGTTATTATTTTTAGGAAAACGTCTCGGTTTTGCTACGTTCTGCTTTATTCGAATCGTCCTGTATGATATAAGAACATAATAAAATGTGTAAATGTAATATGCAGAACTATACACTAAACTTATGAAACTAGAACTATATACTAAATGTATTATACAGAAATGTAAAATGTCTAAAATAGATAATAGTTATACAGGGGGCCTCAATAAGGTTAAGATTTTCTCAAGAACTACATTGCAAAAATTATTTTAACTATAATAATAATTAGACTGAAGAAGACGTTGGTAAATTGATATCCATTGCGTTGATGCATCACCGCTTATTGAAGTTTATACAGAGTCAGAAAGCAATGTATCATACATTTATGTCCCGTGAAATTGGATCCCTGTTATATTGTGTTTAAGAACTATTTCAGATAGAGTGCAGATTCCTAGAAGATTCCAAATGTTCAGCATCTGCCACGCTATCTAAGAAAACAGAATGAGAATGGGAGTGAAAAAGATAAAGTTGCTTTTAGGTTTAGAATTAGATTTTGAGGCCACAACAAACACCTAATGGCAGCGATTCTGAACGCCCACTTGCTAAATTTAATCGTCGCTATGCGAGACGTCCCACTCACTCTTACGCGTTGTAGAATATGTGTGACAGTGACAGTTGCGTTTAGGTTTAGCACTATATTAAGATGCCACGACGGAATTAGCACATAATTGCACTTTATTTAGCAATTCAGAAGTCTACAAGAAATGCTAGTCTCCTCAGTAACAAACGTCTTCGTTTGACGTAACATGATGAAAAACCGTGGCAAAGGTGACCTAGTGGGCAAAATTAGACGCAGCTATGACAGATCAAAGGGAGACGAGCCTCGCCCTCTGCCCGCATGAAGGCTGGATGTGCCTTGGAGGAAGGAAAATTGTCCCATTAGAGAAGCTCACATTAAACAAGGTTGGTTTTCGAGCTCTTTGCCTGCTTATAGAAGAAAATACACTGTTGTTATATTCCATGTAGATATATCCCTGTTTTAATAGAATAGTTGTACTGTGTTCTAATTTATTTTTTAACTGAATGCTCATTGAGCAGTTTTCTTTTAGAATTCATCTTTAAAACTAGATGGCAACACGAGTATGAAACAAAAACGTCAAAGTGAAATAGTATGGACCTTCTCAGTTTCCCAATATTTAGGGGACATTATTTGACCGGAGTAGTACACAATAAGTTACAAAATGCACTAAACGTATTTGTAATGTGAATTCAAAGACATTTTGGCCGATGGCATTGGGCCATGCCATGATAAATTTAAAAAAAAAATGACTTTTCTGTTGGTATAGGTATGTAACAGCAGATCAAATGTAACACCTTGGACTTTGGACCGTTCTTATTATATTATCTGCGCCGTAAGATTTAAAATCGTACTGCAAGTGTTACCATTGATCTGCTGTTTTACGTACCAAAAGAATTTGGCGTAAGCTAGCTAACGCCACCTATTGTATTTAAAAAAAACTTGAAAGTTTTTTTTTTAAACGCCTCATTCTGAAAGACATTTACTCCGTCCATTATGGTTGAACTTGGCTCTATTGACTGCAGCCACTTACTCGGCCTACACTAGATTATATGGATGAAATGGAAGCTTTGTTTTCGGGCGTTCATTTCACATGTAGGTACTTTCTTGTCATTCAATAGAAACCAAATGCGAATTGGACAAATTGAAAACGTATCGACCGTCGGCCAAGCTTTTAAAAGTATGGACTTTTTTGTAGTTATGTATTAGTCGTATTTTCTTTCGTTAAAGAATCTTTAAAAAAAACACATCTCTCTGTTAACTTAATGAGATAATTGTTATTATAATTATATAACCTGCTGCAATTAATAATCCAGGGCAAGATTTGTGGAAAGATGAGCGTTGGTAGGAGAAGACACTCTTGGCTAAAGAATTTACGTTATTGGTTCGGCTGCAGCACCGGCTCCCTGTTCCGAGGGTGAAAATTGCCATGATGTTGTCCAACCTTCGATGAGAAGAGGAACGTTGAGAAGAAGAAGTTATTATAATTAAGAATGAAGTTATAGAGCTTGATATTCATGAAAAAGAATTGGAAACTTCCTATTATATATTCTTCCTATTATTATTCTGTACATTGGATATTTTTTGAAAATAATAATTGTAATGTATTTTAGGATCGATACTGATGCCAAAACACTAATTTTTAGAATTTTTGTCTGTTTGTCTGTGACTTTGTGCAAGTATCACGCCATAACAACTGAAGGGATTTTGATGAGAGTTTCACTGAAATATCCGGACAGCTTATAGGTTATAAGCCATGGCGGTATGTGATGTGGAAACAAGGATACAGAGAGGAAGATATGCCTCCTGATCTCCTCCATCCTCCTCCTCTACGGAAACGAAGTTGCGGGGTACAGCTAGTACTTAATATTTTTTTCATTTTGTTTTTTGTAGAATTTGAATACTTTACTCTTATATCTTACAATAGCACTTAATTATAAATTAGGTAAGTATCGATGGCTATGTAATAATTTGTGATGACAACAGTCACTCTAATAGCCCCGAAAATAAATGGATTTATCCATGTTTCAGAACGTGCCTACATTTAAGACAGATCGGCCTACGCGGTAACACGAGACAGGCATCCAGCTCAATGCCCTAAGATTGATGACAGGAGATGAATCTAGATAAGTATACAGGGTGACCTTGAATTCATTCGACAAAATTAAATAGATGGTTAGGCTTGTGACACACATAAATTCTGCACAGCGTTTAAGTAAATTGAACAATTTGGGGAAAAACAACAAACAATACTTACAATAAATTCAACTAATATCAATTTTTTTTAATTTGATGTGCATCGTTACTGTGTTACTTTCGATGTTTTTTTACATTTTAAGATATTTGTAATATTTAGCTACGATTTCTTTCATTGGAATTTTACCTAATGTTCATTTCCAAGGTCATTGTGTGACTTTGTGACGTACTTAGTTATTTTTTTTTGCAGTTTTGATTTACTAAAAAAACATTACCAATTTAATATTTATCATGAGTACAACCCCCGTATCAATTTGTCGAATGAATTCAAGCACCCTGTATAGCGTTTCGTCTTCTTTGGCGTAGATTTTACAAACTGAATAAATGGGAACTTAATAAAACAAAAACAGACTTGTTAATCAAGTAACTCCAGTTATTACAAAACAAAACAACCGACTGCCGCTTTGGCATAAATTTTTTACTTCATCAGTAAATTTTAGACCTGACTTTAGGTTATTTTATTTATTTATAAACTCACGCCTGATTCCCGTAGCTGTAGGCAGAGACCATGGACTTCTACCTGCTGCGATCCTGGCGTGTGCCCTTGCCTCCTCCACATTCATCAATATCTTCATGCATGTTCGTCGGTTAAATTTAGGTTAATTTAAAAAAACGGCCAAGTACGAATCGGCTATCGGATTCCCGCACCGAGGGTACCGTGCAACGCAATATTTTCCCCGTAAGATTTCTCTAACGAAAAGATAACCTCGATGTTGTAGAAAGCCTTCAATAGTCAGTAAAATAAGCGAAGGGATTGGACTCACCAATTGCCGCAGCCTAGAATACCTGGGGGCCCCCAGTGAAGAAATCCAAAGGAGTTGGTCCGAGCAGGATCAGCTCTCGTGTACTGGTGAGACAGACGGATGGACAACGGGGTAAAAGCGGAATAAGGGTTCCTTTTTTCCTCTTGAGGTATGGAAACCTAAAAACGGACACAAAATTACTACCAATACCGATTGGAGACTCCGAAAAGAATTTTTGTGATAAATGATAATGTATTTTTGACAAGGTATGCCAATTGCCAACATCATTTATACAGATAAAAAAGTATTTCAGGCTCATATTTTTGTAATATTCCAAAAAATTTATTTGACGAAAATTATTTCAACTTTACAACGGAAATTAATATGAAATTTAAAACTTCCAACTTTTCCAGGTTAATCCTCGCGACATGACCATAATTCTTGCTTACATCGCATCGCGACTGACGAATTGATTGCAGTTTACTCAATACCAAATGGCTGCCTATTTCCTTTTGATATCGAATATTAAAATGTTTACTGAAATAATGGGAACACGAAACTTCCATTTCGTATGCGGAGCCGACAAGATTATGTTTACGGAGAATCGTTATTCTTTATTAGGTTTTGTGTCATCATTACTCTGTTATTGACGTCACATAGCCCTTAACACAGTCCAATTCAAATCGTTGCCTTAGGGACAACTTTTAAAAAAAATACTGCAGTCGTCAAAATATATTATTCTACTGCAATCACATAATCTTAAATGACAATGCCAGATTCTGCTCCACTATAGTACGATGAACAAGATAACGAATAAATGTAAAAATATCTCCGTTTATTATTAAAATTATTAGTTTAAAATAAAGTTTTGTAAGTCAAACGAGTCGAAAAAACAGATTAATTAAGAATTCAGAAAATAGTAAGATATCGAAGCGAATTATTCATTGTCTTCGTTATCATTTTCTACTACTCTCGCAACTCCTACTGATTATGATTATGCAATATGAAACCTGTAATAAGTTCCCAACAAAATGATAGCTTCAATGGTCACGTAGTTTTGTAGGTTGGCTTTGCCTCCATTGAAATGTGGCAATGTCATTTGGTTAGTGTTTTTTTTTAATTATACCTGAGTAAGAGAATTAACTTACTCCAGGCTGTTTATGACCATATCTTTTTTGCTATTTAGATGCATACGAGTAGGTGAGTCAACAAAAGTTGAGCAGTTAACATCACATAGCAAAACTTCTTTTGCGTCTTTAAAAGTGACTATTTTAATGGAAAAGGAAAATACCTTTAAATATCAACCTGGAAATGCAACATGCATACGAGTATCAGCCTATAACAGTTCACTGTTGGACGTAGGCCCAAGGCACGCACTCAATATGATTCTCGGCCTTTTGCTTCCGTGTCTGATAGCCACCACGGTCTTAGATCTATCTCTGAATCTCATATAAATAACTTAAATTTATCCAGTAAAAATCGGACATTTATAAGTGAAGCTTCAGTTAAATAGTTATTCCATTAAACTGAATTACAAATCCAAGACTCCGCCGTAGTGCAGCCTTAAACACTCCACGCAGTAACTCTTTCCGCGGCCCACCAAATAAACAAAACAAATGCAGAAACAAACAAATGCAAATACATTTCGCATGTCGGCACTCCATAAACCGTGCGATATTAGCTGGTAACTCGTTAGTCCGCACTTAAGGAAATTTAGGTAAGTCCCGGTATCGTGGTGGGCGCAATTTATGGTGTGCCCTGAAGTTTCATTGTTAACCTCGGTGAGAAATGTTGACTGTTTCCGTAATTTCTGTGGAAGATTAGCTTTTGTTCCTTATTCTTGCGATGCCTCTTCTCTACCAAAATCTGGTCGCCAGCTACGCATACATCTCCTTCTGTCTATAGATATCATCTCCCTTAAGATTCTCGATCATGACATCTTCAATCTTGCCTATACATTATAAGTTGCAGAAGATGCTACCGTTCGTACCTACTCATGTGCACTATATAACTATTGTTGGGTACCCACCTTTTTTCCCCCTTTCCTCGTGTGGTTTAGTGACCATACCAATTTGTCAAAGTTATTCAGGCCGCCCGTTGGCCTAACGACTGCTGTCAAGCGACAACAACCGGGACCAACAAGCAGTTGCGTTGCAACGTGCTTTCCGAGGCACGAAGGGGCTCAGATGAAAGTGTGTCTAGCGGTCACTCATCCAGGTTCTGACCTCGCCCAACGTTGCTCAACTTGTACCATCGTTTTCAACCATGGGTGAGGTACCCACCTAATAATACCTTGCGACTAATTCCATAGTAGGTCCGTTGACCGAACAAATGGAACATTTGTCTCACTAGTTCTGTGAATCATAAAGCTAGTCCCAAATATGGATATCCACGTCATTGTGTTCTTTAAGAGATCTATACCTAATGAAAATTATGATATAATTATGCCACTGTAAAGAAAATAAATAGCTGAAAAGAAGATTTTAAGACCATTTTAAGAGCAATCATTTTTATTGATGCTCCAATAAGTAGAATAGAAGACGTCCTTTAATACTCCAATACTTCATTTATTCAACCTTAGGAGCTCTAGGGGAACACTTGGTTATATCACACATACTGTAATAATTTATAGTATAAGGTACAGAATACAAACTAGATTATGGGTGGATGCACTAACAGAGAAACAGGGCAAAGAATGCCACGGGATATAACAAAATGATCTAATAGCGGTTGTAAAGAGGCCTTGTCTATTTTTTACATTTTAGTAGTTTCAAATTCACTCAACAGTGCAAAGTGGTGTAAATGTAAATTCAAAAATAGGTATGTCGACGTGCAAAAATGTACACAACGTGCTTACTTGCTGTAAAGAAATTTGTCTTTGACTTTGACAGTCCAAATTAGAATATCTCGGTATCGAATCGAACCGAAAATAATACTCGACTAAAAATAAACCATCAAACATTACGCTGCAGTCTCGTTTTACATTACAACTATATTATTAGAAAGCAAGCAAAAAACGTTCGCCATTTCGTGATAAGCGCCCATTAATTGAGCTGAAGGAAACCTTTGAGGGGCGTAATGTATTCAGAGGTTGGAAATATGCCCTGTCGTGCAACTCCTATTCATAAGGATAGCCTCTCAACGAATTGAGGTTTTATGAAGTGGGTTTCGGGTTCCGGACATTTGTCGGGCCATTAGTGTCATTTAGGATGTAGGATGACTTGTAAGCATGAAACAAGTTTTTGTGCTATTTCTTAGATATAATCGGATCATACAAAGACGTTGACATCTCAGCTGATATATTTGTATGAGGAAAAACGTTGCTCACTAGTGGAAATCGAACTTCGGCGCATACACCTAATTCGCCACATATTACCCAATTCGCCATGGGTTAGCGTTGAATTACAGAGAAAACAATAGTCCATATTAAAATTTACCTAAGTTTGTGTTTTTTATTCTAATAGAATCTTTGGCCAGACCGTTAGAGAGATTCGGTAAGTTCGTATTTTTCGGCAACATACATTTGGACACATTTCAAAAGTCGAAACAATAATATGATAATAATTTTAATATGGCTCAGGTTTCCCAAACATAGGGATTGATAGGAAAGCCTGTCTTTATATTTAGTTTTCAGGTCAATTTGGTCCGCTTCCTAAATTGTCCATTTCCAAACTTGACCACTTCCTAACATGTTCACTTCTAAAATTGTAAATTTCCAAAACCGCCACTTCCTAATTTGTCCATTTCCAAAGTTGACCACTTCCTAACTTGTCTACATCCTAACTTCACGAGAGAAAGGTTTTTCAGAACTCATTCTGTGAATAATAATTATACACAAATATGTTTATGGACAAAAAGGAAATTATAAATGTGTTCGCGTAATTTTGCCCTCAACCATTCCAAGTAAGCCAAGCTTATACTAGGAGCATAATGCATTCTGCTATAAAATGAATATATCTGCACATAACAGTATTTCATAAAAACAAACTGATATTCTTTAAAAACCATCATGGACACACAAGCCTCGAGCAGCTAAATACACGAGCCGCAACCAAATAAATGTTCGGTAAAACCGTGTCACCCCACTACACCCGCGGAGTTTTCAATAAAAATTCAGGATGGGGCATCCAGAGATGGATATACGGTTAACTGATAAATAACTTCGGCCCGAGTTTCGTCCATTCGTAATCCGAACACGCGCGGACCACCACGATTTATATACAAATGCGTCCAGTGAAGTCGGCCATATTTATTTTTCCGTGTCCTAATGCTCCTCCTGAAATATTCATGCAGTGACCGAGCCATCCGTCTTGCTGATGTCTCGTACAATAACTTGATGTAATGCCTCATCTGTGTCTCGGCAATTTGGTATTCCGCGGCCTGGGCCGAGCAGAGTTCCAATACACGGGCAGGATTGGAGAATGCGACATATGTTTCAAGGCTTCATAATAATTTGGCTCATAATATAAGCAAGAGCACCATTCGATATACCGGGTGATTGGAAATTCGATACATTCCTTGAAAGGGGTGATACTAGAGGTGGTTTGCAACAAATTAGGCCCTATTAACGAGGGGTCGAAAATGAGTGGGTTCTGAGTTACGGTAGTTTTAATTTTATTTAGGAATTTTCTGACTTGTTCACAAAAAAAAAATTGATGTTCAAAAACTGCTCTTCTCTGAGCATTGAAATAATACTTTTCTGAAAGCTGATAAAGTAGAGATTACCTTAAAAAATACATGCCTAAAATTCCCATTAACTCGAAAATAAAAGGTCATAAATCACGAGGTTCGAATTTTTATGTTATGTTTAACGTAACTCGGAAACCACTCATTTTCGACCCCTCGTTAATAGGGCCTAATTTGTTGCAAACCGCCTCTAGTATCACCCCTTTCAAGGAATGTATCGAGTTTCCAATCACCATGTATACCTAAGCCTAAAGATAATATAACCACTACGTTCTAAGATACGAAACGGTTTGGTAACTATTTTATTTATATTTTGAATTTCGAAGACCGCGTATCAGCAGTTTTGCCACATCATCATCATCAGTCTATTTATATTGCCCCACTGCTCGGGCACAGACCTTCCCTTACATCGAGGTAGCTGGGGCCATGATTCACCACGCGGGCCCACTGCGGATAGGCGGATTTCACATGCCTTAGAATTTTTTTGTTCTTCTACGGCATGCAGGTTTCATCACGATGTTTTCCTTCGCCGTTTTGAGAGCACCCGGTAAGTTTTTCCGTCGAGAAAAACCGAGGATAACTCATTGGTGCATGGCTTCCCTGGCTGAGAATCGAACCTGGGACCTCCGTATCGCAAGTCCAGTTTTGCCACAATAAAAAGCAAAAATGAATGAATTCGGTGTTGCATTATTGGTTAACACTAGTGAAACGTAATGTGCGTATAATTCTCATTCTCAACTCGAATTCTGGGACAGAAATTACATGACTGAGTACGTTTATTTGTTTTTAGATAATCTTATTCAATATCGATCAAATAAATGGTTTTCCAGCAATCAGCGATTTTATAATGGTACAAAATTAAAACGAACACTCTAGAAAACCATTAATTCGTATCACAAATTACAATTTGTTACGCTCCTCTGAGTTTGTAAGCATGTTATTAATATGAATCATATTATTTATATTAATTTATTTCCATGTATAATTCGCATGTTGAGTACTGCCATCAAACGAATTGGAATTTGTGTGGATTATAGAAATTAGACAGAGTCATTGATCTCCTATAAACAACTAGATACACAAAGGTCTTACTAAAACAATTTAAAAAAAACGTCCAAATAAGGGTCCATTGTTACATTGGAATAGACAAACTAAACCGAAGTCCAAATCAAGTGTCTTATTTTGTAAACAAAAATTACCCTACCCTACTTACATTTTAAGCTATTCTGTGATTATTGCATCGTTATTTTCACATTATTAGATCGGATCACTTTATTTTCATAATGATGAACAGGTTTGATCAATCAGTTCCTGCACTGTTACATCACAACAGGTAATTAGACAACCATACTTGTTTACAAAATAAGACTCTTGATTTGGGCTGCGGTATAATAAACTCGCCAACATTATCAGTGTAGCACTTGAAATAAATACGATTTAAAGTTTGAACCGCAAACAAGAACGGTACAGTCCAAAGTGCTTTCGATTGTACCTACATGAATAACCCAACATTTATCTGATTAATAAACAGAAAACACGATCCTGTAAACGAGCAAGGAAATACTAGTTACGATTGTGTATTTAACCGAACAACAGCGGCGTATAATTTATTCCACTGTTGTCCAATTAAAACACGCTTTAACATTCAGCTTCCGTGCACAACAAGCTGGCAACACAAATCGAATTAAAAATCAAGATGGCAACCAAGGAAGTCGGTACCAAGGAGTCCGCGAAACTTACATTCAGCCCAATTCATTCCGAATACCAATTTCATTTCAACCACGGACCTCATTCCGCGAAATTTGGTTACAAAACGACTGAGACAACAAAGAAAATTAGACCGCGAAGAAAAATAAATGCGGTGAAACGACAGAGCATACAGAATTAGAGAGAAGAGAAAACGCGACGTGTAATTTTGAATGCGAGTTATGAGCTTACAGCGACTATAGTATGACCGTCTAAATCAGTCTTCGCCTGCGCGGTAACAGAAATGCGCCTGCCGCCCGCACCTCTCTCGGTCCCCGTTGTCGTCGTACCCCCGCGTCCCTGTACCGCGCAGGCGAATACTGATTTAGACGGTCATACTATAAAGATAAAGGAGCGCCCTCAACATAGGCCAAAGGTAAACCAATGGAATATAATTGTGATGAGCCGAAAACCGACACTTTAGTAGAATTACTATGTTGTAGAAGACAGAGATAAATATACAGGGGCCTCAATAAGGTTAAGATTTTCTCAAAAACTACTGGACCGAATTTAATAATTATTTCACAGTTTTTACTTTAATCTAACAGTGAAAGAATTTTTGCAATAGGTCAAGTAGTTTTTGAGAAAATTTCAACCTTAAAAACTCTCCTGTACACCTTTCTCTGTGGTACACCGTACAAAAGCAGTTCTTATTATATGCGTCATAAGAGTTGAAATCGTACTGCAAGTGTTACCATTGATCTGCTGTCGTTCGTGGGTCGATCACAGGAACGAGTAGATACATCAATTTAAAATTAATATTCCGTACTACGATCTACAAGGGGCTTGAGAATTTTGCATAGAATTTTTATTGGGCCCAAACACTCGAGAACGTGAAAACACGTCAATGCGTGAAATTCTACGAGCTTTTCGAAATCTTATCCCACTAATAATATAAACGCGACAGTTTGTATGGATGGATGTTTGTTGCTCTTTCACACAAAAACTAACGAATGGATTTTTATTAAACTTTACAGTAATATAGCTCATAAATCAAAATAACACATAGGCTATAATTTTTAAAGATCCTGAGCAGACGACGTCGTGGGCAGAAGCTAGTTTCAATATAAAATGACCAGTTTGATTATCTGCCTATTTTTTCTTTAAGAATAAAATGACTGTCACTTTTGATAGGTAAATAGTAAGGGCAAGCAAGTTTTATAACCTTTGTTGAACGCTACAGTTCATAACTTGGACCACACTGTGAAATTTTTCATGAAACTGCTACGGACTAATCCGCGGCGGTGCAGTTTTTAGTTGTTTTGACAAGAAATTATTTCGGTTTTAGCATAATATAACGCTGGAGTTTTATTTAGTTCATTACGGTGGACTTTTCAGAAAATAGGCACGTTGTTTGTACTGATTTGGATATTTATAGCGAATGTATGCAAGAAAAGTCATAGAAAAATGAAATCTGTTTTGGCATACATAATTGTTAATCTATAATTGTTAAACTATATTTAAGTCTGTTTGTATGATGATAATATGGAGAGAATGTTGGTGGAAGGATCGGCAGAAATAAATCGAACCTACGTCGACCAAATTGGCCATGTTTTATGAAATGGTCAAATGCGGTCTACTACAAACCGTAAAATGTATGAAAATAATGATATCTAAGAGGTATTAAGACATGTTCTTTCTATCACACTTACTTCTCTTTAGTCTCGTAGTTTCAGTATGGACTTAATTTTGTGATTGATGTGTTATCTATTCGCGATTCGGCGATGCCTCGGGAATGTCCGCGATGTCGCGAGTAGATGGTTTCCACGCCATCATGCGCAAAAAGATAGCTTCCCTGCCGAAGAGAATTAGTGGCAGCCCCAACAGCATCCTGGAAGAAATCGCGTGGAGGTACGACTCTCCAATGATAAAACACCTCATTGAACTGTTGATCAGAAATAACTCTTTTTGATCGGCACCTCAACGAAGCGCACCAAATAAATACCTAATCGTATCACTTTTAAATTTACACGGTTTGTATTCATATTAATTAGATAAATCGGTAGACAGTGTACTCGTGACCATGATGGCTGCAATACTGTCGAAATATCGAGACATCAATAATTAATGTTTAACACGGTAATTCCCGTTTTATCTAATTAATACCTACTCAATGTTACTAACAATAATTTTTAAGATGTTTTACTGACAAAAATGGATCCAAGTTATCTTCAATAAAAAGTATTATTTTTATTATTATTATGCCTTTCAACAAGGCTGCCTCTTTAAATATAAGATGTACTCATAATGACTTATCCCAACATAAATTGTATATAGGTATATAAATCCGACGACTCCGGTAATTTATCCCCAAAAAGCGGTAAGGAAACTCATACTTAAAAGTTTATTCCCAACTCAACTTTACCCCGAATTTGAAAGACAAACATTGCTTATGCCAAAATACTCTCAATTTTTCCTCAATCTCCTGACAATATGGCGGACGTAGAAGAATCCTCTTCCTTCTAACGCCCGATTGTGATCGATGACAATAATAACCAGGAACTTTGCCCCTCTCATTATTTATATTCACACTTCAACGCCTGCGGGTGCAAATTTTTCATGCAAATATTACGGGCCGGGTCGGGTGTAGGGGTTCTTATGCACTCCAATTTTTTATCTGAGGATTACATGACTACGACGACGGATATTCCTCATTGCTTTTTTATGTGTATGAAAATTAAATTGTATGGGTTGCGAAGTTTTTCCTGGAAAGTTTCCTTTGCCTTCTCTGTTCAAAGTGTTATTTCACTACATTTCTTTTACATTCTTGGAACATAGGTTGGTTACTGTAATGTATTTCCTGCTATGCTTTGAAAGTCGAATTTTACAGAAATTCTAAAATTATAGATATTACTTATACTTACTTGGTGTTTGTCACCGGTTCCGCGTGAAGGATAGAGTTTAGATTACTAATAGTTAAGTAATATATAACACAGTAGATGAATTTCTAAATGAGAAAATATAATAAGCAATCGCTACCTACTACTTCTTAGTTACTACAAATTACATTATATTTGAACAAAAAATGTCGTCTCTCTCTTGTATTGCTGAGCCTAAACAAGGTCCATAAAGAACATTGTAACATTTTAATGTTAAGTATGTGAACATCTGTATTCTAACTTATGGAATGCAATAAATATATTGAGTATTGAGTATTAATAGTTATTTATTTATAACAGTTCTTGAGTCTTGGCCTTTCGACGACATGGTCTTTAAAGGCCGAGGGAGTTGCTCGTGGTACTCGCTCAGGGCTCTTTCCCACGTGCACTTTACAGGCTCCCTGCATTTGTAATATTTAATAAGTAATAGTTAATTATGTACCTAGTTATTAAGTAATTATGTTGTTATTATTTTAAAAGATGTGTTGCTGAGAGTTTTCTTGCCACTTTTTCTCCTCAGCGTTGGCACCTTTTCCTTGCAAAGTGGTGTAAATGTTAATTCCAAAAAATTGTTGACGTGCAAAAATATACACAACGTGCTTACTTGCAATAAAGAGATTTGACTTTGACTATAGAGTTAAACTACTAATGCATTATGCCTTACATTAGGTGCGACTCTGACGTGGCCACCAAAAACCTAAGCGGAAGACAGTGTCACTTATATGATATATCCCGTAAGAATGAGTGGCACGCCTCGCTTAGCGACGACTAAATGACATTGCCATATTTCAATGGAGCTTTGCACCTACGTGACCATTGAAGCTCATATATCATTTTGTTGGGGACTTATTACAGGTTTCATATTGCATAATCATAATCAGTAGGAGTTGCGAGAGTAGTAGAAAATGATAACAAAGACAATGAATAATTCGCTTCGATTTCATACTATTTTCTGAATTCTTAATTAAGCTGTTTTTTCGACTCGCATGTTTATTTATTTATTTTATTTTATTCAGGGAAACACACAGTCATATACCTACAGACAATGATAAATAAAACTTAAATACTATTAGACCTATAGTCCCATAACTTACAAACGAATGTTACATAAGGTCACATGTTGTACAAAACTTTATTTTAATTGGTTTTAATAAAAAACGGAGAAAATTTTACATTTATTCGTTATCTTATACATCTTGCGGTTGATGGTGGGGCAGAATCTGGCATTGTCATTTATTCAATTCATTTATTCAGTTATTACAATTTCATTACAGATTAAGTTCTAAAGCGAAATTGTATCCATACAATAGTAATAAAATATTATATTTAGCGTGGCGCACTCTAGAATCTCCACAAATGTCTACCAAATTTTGTAATTTAAGCCTTTAATATCCATAAAACCTTCTTTACATCTAGAAAATATTTAAGTTGCCGCTGGTTTGAACGAGTCCCTTAATTTTCTATTCAAATTCCCACTCAACTCGTAACAAGTTTAAACAAACTTCACTCTTCCGCTCCATTTCACAAAATTTCATACTCACTCAAAAATGTATTACCTATGAAATAAAGTGGAATGTATTTTAAAACGTTTCAGGAGTAACAGCTGAAACAAATCGGGGGTTACGGCCACCACTAAGGCTTTTCCACCATAGATGTGATTATGCTACGTTGTTATTGATGCGTTTGATATCCATCAATCATATTCATTGGTCCACATAGCATAGCACAAAAACGAGTTCAGCTAAGCTATGTTTTCATATGGAAGGATATGCGTGCTATAGATGCGTGCTATGAATGAGTTTTATGTGTATTTAATAGTCCTATAATGTTTTCAAAAAACCGGCCAAGAGCGAGTCGAACTAACCCCGTAACTTTGGTCCTACGGAAAAAAAATTTTTTTTAGAGGAATGCCACTTCTTTTATTCTTCTTCGCCATGCAGGTTTCATCACGATGTTTTCCTTCACCGTTTTGAGAGCACTTGGTAAATGTACGTAAGTTTTTCCGTCGAAAAAACGAGGATAACTCATTGGTATGTACGGTGGAACACAGAGAAAGGTGTACAGGAGAGTTTTTAAGGTTGAGATTTTCTCAAAAACTACTTGACCTATTGCAAAAATTATTTCACTGTTTGATAGATAAAAGTTAAAACTATGTAACTGTAAAATAATTATTAAATTCAGTCCAGTAGTTTTTGAGAAAATCTCAACCTTATTGAGGCCCCTTGTGTACTTATCTCTGTCTTCGACTGTACATGGCTGCCTGGCTGGGAATCGAACCTGGGATCTCCGTATCACAAGTTTATTGACCCAACCATTGAGCCACCGAGCTCTTCAATGAAATGGAATAATAAACCTTATTTCAATGATCCAAAACTCTATTTTAAACGCTATCAAAATCTGCCCTCGTCTCCGAGCCGGTCTGTGTGAACGGACCCTTAATGGATATAATGGAAGCAGTCGACTATTGGCCCGTTTACCTTAAGTGGGTACGCGACTCGCACTGAAATGGCGGCTACTCAATGGTAATGTTTACTTTATTAGGTTTAATAACTCTTTATGGGGTAAGTAGGAGCAAGTTTAATATACTTCTCAAGTCAAGTGGATAGAAGTAATCGGAGTTTAAGGTTTTTTGGGTTGTTTTTTTTCCCGTATAGAAAAAGTGCACCCAATCTTTAGAAAAACCGGCCAAGTGCGAGTATTATATATTATTATATTATTAAGTAATTCTAAAAGTTAAGGCCTCTTTGCGTTGCCTCGGGGTTATTAAGGAGGTTATCTAACATTTAGTTATGTATCTCAAAACAAACAGAGCCTTATTTTTCGATACTTATTCTGGGTTCCATTCGAAGCGAAACACTTAAGTTTCAAGTAGTTTCAACAAATTGACAGGAGAAAAGACATTTTCGCAAAGACACACTCAGCAATAAACCCGGTTCTATAACGCGGTACACTCGGCAGCACATCAACGGTAAGCCTTGAAGTACGATTTCAACCCTTACAGAGATTCATAGATAGATTTTAAGTATGAGCTGAGTTTAAGCTGACTTACAACTATCAGATTTCATACAATTTTATCAAACTTAAAGTTTGACACATGCATGCCCCGCATTATTTTCTCACGTCGTTAACGTCCAGTAGGTAGCGTAGCGATCTGAGGCTTACGCCGCAATCTGCTACATACTGGACGTTAACGACGGGAGAAAATGGGGCGGGCCATGCATTTCAATTGGCCGCAGGCCGCAAGCCGCGTGAAGATGTGTATGTGTGTGTGGGGGCTTAAAGGCTTAACCACGTTTAAAAAGCAGCGAAACGGCAACGGCAACTGCTGGGGTTATAATGGGGGACTTCAACGCGCACCCGGGGCAGCTATTTGGCACTGAGCTGCTGAAATTCTGCTCTGAGCAGCTGTGGACTTGTTCAGATGGTGAGTTATTGCCATCAGATACATATACCTTTGTCAGTGAAGCCCACGGGTGTCGCCGTTGGCTGGACCACTGTGTGATGACGGAAGCCGCGCGGCGGACTGTACTTAGTGCTAGGGTACTCTATGGAACCTATTGGTCGGACCACACTCCACTAGAGATACAGTGTAATATGAATTGTATTAGGTCAGAACATATTTCTAATACTGTCAGTTGTAATAATAATATAATATGGGGGGAGAGAAATGGTGACCAAATAGACTTGTATAATAATTTATGTCATGAAGAACTAAGAGGCATACAGTTTCCTCAGCAATTTAGTAGCTGCTGTGATACGATGTGTACCGACTTAAATCATAGGTATTATCTAGATACAATGTATAGTAATATTATTAATATACTTAGTGAGGCTGCAGTATGTAGCTCCGCTGAACGTAAGCGCAGGCATGGTTCTTGTGTACCGGGCTGGAATAGGTATGTTAAAGATGCTCACGGGGAGGCCCGACTTGCTTTTCAAGTGTGGGTCCTATTTGGAAAGCCATTGTCTGGTTATTATTATGATAAAATGTGTGGTACTAGAAAAATTTTCAAATCAAAACTTAAGTGGTGTCAAAATAATGAAGAGCAAATAAAAATGGATAGAATTGCTTCACTACATTCACAAAAGACTTTTGGGAAATTTTGGAAACAAGCAAATAGGCTAAAACCCAGGTCGGGCCTGCCCGTGAGCGTACAGGACAAAAATGACCCTAAGGACATAGCCGAGCTGTTTAGGACTCATTTTAGGGTGCAGTCACCGCTGGGGCCGGCGTCGCGGGTGGGCGGCGCGGACCATCGTGCCACGGAGCGCCGAGTGACATTCTCTGCCAAGGATGTCCGGAGTGTGATCAAGGGAATGGTGAGAGGAAAGTCACCGGGGCACGATGGTCTCAGCGTCGAGCACCTGCGATATGCTGGAGTCCATCTTCCTAGAGTGCTCGCTATGTTCTTTACTCTTTGTATGGGGCATTCGTACCTGCCGCCCGACCTCATGAGAACCATAGTAGTGCCAATTATTAAAAATAAAACCGGTGATATATCGGATGTAAATAATTACAGACCTATCTCCTTGGCCACTGTAACAGCTAAGGTACTTGACAGTCTGCTTGATAAACAACTAAGTAAGCATGTACACCTACACGACGCGCAATTCGGGTTTCGGCCCGGATTATCAACTGAAAGCGCAATCTTATGTCTCAAGCAGACTGTGAGGTACTACACTGACAGGAAGACACCGGTATTTGCATGCTTTCTCGATTTATCCAAGGCATTTGACCTAGTGTCTTATGACTTGCTGTGGGAGAAGCTGCGGTGTGAAACTGAACTGCCCGAGGAGTTAGTAATGCTGTTCAGGTTCTGGTATAACAACCAGACTAATAATGTACGGTGGGCAGGCAGCCTCTCCGACGAGTACAGGTTGGAGTGCGGAGTGAGGCAGGGGGGATTGAGCTCGCCCCGCCTGTTCAACCTGTACGTCAATCAGCTGATCGTTGGGCTCAGCAACGCCAAGATCGGTTGTGCTGTCGGTGACGTTACTGTCAATAACATAAGTTACGCGGACGACATGGTGTTGCTGAGTCCATCGATCGGAGGACTGAGAGGTCTGCTGCAGAAGTGCGAGTCCTACGCGGAGGCCCATGGGCTCAGGTACAACGCGAAGAAGAGTGAGTTGCTTATTTTCAAGTCGCGCGCGAAGCGATACACTAATGTACCGCCCGTGACGTTGTGTGGCACTCCTCTCAACACTGTATCGCAGTTCAAGTACCTGGGCCACTGGGTCACCGAGGACCTGAACGACGACGCGGACATAGAGCGGGAGCGCAGGGCGCTGGCGGTCCGCTGTAACATGCTGGCCCGCAGGTTTGCACGGTGTACCAGGCAAGTCAAGGTTACGCTCTTCAGAGCCTACTGCCAGTCATTCTACACGTGCAGCCTGTGGGTCGGACATACAAGGGGAGCGCTCAGCGCCCTGCGAGTCCAATACAACAATGCGTTCAGGACGCTGATGGGGTTGCCGAGGTTCTGCAGCGCGTCGGGCATGTTTGCCGAGGCGCAGACAGATGGCTTCCCGGCCATACTGCGCAAGCGCTGCGCCTCACTGCAGCGCAGGCTTCGCGCCTCCACCAACGGCATCCTGAGCGCATTGGCGTCCAGGTGGGACTCGCCCATCCTCGCGCACTGGACACACCTGCACACGGCGGGCTGAGGGGCGAAGGGTGGGCGAGAAATACCTGACCCGGGGTCGTCCTATTTTTAAATTTTTTTTTTTTTACTTGTTTTTGTACCTACTAACATTAGTTTGTAAGTCATTTTATTGTATTTTACTAACATCTATGGACCATGTCCGAAATAAACAATTTTTATTTTATTTTTTATTTATAATGAAACTCTATGACCGACTAAACGCAGCAACGGAGCGTCAGCGGAAAAGCAAGTAGCGGCAACCGCGCGGCGTTCAGTCTGTCATCTTTCATAGAGTTTCGTACATTACTACCACTGCCGCTGCCGTTACACTGGCGTTGCGTTTCCGCTGTTTTTTTAATCAAATCAAATCTCTTTATTGCAAGTCGTTTATTATTTATTTAATAAAAAATCATTAACATATCTACATAAACAAACAAAAAATTATATAAAAAATTTAAAAATAAAATTCTAAAAATGTACCTACTTGGACGCGGTATTCCAGCTGTGACTGGCCTCTACCAATCACAGGTAGAACACCGCGTCCAAGTCGCTCCCATGCGGCAGGGTGCCCAAGAGAGCGGCTGCGTTACCTCTTTGTATGTACAAGTTAGCACGTTGTATACATCCTTGCTTTTACAACTTTTTCAAACGGCGCAAATATACAGCTATCGGCGATAGCTACATGTTTGAGCCGTTTGGGGTGGAGACGCTGGGACCATGGGGACCGGGAGCACACCGCATCGCTAAAGATATATCGGGGCGCCTGGTCGAGGCGTCACGTGACCAAAAGGCTGGCAGCTACTTCGCACAAAGTATTAGCCTCGCGATACAGCGGGGCAACGCTGCCAGCCTTTTGGGCACGCTGCCTATAGTGGGGGACCTGGGGCAGGTTTTTTTTATCTTTAATTTATTTATATATATATATATGTATAGTAAGTTTGCGTTTTAAAAGTTTGTTTAGTTTACATTTGTTTATTAAATAACCACATAGTTTTTTCACTTGTACTACAGCTACTACAGTTACTAGTAATACACAATTTTGAACTTTTTTGAATTTACATTTACACCACTTCGCAAGGAAAAGGTGCCAACGCTGAGGAGAGAAAGTGGCAAGAAACTAACAGTACATCGTTTAAATATTGTGTTTTTTAAACCATGGCTTAAAGCACTGCCTAACTTTAGGTCGTTTTAACGATACAGCCTAAATTATTAACATCCCACGCTTTTACAGCGTATAAACAAAGCGAAAACCGTTCAGTTCAACGCCTCAAATGGCAATACAAGGGAGCTTTTCAAATGGTAATTTGATTGTACCCAGTTTGCAGCTTCAAAAGAGTGAAATATTCTTTTCAGGGTCTCGCTCCGCGGGCGAAATTATTAATGGCCACCAAACTTTACTGAAAGTTTAACGCCTGCTAAAGGTAGACGCATACTTAGAAGCGGCCTACGTTATCTCTACAGGTTCATATCCATGCATTGATCTCCTATAAACAACTACATACACAGTCTGCCTTCTAAAAATGTCCGAGCGCTAAGAAGGTCTTGTTGAAGCTAAGGTGGTCTTGAAGGACTTGTTCTGCCTGCTCCAGATCTCGTATCTCTCTCTCACTGGTTTGCTGGTAGAGAACTCTATCGTAGAGTTAAGCACACCTTTGTACATCCAATTTTTATTTCATGTAACGTGTATTTATTTTGTGTACATTAAAGAATTACAGAAGGTCCAAACGGATGAATGGACCCTCATTTGCTTTATTGGACATTGTTTGGACGTTAACAATGGACCCTCATTTGGACGACTTTTAAATTGTTTTAGTAAGATTTATAGGAGATCAATGTATCCATGTCTTTTGTTACAGGTAAATATTTTGTATACCTAGTTCAAGTAAATGTATTCGGTAGGTAACGAATCACTTGAAATTATAAATTATAACTTAAACTATTCAATCTATATATTCAAAAATAGCATTAAATCAGTAATTTATAAGTAGGTAAGTAGGTACTATACCTACTTAAAGTAGCAACTTTATATTATATTTTTGCACGTCAACCAAATAAATTGAAATTACATTGTCCTATTACGATATTTGATTCATATCGAAAACGAAATTATGTTCAGATATTAAAACGTAATCGAAATATTATGTTGAAAATTTAAGTAGTTACTAGGTGTGATTCGGTCTTGATCACTAAGTTTATCGTAAACCTAACAACAGAGGTCACTGTCACAAATAAGATTAATTTCGATCGACTGGATTAGTGCTCAGATATCAGGAAAATTTCGTACTTATTCTAACGCCCTAAAAGATACAGAGGAATCATTTTGCTAAAAAAATTGTTTGTTGCTTGGTTTTCCTCTTGGTTTTTTTTCGGCGTACGCTGTCGTTGTCCGAACAAATATTGCGCCGTTGTTATTCCAATGTAAATCAACCCTAACGTCTAAAGCGACGAGAAGGTAGCAGGGTGCCTCTAAACGCTGTCGATAAATTTATAAAGGCCCATAATCGTAACTGTATTCTTTAACGGTGATGTTTCACTATAACGGAGTAATTTCTTAACAGTAGACCGAGAGGTGCTACCTAACAAAATATTGCTATTGCAACGCATGTTGAAATCTGGGTGATATTGGTAAACAAAAAATCTAAAATCTAAAACCGCTGTATTGAAAATGGGAATTCCTGTCAATTGGGTAACCATACATATTGACAAATTCTTGTTAGCAACTAGTTGTATGATAAGAATACACTATTGTTTTAGAATTAAAACTATAGTGAGCCATTAGGTACTACAAGTTATTATTATTATAAGTGAGTACTCACTTATATTGTTTTAATATCCGTTGTACTGTTTGTAAGCTTTCTAGGATATTCTGAACTATACAAGAATTTTCTGGGTATTTGTGGAACCTTGACGTTTTATATATATTTTATTATAAAATAAATAAATAAAACAAAATAAAATATTTTTATTTGAAACCTTTACATCCATATTTTGTTAGTAAATCATTGTCCCTAATTTACATAAAAAATTTGGTTACCAAAAACGATCAGGTTGCAACATTGACTACGATAATATTTTTGTGACGTCATTGACGACTACGTCAGCCTTAAGCTCGCAACTTTAACTGTTAAATACTCGTAAAATAAGATGCTGAAACTTTTGTTATCAATTTTTAATTTGATTATTTACCTAAATCCAACGACAAAGGGGACAGAGAGGTACCGCCCCCATACAAGTTGTTATCGTTAGGACCTGATCGATATTGGTAATAACAAATTGTGTTTGTACTCAGTAGTATAAGATATTTAACGATTCGGTTTTCATACTTGAATAGCAATTGTTTTGAGGCCATGTTTTAGTGATAATTAAAAGTATTTTATTTTGTTACAGATTTTCCTATCATGGTCCCATACTGGTTTATAACAGTAGCCTGCCTATGTATTTTCGGTGTACAGAAATTCGCGATTTCCAGTTTATAGATTCAGTACAGAAACAGTTTTGTTTTATTATTACTCGTACTTATTTGTATTTTTTTTTTAATTTTAATCTAATAATATTTTTAGAACATGGTGTCACGGAATGACAAGGTCGCAGGTTGAAGTCCTGCCCACGGCAAGAAATTTTCCATCATGTTCTAATTTGTATAACATAATTCGTAATACAAATTCTGATCTAATATTTTTTTGTGTCTATGGACTATTTAATGTCTTAATTTATTATTAATTCCAATAAAATAATGTTTCTAAATATTAACAAATGTTTCTGAAGTGCGTGGGAAGCATATAAAGCCAATCATAGAGCACCGTAGCGTAGCGACAACTCAATAAATAACAGAAAACTGTCACTGGTACGGCAAGCAAGTTACGTTACAAAGTAACTGAAAATTGCACATGTCATCAGAAAATAACTGGAATTGTATCGAGTAGAGCGAATACCGCGAATACTTGCATAAAATGCTTTCTGTCATGTCGGCGCTACGAAATGAAGCTACGCTTACACTGCTACGCTGTATCTCGTATCAGATCGTAGCCCGTAGCTATCACGTAGTTTGGGGAAAGTAAAACAGGGTGTACAGACAGCGTCAACAAAACATTTATTTAAAGTGGTTAGGTTATGTATCTAAAAGGTAGTCGTTTGATATGACTTCATTAAGTACGTTTTCGGCCTATTGTATATAATTTAATAGAATTTTTTTCTTAGGAAGTAGATACTAGTTAAAGCAAACGACTTGGAAATTATTAGAAAAGTATTCTTTCTCAACCGTGCGAGGTTTTCAATATACTTTTTATCTGAGTTACACTGACTATGGAAAGGTTGTTTTGAAGAGATCGCTTTGAGCGATAAGACCGCCAATTGTGATACTAACTGTATTAGCATATTTCTTTTGTGTAATTCTTTTTTGTAATAAAGTGTATTTATCTTATCTTATAAACATATGACACGACAATTACAAAAATTATCGTTTCCGACATAAATTAATTCACAATCGAATCTGCCATTATCTATTATATTATGATACTCACTCGTGACCCGTTTAGACTTAGTTTTAGATCTAGCGGCCGCGAGATAATCGCACATAGAGTCTAGTCTAGAGGCTACTATAGTATTGTCATTTGCATTCGCCCCATTCTATCACTTACGTCATTTCACTTCAGGGTCGAACGTACAAAGTTCGTCAGAAGAAGTGACGACGACGTGAGAACGGCACGGAGGTGTATGAGTTCCCCCAAAATTCGACGGTTTATGCCATGGCAGAATCGTACGTAGTGTATTCTAGCTAGATGCTACTATAGACTGTCATTTGCATTCGCCCCATTCTATCACTTACGCCATTTCACTTCAGGGTCGAACGTACAAAGTTCGTCAGAAGAAGTGACGACGTGAGAACGGCGCGGAGGTGTGTGAGTCCCCCCAAAATTCGTCGGTTTATGCGTCGTAATGTAGGCGCACTTTTACGATCAGCAATAAATTTCGTCTCATCGACTTAGGAAACGCATTATGTGAAACGTTTTTATGAGAAAATTTTACTGTACGACACCTTGGCGAGAAAGAGCTACATATTTCAATAAGAAACCTGTTTGACCCAGTTTTTGTTTACATTTAGCTTTTTGCCTCGCTACGTTGACGATTTTGTAAAAATACCTGACTACAAATATTACAACTTTTAAGTTGAACCTTAGCCCATCTTAAAACACTATACAGAATGTTATTAAGAGCGTACCATGAGCCAACTAGCGCCGCCAATCTTAAAAAAATCATATCTTCCAATATAATCAATTTTATTAAAAAAGCTACGTTCACATTGTTTATTGCTATAAATATTATTTTTTAAATGCTTATTTGTAACGTGATTCAATGTAGGTAAGTTGTAGTTCACATAATTGCGAAAAACGGCCGTTTCTGGCACATTTGTGAACTACAACTTACCTACATTGAATCACGTTACAAATAAGCATTTAAAAAATAATATTTATAGCAATAAACAATGTGAACGTAGCTTTTTTAATAAAATTGATTATATTGGAAGATATGATTTTTTTAAGATTGGCGGCGCTAGTTGGCTCATGGAACGCTCTTAAAAGGGTAAATTAAGCCGAAGGGAGTCATTGTCGGCTTTTCTTCTAGGACTTTTTGAATTTAAAAAAAACGGTGCACGTCGCGTGAACGGAAACAAGTGCGAGTCGGCTGTCGGACTCGCACATCGAGCGTTCCGTGCAACTTCACCATAACATTTGCTCTAACGAAAAGATAAACATATCTTTGCCTTTTCGAAACTGATAACATATCGTACATACATTAAGTTTGGAATTACAAAAAAAAAACGTGATGGAACCCCAAATTTACAGTTTTCGGATTTTTTCCTTAACTTGTGATATAAGACCTTCTTGCCAAATTTCATGATTCTAGCTCAACGGGAAGTACCGAAGGTGTTGGTTTTCTTGCATTTCATACAAATATGCGCCATAATTCGACATAAACAGCGATATCTTTTGATTGCCTTGACGTAGAACGTTCGTTTTTTCACTGTTGCATGAGATCATAGGCCTAAGTATTTAGTATAAATTTCAAATTGATGCATTCGCGCGTTTCTGAGATATAGGTCTTGACTGACAGATGGACAACAAAGTGATCCTATATAAGGGTTCCTTTTTTTCCTCTTGAGGTTCGGAACCCTAATTAAACAAAATAATGTTTTAAACACAAATCGATAAGCTATTCTTAACAAAATGTGTGAAAAGCTAAAAATAAGTCGAAGAACGAAAATTGCTCCCCTTTTGGATTATTATCCCCTTTTCTGCTACACTCTGTATATTTACAATAGGATCATCGAACCCGGGACAAATGGCCGGCAGATAAAGTTAACAACTAAGTTAAAATGGTCGCCAAAACAACAACTTAGTACAGCAACTTAAGTGACGGCCCAAAACTATCCCTAAATTTTCACAGTGTTTGTCATTACAGGGATACAGTTGGATTAGGGTTGGTTAATTAACCTTGTATAAGGGTTTCAACCCTGGTAACTTCCATGGTGAAAATAAGTTAAATTAAACCTGTCGAAAATGTGACTGACAGGTATACATAAAACTTTTTGTTTATTATTACGAAAATATATTTAATTAGTCACCAAAATCAGTCTATTTTTTTACCAAATAAAATATTGAAAAATTACTTCAGAGCGATACCCAATGCAGAGGAGAATGCAATACACTTCATACTTATTTCTTCAACTTTAGGAACTCTACAGAATATTTGGTTGTCATTATTAGTGTTGCAACAGAACTCTGCTTCCGCTTCCGCATCTGCGGAAGTTCCGCATGCTTTTTGACTTCCGTTTCCGTTCTGGTTCCGCAAACTTTATAACAGAACTCTAATCGGAAGTCTACAGATTTAATATATGAAGAACACCGCACAACAGACTCCAAGTTGTAAAAGCGTCCAAATTACTTTTTGATAAATATAACTTGTCACTTATTTTGAGTAGGTACTAAAGTACAAATTAAAGAAAAAAAAATCTTAAAAAATAAAATTAAGTTTTTTTTTCATATTATTAACACTTCCGTTTCCGCTTCTGTTAAAATTTACTTTTGACATCTGTTTCCGTTTCTGCTTCCGTTCTGACACTTCCGTTGCATCACTAGTCATTATCATACATGTTTACAATTATAAAGGTGCTCTCACACAGTCATATAACGTTACAAAATATTATGTAACACGATCTGCTGGGAGTTTTTTGCAATTTTTTTCTCCTCAGCGTTAGCACCTTTTCCTTGCAAAGTGGTGTAAAAGTAAATTCAAAAAAAATCTATAAGTATTGAAGTATATTCTCAACGCCTTTCACGTAGATACCGACTGGTATCGAAAACCGACTATTACTTTTGCAAAGTATTTACCCAGTCTGTGTATGGTGTAATCGAGTTTGCAACTCGAAACGAACTGCGAGCAAACAGAAGTTGGGCGTGCCTTCAAAGGTAACTAATATATGCAAATATAGGCAACGCAGTTCGTCTGTAGGTACTTCTAACACAGGGAATGGTACCACTTTAATAAGGTTGAGATCTTCTCTAAAAGTACTTGACTAATTTTGATTTTTTTTAAATACCTATGCTTAGTAAAATATTTTTTACACTCGGTCAAGTTAACCTTATTTGTTTGTTTGTATACTCTTTATTATGCATAAATTTTACATAAATAACACTCAACAAAAATATAAATAGAACTTAATTCACACGTTCATAGACAGTGGCGGCATAGGCCGTACTTTGAGTATTCGGAAAATGACAGTACGGCGTATGACGTAGTATTTTGATGCATTTAAAAAGACACAACGGCATCTCCCGCGGCGTCGTATACGGTTTTCTTTGTGGAGCGGTCCCACTGTCATTCTGTGTAGAAAATAGGTATGTATACTGTCAAAAATAAAGGTTGTAGGTACATTTTTGTCGGTCTTGACACGGTTATGACAGTAGTTCCGAATTGTATGAGAATTTTCACTGTCATTTCGTAATTTCTACTGTCCATGAACGTGTAACTTAAGTACAAAGGCGGACTTATCCCGCTCAGTCAACCAGTTTCTTCCAGTCAACCCTTGAGTAGTTGAAAAAGAAAGAAAAAAAAAATTGTGTGCAGGTAGCTTGTCTTTATATGCTTGTATGGATTTAAAGAACATTTTCTAAAGATGCAAAGGTTATTTAGTTTTATTGTGGTTTTAATACCTACTCTTTTTATAATGTAAAGAGACCAAAGCTTCATAGAAATATATTTTAAATAATAAGACCCTATGTTTCCCTAATAAATCTCTCCATACTGAATACATTTTTGTATTTATCACAGGATTCCGTGTCGTTTATTTAAGGCGCTGACATGAGCCAACTAGCGCCGCCAATCTTAAAAAAATCATATCTTCCAATATAATCAATTTTATTAAAAAAGCTACGTTCACATTGTTTATTGCTATAAATATTATTTTTTAAATGCTTATTTGTAACGTGATTCAATGTAGGTAAGTTGTAGTTCACAAATGTGCCAGAAACGGCCGTTTTTCGCAATTATGTGAACTACAACTTACCTACATTGCATCACGTTACAAATAAGCATTTAAAAAATAATATTTATAGCAATAAACAATGTGAACGTAGCTTTTTTAATAAAATTGATTATATTGGAAGATATGATTTTTTAAAGATTGGCGGCGCTAGTTGGCTCATGGAAGGCTCTTAAGAATACCTATATTGAACGTAGGTTTACACCTTGTTATTTTATTTGGTAATATTCATTGGTCTCTCATTTATAACTTAAATTTAAGGTCTTGCAATTTGTTAATATGAGTACCTTTAGTTTAATAATAAAAAAAACGGCCATTGCCTTAAATTAAAATGTATTTTTTTTTTCAATACGGTTGGAGCGTGAACTAACCAACCATTTATAGATAATAATATTGAGAGGTTTTCGCCTCAGTCTAAACACAGCTGTGAAAATGTTTAGTGTTTCACTGAAACCTCGCAAATACGTCATGCATCGCCGGAAACGGAAGCTGGGTACGTGCGGGCGAAGTCGAACCTCACTAGATTTTCGCGACTGCCAGCGAAGCGTACATCCGGTATTCTGAAATATAAAGCCTGCTTTTTATTCCAATTTATTTGTGCTGCATTTTCTTTGGGTTTTATAGATTTTGTTAGAAAGCAGATTCTGTGACATCATAACGTTGAGATTTTCTTAAGAACTACTTGAATGATTGTAAAAATTCTTTTACTAGTAGATAGTTTAGAGTGCACACTGCTTAATAGAAAATAATTTTCAAATTCAAGTCAATTTTGAGAAAACATTTAGGTACCTTTATGACCCTGTGTTAAATCAAACGAAGTATTTTTTAAAGAATTTTGTCTTTTTGCTATAAAATATATTTTAAGTCAATTTAGTGGTCAAACAAGACTAATTTCGATGCCTCATAAAAATTCAATATGTTTAGCCTACAGGAGTTCAGAAATGAACCAACATACGTCATAACTCATAACCCTTCTCTTTTCGGTGGTCGGGTAAAAAACTCATGATTTAGAGTAGACAGTGAACTGATTAGTTAATGTGTGTTGTTTTCCAATACTCTATCAAGATTTTAAAGTACATTTAAATTAGTAAACGCTTTACCTAATTGCCAGAAGGAGAAGAGTCGTGTTATTCGAATGTATATGTATAGAATGAATCCATGATGAAAATTAACATATCAGGTGTCGATAGGTTCCTCTTAATCACGGGATTGACATAGGATACATTTTATCCTAAAGTAAAGCATTTTTTCGCGTAATTCCCAAGTAACTAAGTAGATTAACCCTTTGAGCCCAAGCTTTTTAAGTGGCTCAACTAATTATAATCATTAATAGTAGGTACCTAACTACTACTAATTTAAGCAGCATTAAAGTCTAATTATTTTTTTCGGCCTCACTTAAAAATGAAAATATACTCGTATTCTTAGGATTTAAACAAATTAGTCCCTCATTGATGTCGTCGCCTCAAGTTAGTGTTCTTAATTAAATATTTAGCCGGACTCAAATTAAGATGTAAAAGTCTTATTCTGCGACGTCTTCAGCTTGTTCTAAAATCGCTTTAAGATCGTTTAAATATTGTGCACAATATTCACTCTTGTTGAAGGTAAAATTTGCATATATTTATGAATTATAACACAAATGGTTTTTATTTTGATGATGATTTGCTATACGGACCAACAAATCAATGGTACAGATAGGCAAAGGAACTGAGACGTACAGCCTCGTCTTAAATACAACTCTATTCTTCTTTTGAATTATGATTTTCATGAAATACATAAGTATGTATTTACTTGATAGATATAAACTTATCAATAATCAATTAGGATGTTTCGTTCAAGAAATATAACACACAAAGACAATATTATTTGGTACTTGGTTAACTTTTCGAAACTAGCAAAAAATTCAGGCTCTGTAATTTTTGACATACCAAAGTAAGAATTAATAAATAAATAATATACTTTCCAAAAATAATGTGATCCGAAAGGGTTCCAAATTACAAAAAATATATTACGGACATATCTAAGGTAGGTATATCTAAAAATAAATTCCTGTATAACTTTGAAATAATATTATCAATAACATTTTAAATAATCCTTTACTTTACAATTTACATAGTTACGAAATAATTAATTTGTTATGTATTATTTTAAAAGATTTGAAAGTTTTTTGCTACTGTTTACCCGACTGCGCAAGAAGGAGGGTTAATGTTTTTCGAGAGTATGTATGTAAGTATGTATGTATGTATGTCCATTCCTTCCTGCCATCCTGTAGCCTAAACGGCTTGATGGATTTTGGTGTATGAGGTATCGTTAGATTCGTCTTGATTGCGGGAGTGTCATCGGGTATAAAAAATTAATCAAAAGAGGATAGGTACTTAGTTTTATTAGAGGCGTTTTTTTTTAATTCTGCTTATCCTCAGCGTTGGCACCTTTTCCTGGCAAAGTAGTGTAAATGTAAATTTAAAAAATGTTTACATGCAAAAATGTAGGTAACACAACTTGCAATAAAGGTATTATTTATTTATTTATTACCACTACAATATCTTAACAGGAATCCCCAATACGATAATATATGTACAGTCATTTGAAGAAAAAAGGTATACAATTAAGAACAAACACAATTAAGCTAGGTGGATAGGTGCCTCAGGCGTCTGTGAATTCCGTAATCGAACACTGTACCAAATCAATGGGCAAGATTATGATTCTCATTCAACAAATTCCCAGTACAAAACACGAACTAACATCCAGAGAAAATGCAAAATGTCTTATCGCTTAACTTAATTTCGCCTACTCAGTTTGCACTCTCACGTAACTCACAGCAAACCCAGAATACGCCTCTCAAACCGGAGACCCGACAAATGTTTGCCGACTACGGAACTCGGCACTAATTTGTCAACCCTCATTAAGTTATCTTCCTCGCGTTCCGTGAGATTTTAGCTCCCCTTGTCTCTACATTTCGGGCTTTAGTACTTTTAGTAGAGTCGCTGAAAGAGACATTTTGAATTTTAGTTGGACACCTCGGTTTTGAAAACAAGTATGTATGTATAAGTAAACTATTTAATATTCACCTCAATATTATATTTTGTGTTAAATTTGAGTCATGAGTTGGGTACTCATGAGTTATGTACTATGTGTTTTATTTTTAATTAATTATTTATAAAATCAGTTTTTACACCCGCCTCATCATTCTCCGCATCACCAAAGGTTAACTGGTAGAAAATACTGGGAATTCTAATTTGCTTGTAAGAGATGTTATGAAAGCTTATTAAACAAATATTATTAATAAAATTCGTTTCGAGCGTTTAATAAGCTAGATATTTCTTGAATCAGTGGATTCAAGAAATATCTAGGTGTGGAATGATGATAATATATTACAGGATCTCCCTGTAGATTTCAGAACCGAGGTACAATCCAATATGAGACCTTCACGTTTTTACAGTCTCTTTAAAACCAGGTGACTCCTAACGTCACATTAAAATGGGAAAGTATTCTTTCTCCGAATGGCTTCCTAACTATTTTAGTAGTGCATAGTGCAAAGAGGTTTTTCGTGTTATGATTTTTAGTGTAGTACTCATTTCGGAGTGGTTATAAATGTGGAAGATGTGTTTTTGTTTGTGTTGGATGACAGCTTTTGCGAATGTAATTCCATTGCAAGTGTAAAGTAGTGTAAGACGATGGGTACGAAACTAGATATAATTCATAGTAGATATAATTTTATTATTACACTTAGTTTGATACAAGATTTATCGATTACTCATTATTTTTTCTACGTCATTAATTCTTCACAATGGTTTTCCTTTGATGCATTAAGTTGAGAGTATTCTGTAATTTTGTACTAAATAAAAGTCGAGAACACTCATATAGCTGACCTAGAATCGAACCTGGAACCTCAATATCCATCGTCCATCGAAATTTGAGTCCAATATAATGAGTATTATGATGGTGTATTTGAGCTATAAGTAATATTGTTAATTTTATATTGTGTTTTATCTTTAAATTTTTATTTGTACATATAGTTTTAGTTTATTTCATTTAGTTTAGGTTTGTAATGCTTCATGTAATTTTTGATATTTCCAAATAAATAAGACACACTTTATATTTGTATAAGTAAGTATTCGGTTAAATTCTTGTATGGTATCCAATTGTGGGGCTCTGCAAGCAATTCAAACTTAGAAATACTACTACTATGTAATAATTATAAATATATTTTTTTAATTGAAATATTAATGCATTTTGGCACTGCATACCTAATAACATCGGAAACTAATGGGAAACTATCGTAGTTTTGACGCTTTGCCAAGACTACAAAACACCAGACTCAACAGGTCTCAGATTTGCGTAACTAAAAAGAAACTTAATTTGCGTGCAGTGCAGTTGAAAGTGCTTCGCATGTCCCCATCCAATGGAGGAAGTGTTTATGATAATTGCACACTGCGCGAACTGTCGCGCGGAATTACGAGCCGGGGTTTCCGGGTTTTCGGATCCCGGGTGTACATAGAATACAGACGTCCGACATCTTAAGGCTTCGTATGCTGAATACCGATACACGATTGGACAAACTTCGCTCGATAGAAAAAAAACGCAAACATGGTTCCATGTCTTTTAAAATGAAAATTATATCTAAACCGAAATGTTATTCATACAAAATATATATCAAAATGTAGGGTACTATAAATACGAGAGCTTGTTTAAAACAAATCTGATTTTTGTTAGCATATTTTTATTTCCTGCCAAAATTCATCCAAAATTCATAAAATTACGAATATCGAGGCACTGCGCCGTGCTCTTCACTCCGCCGCTGCGGGGCATATTGTGTAAGAAAGAGTTCTTTTGACAACCATATAGCGCCTTAAGGCGTGATAATACAAGATGCATGTGATAATACTATGTTGATATCTGATCGATATCCGTAATTAAAGGTACAAAGATAATAGAAAAAAATGACACTGGAAGTCTAATGGAGATAGAAAATCGGTGCATAGGAAAACTTTCAAGAGACAAGTAAGACAAGTTGACCCGTTGTTACTTGTTCGAATTTTTCATGAACACTAATCTGAATAACTTCTAAACTAAAATATACATCAAATTTACTATTTTATTGCGAAAACAAGTTTTTTGATCATAATTCACAGTAGGTAACTTTTAATTGAAAATATCGATTCGGGTTCAGCGTATATCATTCAATAACAACTTGTACGGAACGAATTATATACACACAATTCGTTGAAATGTTACGTTGACAGAGAGAGGTCGGTGGCGCAGTGGTGGGGTCAATCCCGGCCAGATCCCGGTTCGATCCCGGGCCAGGTATCATTGAGTTTTCTTAGCGTGGGACAACTGCCTTATAGAGGCCCCCCTGTATACTTACTTTTCTTTGTCTTCGTGGGTATAAGTCGTGTATTACCTAGAACCTTAGCGTAGAAGGAAACGAATAATAGTTTCTTGCGTCTCCATGAAAATGCCAAGATAAATCTCGGCGCAGACGTAACCAGTGGCCGCAACGTTTGTCACTGTCATCTTCGTACGTGATACTTCGCATGGTGGTTTTACTTGGCCATAAAAATGCATGGCGACACCCGACCACGACTATGATGCATGCCAAAGTCGAATATGTGGCCTGCAAGGTGAGTGGCTACGATTCTTACTACCCTCAAGAGCCGTCAATGTCAAAAAAAATTTCGTTCAGGCAGGCTTTGACAAGACTTGAGCGTTTAAAAAAGGCTAGCCCCCTCCCCCCGGCCACATACTTTTACGCTGCCACAAAATGTAGAGACTTTTTTATTCGCCACATTCCACAGCACTTGCTGTAAGTTACATATCAATTTAAGATAGAGCAAACTATAGGCTAACATTTTTTTTTTCAAAATAATTCAAATATATAAATTTTTCTTATATATTTCAAATATTTTCAAAACAAAAATATTAGCCATGTAACTAGTTTAACCTCACTTTACACTTCATTAAAAAAGTTAATTTGGAAATTACTGCTTAATCGGTGGAGTAATATAAATGACGTTTATGGCTAATAGCTATTAATTATGATCGAAGTGCCCTTAATGGCTATATCTTAAAACAACTCAACCTTAATCTACGAATATAATTTTATTTATTTATTATAAAAAACTATGTACCAAATCTCTATTACGATAAATATTTGTGCAAGTCTCGAGCAATGAAGAAATTATCCTATAATGGTTCCCTTTTTCTCATGAAAATTGTTTAAGTAACTAATTTTAGTAATGGTAACCGTAGTTTTAAAATTCTAAAAGTAATAAAAAAAAATTCACAATAAAAGTAAATTATCCTTTCTTCCGTTTCAGTACTTCAATAGTCCCGTCTATCGTAAAACTGCGAATCGCAAATACATGAGGTAATACATTCCCAAACCCCCAATCCTTTTACGATTTTAGATAATGTGATTAAAGTAAATCAGCCCAATTTCAATAAGTGCTCGCTCAGAACAAATCTACATATTTTACTGGGCTGGACTATAAATCTTGACACGACGGAGGCCAGCAGACGTAGGATTGATATCGTAAATATTCTCCAAGGACCAGAGCCGTATTTCGAGTGTGACATCAAAAATTACGCCCCCTATTCTATGATTCCTGATGAGGGTCCTTTAATAGTGTTATAGTTTTGTCCATTTATATTATCATTCGGCATGTTCGGCTTTATTTATTTATTGGTAAGAACCATCTTAATTTCAGTTGAATCAGATATTCTTTGGTTAAATGCTGAGAGGTGAAATTGTATAAGAAAATCCAAGCAGAAGAAAGTCCAAGGAAAGTCAAAGTAGTTGAAATATATGATAAATCATTTTTGAGCAGGTTTTTATTTTTTCAAAAGTACACAGAAATTGAATTTTAATAATACAAATACAAGTTCAGTAATCTTACAAAAATATGGCAATTCATGATTTTCGATAAAGTTTCATTTCGACTTTTCTGCACCATCTTAGTTGTGTTACAATTGCCTCGTCAGACACAGTCGAGAGCACACCATAGGCATACCGATACAAGATTTTCATCATCATCAGCCCGTATCAGTCCACTGCTGGACGTAGGCCTCTCCCAAAGCGCGCCAATCAACCCTACTCTCGGCCCTCTGCATCCAGTCCCTGCCAGCCATTTTGCGAAGGTCATCCCTCCATCTGGTCGGGGGGCGTCCCACACTACGTTTACCCGTTCGTGGCCTCCATTCGAGAACTCGTCTACCCCATCGGTTATCGGTTCTACGACAGATGTGACCAGCCCACTGCCACTTCAGTTTACTGATTCTATGAACAATGTCAACCACTTTTGTCTTCTGGCGGATATACTCGTTTCTTATTCTATCTAACAGAGAAATTCCAAGCATAGCTCTTTCCATAGCTCGCTGAGCGACCTTGAACCTGTGGGCCAGTCTCACCGTCAATGTCCACGTTTCGGCTCCGTAGGTCATCACTGGCAGGACGCACTGGTTGAAGACCTTAGTTTTTAGGCATTGTGGTATTGAAGACGAGAAGATATGACGTAGCTTCCCAAACGCTGCCCAGCCCAGCTGAATTCTCCTGTCACTCTCTTTCTCGAAGTTGTTCTTACCCAGCTGTAGAGTTTGTCCTAAGTAGACATATTTCTGAACAACTTCGAGGACCGTGGCATCGACTACTACTGGTTCCGGGACGACCAGATCATTGAACATGATCTTGGTCTTATCCAAATTCATCCCGAGCCCGACACGGCGAGAAGCAGCATTAAGGCTATCCAGCATTGCCTGCAGATCCTGCAGCGACTCAGCCATGACCACTATATCGTCGGCAAACCGAAGGTGTGAAATGTACTCGCCATTTACATTGATGCCACGTCCATTCCAGTCCAGTGTTTTGAAGACATCTTCCAGCGCGTTTGTGAAGAGTTTCGGTGATATAACATCTCCCTGTCTCACACCTCTACGCAACTGGATAGATCTTGTTTGCTGGTTCTGGATTTGGACGGTCATAGTGGCGGCGTCATACAGGCATCTCAGCACCTCGATGTACCGCCAGTCTACTTGGCATCGCTGCAAGGACTGCAGAACAGCCCAGGTTTCGATAGAGTCAAATGCTTTCTCATAGTCCACAAATGCAAGACACAGGGGCCGATTGTATTCCTCTGTCTTTTGTATAATCTGCCTCACTGTGTGGATGTGGTCTATGGTGCCATATCCTCCGCGAAACCCGGCCTGCTCCGGGGGCTGGAAGTCGTCAAATCTCCGTCCAAGACGATTCGTAATGACTCTCGAAAACAGCTTGTATACATGACTCAGGAGTGAGATAGGTCTATAGTTTTTCAATAGGGTTTTGTCCCCTTTCTTGAAAAACAGGACAACAATGCTCCTGTGCCATGCCTTCGGAGTTCTCCCACTCTGTATGACGGAGTTAAAAAACTTCTGTAGCTCCATCAGGACAGGAGTACCACCTGCTTTCAGGAGCTCAGATGTAACCCCGTCTTCACCGGGGGCTTTTCCATTCTTAAGCTGTTTGAGAGCCAGTCCGATTTCGTCAAGACTCACATCCGGCAGGTCTTCGGTAAAATGGCGTGTTAACGTAGCTCGGGGATCATCGGTACTAGGCTCAGGTTGCGGTGCGTGAGGTGCGTACAATCGGCCGTAGAAGTCTTCGATCTCAGCGAGTATCTCTGGTTTGGAAGTGACGGTTCTGCCATTCGCCGACTTTAGTTTGGTCAGATGGCTTCTCCCCAACTGCTGTATGAATACTTTTGACCCTCGATTTTGCTCAATTGCCTCTTGTATGCGGCGTGTATTGGAGCGACGAAGGTCACGACGTATAAGCTTCCTTACATGCTTGTTGAGGGTCCGCTGTTCTGTCTGAGAGATTTGCGTAGCCTTTTCACGTCTTTCCTTCATGAGATCCAGAGTGTCCACTGAGAGCTTAGACTTCGTGCCAGTACGTTGCGACCTGCAAAACCTTACGCCTACGTCCCTGATGGTCTTCACCATTGTGTCAAACGCCTGGTCAACGTCAATTGTGGTTTCCAAGACATCGAATCTATTTTTCAGCTCCAACTGAAATTTCTCGGAGCCGGTTACGATCTGTTGCAGGTTAGGTCGGAGCGTAGACTTCATCATACGGAGTCTTTCTAGCTTACCATACAAGATTTTAAGAAATACCTATTAGTAGTTTAATGGTAATATATTTTTTTAATAAATATTCTATTTTTTGTGTACCCATTTACGTATGCGCCCCTAATATACAAATCGGACTGCCCTGATTACGTCACTGCCGCCAACTTCTATTGGAAAATTACAATAAATTCAACAAAACGTCCCGAAAGGATGTTCTTGGTATTGGATTTTTATGTTACTCGGGATCTGTGGATGCAATGCACGACAGATTCCCAGTTATTTCGCCGATGGATGAGTTCTGCAGTAAATACGGTTTTATGCCTTAAGAATTTGGGTTGAGAATGTGCCTGTATTTTCGAGTTGAAACTGTATTGTCTGCGGTATTTGAGTGCAAATGCGCGTTCCGTTGAGGACAAAATCCTTGCTATGCAAACATTTTAGCAGCGTCATTCTTTCTCGCAGACGTCACAATAAAATGTTGTCGAGTAATGTAACAAAGTGGATGCCATTTCGTTTGGTATACACTTACACTTTTGAGACAAACCAAATGAATGTACCTACGTTAAATATTTATTTATTTTATTAATGGGCTCGACAGTTCGTCATTTGCCAATGTCATGTTACAGAAAATTCAAAATAATAGTCTTCCATCTTCATCCAGAGGAGTCGCAGTAGCGTCTTCACCCTGGGTAGCCGCGTCTTCATGTCTTCATCCAGAGGAGACGCCGTAGCGTCATCACTCTGGACGAAGCAGCTCGACAGTCACGTTCACTCCCGAGCTTGTAGCGGGAACTCTTGATAAAAGCTTGAAACTTCAGATCTTGCATAAATAATCCAATAACTTCACCGTACTGTCATTCGCGAACATTTTCTGATTAATTTAACGTGATATTAAACACAAAATAGTCCCTGTAGACGTTAAAAGGAAAATTATCAAATAATTTCGCAACCGTCGTTTCCCGCCATTTTCAAGAGAACCCTACGTTAAATAGATTTCACATTGTGGATTCAAATAGGTATACAGGGTGGCCTTGGATTCATTCGACAAAATTAAATGGATGGTTAGGCTTGTGACATTAATTCTGCACAACATTTAAGTAAATTAAATGGTCTCGGGCCTCGCTCTGAATCGCTCCTGATGCAAAGGTTGTCCATAGCCATACAGCGCGGTAACGCCGCTGGTATTATGGGCACCTTTGCATCGGGAACGATCAGAGGGGGCTTATTCGATTAAGTTTTTTATTATTATTATTATTTTGGCATACATAAATTAATATGTGATTTATAAGTAAATTAAACAATTTGGGGAAAATTAAAAATATATTTAAAATAAATTCAACTATCCAAAATATATTAATTTGATGTGCATCGTTACTGTGCTTTGGAGTTTTTCACATTTTAAGGTATCTTTAATATTTGACCTAATTTTCATTTCTAAGGTCATTGTGTGACTTGTGACGTACTTAGTTAATTTTATGCAGTTTTGATTTACTAAAAAACCTTACCAATTTAATATGAGTACAATCCCCAGTTTCAATTTGTCGAATTAATTCAAAGACACCCTGCATATAGTAATTTGTCGTCTATTAAAAATAAAACAAATGAATTTGAGAAATCAATTTTGGCCATTGGCGAAAATAGGACTAGGCTGTGACGTCATTTATTTCCAAAAAATACTGTTTTAGAAATATACACCTTGTACACTTTATTGAAAGTATAATGTAGGTTATCTGTGATATTCGCTGGTTCATAGTAATAAATTTAGGACCCCGGAAATGTCAAATAGTGTAGCAAAAAGCAAGTTTCAATGTTACATTAACCGAAAGTTTTAATTAACCCTCGGGGAGAACCCTTAAATGCAGTACAATATTTGGACTGCCCCCAAACCAACCCGAACTTTGTTTTGGGGATAAAACTACTAGTTTCCAACTATCTTAAATATTTATAATGAAAGAATCCAAAATACTTATTTTACTTATATATTTACCTAAAAAAGAAATCATTAAATTATTAGACAAGGTGTAACGTAAAGGGTATATGAAGCCGAAGGGAGGGTGTTCAGTATCGGTAACTGAACAACTTTTGTTCTACGACTTTTCGATTTTCGCGGAATTTATTTTTTGACTTTTCATACATATCTTACCTGTCAGCTGATCTATTTGTATTCGCAAACATTATTTTGTATTTAAAAAGCCGTAGACCAAAAGTTGTTCAGTTGCCGATACTGAACACCCTCCCTTCGGCTTCATATACCCTTTACGTTACACCCTATATACGGACGTGTTTAGTTTTGTAATCTCTGATGTTTTATTCTTGAAATTGAAAACAAAAACAAAAAATACTTACGTGATTTTCTTTCATCTTAGGAATTCTAGTAACATCAATCAAGGTTGGAACTACAAAGATAGGGAAAATATATCTAGAAAATACAAAGAAATTTCTTTAGAACAAAGTGTACTAGACAGTTACCAGCCCTAGGGTAAACAGAATTATGTGTAGTCGGAAGCACATCATTTAAAACACTTTGGACTTTGTGCCGTTCGTTCGTAATGTCTAGTCAATTAGTTGAAGTTGTACTTCAAGTGTTACTATCAATTTGATCTCGACTATACCTAGACCCGTAGGATACTAATATTGAGGGATAATTTCTCCTATAAATAACTAGATACACAGTCTGCCTTCTAAAAATGTCCGAGCTCAAAGAAGGCCCAAACGGATGATGGACCCTCATTTGTTTTATTGGACATTATTTGGATGTTAACAATGGACCCTTATTTGGCCGTTTTTTTAATTGTTTTAGTAAGACCTTTGTGTATCTAGTTGTTTATAGGAGATCAATGTAATAAGTACAATTTTTTTAAGTTGAAAAAGACACAACATATCAAAATCATCCTTAATAGACTCTAAGGCCGACATCTAAGGCAGACAGTTTTGAGCGCAATCTAGCGTGAACTCGCAAGATCGAGTCAAAAATGTCTTAATCTGACAGTTATAAGATTGAACTTCAAATTCATCTCGAATTCAAAATTTTCTATGAATCTCGATCTAAATTATGTTGATGGACATCTATTTTAGATATAAGTAATAATTTATAGAAGTTTACTTATTATACTGTAACTAGATTAACTTAGAACAGCTTTAATGAACTACGAAACAGCAGAACTGGCATTTTTCCAAGGCAGCAATCATTCTGCATATGAGCTCCTTGAATTGTTTCGAGAACTGTTCGATTGTAGATACAGGTGATTTGCTCAACAGCATATATCAGTAGCCGACGAGCTTCACTGGGAGACGATATCATATCGGACTCCGATATAGATTTTGAATATAGACAGTTTCTTGACATTTCCATTTCAATTCCTGGATGTATCATCATTGGATCTTGATTTTGTACAGCAGGATGACATACTCGTATTGGATGTTTTACGATTTAGCTTATAATTAAGGTTGTTCAATATCCATAAGGCAAACTAGGCACGTGCCAAAGTTGGTGGGATAGAAAACCAAATAGAGGGGCGCCTACGAGGTGCTAGCCTAGGGCGCTGTCGACACTTAATCCGCCTCTGTAGAAAGGTATTATTTCACGCAAAAATTAAGACAACATAGAAATATGACAAAAACCCGTAGCCGCATGAAAAAGTGAAAATGAGATGCAATTTCAGCAAAAATTGTTATTTCAGTAAATGCCTCAGTCTTCATCAAGTTTTTATTAAACCCCATGTTATATAACCGACAATAACATATTCAGTACTGCATATTCGAGCTCGTCTGCCATAAATTGTGCAAATCCCACAAAGCAAGGACGGCTCAAACACCCGTCGCGTCAGTCAACCGTGATTGTGACTACAATTTGACGAATTACTTCACTTTTGACTCTCTTCATTACTACAACACATACCAAACCAAAATCAACTTTAACATCTTCAGAAACAGTTAAACTTCCTCTGACTCTCACGTCGTAGTTTACGTCTGTTTTAGTTGGAACACGAAGAGTCCTTTGCAACCCGACAGTTTTAGAAATGTCACTGTTACACCACTGTCTACACTAATTAAATGTCCTACAATCCTTTGCAGGATTACATGGTAGATTCCTGTGATGTTTATGAGGTTCAAACGAACTTTTGTAATTACTTTACTTTTATGTAGTGGTTCACGCGTCGAAATGTGTTATAATGTCTTTTATTACTTCCATACTTTCTGGTTTCGGGTCGGGCTTATAACTTTTCATCTAACTTTGATACTTTTACGGCAAGTTACTTACTTCTTTTTAGGTTAGGAACCTTTAAAAACTAAATTAAAGACGTGACTTTATACCTAGTCTGTCTATAGAAACTTATGAAAATATCATGTACGTACGTAAGAATATATCTCTATTTCCAAAAATCAGTGACACACATAATTATAATACAAGAAATAGGGATAAACTTGCATTTCCAGGATTCAGACTACTTAAGGTTAGTACTTACATCCTTCATGGGGCACTGTATTCGCTTTTATAACAAATTGCCAGAAAGTGTCACGACGTTAACAGAGAGGAAATTTAAAAATTTCATTAAAGGAACACTTGTTAAGAAGGCGTATTACAGGATAGATGACTATTTAAACGATGAACATGCATGGTGTGTGTCGCCGAGAGTTTTTTGCCACTTTCTCTCCTCAGCGTTGGCACCTTTTCCTTGCAAAGTGGTGTAAATGTAAATTCAAAAATATGTTGACGTGCAAAATTGTACACAACGTTCTTACTTGCAATAAAGAAATTTGACTTTGACTTACCGTAAAACAGGGCTACTTGTACACCCGAGGGCTACATGAACACATGCGTAATGTTTTATGATAGCTTTTTATTCCTTACGGTTAGGTTGGTACGATGAACACAGTTTTGTTAACTAACTTTATTTTTTCACTTTGAATCTTGAAAAATGTACGAAAAACGTGTCCAAGTAACCCCACTTTACGGTACTTATAGCGACTCAATAGGTGAGCTTTTAACCTATATAAATGTTTCACTTACAAAAGATTTTCCTCGAATTTATTTAAAATCTTCATGCCGGCCAATTTTCTATAACTAACCGAATTCCGGTACTAATTGGTTACGACTATTGCTTTGCAATAATTAATATTTATGGATCTTATCTATTTAATTTCTCAAAAAAGAAATCCCTAAGTTTTTTGGATCTATAATATAAAATAGACGCATAATGAAGATCTAGAAAGCCAAACACTCAGGTACTTAATAAGGCTCGAGATTAAAGAACAGAATTAAGACAAAACACTTCAAAAAATAAACGACGAAAGCAAACAATTAGCAATTCCACAGTATAACGACGTTAATTTCCTTTGAAGCAGTGCTTCCCAACCTGAGAACCGTGAACCCCTGGAGTCTCGCTATATTCTCTGTGTCAAAGTACTAATAAATTTATAAGTACAAAGTTCGGAAAAACAGACAGATAGGTACTCGACATTTAGAAATCTACTAATTCTTCTGTAGATTCGCACTTACTTCACTGGAGAGAAGCGAAGAGTGAGACTCACGATAGAAAACAAACACAGTACCTACCTATTGGTTCGCCTAAACCGTGAAGGAAAAAGAAGGCAGCATTTATAAAGTAATTTCCAAGAAAAAATTTCATTTTTTACTCTTTCTTATCACGATTAAACTTCTTCCAAATTATAAATGTGAGATCGTTATTACGACTGTCGGACGAGCGAGCTCATAACAAGCTTGCGCTTAAAATAGTCTATGAATACCTAAAGAGGGGCTGCCAGCTGTCAAACTCAAGAGCGAGACAGAAGATGTCCCTCAGCGGTGGAGTGAAGAGCACGGCACAGTGACTCCATGTTTGTATTTTTATTAATTTTGGATGAATTTTGGCAGGGAAATAAAAATTGTATCTTGTGAAGGCCCATTGCAGCCAAAGTTAGGGAAGCCCTGGCTTAAAGCAAGGTAAGCACCAAAAAACCGCCTAAGCTCATATTCCAGTCATTAAAATCTTCTGCCGGTAATACCTCGCTCACAAATATGTATTAATTATTCTTTATGAGCATAAAAAAGGATTGAAAATTAACGAGTTTCATCTCCATAACCTCGGCGTAGGTAGTAAGGTAAATGACACTGTTATAGACCAGTGATGGTGATGACAAAAAAAAATTATAAAGTAATAATTAATTAATGATTTCCTAAACAATTCACATAATGATACTGCTACTAAATCAATTAACTTCAAACGAAACTGTCATCGACATATTTATTTGTTCAAAATTACATTTCAAACCATTACAGCAAAATAACTTGCGCAATGTGAAATTCAAAAACATAAATAAACAATACTAAAATAACAAAATGAAAGATACAGATTCACTCGCAATTAACGAAATGAAACTACTTATGAGGAAGGTTCAGAAATTAACATAGTTATGTGATGTGAAGCTACCGTCATACATCCTTCTGAGCTCTAATGCTGTTAGCCGTATACTAATTTAACCCCACTTCCTATAAACCGTGTTGTTGTCCCTTTCACATTTTGTTAAAAAAACGTTAAGCTAGGACCAAAGGCTTAAACCGTGGACTAAGTTAAAAATCACGTTTACGGCTAACCGCTTATGAGCTATTGGAATTCTTCAAATATCTTAGGATACATATTTATCTCATCTCACTAATATATAAACGCGAAAGTTTGGATGGATGGATGTTTGTTGCTCTTTCACGCAAAAACTAATGAATGGATTTTAATGAAACTTTACAATAATATAGCTCATAAATCAGAATAATACATAGGCTATAATTTATAACGATCCTGCGTAGACGAAGTCGCGGGCAGCAGCTAGTTTTATTATAATGCCTCTTGTATCATATCCCTGCAACATATTCAGAATCTCGTTAAAATGACAACAGCACAAAGTTCTAGTGAAAATCGCTTATGTGGGCAATAATTGTCTCGTATACCACACCATACAGCTCGCCCAGGGGAGGTCATTAAAAAGTTTTCTCAGGTAACGATAGTGTGGCCACACGGTATCGCTGCTTTGGGATTAAACTTGGACACGTCTTAGTCGATTATTATCGATAGACTTTCGTTGTTAATATGCTAGACTAGAAGAGAAGCTAATTATAGCGAGGTAAAGGATAATGCGCAGCATAGAGACGAGTGGGCCAACTAGGAGGAGGCCTATACCCGGCAATCGGGGACTCTCGCTATACTACCAATATTTTAATTTTATTTTACAATTATTGCAGTTATTTATTTATTATTTTATCGTGACTATCGTTATTTAAAGGAAATTTATTATGTATAACAAGAATTATCAAATTATATTTATCAAGTTTATCTTAAGAACACGAAGTGGACAATTATTATGACACAAAGTTAACATGACAACTTATAAGATGTAGAAATGTAGAGTCAATAAAGGCTTTTTTTATTTTATTCTTTATTAAAGGATAATGTTAATTCAAGGCCCACCCTTTACATAGCTGTAGGTACTGTGGAACAATAGTGCTAATTCTAGAATGTGCACGCTAATATTTATTTAAAATAAATAAATAATTAGTCACCTCTAAGCGAGGTGTCCCGCTCGCACTTACGCGACGTAGCAATGAACAACAGTGACAGTTGCATTTAGAGTTAGGATTCGAGCTACAATCATTATTTATCAGATATTTTTCTACCTTCTGTCAGATCGTTATTCGAAATTCATTCAATTTGTAAATAAATTAGTTACATATCGACTTTTATTTCATTTTGAAATGCGTCATGATCAATTACCTTAGGAGCTTATATACCACACTAAACTCCTTGAATATGATTAAATAGTAATAAATCTATGGCCATAAGTGTTTAGTCACTTTATCCCTTCGTTATAAATAGAGAATGACCGTGACCCTAAGAGGCAATTTTTTTTAAAATTTTATAGGTTAAACCAAAAACATTAAAAAAGACATGTTGCAACAAATCTAGTCAACGACACTGTCAACAGTCAATAATGTATTTTATTGTATGGACAACAGCAGATCAATGGCAGCACTTGCAGTGCGATTTCAACTCTTACGACGCAGATAATAAGATCGGTCCAAAGTCCAAAGTGTTACACTTTATGTGCTTTGATGTGTACACTAAATCCAAACTGTAAAACCGGCGATAACCCGCCGACATCGAACTCAATACATAACTCCACACAAAAGACACGGAACAATAAGGAGAACTTGGCAGAATTGCCTTGAAATTGTAACCAGAAATGGAATGCAAATATTGAAACCGGGAGCTATGCAGTAAGAGCTTTTTATGCAGGAGCACGCCTCCGCTAATATACCTACAATCGTTTGTGCACTCAGGGCTGGCACGATGGGACAACATTGATTGATTGGTTCAGGAAAATGGTTCGAATAATCATTCCACTCTCAGCCTTTTTGCGACAGTCACGATAGATGTAAGTTTATAATTATTTGTACTAACTTTTATGTCTAAATAACGTGGCAAATAGAATTAAATTTAAAACGTTTTATTATTTGACTTTTATTATTTGTTTTTTTCTATGATTTTATTAATTATTAGTCCTAATATTATTAGATTTTTTTTAGGACTAGATAGATGGTTTAGGGTTAGTTTCTTACTGTTTGGTAATTTAAATGATCTTTTATTTTTATGTTTCTTATTTTATTCTCAGTTGCTGAAGGGAAAGAAGAAAATCGTATCAAATAATATATTTTTACCCCACTGCCCCAAGAGGGTAATGTTTTTCGAGTATATGTAGGTATGTCCATTCTTTCCTGCCATCCTGTAGCTTAAACGGCTTGATGGATTTTGGTGTATGAGGTATCGTTAGATTCGTCTTGATTACGGGAGTGTCATAGGGTAAAAACTAATCAAAAGAGTGTTTTGTTTTTTTGAAATAATTAAAGAATTACTTCAATTTCTACTATAAGAACTCGGTAGCGCTATGGTTAGGATATATGGCTTCAGTTACAGAGGCCAGGGTTCGATGCCCACGTAGCCATGGACCATCCGTTCTGGAGCTACGAGGGATACACACATGCATACCTACAGACTTGAAACTTTTAACACCCTCTTTGTGTTTTTTTGTACTTATATGCTCTTTGGTTAAAAATACTCAGATGCTGTAAGTACTGTTTAAGAGCCTTCCATGAGCCAACTAGCGCCGCCAATCTTAAAAAAATAATATATTCCAATATAATCAATTTTATTAAAAAAGCTATTTACAAAATCTTAAAATGGCAATGGCAATTTTAAGGATTTTCGCAATACGAGATTAGTAGTTCAGCGACCGTCCAATTAAACGTTTACTAGTTTTAGTTAAAAACTGCCACAAGACAATACTTTAAAAAAAATTAAAATAATGATTTGCATAATCATTTAAGTAGTGTGCCAGCCCTTACAACTTTCCACCGCCTACCATTCAAAGTTCGTTTTTATAATGCGAACACACGATTTTGCATTCGCGGATCGTCCTTCCATCATTTTATGTGAAAGTACCATGAAGGAAAGAATTTCGCTGCGCGCTATGGAGAGAGCCGAAAGTGTATTTTGTAAGGGGACAGGTTTCCGCCTTTGTTGTCACTTTATTACTCAATATATTTATTGCATTCCATAAGCTATAATACAGATGTTCACATACTTAACATTAATTAATGGTGTGTGTCGCCGGTTCCGCATGAGGGATAAACTTACTAACAATAGTAATAGTTACGTACCTGTATAGTTATTAAGTAATAATTGTATTGTCATTATTTTAAAAGATGTGCTGCTGAGAGTTTCTTGCAACTTTTTCTCCTCAGCGTTGGCACCTTTTCCTTGCAAAGTGGTGTAAATGTAAATTCAAAAAATATGTTGACGTGCAAAAATATACTCAACGTCCTTACTTGCAATAAAGAAATTTGACTTTGACTTTAAAATATTACAATGTTACTTTCACTCTCATACGTCAGAAAGAGACATCTGTTTTAATATGGTCGACTCTTTTTACTGAACAGGTTTTATCTACGACTTTTCGAATAAAAAAATAATAATAACTAATGTTTCATACAAATCGATCAGCTGACCGGTACGAAATGTATGAAAAGTCAAAAAATAAATTCGCGAAAATCAAAAGTCGTAGAACAAAAGTTATTCAGTTACCGATACTGAACACCGTCCCTTCGGCTTCATATATCCTTTTACGTTACACCCTGTATATTATAATATGACTACAATATTTTGAGGTATCGTTAGATAACCTTATCTTCTACAGTTTCGGAGTTATCGAGTGAGAGCAATAAATGACAATGCCAGATTCTGCCCCACCATCAACCGCATGATGTACATGATAACGAATAAATGTAAAAATATCTCCGTTTTTTATTAAAATTATTGGTTTAAAATAAAGTTTTGTACAAGATGCGAGTCGAAAAAGCAGCTTATTTATAAATTCAGAAAATAGTACGAAATAGAAGCGAATTATTCATTGTTTTTGTTATTCTTCTATAGGAGTTGCGAGAGTAGTAGAAAATCATACTGATTATGATTATGCAATATGAAACCTGTAATAAGTCCCCAACAAAATGATAGGTCACGTAGTTTTGTAGGTGGGGCAAAGCTCCATTGAAATGTGGCAATGTCATTTGATTTAAGATCAGTTATCTTTTCCACCCTGTATTCATATACCTACATTTTGCCTGAGTTTCATAGTAAAACCACTGTGAATATTTCCACCTAACCCTGTTCAACTGAAACAACCCCAATAAAAGTAATAAAGAGTGCGGCCTCGTTCGCTCAATGGTGTTCCTACTCATAGCATCGACGAACGAATGGCTTCAATCACTCCACTCCGCATATGCGTTCAGAATTCGTTATACGGTCCCATATAATGCCTATATATTACCTGTGTCTACCGTCATGCTATTAACCGGCTAGGATATGGGATTTATGGATACGTAATGTAATGGTATGTAGAGACGTGAACGGGTATTTCCTTTTTAAAGCAATAATGATGCTTAGTTCAAAAATGCTATAGATGCAAGGTAATTGAAAATTGCAGTAAGAGCATTTGATAGTGAGACTTGCTCTCAATCGGGTTTTGCCATTCTCGCGATAAAAGGAGTGTTTTATCCCACTGTCGAAAGGAGAATGTTTTTCGATTGTATGTTTGTAGATTTCCTCCTGTAACCTAATGTTTTGGTGGGTTTTGATGTGTCGTCCGGTTTGTCTCGATCATGATATAACGTGGAGTACAAATAAGCATTCGGTTTTTCTTGTTATGTAATTATTCACTTGTTATAGGTATAGTTTTCCGTCATCGCTCATGACTTTTTTCGGCCAACAACCAACAAATTCCTATAGATAAGTAAGCCAAAGAGATTTTAATAACTGCCATGTTAAGACAGCTTGAATAAATGGAAACCATTTGCCACTTAATAAAAACGATGAGCACTTACGTAGGGAGAAACGGGAAATCGTTATAATAAATTCATGCTCGTACATGCTTATTCGATTTGCCTGTAAATTTGAAATGAAGAGAACTCGTGAAAAGATATGAGCTACAAATCCGGACCCCTGTCTGTACACCGGCGGCGGCACATGTCTTAAGAATTTATACATTAGGGTAAACATACGAGCTATTACCCACTAAGGGAACGACAAAGACAAGCACGGTTTTTGAGAATCGAAAATTAAATTATTTTGCATTCTCATTAAAATATTACAAAAATGTATGCTTCATCAATATATTTTTAAAGTGGTTATTTTGTGTTTAATATCACGGTAAATTAATCAGAAAATGTTCGGGAATGTCAACATATTAGAATTATCGAAGAATTATGTGCAATATCTCCAGTTTCAAGAGTCCAACTACAAAGCTCGGGAGTGAACGTGACTGTTGAACTGCTTCGTCCTGAGTCGATGACGCTCCTGTGTTTCCTCTGGAGGAAGAATGAAGACGATTGATTAAGTTATGAAATTGGCAAATTACTGTCGAGTCCATTAATAAAACTCATATTAATCGTGCAATTTTGAGTGACATTGCATCTATAGTATTTTTAATCTAAAGTTGACGGGCAATAATAGTAGTCTTCACCTTATCAGTCTAAAAGAAAATGTCTCCGAGCGACGAACGCTTTTATTGAAATTGGCTGCATTACCATAATAATATTAGAGGGATTGGCAGCCATCGACGCAGTGTAAAATCTTAGTACTTATACCTACCCACTGTTCTCCAATTGTAATCTACATAATATATCTCCCTCATACCATTACGCTCGCATTCAATTACCCCATTCGCTTTTTCAAGCTTTATTACATAGAGGTTTTGTGGTATTGAATTCGTACGTCGAAGACAGAGATAAGTATATACAGAGGGCCTCAACAAGGTTGAGATATTCTCAAAAACTACTGGTCTGATTTTAATAATTCTTATACAGTTGCATAGTTTTAAATTTTATCTATCTAACAGTGAAAGAATTATTGTCATAAGTCAAGTAGTTTTTGGGAAAATCGCAACCTTAAAAACTCTCCTGTACACCTTTCTCTGTGCCCCACCGTACCAGAACGGTGTTATACATTACTTCTTCTCGTATGGTTTAGTGACCAATCCTATTGTCAGAGTTATTGAAGCTTCCCGTAGGCCTCTGGCATGGCCTAACCACTGCTGCCGAGCGACAATAACCAGGACAAACTGTTTAACGTGCTTTCCGAGGCACGGTGGGACTCAAATATACTAGCGGCAAAGAATAAATACATACACTGCGTCCAGTGGTCACTTATCTAGGTATGGACGACGCCCGACGCTGTCGAAATAGGTTAAAAATGTCAGTCTGAATTCCGACTATAACCAAAAAGTGAGTGATCTCCATGTGTAAAGGTGTAAGTCGAAGGGAGGGTGCTTAGTATCGGCCATTGAACAACTTTGCGATTTTCGCATTATTTTCATACATTTTGTATCAATCGGCTTATCGATTTGTACGAGACGTATTTTTGTTTTTTTTTATTTGGCATGTTCTTCGGTTTTCTTATACTATTCCGTTACACCCAGGTATAATAATATATGTAATACTTTTGTTGGAGACAAAAACCACCTGATAGAAGCACTTGTTTATTGAGAATGACAAATATAATAGAAAATACACGAAATTCAAAAAATTATAAAAACCTAGTTTTAAAGCTGCCAGTGTCGGCAACAACTTTCATAAACAAAATCATGCCCGACATTCACAAATGACTATTAAATAAATAGTCTGCAAAAAAGAGAGTAAATCTTAATTCACGTCGTGTCACATCTCAGGGTTTCCACCCGTCCATTACTCATATAACCGAGTAAAAGGACCCGGAAAAAATAAACACAACTTGCACGCGAACAAATGGCAACACTTTACGTGTCTCATAGCTGAAGGATAGCCCATATACCGTAGAATGGGGGTTGTATGTGGAAAAACAAAATGGCGGACATTCATAAATATTTTCGTCGCATTTGATATGTCTTTTTTTACTCACGCCTCCTGTTTGTTATACTGAAATTGCATAAACTGTATAAATATTCATAGGTAAATCGTCTAGCTGTATGCTGGACCCATAGCTATTATGGGTTCGTATATTGTTATAAAATTATGATGATCTACGAATTCTTAAAGTTTCAATTACATATTCAAAATAGATCCAGTATAAATACCAATTAAAGTAAATGACGAATGTGGGCCGTTATGCCCGTTTCGACTATTATCTATTAGATTAGACAGTGGCTGGAAATTAGCACGATTTGTATGATCTGTGCTACATTTTGATACACGAATTCGGCACAATTATTAACGCCTTTGCCTACTACTTCAGAGCCACAGTACTTCCGTAATGCCTAATTTTACACCAAAAAAAAATTCTCGGAATTTATCTACGAAAAAATTCTGAAATAAATTCTATGTATTCAGAGACAAAATCCTGAAATGGTATTTTTCTTTTAGGATGGTAATAATTTTTAGACCTTGTCAGTTATAAGTATAGGTGGTTTTTGTACTACCCTTTAAACGAGCACCGAGAAATGGAATCCTAGATAATGTTTCCATTCGTCCTACTAATGCGATATTATATCTTTTCGGAAATAGTGAGGTACATTGTGTAGAGTCCTAACTAATGTACGAGTATCATAGTGTAGGTATCGCTGTAAAATGGCTGTTGTCTGGAAAATTCAAGTTTAGCTTTAGTTTTCGTACCGTTGATAACCTTAATATAGTAACTTAGCCATGGGTTCTAAATTCATTATGTCTATGAGCGCTAGCTTGAATATTCGTGGGATAGAATGCTTTTGGCTCGAATATTTGTTAAGTCGATAAACGTAGGGTCGACTATTTGTTCAGTCGACAATCTTAGTCCCGAATGGTCGAAATCGAATTATCGTAACCAACGACGATCGGATCAAAGTATTTTCATATTAGATTTCCAATTGTTGTAGAATTTAACTTGTGAGACGTATTTTAGATTTTTGGTGGAACTATTGAGCTTTCCTGTTTTGAGTAATAAATACCGGGTGATTGGAAATTCGATACATTCCTTGAAAGGGGTGATACTAGAGGTGGTTTGCAACAAATTAGGCCCTTTATTACAGAGGGGTCGAAAATGAGAGAAAAAAAATCAAACCTCGTGATTTATGACCTTTTATTTTTGAGTTAGGGGAAATTATACATGCATTTTTTAAGGTAATCTTTACTTTATCAGCTTTCAGATAAGTTTTATTTCAATGCTCAGAGTGGAGCAGTTTTCTAACATCAATTTTTCTTTGTGAACAAGTAAATAAAATTAAAACTACCGTAACTCAGAAACCAGTCATTTTCGACCCCTCGTTAATAGGGCCTAATTTGTTGCAAACCACCTCTAGTATCACCCCTTTCAAGGAATGTATCGTATTTCCAATCACCCCGTATACAGGGGTTCCTGGTATAATCATGCAACCTTGGATAGGTCAGATGATAATGTCCTATCCTACTATGTGGTAGGATATTGATAGTATTATTTTTTCATACGATTTTATCACTCAATTACCACCTCTTTTAGTGTTTATGTTTACGTGGCCTATTTTGCCTATTTCTAAGCCTGTTTGACATAGGGTCGGGCGTACAAGACATATGAATAGGTCTAGTGAAATATTTAAACAGGATTTAGCTGTCAGGTCCGGCAGTTCGCAAAACTACATAGGCTGCCTACTAAAATATTCTGGAACCAGGTTAAGTCAGATTTGAGCTATAATATATTTACTTAGACCGTATATTTTGTACACGTGTAAGGTAGGTATAGTACACACGAAGACAGAGATAAAGTATATATGGGGCCTCAACTCGAAAAATACTGGACCGAATTTAATCATTCTTTTACAGTTACATAGTTTTACCTTTTATCTATCTAACAGTGAAAGAATTCTTGCAAAAGCTAAAGTGTTTCGATATTTTCTTGCATATGCGCTATGCGAAACGTTTCGCATAGCTCATATGCAAATATCAAAACATATGAAAAAAGGTATGCGTCATTAATTAAAATACATGATTGACATGAATTGTTAGACATGAATTTGAGTAATTGCACAATTACTGGATAGATATCGCTACCGTCCCTAAGACGAATATGGAGACAAAATCCACTGGGTACGATATCACAGAGGCTCTGTTGGAATAGAGCGTGCCACGGAATGGCGAAGTCGATGAATTCGAATCCGGGTCGTGATGAAATTTCTTATCCCTTTATCATTTAAAGCTAAAGTTGGTAATTTCTGAGATAATCTAAACCTTAAAAACTCTCATATACTCTGCCTATACCTACAAAATTAGTTTTCTTACACACTTACTTACTCCGCTGGCTCAGTGACCCGAAGTGGATCTTGGCCTTCGCGACGAGAAGCCGCCAGTCGTGCCGGTCCTGCACCGACTGTCGCCACGTGTGTGCCTGCAGTCGTCGCAGGTCTCGACCTCGTCCTTCCAGCGGTACCGAGGACGCCCGACCGGCCGACGGCCAGTCGCTTGTCCCAGATACACTAGTTTGGCAGCTCGATCTTCTCCCTTCTTTCGACGTCGAGCGGAGTCGAGCAGACTTCATCTCGCCGATAATGTTGGGCGAACACTAAGTCTTCAATTTTCCTGTTCTTCCTCACTCTCACACTGCCATCTGTCCTTCTTGCTGTGCCCAGTATTCTCCTAAATATGTTTCTCTCGGCAACCGGGAGTTTATTTTCCTCTTTAAGTTAATTAGTTTTCTGAAACCGAATATTTACAGAAACAATTTGGAACAACATCAACCGATGAAGAAATAAAAAGTTATCTCTTTTTAAAATTCAGTTAAAACCTAACACAGCGTCAACTACCAATTCTGCCGTCAAAGGAATTCGTCTAACATTCAACCAACATTTCCATATGGAAACAACTCGGGAATTCCGAGTTATCCACGCTTTAATAGAGGTACGTGTCCGTTTACCCGCATTGGGGATGGAAAATGTGCAGTTTTATGTTTTTGACATTCTAAGAGCGGTTTTACATTAAACAGCTAAACAGCGCGGTAGGCAGATGATTGACATTACTGCTGCTGCGGTAGTTATTTGTGCTTTAGCCTAGAAAATGCAAAATTTGCACAAAATTTTACGCCAAAAATGATTGATATATAGGGTATAATAAATAAGTCGAAAGAAGGACGTTCAGTAGTAGTGACATGATAATAATAATGAAATAATCTAATTGATATTATGATATAATTTTGTAATTAATGACAAAATGAAATGTATAGTGAATAGGTAATATAACTGTAATACTTTAATGAATAATTATTTTTTAATGAATAAATAGATAATTGAACGAGTTTTGTTTCACGACTTTTTGATTTTGTTAAGTTACTGATAGTGAATATTCTCCATTCCCCTTTCGTTAAAGCCTGTATAAAGTTTCTTTCTTTTTATTCCCTTAGTATATTTTTATTATTATTACCATAAAGGAATAGTTAAATCGCTATAATTTGTTAAGCAAAGCATAGGGCAGAGTGGTGTCGTTTAACTGCAATAAATATAAAAAATATCGCTGAAAGCCGCAGCGATTTTAGCGATGACAACTGTTTGATGAATTAGTAGGCGTGTTATCACCGCCATTATAAAATTGCGGCGTATAATTGTAGCATTGTCTATTGGTTTACTCTGATCGCTAACAATCCTTTCCAGACCTATTAATGAGCCGCCAGCTTGCTTGTCGTTTCTTATTTATAACTATAAAAATTATGGCTTTCTCGCGCAGTGGCTGAGCCTAGCCATCCAACGCGGGAATGCTGCCAGCGTGATGGGCACCCTCCCAAGAGGGCCAAGCTTTTTAAAATGTTTTTAGTTAGGTAGTTTTTTAGTTTAGTTTTTAATGTATTTTTAAGTAGTTTAGTTTTATTTTATTTGTTTATTAATAACTATAAAAAACAAACAAAAAATTGCGCACCGAAGACGACATGCCGTCTAATGTGAAAGCTCCCTAACCCTCGATTCAACGGGTTAACGAGGAATGTTAACGCTGTAGTACTAACAAAATGTCCTTTGTAAAGTTCTCATTTCACTTTGTTCGTTTCGGTTAGGGTCTCCGCAGACGGGGCTAGTCTGAGCAGTAACACGGGAACATTATCTACAAACCCTGTTAGCTGCAGGCGTGTTTTGTCTCGAGTTTAGCTGGTACATTATACGACTCTGCTATGTCTAGGATATTTTATGGTTTTATTTGTATTAAACATATTCAACCTTTGAATTGTGAAATAAATTGAATTACAAAATTTAATAAAACCAAAGAATATATTTTTACGCATACAACAAAATAGTAGAGGCGGGTTTACAGAAGGAGAAAATCGTGGTTTCGCAATGGGAGTGGACAGCGATAGCCAGCGTCGCAGAGCTTTTCCATTTGCCTGAAGATAATAGAAGATAATTATGAGGCCAGCCTTCAGTGGTAGAGAGACAGAAGATGAAGTACAAAAACTTTTTAATAATCATAAACTTGAAAATGATACTGCTTATGATTATGCAATATGAAACCTATAATAAGTCCCCAACAAAATGATAGGTACAGCTTAAATGGTCACGTACATTTGTAGGTGGGGCAAAGCTCCATTGAAATGTGGCAATGTCATTTACCATTTAGTATGTATTTTAGAATCTTCTGGAACCTAATCAACAGTATCTAATTTAGGCCACTAGCTTGGCCAGTAAAAACCCTAAATCTAAACAAACTGTGGCCACCGCGACAGAACAGATTGGCGCTGCCGCCGTGTCGCGGCTACTGGCTTTTGGCCAATGAATGGTTCGGAGCCACCCAAGCCATGGCGTACACCTGCATTGAGATTTGTTGTTTTGACGCAGAATTTTGATACAGTTAAGTGGTTAGTTGACTGAAGTTACCGAGTACCTATTTATTAGAACATGATGAAAAAAAATTTTCAAATAATTTTTTCATCATGTTCTAATTTATTCACCGAGCATGGATAATGCGTAATTCAAATTCTAAGTACCTATTTATTTTATTTTACCGTTTTATATTCTTTTTTTAAAATACTTACCTACTTTGTTTCTTATAAATAAATGATTTATCAGTTACTGACAAAAGATTCACAATTGCTTTGTCGTTTTCTTGATTTTGGCAGTGCGCAGACCAGAGTCACGACTGTTTTAAGACTTGTCGCTGAGCAGTTCTCGTAAGGTGCTCCTTTACCGGGAGCATTCGCGTGTAATGTAACGTTGCAGATTCGACTTTGAGCATTACATTACAGTACTACCTCCCTGACTGACGCTGTTTTTCTCCCTCACTGATGTAATGCTCGAATCTGTAACATTTATTACATTACACGCGAATGCTCCCGGTGAGGGAGCACCTGTAGGTATTAGACAGCTTTGTCTATGAGACGTCTCGTTTGAAGTGTGCGCGCTTCATAATGTTTGTAAAGCAATAGTCTGTCTTAAAACAGTCGTCACTCTGATCTGCGCACTGCCTTAGATTTACAATAATATTGACATTTAACTGAAATAAAACTTTTTGGCTGGCAAATGATAATTTCTATCTATGATACTTAAACTTTCGTGTCAATTTCGTTACTTATATTAATCGTAATTTTAATTAAATGTCATAAAACAAATTTTATTATTGTGTACATAACGGCTATTTGACCGCATTACGTCACTGTCTATCAAGACTGCATATGCTTCATTTCGTCATCTAGATTTTCACACATTATTTGTAATGAGTGACGTCACAAACTGTCGCATGAAATGTTAGGCGGTTTGGTGCATCTTTCATTAGTTAGAAACGGGTTAATAAAAACTCAATATATAAAGTTTTGACTGCAATTAATTATACTACTTGTAACAAGAATTTTCATGCTTATGATGTCGATGGTTTTGCTATGAAATAAATAAAGACAACTAGCACCATCTGATCATTAGTCATTACAAGTTCATACAATACTTAGTTCGAAAGTCATAACAGCGACATCTATCCGTAGCTCGTAGTTAGTTGTAGCCAACTGACAGGTACTTGGTGTAATCAGAGCCACCTAGCGAAACTTTGGCAGAACTATCTATATAATCATTTATAATGTCTATGGAAATACAATTTTTTTTAATCAGTAATTAGTTGGTGGTAACATAAACACACGATAAAATTATATGTTACATACTTACCTACTGACCACTGGCACCGTTAATAGTGACCCTTATTGAATATTTAGTCAGCTTTTAATTTCCACGAGTGTCTAAAAATAAAGTGCGCTGTCCCTAGAGGCCTTAATAAATGAAATAGCAAAGCCTCCTTAATACGCAACGTTTAGCAGGGTTATCCTTGCAGATTATCAACAGGGGAATGTTTTTGGGATGTTGCTTATTGACATCACTAATAAACCATTACCGTCAGAATGGCGCGGACGAGCTCCCAGGTCCTCGAGGCCTATCCTGGACTGATGTACCGCTTAAGCTGGAATTAGTGACGGAGTCTCATAATTTGTGACGCAATAGATACAGATAAAGCCTCGTATCCAATAAGAAACAATACGCGCAACACGTGACGCTCAACAAGATCGCCAACGTTGCACCACAACGCGCGACGTTGCCAGTTTGTGCGCAACATTACCAAGAGTACGGTCGAAGACAAACAAAGGTGTACAGGAGAGTTTTTAAGGGTGAGATTTTCTCAAAGACTACTTGACCGATTGTAAAAATTATTTCACTGTTAGATAGATAAAGGTGAAAACTATGTAACTATAAAGAATTGTTAAAATCGGTCTAGTAGTTTTTGAGAAAATCTCAACTTTATTTAGGCCCCCTATATACTTATCTCTGTCTTCGACTGTATCGCATGTTCCTCGTTGCCGTTCAATATGATGAGCAATATGTTGTGCAACATGTCGCTCGTCAAATGTTGCCTAGTACATACGAGGCTTTAAGCACATCAAATGAAATACATTGGACTACTTATGTACCGTTCTTTGTCATAAGAGTTGCATACTTAAAATGCATGAAAGATAAATTCGCCGCGCTCTATGGAGAGACTAGAAAGTATATTTTGTATGGAGGCAGCCTCCGCTCTTGTTGTCACTGTCACCCTCATACGTCTGAAAGAGACATCAGTTTTTATCTGTTCGACTTCTGTTGAAAATTCAAACAATGGAGTGGCAGAGACGCGAGAAATTGGCATGCAAGGCTGACTCCATCGGCGGTTAATACCAGTTTCCAATTTCTTTTTAATAATACATACTATACTATGTTTCTAGGTAAGTGGTTGTTAATTTACAATAACTCTAGTCTCAACATATGCCACAGGTTTTAATCATTATTAAAATTTTAATTTATTGTTAATTATAAATTACTACAACTACTTTCATGTATTTCACATCTATTTTATACTCATACTCATTTATTCCACCTTGAGGTACCATTGTACACTTGGTTACGTCTATACAAAAGTAATGATTTAATTTAGTGTATACAATTCAATTATTTCAGCAATAGCTTCGTCAGTTGTAAATTTAATAATTCTTATAACATACTAGTATCATTTTTAAAATTAAAACTATAGTGAGCCATTACTACAAATTATTATATATAAACGGATATCACACACTTATAATGTTAAAGTCGGCAATTAGACCGACAGTTAAGTGAGTGATATCCGTTTATATAATAATTTACTAGTATCATTGTTTAGATTACAAAAATAGTCATCAGCAAAAGCCTCGTCAATTATGTAGAAACTTGTCTGAAGTAGATATTTTCTAATTGTATTACAGAATTCTTTATGTGTCTCTGAGTCTTTATGGGCAAATTAAACACAGATAAACATTTTCTGACCTCACTGTACCTCAATCTCCGGCCATTCGTCGTTTCAATTTTTAAATCCGAATATTAAAATCTGAATGATGATTGCGAAACCCATTGTCACTATCATTTAAAGCAGCGAAAAATTCGACTTCCTCTCAAATATCCGGGTCGACTATTGTTCCTTTCTTATTACCGGACAAGTCCGGGTACAAACTTAACTTTGCGTTCATTAAAATCTCTTCTCCGTTAAAACTGTGCAGAAATCTCTCATTTACAACTGTTTTGTAATTTTGTAAAGTTATACAAAAGATGGCTGTATTGAGAGTTCTCTTGTTTTTGACTTGTCGATGTCTGCATTAAGAAATAAAGGGTCCGCTTTTATTATTCTTTTGAAGCACGGTAGCCTCAAAAGTATTTAAGTCACATGACAATTCTTTTAGTTCTGTTATTGCAATAATAACCCTTCTCCCGTTACTTTCCAGAAAAAGACATTGCCACATTTCAATGGAGCTTTGTCCCACCTACAAAACTACGTGACCATTTAAGCTGTACCTATCATTTTGTTGGGGACTTATTACAGGTTTCATATTGCATAATCATAATCAGTATCATTTTCTGCTACTCTCGTCCCTCCTATAGAAGAATAACAAAAACAATGAATAAACCGCTTCGATTTCTTACTATTTTCTGAATTCTTAATTAAGCTGTTTTTTTTCGAATCGCAACTTGTACAAAACTTTATTTTAAACCAGGAGAGAATATTATATAAGAGATATTTTTACATTTATTCGTAATCTTGTACATCCTGCGGTTGATGGTGGGGCAGAATCTGGCATACAGTAGGGGACTGATACGCACTGATGATGATGGTAGATAATTTAAATCAAGAACACTGTAAGCCTACCTTCTGCCGCTTCCTGATATTGTGGTTCAACATCGTTTGAACAACAATAAAACTCTAAATTCCCACTTGAAAGTTTCTGCCAGTAATTTTAATGCTCGTTGCATCATAATGTCAGTTTAATAGGCAAAAGAGAGCTCTCTTAACTTTAGCTAACGACACACCAACTAACTTTACAAGGCTAACTCCTGATATAGAGTTAGTTTTAAAAATTCTGTTTGCGAAAACTACTATCTTGGTAAGGAAGCGTTTTGTAATAAGACTGGGTTATTCAAAACATGGATTATTCTGGTTTGTATTTTAATAGGATAGGTTCTATAACATGCTCTTAGAAGTTTCTGCTTTTTAGACTTGATCATAATGCATTTTGTCGGAAACAAACTTGATTATCCTTATAATATTACCAACGAATACGGTTCTCGCTGCAATTCTGGCAAAGGGATGATATTAATCGACATAAAGTAATTGTTCTCTACTTTGTATAATCGCAATCTTTAAAAAAATAATTTTTTCATGTGTAATTACTAAATACGTAAGATTAACGGTAATTTTATATAAATAAATTTCCAAATAACAACTTTAGTTACCTACCTAATTATATTTAATATATTGTTCGTTAATTTCAGAATATATGACTATTTAAACGATGAACTTGCATAGTGTGTGTCGCCGGTTCCGCATGTAATAGTTGTGTAATACCTAGTTATTAAGTAATTGTGTATTATTATTTTAAAAGATGTGCTCCTGAGAGTTTTTTGCCACTTTTTCTCCTCAGCGTTGGCACCTTTTCCTTGCAAAGTGGTGTAAATGTAAATTCAAAAATATGTTGACGTGCTTACTTGCAATAAAGAAATTTGACTTTGAATTAGCCACATGGATAATAATCTTGAAATTTTACTGGCAATTTTACAAGTTGGATAAGCAGTCTGTTCAAATTACTTTGTGAATGTACAATGACTACCAGAGTTGCAGCAAGCAATGGGATAAAAGGAATCCGGACCAAGAATAAGGATTAGTGCCAAAGTCCCGTTAATCCGATATTATTCATGGAGATTACAAAGAGATATTTCACTTTGACGGGGAAAAGACTCCGGACAAAGGTCCAGCCGTGTTGCTTCCCCGAATAATGTCGTTTTGAATTTCTTTTCCAACATTTTGATTATTGTCTTTCCACCTTCAGGCTTTCTTTGTATTTAAAGGAAAATTAGTTTTTGTCAAATAGAAGAAAAAATCTTTAATAACCATAATAAAATTTAAAAAATACCAATAATACCTAAAAAATAAATGAATAAACTAAAACTAAAGTAAACTAAAAAAAGACATGCGTCCCTGGCTCAAAGGTTCCCATTGCGGTAGCCGCGTTGCCGCGTTGTATGGCGAATGAGAGCCTTTGAGCCTCCTGGCTAGCCTCCTTCAAGCCCGTCAATTTTTGTCAAATTGTTATTGGACAAAAATATTAATTTTTTTCCATTCATGTATTTTACACTGAATACCTTCTTTTCCTTCAAGCTAGAACAAGGTATTCAGTATATAGAGATAGAGAGAGTATATACCTAGTATATAGAGAATCCCTAAAGTATATTTTGTATGGGGACAGTCATTTTTACTCTACGTCAGAAAGAGACATCATTTTTGTATGTTCGACTTTTATTTAAAATTCAAACTATTGAAAAACAAATGAGTGTAAGAGACACTAACATTAATTATTGACATGCGGTATCTGATTAATAGTTTATTTAATACTTCACCCATAAAGACCTTAATCAAGTCAAAAAATCTGAAAAAGTTAGCATTCATCAGTCTCTATAAAAGTTTAGTTAATGCAATTAAAACAAAATTGACTATCAAATAGTTTCCAAACTCAATAACGAGCTAAATGTTTACATACGTCACTCACTACCAACTCATTTCACGTAAAATGTCGGCCGAAATTCCATTTTCGATCCACATTAATATTAATATCAAACAATTTCCGATGAAAATTGATATTGATGTTCCTTCCATAAATATGGCAGCTACCTGCACTGCACTAGTCAAAGCGAAAACATTTATAATTTCCAAACGTATCTCGTAGCCCAAAAGACTGCACGTTCGTGTATTTAAAGGTGGCCAAGTTGTAACTATTTCATGGACATTGGGTCAGATTGTGGAATCAGAACCAAATCTCTTTATTGCAATTAAGGACCTTGAATGAGCCAACTAGCGCCGCCAATCTTGAAAAAATAATATCTTCCAAATTAATCATTTTTATTAAAAAAAAAAGCTATGTACATAATCTTTATTAGGATAAATACTATTTTTCAATAGATACAGAATTTATTCGGTATAATTTGCTTTCTCTGTTGAACATTTACTTTCTCATGGTCTTTTTTTTCTTTCCTTCCAACAATGGTACCGGGCAACATCCTTGTTTTTTTTTCAACATTTTCAAATATATTGGCATGTAGATAGGGTTTTAAGAGCAACCCGAGACCCGGACTGTCCCATTTTAGTCAGGTTCCTGGCCACTCTACACAAATGCTAGTTATTGAAATTGCAAACACTGAAAGAGTGCTTTGATAGCCTGGTACCGGCGGCGGCATCGTCGCTACCGCTCAAATTGCAATTTGTATTACGTTCATTTTGCCGCCGGCTGATAGCGGGGGCGGTGTTATTGAACACTCCTACAGAATTCTGCTACCCTGGTATCTGGTAACAAATTCACGGTAATTGGGGAATAATTTGTATCAGAAAAATAACCTTAAGGAGAGCAGTGAGTGTTTTTCTTCACCTGTCAGTACTGTCGTACTTATTACATGACACTTTTTTTTCTTAATTTTTGGGCCTAAACTACATAATTATAGATATTTAACTTCCTTACACACAGATATCTTCAGTACATTACAAGGTTATTTCTTGAGCCCTCTGGAACTTCGTAACGCCCTGTAAATGGTCCATATAGGTATTTTGTTACGGCCTTTATTAATATACAGGGTGAGAAAACAGCTCAACTCTTGATTGTTATGCAAAATGTTGCGCATTTTGTAACGGAAGGCGCTACGCGTGGTTAAAATTGAATATGCTGACGCGTGCATGTGATTAGAGGACGCGAGATGTGACACGTGATCACCAAAGAATATTTATTTTTACCTACGGTACACCTTCGTATTTATACTGTAAGGCACACGCGTACACACTAGAACCTCGTTTCTGTATCTTTTTGGTTACAGTTACATCCCGCACATGTTCGTTGTAACGCGCCGCACCCACGCCACGCCCACGCTACACCAAGGTGACGCCGAGACAAAGTTGATTGTCACATATGAAAGATCGGCCGCAAACGTGTAGTCGTGCTACGAAATGTTTCGTCTGACAGCCATTTGACAGCTCGCCGGCGTCACGCCCATCGCTATCTGTATCCTGTTCGGATACAGTTACAGCTCTCCGGTGAGTACCCGGCTTATCAATAGGAAAGACTTTTCCAAAAAATAGCGTTTGAACTGCATACGTGTTGTAATTATTTCCTAATTTGAGTAACACAATGCTTAATACCTTCATTAATTTCTTACTAAAACGTCTATAATCACGATCAATTATGCAAAATGAAGGCTAAGCGTCGCAGCCTCCGTATTTGTACTCGTGACACGTAACAAACCGAAGGACCTTTCCAAAAATTATGATCTCGCGTTATGGCGCGTGCGGTTGAATTTTATCCCCGCCATTCGCGCGTGCTTCACCCGGCTAGGGTTGCCATTTGTCAGGCGTCGTGCCTCATTTGAGAGACATTTTAAAGCTTTTGGGGTAACCGGTGACGTCACAATAATTATTATCGTAATTCACATTGAGACTGATTGTCAATGATTATAATTATAGCCTGTCTGTACACTAGCTAACTTTGGTATTATATGTAACTGATGTATTTTCATTTGTGTGCAAATAAAGTATATTTGATTTGATTGATTGATAATTAAAAGAATTAAGCTTAACGATGTATTCACTTTACAAAAGAAAATAAAGAAGCAGTTCTCATTAAAAGATAACATAAATGAGTTTTTCTAAAATAGATAAATAAACCAAAAAACAAAATGTTATTTTATTAATAATCTGTTGGTGGTAGAACTCTATATATAGAGTCTGCCTATCTATAACCACTAATCAGGTGAGAGAATAAGGCATTTATTTAAAATATGTACAATAACAGACACTTATATAATAATAGACATAAAAACTAATTAAATAAATAATCAGGTTGATTATATTTATTTTATATTGCCGAAAAGAAAAGAAAAGAAAGAAAATAAATTCTTTATTTGTATTATAAAGTATGTAAGTACATAGATCTTAATATATTGATTGTTTCAATACTTTCTGCCCGTTGGGCAAATGGTTAACTTAGTGTTTCATCGTTTTTTTATCAAAATAAATATGGTATGGAGTTTATACAGAATTAGTAAGACGAAACGTCACTTCGTGCTGTGATTTCTAATTTTCAAATAGGCATATTTAATGTCGCAGGTTCAGTCCTGTCCAAGGCTATAAAAATTCATCATTTAATTAATTTTATTTATTTATTAACGACAAAATATTTAACTAAAGACAGTAAAATATACTTTTAAAAAACCGAGCATGGTTTAACGTTTAAAAATTAAATCTATCTGTAAATATATTATTTTTTGGAAAATAAAGTTTGTAAAATTACCTGAAAAATTTAAATCTCAATACTTGTCAACCACCTTATTAACTTTGAATCTCGACCGTAGTCATTGAATTTTGTATTGCCAGCCCTACACCCCCCGGAATTTGTTAGACTTTTAAATATTCACATGTAACGTGCCGTGTGCTTAATATATTCCTCATCTACATAATGTAATATTTTGCACGAAGCACCGTCAAATGTAACACTGTGTACTTATTCTCGGTTTGGAGAGGAGTGGATTTTTATAGGAAACATTAAAAACGGCGGGCGGCGCTTGGTAGGATGTTTTGCTCCGATTTTTTGTGTTCCAATAAAGGATTTTCGTTTCCTTTTTTCGGTTGCAATTTTATTGTGGCTTCTGATTGCATATTTAACCCACAGATAAGCCACAATCGCTTTAGTTGTGTTGTCTTCTTAACGATGCTTTCCTTTCCTATTCTTCTGTATATGCCTCGTCTCTCTATTCTTATTTGTGTATTGCAAGTAAGTAATGCAAGACTTGCGCGAGTTTACTTGCAGGTGGGAACGCGGCCTTAGACAACAAGGATTGAATGGAGTAGGTACCTAGATATTTTATATTACTATGCAATAATATTGCTTACCTGCTAACTCCGATAACCCAGTGGCCTCTGACACCAAAGAGCGCCACTGTCTCACTCTGTGTGTCTATAATCTATAACTATCTAACTTTGGAGGCTTTTGAAAATTGCGGTAAATGACGGTTGCAAAATTATTTGATAATTTTCAGTTTAATGTCTACAGTGGTTGTTCTGTTTTATAAGTAGAGATATTTTTATTGGTCAGGTAAACAATAGTAATTATAATACAATAGTAGGTAAATAAAAAATATTACAAATAAAAAATTTCGGTTAAACTCTGCTCACCCTGTGAGTGTGCCTAGAATACTGGCGAAGTTCCCCCGCTGGATGGCTAGGCTGATGCGCTGGCCGAGGAACGCGCCAGCCCGCCTGTCCCCGGAAGCCGCCGCCGAGCCGCAGGCCCCACGTTAAATTAATCAGAAAATGTTCGTGAAAGACAGTATGGTGAGTTTATTGGATTATTTGTGCAAGATCTGAAGTTTCATGCTAAAGTCAAGAGTCCCACTACGAGCTCGGGAGTGAACGTGACTGTCGAGCTGCTTCGTCCAGAGTGATGAAGCTACGGCGGCTCCTCTGGATGAACACAAGAAGACGCAGATACCCAGGGTGACGATGCTACGGCGACTCCTCTGGAGGAAGAGAGAAGACTATGATAGGTATTATCTTGAATATTCTGTAGCATGACATTGGCAAATGACGAACTGTCGAATCCATTCATAAAATAATAAAATAATCTATGTTTTGCCTGTCTATGTCTATCTTTATATCTATGTATAATACCCATAATATGGTTCTTTCACCCTATAACTACCGACAGAGACAGATGTGGACGACAGAGCGTGTCGCAAATATGTCACGGTGAATTCAAAAGAAATTCCAGCGAAAATCTTTTAAGAACTGCAACGGAAGCCTTTTATCCTGACACGATGCCACTGGATTCGGCGGATTAGGCTAGATTACTAGATATTCTGCCTTAGCTTGCTAGTCTTACAAGGTATCTTAGGTCCTGTTAAACATACAGGACTTTTGATGATTAGGTGACCTGCTCAGGCAGGTTGTATTTTCATATCTAAACTTGTTGCAAAAAATTATTTGATAATTTTGATTGTATCGTTTAAAATCTGTTTTATCGTTTTTCGCGAATGTCAGTATGTTGAAGTTTTCCAATAATTATAATGCAAGATCAGCGGGGTTACTCTCACCTCATATAGCGATTCAGTTTAGGGTCCTATTTGCCACAATGAAGTTTGACGTTATTTTAGTTTCAAGCTAGATTCAAGAGTCATATTACAGCTCGGGAGTAAATGTGACTGCTGAGTTGCTTCGTGTAGGATTGATGACTTCTGCGACTGCTCCGGAGGAATATATGAAAACGATTAAATCCTTCGCACATCCAGAGTGACGACGGTCCGGCGACTCCTCTGGAGGAAGAAAGAAGACCACAAATAGAAATAATATATGTAACATGACTTTAACAAAACTATATAATGCTGACGCACTCTGTGTCAGCATCAGCTGTTTACCTTTTGCCATAACTTATGTTTGTGAGTGGTCGTTGTAGTTTATTAAGACTGTTTTTGTTTCTGATATGTATATACTTAATAGGCAATAAAGGTTATTATATTCTATAAAAAAATATTTTATTCGCCTTGTCAAATTCGTTAATGACAATGATGATTAATCATTTTCTCTTTGAGTCGCAGTGATAAATGTCAATCTAGCTGTGAAATCTGGACCGAATCAGAATCGGAGCTCTGGGCAACGCCCACAGCATAACAGGAAAATCGCTTATCAGGATCCATTCTCTTGTTTCGTTGGCATTATGCTGCCGAGCCGCTAAAATTACACATTTTTCTACCAAATTCCTGGAAACATTTGGATCTTTGGCTATTCACAAAGTTAGAACATAATGAAAAAATTCTTGCCGTGGGCAGGACTTGAACCTGCGACCTTGTCATTCCGTGACACGCTCTTACCAACTGAGCCACCACAGGCCACGCCACGCCCACCGAAAATCTTCATCGCTTTATACATACTTAAAGGGTATGTTACGCAATTCCATCTATCGGATAATAGTAGTAGTATTCCGACAACCATGTCTAACATTCGGTTAGAAACATGATTTACCATGATGCGCTCCTATTTTTACTCAGAATTTGAATTACGCTTTATCCATGCTCGGTGAATAAATTAGAACATAATGAAAAAATTCTTGCCGTGGGCAGGACTTGAACCTGTGACCTTGTCATTCCGTGACACGCTCTTACCAACTGAGCCACCAGCCACCACAGGCTACTCTAACCTACAGGGCTACAAAGGATTGCAAACATCGAAAAACACCTTCTTCCTTGGGGCAGTCGGGTAAAAAAAAGGGTTTCAATTATTGAGGTCCTTGTATACGTTTTTTTGATTTCTACTGTACATCGTCATCAGCCCGTATCAGTCCACTGCTGGACGTAGGCCTCTCCCAAAGCACGCCACTTAACCTATTTCTCGGCATTTTGCATCCAATCTCTGCCAGTCACCCATTGATCTCCTATAAACAACTAGATACACAAAGGTCTTACTAAAACAATTTAAAAAACGTCCAAATAAGGGTCCATTGTTAACATCCAATAAAGCAAATGAGCCATCCAATAAAGCCTTTCATCCGTTTGGACCTTATTTGCGCTCGGACATTTTTAGAAGGCAGACTTGTATCTAGTTGTTCATAAAAATTGAAATAATCAATTGTGTAAATAAAATATTATGAAAGGTACACACGTCGTCTAAGTTGTTTATAGGAGGTCAATGCAGCCACCTTTCAAATATCATCCCTCCATTTGGGGGGGGGGGGGGGGGGGGGGGGGGGAGTCCCACGCTACGTTTATCCGTTCGTTTCACGTACTGAAAACTTCGTAGTTCACTTAATCCCTGTATTTCAAATCTAAATTTAACATTGTAGCAACATTTTACCGCCCCCGGGATGGATTACGAATGGATCTTAGCCGTTAATCGGAGTCTTTAGAATTAACTCCGCTCCGTTTTGAATTGCCTAGTATTGTGTTTCACGGAAATTACTGTCCCAATTTATTTGTTCGTGCTTAATCTTATTTGGGACAACGGTGTATTTACTTAAATGTTCTAAAGCAATGGTCATCCAAGAGTTTAGTCGAATAGCAGTTCTATAATCTTGCTTTCGAATAAACGGTCGTCGCATACGACGAATAAAAATAACTCTACATAATCATTCAAAAATTTTACATAAACTTGGATAGTTCATATACATGTAGTTATTTATTGATATTATATTATTAAAAAAAAAAACATTATTTATTTAACCAATGTTTAGAATAAGAAATAAAAAAGTAAATTATTTATGGCTTATACATAATTATAAAATTAAATAACTAAAATATACAAAATATTTTTAGGTAACTTTACCATTTTATTAAGTAAAATACAAATAAAAACTTATTTATTCAGTAGTAAGCTAAAAATACAAACAAATAACAATAAAAATTAATACCTATAATAAAAAAATATTTACATTAAATAAGTAATAATAATTAATCTTTGATAATTATTAATTAGGTCTGCAAGTCATTTATTACATTAAATAAAGCTACACAATAAAATTATTATTATATTTTAATTAAAAAAAATTGGTTTGAAGTAAGTATTTCGATATTAGATCAACAATTTTGACCGATTTCTATCTAAACTATTCGTCTGAATGGCGACTTTAAAAAGTAAGGGTTATTCGTGTTTTTATACACATATACTGGGTGTAATGGAAAGAGTATACAGGATGTAACGTAAAGGGTATATGAAGCCGAAGGGAGGGTGCTCAGTATCGGTAACTGACCAACTTTTGTTCTACGACTTTTCGAATAAAAAATAAAAATAAATCAATGTCCCATACAAATCGATCAGCTGACCGGCAAAAAATGTATGAAAAGTCAAAAAATAAATTCGCGAAAATATAAAGTCGTAGAACAAAAGTTGTTCAGTTACCGATACTGAATACTCTCCCTTCAGCTTCATACACCCTTTACTATACACCCTGTATAGGAAGTCAAAAGGGGGTTGTCCAGTATCGGTTGTATAACTTTTGGTTCTACGACTCGTACAGTCGACGACAGAGATAAGTATACAGGGGGCCTCAATAAGGTTGAGATTTTCTCAAAAACTACTGGACCGAATTTACTAATTATTTCACAGTTACATAGTTTTAACTTTTAGCTATCAATCAGTGAAAGAATTTTTGCAATAGGTCAAGTAGTTTTTGAGAAAATCTCAACCTTAAAAACTTTCCTGTACACCTTTCTCTGTCTTCCACCGTACCTAAAAATCAAGATACTAATAAGGGTTTCTTAAAAATGTACCAACATCTGCATAATACTAATAAATTCCTTTCAACGTATTTTTCTCATATTTTCTTCACTCAACCGAATAAACAGCCGTAAATTGCGAACCCCGCAGCGTTGGGCTTACCCGGCACATTTCAGGAGTTGTTAACACCTGAACCTATTATATGCAATTACCTTTGGCTTGATTACGTTCTTAAATAGCTGGGGTAGTACTTGCGACAAAGTTATCCAATAATACATGACCTCTGGAAATTGCTATTGGTTCGTTTGTAGCCGTAACTTTGCGTTTAGTGGGGGAGGGAGGGACAGTTCAAGTTATTCTGGTCGAGTTATTACGGGTGTTTGTTTAATACCACCTCATTGCTAGACCGGGTGAGATTAACACTTTGGCCATTATAGCACGGGAGTTCGACTAACAAATTATACCTTATGCAATACCTCTAAATTTTAACCATGTTGTTATATACACTTAAAGTTACGGTTAAATTTTATTCTTAAGATTGTAGTTGGCTGTTTCATGTATGATTTTTAGTAGAGTTTTGCGATTCAACAATATCTAGTACCTTCTTACATAATTAAATCTTTTATTTTCATAGAGCTGTTTAATATTAAATACAGATACTTAGATAATCTGTATGGCTGTTATTCATAAACGTAATTTAAAGTTACGCCACCGTTTAGCCACCCTGTCCCTTTCTATCTCAACCTTCTTTAACGAAGTGTAAAAGTGATATCAACACGATTTAAAGGAAATGAGGTTTAGCTAGGTTTATGAATAACAGCATATAAGTCAAGATTTTTTTGGTTATTTTAATTTCTAGTTTTGCTTCCTTAGGCCTAAAAGGAAAAAAAAACAGAATGCTTAAAGTTCCTGTTTTCAGAACCTGGAATAGTTATCGAATTGAAAATCGTATGAAATCCGAAAATCTATGGTCCCTTAGTGTTGTTAATCATTAAAGGCCCTAACTCCGTTAGTGCATTTTTATTTAGTTAGGCATTGACAAACTACAACTTACTCGTATTTTATCCAAACCTTTGTAAAATGAAAAATCACATTTGCTCTCCTGGTCAACTTTTGGCGTAACTAGTCGGAATTAGATTTCAGTGTTAGTTGTAGGCGAGGCTAATAATTGGGCGTTCGGCGTTTCGTATAATCGGGAGATTGGTTTAGCTAACTTAGTTAAATTGTGTATGGAGCGCCGTCGGGGTTCCGTATTAGGAGTTTATAGATACAACTGTTGCTTTTGAACTGTATTGAATTTGATTTAAAGTACTGCTGTCGACTATTTCTATGTGTATACTTTGTGTAATATAAGGCAATATTATTAGCGTCCACCAAACATAATTCACGACGCGCTTTATTAGCTTTGTATATTGATGTGTATTTAAATGAAAAACATGAAAAAATAATGCCGGCATTTTCAATAAAATTTATTTTTCAATAATCTTATAAGCTTACATTGGAAGTCGGTAATTTTAAATACTTACTTATTAACTTTTTATATACATACGTAGACACAATGAGAAATAAGTTCTTTAGTTAATCTATTATTTTATTTTTATAGTTTTAAATTATTAATTTATTTTAAGCTTTTTTTTAATTTTATAGCCGATTGGTAAATACGGACAGGAAATGATACACTTTACGTTAAACAATGTTACGAAGGAAAGAACTCTCTCATCTCCCGACTTCATTCGTTCGTTACCTTCTATGTCTATGAACATTTAAACAACTCTATCAATAGGTTTAACCAGTATCAACTTTTACTCCAGTAAAGTGGCGTAGTATAAGAAATTGAAGGGTGCGTTTAATAAAAGAACTAAGTGGGTGAGTGCGGTCGTAACGTAAGCAACGTGTGTTCTGTTGTGACCCTAATGCGGCCCGTTTACTGCAATGACACACCTCACTTACTGTGTAACGTACGGGCACTTACTGTGCTGCTCTGCAAAATAGAACACACCCCATTCTGTAGGTTTTTGAACGAACTTTGTCGGAACACTGGTAGCAAGAGGAATTACGGGGATTCCCCTTTTTAAGCGACGTGAAAGGAGGTCTCAAATTGTTGATTTATTTTATTTTTTGGACTAAAAGAAATTCGAAAATCAAATCGTCAAGAAATAGGGAACAATGATTCTACTCTCTTTTTTCTGGCTCAAACGTGGTCCGTAAAATACTATCAAAATATGATTGTATTGTATGTATTAGTCAATTTTAAACCAAAATGTCCACTTGCGATATCCAAATTTCTTTAGTGCCAAATATAGAGTTAAAGCGGAGTTTGCTAGAGGCAGGTGTAAAAATATTTAGAATACAATCAAAATGTTATATCCCATCGCATGTTTCTAAAAGGCGAAGAAATTGAAAAAGTTCGTTGTAACCAGTAGCCGAGCTGATACCGCCGCGGCTAAACTAGTTGCCACAGTTTTTGCATCGTGATCTGCGCGAAAAGGCTGAAAATTGCCGTGAGGGGAACTCCCTAACAAAATGAGGACGAAAGTTAGGCCTGTTACTGGCGCCCACCAGTCGCCCAAGCAATTCGAGCGGCTCTGTGGAGTTTTTAATTTGGTTCCGCAGCCACTCGCGGCAAACCTCGTTACAAGTTTAAATTGGCATTTCTCGGAGTAATGGTTAGACGCCGTGGGTAACTTCCACTCGGTGTCTCCTTTACTTGGCGGGGTAATTCTTATTTAAAATGTATGAGCGGTGGCTTACAACGGCATTTGAAGGAAAAATCGAGTGTGGTAATGCAACAGTACACCCGCGGGCCCGACTTGGGCGCCCTGCAGTGGCTGAGTGAATATTTTATGGGGCTAGTCGCTGGCGCGGGGACGTACTCGGGTAATTTAGGGTAAGTAGTTTGAGTAGAAACACTCATTGGTTATGTTAGAAATGTGCTGGTATTATTCAAGGTAAATCGACTGGCTTTGATAATATCGCACATGGATATATTTTTATTTAGTTTATACGGCAAATAATAAGACAAAATAAGTATATTCATTAAAATTAGGCGGGCGTTAATGTTGAACCTGTAAATGGCATTCTATTTACGCAGTAAAATTTACATTTTCTTAAACTGTAGGTAATATCATATATGTACTCTATGACATAGAGATTTTGCACGTAAATAGGTACATAGAGATAGCAAATAATGCCGCAATGGATGTGAGCCCAATATGGGTTAATTTTTCCTGCATCACTAGTAACTACGTCCTAATATGACGACTTACGTTTACTTAAGCTACTTTCAGAATAAGACAAAATTGCAATTTGTCGCCACCATTTTGACGTGATTTGGCTTGAATCTTACGCAAACCCATCTAATTGGTCAAACGAATAATTATACCTTTCTCGCGGTATTTGAATCTACCCAATGTGAATCTAGCGATATCTTCTAGCGGCGATAGCGCGGGGCCCGTCAATGGCGGGCCCGTCAATGGCAAGCCCATCCCTGGATACGTCCCTGTTGTGGACTCTAAGTTTTCCTCCGCCTCGCTCCCGGGTGTACAGGACTCGCGTTTTATTACTTCACTAGCCGCTATAATGCTAAAATGTGACGGCTTTTACCGCCGCTGCACCTTAATGGAATCTTCAGGAAATAGGTGTTATCCTTTACTTATACTTACACCTAGTTTAGTTGCTTACTATTATCGCCTGTATTAACTTGTATTAAGCTTGCAAGTAGGTTGGAAACTTTAGTAATATCCGATGCAATATACCGAATAGGTATTTCTTGTAGCTATAAAAACGAGGGATTAAAAAATCTATGTAGAAACCAAATTACATATAAGTTTAAAATTATTTTTAGAAAGCTAGATAATGTTTTTCTGATCTCCTGAAAATAGTGTATTTACAGAAAACCAGAAAAAAATGAAATAGCCAAAGGTTTCAAGGAAACACCTGAGAGAAAAATTCAAATTGGCTAAAGCGCATTTCGGAAAACAGACAGACATTTAGCAGGTCGTTATACAATCAATAATGAAATAAATGACAATGCCAGATTCTGCCCCACCATCAACCCCAAGTTGTACAAGATAACTAATAAATGTAAAAGTATCTCCGTTTTTTATTAAAATTTGTTGTCGTAGTTGCGATTCGAAAAAAACAGCTTAATTAAGAATTCAGAAAATAGTAAGAAATCGAAGCGAATTATTCATTGTTTTTGTTATTCTTCTATAGGAGTTGCGAGAGTAGTAGAAAATGATACTGATTATGATTATGCAATATGAAACCTGTAATAAGTCCCCAACAAAATGATAGGTACAGCTTAAATGGTCACGTAGTTTTGTAGGTGGGGCAAAGCTCCATTGAAATGTGGCAATGTCTTTTACATTTCACTACATCCATTTTCAAAGTAACTACTACTTTATATAGAAATACAAGCCTATACCAATCAAATTCATCCATCAATTCACCTGCAGTGAAAATAAACTAATCTATACCACTTTCTATAATCCCAATAGAGCAATCTCATCGATTTTTAGCCGCCACACTGACCATCACCCTACTGACCTATTTGTTGTTCAGAGTTATTCTTCACTAGCGAGTAGCGAGTATTCGGTTCCAATTCACGATTCCCTGTTGCGTTCATGGATTTGGCAACAGTAAACCGAAATCAATAGAGTATTCCTAATATGATTGATGGTTGAGTCTATTACTCGACTCCGCTTGCTCGGCCACGTCGAGAGAATGGGAGAAGATCGTTCATCAAAACTAGCTTATCTGGGGCAAGCGATTGGCTGCCAGGCGATCAGTCGTCCTCGGTACCTCTGGAAGAACGAGGTCAAGGAGGGCCAACATCGACTGCAGACATCGGCTGCAGACATCGACTACAGACACACACGTGGCGACAGTCCGTGCAGAATCGGCACGACTGGAGTCTCTTCGTTACCGATGCTAAGATCCATTTGGGGTCACTGAGCTAGCGGAATAAGTAAGTAAATTGAAAGGATGACATTTCTTTTTCTCTGAATGAATTCTTTTTTTCTGAGTCTCCTACTCAGCCAGAGATTCGTAGAAAGTTTTGAACGCATAGGTTAGCTTGAGCTTGCTATTTCAAACATCAAATCATAGACTTTTGACGGTTGTAAGAGTTAACTGGTCAAATCTTGCCTTGGACCTCAACATAACTGTTTAAAACTAATAACATTTTATAGCCGGATGTAAACAGCGCAGAGTTTCCAATATTGTAAAACAACTTTATGAAGAATTTAATCATGAGCTCCTAACTTTCTTGGTCGACCATTATATTCTATTCTCGTAAGTTTAATATTCAATAACTGCTTTTATCTACAACTATTGGGGTGAGGGTTCTAAACTGGGAGTCGTGGTCAGCGTCTGAGATTATTTTGTGGAGGGGTCTTAAACCCCTTTTTTTACCCAGGTAAAACATGCTAGATGCACCACGCCCGGGGAAGCGTGTTGGTTATGTCGGGCTCACCGCCCTGAAGGGGCAGCATACCGACTAAACGTCCTGGGGTGTTCCACCTCGTGCCATTCTTGCCGAGCCACGGGAAACTGTGATACAACCGCGACCCGACTGGCGCCCGAGCAGTCCCCATTGTGGGCTGTACTAGCCCACAATGTATAATCCATTCATCCATCACCTAAACCCCCCTGGAGTTTTCATCAAACATAGACAGTGTCCGGTTTTTAAGGTAGTATCGTCATCCAGAACAATCATAGCCAGTATAGGATCGCCATAATTATCAACATGTTAGCCATGGGATAAGAGGGAACTGATTTTAACCTCTTGAGGTACGGAACCCTAAAAACGATTAGATTTGGGTCCACACACGTGGGCCGATAATGTTCGCAATCAAATATGATTACTAACCATGATGTAAGAAAGCTATACTGCACTAGTCATTGATACTTGATTTAAACCGTGTCCCACCGTTTGCATAGATAATACTTATAGTTTCTTACATTGATTTATGTTCGAACATTCTTTACCTTTAAAGTATAACCTTATTAGTGTCTTTGATAACCATCAGCGGGGTTACTCTCACCTCTTATAGCGATCCAGTTTATGTTCCTAAGCTGACAATTTGCTGCAAAGACGTCAAATTCGGATCGCTATAAGAGGTGAGAGTAACCCTGCTGATAAGATACCTAACGCCACTAATCATTGATTAATCTTTTCTCGATGCAAATGACGGAATTTAAAATGCTATGCGCAGTCATCCTTACCCATCGTCAGCATCCAAAATTTCTGAGCATACTCGCAACTAGGCTAACTCCTGTGACTATTGACAATTCAGCCCATCTAAATGGACGTCGAGAGGGGTCCAAAGCCCCCAGACGTCTCCGACAGCCCTACCTTGTTACGCCTTCGGAATCACCCCCGATTCCAGTCACGTACGGCTCTGTCTTAACATCTGGATTGTTTCGCAACACGCTGTAGCGTCTCCGAGTTTGTTTTTAAACTGGCGCCCGGTCCGCTAGTTTTAGGACTTATTCAGGGGTCTTTACGTGACCTGCAACCAACTCCGTGCATTATGGCGGTGCATTTGCATTTAATGGTATTACTTTCGATTTTAACCTACCTTTGGTTGGGATTGGTGGTGAATTTTCGCAACTATAGTACCTAAGGAGTGTAGAGAATTTCTTTCTTTCACCTACATCTCCTGAGTCTATATGTCGCATTGAGACTAGCGAATGTAAGATATAGGAGGAAATAATGACCAATTTGTAATATCTTCGTTGACCCAAACCAATTCCCAAAGACATTGTCCCATTTTGAGAAAATACTGATATATAGAAATCCAATGCTACATTCGAACTTCCGCAGCATAAATCTACCGCTATACTTGATTATCAAAGATATATGGTAAAATGACAAATTCTTCAAACCTCATGTACGAAGAACGACATCAAAAATTGGCTGAATGGAGTCAATACTGTGATGATAAAAATATGGCATGGGAAAAAAAGAACTGATTCCGAAAATTAAAAAACCCAAATGCAACTAAAACAAGTTGTCGACAATAGAGTATACCGTCCCAAAGACAATATAAGTCACAAAAGCTTCCGTACGTCCGAGCAGCATTCACAAAAGCCAAGATGGCCGCTACACTGTACGTGCAAGGAATGCCTTCGTTTGGTTCAGATGTAACGGCAAAAGTCATACTGTATTCATCCTGTGTCGGTGGTGGACATTGAAAACTAACTGATGTGAAACAAATCGACAAATCCCCTGGTACTGTAGGTGTTTCGAAATAGTGAACGTTCTATGAAGCTTCATTTCTACGTCTGATCTTTATACTAATCTTCCCTATTCAATGTACGCTAAAGTTCACTAAATGACAATGCCAGATTTTGCCCCACCACCAACCGCAAGCTGTACAAGATAACGAAAAATGTAAAAGTATCTCCGTTTTTTATTAAAATTATTGGTTTAAATTAAAGTTATGTACAAGTTGCGAGTCGAAAAATAAAGAATTCAGAAAATAGTAAGAAATCGAAGCGAATTATTCATTGTTTTTGTTAATCTTCTATAGGAGTTGCGAGAGTAGTAAAAAATGATACTGATTATGATTATGCAATATGAAACCTGTAAGTCCCCAACAAAATGATAGGTACAGCTTAAATGGTCATGTAGTTCTGTAGGTGGGGCAAAGCTCCATTGAAAAGTGGCAATGTCTTTTATTTTGTATGGCAAAGAATTTTGTTGCAAAATCAGTATCTTTGGCGTCTTCTTGTTTCGGAAGCCATGATCCTCTTCAGGTCCATATGACAACGGAATAAACAAGTTCTTTGAACCAGCCAGTCAGCATAGTTTATCACTTTTCATCGAAACCGTCGTCGTGATGGTTTTTTCGGTTGGGATGGTAACTATAATTTCAGTAGACCAGACCGTGATTCATCGTCCAGGGCCAAAGCCGATCTTTTATATAGGAGTGGGTACCTACTGGAATTCGTCTGCAGTTCCCAAGACAGGGGTGGATAGAAAATGTATTTTTATTTACCTTGCGTTATTAAAATCCTTACTGCTCGGCTCTAGTTTATCATACCTTCAACATTTATAATATAAACTTTGTACAAAAGTCTGTCAAGTAGGTAGACATACTAGTAAATACTGAATCATAATTCGTCTACACGACGACGGTGGCAGAGTTTTTGTCATTATCTGCTTTTACTCTAGGACCCGTCTGACTTGAGGCTATTGCTCAAATTAAGCATACTTTATACTTAACTTTTGCAAACTGAGTAGGTAGATAAATACAATTTAAATGTTTCTTTTTCAATGCCGTAATTTAAAATTTCTTGTCTGTTTTAAATTAAACGTACAATGAGACATTTAAATGAAAAGAACTTCTTGAAATGACAGCGGAGTGAATGAATAATTTAAGTATTCAAACCCGTGAAAAATTAAACGGGGTTTACCAAGAAAATGTTCTTGATCCAAAAATATACAGTTATTAAAGAAATGAGTAAGACCTAACTTAGAGAATATAAATGCAAAAATTTGAGATGGCAAAAAAGGATTGCTAAAAGTGCCACTACATTTGGTTAGAATATGTTTCGTTGTTAACCGAATGTAAGCTATGTCTGTTCCTTTATGGTCTCCTGGTAGTCTACCTAAACGGCTTGATGAATTTTATAGTACGGTTAGATTTGTCTTAATCATTGGATGCAGTTATGACCTAAAATTAGTCGCGTACATACATACAGGCTAATAATACTAGGTACATAATTGATAGATGCTATATTACCGTGCATGTCTCTGTACTGACCATAACCATAAATAAGTTCAAGCAACAATTCTGTCGTTTTAACAAAAACAGTGATTACTTTTAGTGATATATAGCACTAAATGTCACGGCATAAATCCTCACATTATCGAAATATTTTCAAGTACCTCGTTTATCGCGGTTCGTCATGCGAGGCGCGGAACCTGTGGAAATGGGCTGCATTGCGATGGAAAATCTAGGCGATCTAGATTGCACTAAAAGTGTTGTTTAGCTAAGCACTACTGCAACGAAATGGGCGGGGAACGTGTGAATATATTGAATTTAAATTCTAGAAAAGCATATAGGTATCAAGTTACATATATTTTAAAGAATATGATTTTATGGCGTAACAACTACGCTTACAAAATATTATTAAAACTAAGTCAGTAGTAAAAAAAATAAAACACAAAAAAATTTGAGGTTCAAATTATATCAAAAAGTAATTTATATTAATTTATTTTTACTCCAAACTACAATTTTTTACCAAATCATATAATTTTTATAGCGTGAAAGTTACTAAAAACTTTTATTCGTTAGAAAGAACAGAAATAAATACATATCATTTACAGTATACGTGAGTTTTTCCTGCAAAAGTATCACTCCAACTTTAGGTCTCTGTCAAAATGTCTACATAATGATCTTTTGTCAGACTATAAAGAGAGAAAATTTAATGAAATCTACATAAGTCCTCCGACGGCAACAAAGACTGCGAAGATGCATTCCGCATTTCAACTGTTGCCTCGAGCAAAAAAATATTAACAAAGGGAAAAATGCAAAAGAAATTGTGACTAAGAAAAGGTGCTTAAAGGAGGAGGCGTATCGAATTTTCAATTTGCAACGATGTTAAAATTTGTCTCCACTTCGGAGACACTCTTGATTGACTAATGTCAAACTAGTCATGTTGTTGTCCAATCTGCGATAACATAGGAACCCCAAGAAGAATACTTTAAATAATTTAATATACGGACGTTGGATTGGAGTGATGATCATACGATGCGATGCGAAGAATGCTAAGCTTCAATTAGAGCACTAATAGTAGCATTTATGCTTGATTTCAAGTATGCGAGTACACGATTGCAAGTATTTATCAGCTAATTACAAAATTGTTTCCGATTGCGAAGTTTGTATTGGTAATCGTTTTCATATTGACAAGTAGATTAGATTGACTATTTTTTTTCAAATAGGTTATAAAAAAGGGCTTGATACAACACTACATTATTTATACAAGTTTTATTAAAACATGAATGATCGCTATAATGTTTTATTTTAACGTGAAATCGTCGCCAAAGTATCCATGCATCCAAATGATTACGAATACGATGGAACTTCTCGAACAGTAAATACAACTTAAGATCTCCTGTAGTGCGTAGCGAGTAGTCCCAGCTCAATGATAAGAAGCGAGCGACAAACGGAACGCAGGATGCAATCAACATCTCATTAGTGGACTCCCTTAATTCCCGTGTCTCCGAGGACCTCCCTGATTTCTTCGATAAACCGTTTATTACAATTTCCTTTTTTCCCAGCCCCCGGTTCTTGTCTCGCGAATATCAGCGTTACCCGATCGGTGATTATGTTAAAAAATTGAGCGAATTTAGATTGGATTCCAATGAAGGTAAATTGGAGTCGAGGGAGAAGTTTAATGAACTCGCCATTTAGAGTGAGACGTTTTGACGTCCCACTTTCTAAAGTTCAATAGCCTAGGTACTCAAAATCTAAAGAATTTTAGCATATCGAAAATGATACAGTTGGGGTAACTATCTAATTTTACACGGTCGTCTATAGTGTACTATGGATTCTCTTTCTGAAATCCTACTTTAATTCTTACCAGTTATGTTAGTGTAGTTAAATACTTTGGCTACGAAAGTAGTTGGGTAGTTTTTATTTCTTAAATATATTGAGTTCCTACGAGAATCTGAATAGTTTTAAAATTAAGAACAATGTTTGTCTATTTTCCAGTATGTTTTGCATGTAAGCAGATTTTTAATATTGAGTCTGAAGGAGAAAGTTATGGACAATAGCAAAGAAATACTGACCCCGTAGTGTCGATTTCGGGGTGTAGCAAGCTTAATTTTATCGTCGCTAAAGTGAACGTCCCTCACTCTAATGGGCTTACTCACGTACAGACTTCACCACAGTTTTGCCTGTGCAGACCAGTTTCTACACGGAACACCGTATTGGCGTGTGATACCGTTAACCAAATACACGTACGGTACGGTATACAAACTGGCCTGCGCAGGCAAAACTGTGGTGAAGCCTGTGTATGTGTCATATTAGGATATAGGCCGGTAAGGGTTCTCTTGAAAATGGCGGGAGACGACGGTTGCGAAATTATTAGATAATTTTCCTTTTAACGTCTACAGGGGCTATTTTGTGTTTAATATCAAGTTAGATTAATCAGAAAATAAAGCTACGGCGACTCCTCTGGATGAAGACATGAAGACGCGGCTAACCAGGGTGAAGACGCTACTGCGACTCCCCTGGAGGAAGATAGAAGACTATTGAATATATTGAATTTTCTGTAACATGACATTGGCAAATGACGAACTGTCGAGTCCATTAATAAAATAAATAAATAGGCCAGTAAGCATTGACTCCTATCTTAAAAGAAACATATCTATGTAAAATAATAAAATCACACCTATTGTCAGTTTTCGTTAACGCAGTCTGTACCAGGCGCCCAGAGTCAGGGAGTAGTAACGTGTAGAGTTCTCCTACTAATTAGTGAGCTCGCAGCGGGCGGCGTAGGTACTCATGATTACAAGTCGGATGATCTACAAAGCAAAACGTCCTTTACCATATTTTACAATATTTACATTTTCCAGCGAATCGCGGTCACAGAATACCCAAAATAATGAACTCGCAGTTAATTATCGGAGAGCGGTCAGTTTTAAACGTGTATTTAATCAACACCCTTGTAGAACTCAAGACTTTGGGATACCAGGCGTGCAGAGGCGGGACGGAGTAATTTAATGAGTTGACCCGCTAATTGGTGAACAGCTGGCTCGTACAGCCAATGTTTAAATTAACTGCCTCCACCGGCACCGCTCGGGTGTTTCTTTCCGGTAGAACTGTTTGTTTACTAATTTCGCTTTTAATTTTCTACAAATTTTTCAGAAAACAATTTGAGCAAATTGTTTTTTTTCTTGGTGTTCGCAAAATTTCTGAAGGCATTTTCTTAAATTGCCTTCTTACGCCTTCTTTGTCGCTGTCGTAATTTTAATAAAGCATTTAATAGGCAAATTATTTGAGACACAAGGAAAAAAAATGTTAAGTATTTATTTATTATGTGTAAGTAAAATACTTACCATTAAAATAAAATAAGTTAAATTATAAATCTTTAGTTTGAAGGCTGCTGGCACAGACCACTTACCCCATAGACCTGTAACAGGAGGGCGCCCGTTTCTGCCCGCACATGAGCGCAAAATTGCTTCGCGACACGCGTAACCTAGAGATATCGACATGGATTTAATATGGCACCCCGCTTCGTCTATTCGTTCGACAAGTCGCTCATCGTTTGACAGAATTTTTCGCTTGCAAATGACAATGCCAGATTCTGCCCCACCATCAACAGCAAGTTGTACAAGATAGCGAATAAATGTAAAAATATCTCCGTTTTTTATTAAAATTATTGGTTTAAAATAAAGTTTTGTACAAGTTGCGATTCGAAAAAAAACAGCTTAATTAAGAAATCGGAAAATAGTAACAAATCGAAGCGATTTATTCATTGTTTTTGTTATTATTCTATAGGGATTGCGAGAGTAGTAGAAAATGATACTGATTATGATTATGCAATATGAAACCTGTAATAAGTCCCCAACAAAATGATAGGTACAGCTTAAATGGTCACGTAGTTTTGTAGGTGGGGCAAAGCTCCATTGAAAAGTGGCAATGTCTTATGTACCGATTTCATGTCTATGGGGTAAGTGGTCTGTGGCTGCTGGAGTGACCGATGACGTCACAAAACCTATTTAACTAATTATCAAACTTGATAATTAAAAAAATTTGTTAGCAGATATAGTTAAGAAGTCACAATGCTTGGAAATTTTTCCATAATTACATTGTTTTTATATGAATTTCAAGTTCCAGACAAAAATTCTACGATTTCTTTTTTGCATTGCGTACGGACAACAGCAGATCAATGGTAACACTTGCGGTACGAATTCAACTCTTATGACGCAGATAATAAGAACGGTCCAAAGTGTTACACTTGATCTGCTGTTAGCTGTACGTAATTTGATTACCAGTATCAATCAGGTTTCCAAGTGCGTTGCTATAGCAACGCTTATGTGGCTACACAGCATTTTCGGCCCCGAATATTTTGTGTTTTATACCCTAGAGATATAATGTAATAATACTTAACGAATAAATAACTAGATCTAATTTCCATAATGTAGCAGCAACTACTGAAATACGATTAGTAATTGTTACTTTTTAAAACAACCTTTTGAAACAATAAATAAGAAGAGATTACAATCTAAATTACCTTGTAACTCGATCCAGCCTTTAATTACAATGCTCAAACAAAATGGTTTTAAATTCAATGTTGCTAACAACGACCCTAGGCTAGCAACATTGAGTATGAAAGATTTATTTAAAATTATTATAAAAATGTACAAAATATTTGCATATTTTAGAATTAAAACTATAGTGAGCCATTACTACAAATTATTATATATAAACGGATATCACTCACTTATATTGTTAAAGTCGGCAATTAGACCGACAGTTTCGACCGATTTCGACGGTCTTTTTCAAGGTGAGCGCGCCACACCCGCGTCGCCGTTGACGTTTCTTCGCGCACTCAAAAAAAAAACCGTCGAAATCGGTCGAAACTGTCGGTCTAATTGCCGACTTTAACAATATAAGTGAGTGATATCCGTTTATATATAATAAAATTAGCATACATATTTTTCAAAAATCATGTGGAAATCGTAACCTTTCCTATCTCATTTACAATGTTGGCCATAAAGCTGACTTAAAAATTAGTCCACGGTTTAAACAGTGTTTTGTTACTTATACGCACTTCGTTAAAAATCGAACGTTGTACGATCTGTACAACAGTGGAATAACTTCTAGCGCGGTTAGCTCTAGTAAGTAAGTAATCCGTTTATTTCGCAACAGCAAGACATTAACATTGTAGTACATTATAGTGGCTAACAAGATAACACACCAAAAAGAGCGGTTGTGCTGCCGTTGCGGTCAGGGCCTCAACTCAGCATGATGTTGTCGACAGGATGCCGGCAACGCTGGTATTCTGTTGGACCCGAGCTGTAGTCCGGCGGGACCGGGAACGAACACGCACTTCAGCTAGAGTGGAAATAGTAGAAATACTGACGATTTATATTCAAATAAATGTGATAAAGTTATTATTTAAGCTTTAGCCTTCCTAACCTAACGTCTCTTTATTAATGTTTTAGCGGAGAGTAAAAGTAACATAACACGGTTTAAGAGAAGTAAAGTTAAGGGGCGGCGAGCTGTCAAACTCGAGCGCGAGACAGAAGATGTCCCGCAGCGGCGGAGTGAAGAGCACGGCACAGTGACTATTTGTATTTTTATTGATTTTGGATGAATTTTGGCAGGGAAATTAAAATACGCCAATAAATATCATATTTTTTTAAAACAAGCTCTCGTAATTAAAATACCCTACATTTTGATATATATTTCGTATGAATAACTATTGCAGTTTAGACATAATTTTAAATTTAAATGACATGGAAGGGGTATGTTTGCGATTTTTTTCTATCGAGCGAAGTTTGTCCAATCGTGTATCGGTATTCATCAGTCCCTAAATATACACCCCAAGATTGTTATATATTTTTTAAGACGTTTAATTCATCGAAAAACTGAAAATACGCGCATACGAGGCCTTAAACTAGGTATATGTCTAACAGCTTTAAAGTTTACTGAGCGTCTCACTGCCGAAGCCGGGGCTTTATCACGAATCGCAAAGTTTAATTTGCGCTAAATAGTATAATCAATCGGAATTTGCGAACGAGTCATGAATAATTCGGTGAACAACAAGCCCGTGCCAAACTTTTCCCGCCTCCACGCCCGACATAATGAATACGTTGCAGTGCAACTGTACAATCGGGAGATTTATAAAGCGTCTAACTTAAATTAAAATAAGTACGTACGAGTACATATACTCACGCTGTTTTCCGTAGAGATACCTCTAGCAAAGACGATCGACTTCCACCAAATAAGTGAGTGTTATCCGTGTGGATACTAATTTGAAGTACCTAATGGCTCACTATGGTAAATAGTTACATTTCGATATGAAATGAAAAAAGTAGTTTATTTGCTTGAACGAAACACTGTATAAAAGCTGATAGTCATACATAAATATTGTACGTATCTATATGTTTCACCAAATTTTTGGCATGCAAAGCATTAAAAGTATAATGCAAAAAAAAATACATATATTTTCAATCAATAGAAAAACAATATTGTCTAGAAACCTTTACAACAAAAATCAACTTCTTTCTTTCTTTTTTTCTTAAAGTTCACAGTGTAATGTAGGCTTTTTGCTTATATATTACACAGAATCAACCCTCGCACCCATAAAATATCTAGACTTTTTACAAAGAGTGCAATTTCACAGTCCACTCGCAACAAACCTTACAATATTTATTGAACTCTATTCAATAAACTTAAAATTTGATGAAGTGGTTCAAGCTTTTATTTTATAGGTACTTATAGATAGGTATATATTTTGTACATTTATTATTCGACCTGAAAAGCCTTCAGACGTCTCATTTACATAATTACATTTTGTTTTGTGTTTCTTCTGTCTCAAATTACATCGCGATCTTAATTTCTGTTTGAGAAAAATATTTTTTTTATAAAACTCTTAACAGAGGCATCGACCTAAACCAATTAAGGCGATTCATCAATTTATATCTTGTATAAGTACAAATTGCTTTAGTTTTACATCGTAGGTATGAAATGTACACAATTCCTATCAAATCAAAATTTTAATTTACCTTCGATTGCGAATAATAAGTAGGTAGTTACAGTCGAGGACAGAGATAAGTATACAGAGGGCCTCAATAAGGTTGAGATTTTCTCAAAAACTACTGGACCGAATTTAATAATTCTTTTACAGTTACATAGTCTTAACTTTTATATATCAAACAGTGAATAATTTCTGCAATATGTCAAGTAGTTTTTGAGAAAATCTCAACCTTAAAAACTGTCCTGTACACCTTTATCTATGTTCCACCGTACAAACGACAGCAGATCAATGGTACTTGCAGTACGATTTTAACTCTTACGGCGCAGATAATAAGAACAGTCCAAAGTGCTGACGTGATGTGCCTCAAATTGTACTTCAAATTATTACCGGTAAAAGATGTAGGTACGAAAAGTAACAATTGCAGCACGATTACAACTCTCACGGCGCTAGTAATAAGAACGATGGTAGAGAACTCTAATCTAGAGTTAAGCACATCTTATGTACCTACATCTTATTCCATGTCTTGTAATGTAATCAACTTTGTGTACCTACATATAATAATTAAAGAAAGAAAGAAGAACGGTCTAAAGCGTTGACTTGATGAGCCTGAAACTGTACCTCAAATTATTATCGGTACAAGATGTACGAAAAGTACCTTACAAATCGCAAAATTCGGTTAGTCGTAGACCTTACTTTCGGTTTACTATATACCCTTTCTGTTACACCCTGTACCTATATCGAAGAAAACTTCTACTTTCCTTAGCCGTTACTAATTCGGCACCATTCATCTACTAACAATGGTAAATGGCTGAATTCACGCAAATGGCTTTCAGAGTGTTCTCTAAAGAAAACCTGTGTATTACAAATTGCATCAATAAAGCCTCCGCCTAAAGGAAGGGACCTTTCGCTATCAAAACCAATAATGCAGAAAATCTGACCAATGCGTATCAATATGTTTCCGTGTAGGTCAGAAAAGGTCAATTTTATTTTTTTATTTTATTAATGGACTCGACTGTTCGTCATTTGCCAATGTCATGTTACAGAAATTTCAATATATTCAATAGTCTTCATCTTCCTCCAGGGGGAGTCGCAGTAGCGTCTTCACCCTGTGTAGCCGCGTCTTCATGTCTTCATCCAGAGGAGACGCGCCGTAGCGTCATCACTCTGGACGAAGCACCTCGACAGTTACGTTCACTCCCGAGCTTGTAGCGGGAACTCTTGATAAAAGCTTGAAACTTCAGATCTTGCATAAATAATCAAATAACTTCACCGTACTGTCATTCGCGAACATTTTCTGATTAATTTAACGTGATATTAAACACAAAATAGTCCCTGTAGACATTAAAAGGAAAATTATCAAATAATTTCGCAACCGTCGTTTCCCGCCATTTTCAAGAGAACCAAAGGTCAATTTATAAATGCAGTACTTGAACCTATATGTTGCAGCTAGACGGTGTAATTAAGCACTTCACGAATTGTCTAGACACATCATGAAGTGTGATTTGCGTTATAGTAATACCTAGAATATGCAAGTCTCACACTGGCTACAGGGAAATTTCTAACCTCTATTTGTTCTGTACATAAATACGATGAATACAAATAAGTGTCGACAAGCTTAAAACTAAATATATAATTATCGTCTCTAATTAAATTAAAAATTATTATATATGTAAATATGTATATAGAAATCGCTTTTAGCGATAAGACCGCCAAAATTCTACATGCTTCTCATTAATGTAATTAATACTGTATTTATGGTTACATAAAGTGTATTTTTTTAAATTATGTAAGTACTTAGCACCTTATTAATAATGTTTATAAAAGATGTGCTGCACAAATTATGATTCATTTCTAGGCAAAGTAGTGTAATATTCAAAAAATTATGACGTGCAATAATATAAGTCTATAAGTATTAGGTATAATTTAAATTACTCACTTGTAATAAATAATCTGAATCTGATTACTTATTCGAACCAGAGTGAGAAGTAACCGCTCCAAACGTTGTTCTGAGCATTATTCTGGCTAAAGGAAAACGGTTAAAAGCTAAATGTTGCAAATAGCTTAGCTCTAAAAGTGCAGGTCACTGACCCGAGGCAACGCACGTGTGGCGCGGAAATTAACGCTATTTCCACTCCAAATCGCATTGTGTGGAGCTTAGATTGCAGAAATTGAAGATATGGCATTACTTGTGTCGGTTTCATCGATAATCTCACTAGGTACTTTACCATGCATTATTGATATCTTCATAACATAATCATAATCATCATATTACATTACCATTACATATATAATTCATTTCTCATTATCTTCTAAAAATTCATTCAGCGTATAGTAAGCTTTTTAAGCAGAAATATTTTTAATTTATTAATGAATACTGCAAAGGACAAGTCACCGTCTCTGATCTCAACCGGAAGGGCATTGTATATCTGAGGGCCTCTATACCAGACACACTGCTCGGATTTCTTCAGCCTATGGGACACCACAGACAGAACGTTTTTATTTTTACTGTTTCGTGTGTTGTAGCAGTGGTCAGAACCAACATGATAACAACTCATAACAAACGATGAATAGCTTATAATTTAGGTGGTCGATATTGGTCGAAATCAATAAGTTGTAATCTGCTGATTAATTCAATATTTTAGATCGTTACAAAGAAATCAATTAATGTATTATACGAACCAAATGAATATTGGAATTATAGGCGAGATCATGTCGGGTTGAATGGGAGAAGATCGTGCTACGAAGAAAGCATATGATAGGGCAATAGAGTGGCCGTCGACCGATGGAACGCCCCAGGTACCGCTGGAAGGACGAGGCCTAGACCTGTGCCGACTGCAGGTCCACGAATGACTGCAGTCGATGCAGAACCGATACGAATGATACATACTTACTTGATTCCCACTTCGGGACTCTGAGCCAGCGGAGTAAGTAACGTTTCGACAATTTTATACACTTCTTTCGTCTAATACCATATCTAATAGTTTCTAGGAACGTACAAATTCATGCAATGCAACCCGTACGGATATTTTCGTCGTGCTGTGATTACTGATGCGTCAGTATGAAATATCCGATTTTGCGCAACAGATGCTATTAAAAATGCTTTCAAAACCAGTTTAGAATTCTTTTTGGAGATCCGATCGCCCACAGGTAAAGATATTATTTTTACTGTGGACGATTCAGTGTCGGACGTTGCTTTTAATCGAAGCTAAACTAAGCCAGTGACGACAGTAGTAAAGTAAAGCATAAATTATTTAAAAACAAAAAAACGACCGCAAACAACATCCTTTTTTGCTGATTAAATTTTGTATAGTCATCACTTCTACAATCAAGACGAATCTAACGACACCTCATATGTTAAAATCCATCAAGCCGTTTAGGCTGCAGGGCGTGCCAAAGAATTAGACATACTCGTATATATACATACACACATACTCGTACAGTCGACAGCAGATCAATGGTAACACTTTTTCTTTTTGACAGCGAAAAACATAACCCTCCTTGCGCAGTAGAAAGGAAAGAGTAGCGCAACGCCATCTATTGAACTCAAAAAAAGCTTGACAGTTGTTTTATATACCTAAACCGCCTCATGAGTGAAAGTGACAATAAGGATACCTGCGGGGTTACTCTCACCTCTTATAGCGATCCAGTTTAGGTTCCTAAACTGACAATTAGCTACAATGACGTCAAACGTCATTGTAGCAAATAGCAATTCGGTTCAGTTTAGGAACTTAAGCTGGATCGCTATAAGAGGTGAAAATATACTTTAGGTTCTCTAGAGTGTAGTGAAATTTTTCCCTTAATGATAAAAAATATTGTTTTTCAAGGCACAGCATCTAAAACTGTCCATTATGCAGGGGTAGTCTGACGGTTTGGAGCCTGGCCAGAGTTTCTAAACGTTACCACCGGGGTGAACATTAGAGGCATGGGGTCCAAAGATAAATGTGAACTGCGCAAACTGAACATTATTTATTCAGGACGAAAGTGTGGCCACGGCGTGTATTTCAGTCGTTTCAGTTACGTTGGAAAAATATGGTTATGTTTTCTATCAAATTGGTAACATTTTTTGGCTGATATTTCCAAATTATAAAGGAAATCACCCGACTCATGAACGCTTTTGGTTAGCAAGTTGACTCAAAGTCAAAGTCAAATTTCTTTATTGCAAGTAAGCACGTTGAGTACATTTTTGCACGTCAATATATTTTTTGGATTTACATTTACACCACTTTGCAAGGAAAAGGTGCCAACGCTGAGGAGAAAAAAAAACTAAAAAGTTGTTCAAATACACACGTAAAGAACAGATCATCAGATATATATTTATAGGTATTTATTTTATTTTGTAAATAGCTTTTTTATTTAAATTGTATATTTGTCAAAATTTTGATATATTAGATTGTTATCCCGTTGACCTAGAATCATTGAATGACATTGAAACATTTCAATGTAGCTTTGCCCCACCTTTGATCACCTACGTGACCATTGAAGCTCATATATCATTTTGTTGGGCACTTATTACAGGTTTCATATTGCATAATCATAATCAGTAGGAGTTGCGAGAGTAGTAGAAAATGATAACAAAGAGTCAAAGACAATGAATAATTCGATTTCTGACTATTTTCTGAATCCTTAATAGCTGTTTTTTCGACTCGCATGTTGTACTAAACTTTAGTTTAAACCAATAGTTTTAATAAAAAACAGAGATATTTTTACATTTATTCGTTACCTTGTTCATCATGCGGTTGATGGTGGGGCAGAATCTGGTATTGTCATTTGGCAAGAAGCTAGGTCTCTTAGCACAAGTAAAAGTGAAATCCGAAAACTAAATTTGAAGTTCTATCACGAAATAATATTTTTTTTGTAATTACACACTTATATGTGCAGTTGACGATGTATGACATAATCAGTTTCGAAAACGCAAAGATAAGTTTGTCCCTAAATCTAGTTTGTCTTTTCGTTAGAGCAAATGTTATGGTGAAGATGCACGGAACCCTCGGTGCGCCAGTCCGACAGCCGGCTTGCACTTGGCCGGTTTTTATACCTACCACTGTCACTTTGAAAACCCCTCAAAATAAAACCGTAGAAAACTAGAAAACTCCAACAATCTTTCCTAAAATGACTCGTAATAACAGTCGAAACGAAAAAACAATGGTTGGAGCGTTATCTAACCCAAAACTAATTCAAAGTTCCGTCATTGTTTGCCGTCGGGGAGCGGTGGTAGTCGTATAAAAAGCATCTTGTCGCCGAACGATATCGAGTTTCTTAAAGCAATTAAGATAAAACCGACGACAAAGGCCTGAAGGAGCTGAGAGCCTCCCTTTTTGCGAGTGTCATGCTGGTAATTTAAGTAGGCTTTCGATCAAAACTGCCCGCATGGTAAGGACTGAGGCGAGTAAGGCTGGAACACATTACAAAGCAGTCGAAAGGCAATGCAGCAACAGTAGTTGCAGTCAAGTAGCTGACGGTTTCTTAATGGGTCCATGGCATTAAAGCCTGAAACATATTTGAAGCAGCGGAAAGGCAACGGCAGGGGCAGGTATTTGTAATGTATGAATATCTATGAAAGATGACATACTGGTACGCAGCCACCACAGACCACTTACCGAATAGACATGAAATCGGTACAAATGACATTGCCACATTCCAATGGAGCTTTGTCCCCTCACCTTCAAAACTACGTGACCATTGAAGCTGTAGTACCTATCATTTTGTTGGGGACTTATTACAGGTTTCATATTGCATAATCATAATCAGTAGGAGTTGCGAGAGTAGTAGAAAATGATAACAAAGACAATGAATAATTCGCTTCGATTTCTTACTATTTTCTGAATTCTTAATTAAGCTGTTTTTTTCGACTCGTTTGATGTACAAAGCTTTATTTTAAACCAAAAATTTTAATAAAAAACCGAGATATTTTTACATTTATTCGTTAACTTCATCATACGGTTGATGGTGGGGCAGAATCTGGCATTGTCATTTGCAAGCGAAAAATCATAAATATAAACGATGAGCGCATAGAGACGAAGCGGGGGACAGGGGTGCCGTATTAAAGAGATGCGTCCATGTCGATAATATAAGGTTACACGTGTCGCGAAGCAATTTTGCGCTTATGTGCGGGCAGACACGGGCGCCCTCCTGTTACATGTCTATGGGGTAAGTGGTCTGTGGCAGCAACGGAGCGTCATGTCAGCGGCAAAACAAGGGAGCTACAATTCTACAACCGTGACGTTCAGTCTGTCATCTCTCTTGTTGTCTCTCTCTCCGCTGCAAATCGGACGCTGACTAAATGAGTCGGCAAGCGAAACGCCGCAAACTGTGTACATATTGTATGCATGCTCCATCTAAAATATATCATGGGAGCCAAACAGTATGATATCTCCATAAACGTAACCTTTGGAGCAGGGTGAGTTGACCACCTCACTTTTTGGAAATAGTCAACTCACCCAAGTGTTGGGTGAAACGACCACTAACTATTTTGAAAGGCGGCATCTCGCCCATAGGTGAGATTTTTGGAGGGTGAGTTTTTTTTTTGTATGTTATGCCTGCTTTATACATCTTTTACAATTCGGTTATTGGAGGGTGAGTTGCTCCTTAAGGGCCTTCCATGAGCCAACCGTATTCATAGTATTCATCCTAATAAACATTTTGTAAATAGATAAGATAAGATAAGATAAATATTCTTTATTGCAAAGTTAAAGGAATAGCTTTTTTAATCAAATTGATTAAATTGGAAGATATTATTTTTTCAAGATTGGCGGCGCTAGTTGGCTCATGGAAGGCCCTTAAACCAAACTATTTGCCTAATGGGTCCACAGCCTAAGAAAGTACGAACTTTTTACTGTGTTTTAAACTTTGACTCTTAACTCATTAACAAGGGAACTAAAGATAGACGGGGAGAGTTTACGTACCATTTAGGAACAGAACGTCGAGTTCTAAGAGTTTTGATTTTAATCTTGACATTTTTCTGTCAAGCGCGGACACTAGAATTCCATCTGCACAGTATTCAGCCTTTCTTGTGTAATAGAAATGACAATGCCAGATTCTGCCCCACCATCAACCGCAAGTTGTACAAGATAACCAATAAATGTAAAAATATCTCCGTTTTTTATTAAAATTATTGGTTTAAAATAAAGTTTTGTTTGCGATTCGAAAATAACAGCTTAATTAAGAATTCAGAAAATAGTAAGAAATCGAAGCGATTTATTCATTGTTTCTGTTATTATTCTATAGGATTTTTTTTTAAATCTGAATAAACTAGCCATTGGACAAAATAAAGAAACCTGATAATGGGTACAATTAAGAAGATCTCATACATGACATCAGGTTTATAAATGAAACAATATTATTATGTATAAACGGATATCGCTCACTTATATTGTTAAAGTCCGCAATTAGACCGACAGTTTCGACCGATTTCGACGGTATTTTTCAAGGTGAGCGCGCCACGCCCGCGTCGCCGGTGACGTTTCTTCACGCCCTTCCGTTTATATATAATCATCATCATCATCAGTCTATTTATATTGCCCCACTGCTCGGGCACAGACCTTCCCTTACATCGCGAGCCCAGTGCTGATTGGCGGATTTCATATGTCTTAGATTTTTTTTTCTTACACGGCATGCAGGTTTCATCACTATGTTTTCCTTCACCATTTGAGAGCATTCGGTAAATGTTTGTAAGTTTTACAAAAAAAAATTCATAAAGTGTATTTAAATTGAAATTAAAATGTCTTATGGAAAATGGATCGTAAATAAGCATTGGCAATTGAAAAAGTATAAGAATTAATCATAATTGTGTCGATTCTGGGGTTTGCAGACAAAGCAAAACTCACTCTTACGGTAGAAAATAATATGAGTGACCGTAATCGTATTATATTTAGCCACGGCAGAATCACACCTAATGTCTCCATAAAACGCCTAACGTAACGCCTCCCCCCAATGAAATATAAACCCTATTTACACCTTAACACCCCACTAAGCGATGCATTATTCTATACAAAATGTCGGCCACGGGACAAAAAGACCCCACTACGGTTAATGGGGAGTCATATAGCGGTGCTCAAACTAAAAGCCCGAATTGTGAGTATTGTGAGGACACCGCCTTTGAATAGCCATTGCTGGTTGGAACGGCCCTTAATGTTACAATGCGTAGGGTTGACAATGAACGAATTAAGCGTCACCATCATCACACGACGAATCTATGATTACGATGTGACGTCACTGACGAAATCATACACGTTTTACAGATAGGTAACCTGATAATTAAAGTTATGTAACTACAATTTACTTTATATTTGAAGAAGAAATGTCGTCTCTCTCTTGTATTGCTGTGCCTAAACAAGGTCCATAAAAAACATTGTAACATTTTAATGTTAAGTATGTGAACATCTGTATTATAACTTATGGAATGCAATAAATATATTGAGTATTGAAATATAAGCCTTGGGTTTTAAAAAGCTAATATTTACAGTTAAGCTTGCTAGGTATTGAAGCGTTCGTTAAGGGACTTAACAACGGGAAAACAGCGGCCAGCTTTCGGTTTTTTCTTGTTTTATTCCAATATAGATTTTCAATGTTACAGTCCAAACAGTTCCTATGAAAATTGGTTGCTATGGCAAAGATTTAGGTTTAACCCTATAATATATATATATCTCCTGACAGCAAATTGATTTATATTTGTAATAATCGTGTATAAGATTATGAAATCATGTATCGCATCTATCAAATCTCAGCGCCAACTTCTTGAAATATCTAGACACTTCGTGAAGTGCTGAATTATACCATCTAGCTACGACATACATTATGTAGAACCAAAACCTTTGCCCTTCTCCTTTCGGAAATCGGGTAAAAATAACCACCGAACAATTTATAATCATTATAGGTAGTAGAGTTTTGAATTCGTGAATTCTTCATAGGTAGCTAATAATTTTCAAGTCAAGCCCCATTGTAAAATGCAAGAATAAAACGTTTGATCCTTGTAAATGAGGTAATTACCTGTAGACTTGCCAAGGACCAAAATTATGCGGTCCAAGTTGATGAGCTCACAAATTCCCCTATTCCCAAAACGAGGGACAATTTTTTTTACCGTAACTTGCCTCTGTTATAATTACTTTCATTTGTTTTTTTTTTAAATTAAATATTTTGTTTAAAACAAAACAGCAGTTGTTTTGTGGGTGATAGGAGTGTGCTGAATTAGTGAGGTCTTGAGTTCGAATCATAATGTGTTTCATATTTACTTATTCGGCACCATGCTGAACTGGGCCAGTTTGGTACTGATGCATGCACCTTAGTTATATAATTCGTTATTTTATATATGTGTAGGTACATTATGTATTTAAATATGCTGTATAGTGTCAAATAAATGTCTATTCATTCATTTAGCTAAAAACTTACAAATAAGAAACCCTAATTTACAATTCAAGGAAAATTCAGGTAACAATTTGTAATAACAAAGATATTAAACTCAGAGATATATAGAAAGAGATTCGCTCCAAAAATCGTCAAAATACTCGATCCTGAAAGCTCGCTAAATGTCCAATTAATTTATTTCCCAGGAAAAGGAATTATTTTTAGAACAGAATTCTTCAGAATTTCGAAACCAATGTAAAACATTAGGCTACAGAATGTTAGTAGTGCTAACATTTTCAACCATTACTTTTGGTGTAAGTCACAAGACATCTTGTGGTACTTAACACTCTGGTTTCATTAAATCTGTGCTTCCTGTGCAAAAAGAGCCTTCCATGAGCCAACTATCGCCGCCAATCTTAAAAAAAATAATATCTTCCAATATAATCAATTTTATTAAAAAAGCTATTTACGAAATGTTTATTACGATAAATACTATTTTTTAAATGCTTATTTATAACGTGATTCAATTTCGGTAAGTTGTAGTTCGCATAATTGCGAAAAACGGCCGTTTTTGTGCATTTGTGAACTACAACTTAGCTTGTCGCAATTATGTCATGTATTGTATATTGAAAAATAGTATTCATCCTAATAATATAACGATTATTAAATAATTAAGACCAAAAATATTGAGTCAACTGTCGCCTATTGTGTATCTGGCAGTGAGAGCAAGCCCATTCCCATTTCTATACTCCATTGCTAGCTTTCATTAGTAATATAAAAATTATTGCCACAGCAACTGAGCAATGGAATGGGTTTCCTGTCACTGTCAGTTCTACAATTAGACCGCTGGTTTTTGGATATGACTGAAGATCGAATCGCTACCGCACGTCACTTAAGTAGATAAGTAAACATCGCGATCAATCAACCGGTTGGCATGCTCATGAATAATACTCGCAGCTATCCTGTTGAGAAAAGTTTTACAAAAGATTTATTCTCGCGCGGCGCACGATCGGAAAATAGCAGCAAAGATTGATTGATCCCGAATAAATATGAATGAATGCCAATATAATAGGTCTTTGTAAAAAAAATGTAAATAAAAATCAAAGTCGATTTCAATGAACGGCTTTGTTTATCCACAGATTGATGGTGAAAGCGAGACTTCAATATGTGAAATTCAAAGCTCTTCAGTTATAAATACATTTCCAATTATCGCTTTAATAATTATTTTCATTATTTCTGATTCATTTAACGTAACATTAAACACAAAACTGCTGGACACAACTAAAATTAAATTAACCTTTTAACCATTTTTTTTGGTAAAAAAACCCAGAGGGAAAGGCAAAGCCAACTACATACAGCCTGGTCTGATGTTAATAGAATGTCTGAATTCTTATAAATACATACATACAAATGTAACCTAACTTAAACCTACGCACAACCCTCCCAAACCCCTAAACGAAATAACTCAACGATCAACGCAATTATCGAGTTATGCAAGGATACCTTGCTAAGAGCACAAAACTTCACAAACACGACTTCTTTGGAGCACTCCAATTAACAGAAACGTTCGCGGACATCTCCTGATTAACTTAACGTGCTCATTAATCACTTAATACCACGGAAACATTTAATTAGATTTTTCACAAAAAAGTAGCTAATATCGTTTCGCGCGCTTTTCCCGCTATTTTGAAAAGTCGAATAGTGCTTTTTGACATGGCGTTGTTGTGAATCCGGTCCGTTATCGATTCTAAATCGCACTGCAATCGATCGATACTTTTATTTTTGTTCCCCCTTGACCCGTATCTCGCAGCCCTTCAAACACAAAGGAGTGGGATTCGATGCCCTTTTCATCTGAACCCGTAAACACGCAACAACAGACCGACGAGCCGTTGGCAAACTCTTTGTACCGCTATCCTTTATCCGGATTAAAGTAGGGTAAATAGAGGTTTAGCTTCTGGGAAGATTATTTGCAAGGACTTAGTTTACTTACACTTCGTTAATAAAAATTCTTACTCTGTTGGGTCAATGACCCGAAGTGGGCCTTGACTTCCGAAAAGAGAAACACATAAAACCAATATGTTGAAAAGCCGACAGAGAATAAGAATAGTACATTGCTCGTAGGATCAGCAAACTGAATCCGAATGTCCGAAACTAGTCACATCTGTCGTAGAACTGATACCGGTTGATGATGATGATTTATGGATTATGTTCAAGTTCATTTATTCGTCAACAAATCACTTTGTGTTCGAAATTAAGTATAAATTAAAAATAAATTAAAAGCTAATTACAACAACAACAAAAAAAAATATTATAAGGAAGCGAAATAAATAGTTTGTGGCTTTTCGCGAATTTCATTATCATAGCCTTAACTCACTCTAAACACTTCACGATATATCTAGACACTTCATGAAAATATTAATTACAGCATCTGGCTACGACATATACCTACATACAACTGTCAGAATTCTAAGAAATTTGACAGTTGTAGCTTACGCTAAGTTCGTGTTCATGAGTATTTATGAATCTCGACCGGCCACAATTTATTTTTTCATACAACTGCACCAGAATTTAATATAAAAGCTCCAATATAACCGAAGAAATTAAATAGCATTAAAGCGTGGTTGGTATATCTACGAGGCAGATTATAATGCTTTATGTAACGCAAGGCATAAATTGGGCGGCACACCTGCGTTTATTAATTTAAAATATAACTTTGCACGTATAGTATGTTACTGTATGAGCAGGTTTGGTGCTAAATTTAAGTCTCTCTATAGGGGATTGTCTTGGTATTTTAAGCCTCGCTCTTAATGTTAATATTACTACTCTATGGTACTTCATTTTAAAAAGTTAAAATGTTTTTTTCTAAAGATGATTAACAGTTGACTAAATTATTATTATTGTATAAATCAATTCCCGTGATTATGCTGAGGATACACCTGAATTTATGTTTCCGATATTCAACTTGTGGTTCATGAAATGAAAGAAATTGTGAATGTCCATACATTTTTATATCTGTTGATCGATTTATTTTTACTTTTTTTTCAAAAAGTACACTCTATGACTTTTTGAGTAAAAATTCAAATAAATTTTAGAGCAAAGTCATTCAGTTACCGATACCACCGATACTGAGCACCCTCTATTAATTTTTTTACCTATACAGAGTGGATTTGAATTCATTCGACAAAATTAAATGAATGGTTAGGCTTGTGACATACAATAATTCTGCACAGCGTGCAGAAATTAAACAATTTGGGGAAAAATAAAAAATAAATATTCACCAATAAATTCAACTGTCAAAAAAATTATTAATTTGATATTATTTATTTATTTACAAAAACAAACTATTATTTGATGTCATTTTGATGTGCATCGTTACTGTTTTTGGAGTTGTTTTTTTAATTTTAAGATATATTTTATAACGATTTCTTTCACTGGAATTTGACCTAGAAATGACCTTAGGGTCATTGTGTGACTTGTGACGTACCTACTTAGTTATTTTTTTTGGATTTAGTAAAAAAAACCTGACCAATTTAATATTTATCATGAGTACCTACCTACAACATCCAGTTTCAATTTGTCTAATGAATTCAAGGACAGCCTGTATTTATTTCCACTACAGCCTGTATGTATGTAGGTGCTTTGTGTCCAAAGAATAATATAGTAAGGGCTACAATTTTATGTCCTCAATCCCATTTCACATACCTTAATTCGAATGTCATTCAAAAATATCGGTTTTATAAAGGGGAATGTGCGGAAGCGGCCAAATGGTATCGTTCTATTGTCGCGGGATCCCATCGTATTCAATGGGATACATCGCGTATGATTGACAAGGGTGCATTAGGGAGGGCGATATTTATTGGAAAACAATCGATACTTACACAAATCGATTCCAATCAAAGGTATTATTAAGATACCTTTGAATGTAATTGATTTGCGTGATATAAGATAAAACGAAGATTAAGTTTTCGGAAAATAGGAAGTCGGTAGATATTTTTTCAGTATCCCGATCTGCATAGCTTCTTCAATATAAATATAGGTTATAAAATCACAACATTGTGTGATTTTTTATTAACGTGACACAACGTCTATAGTGGCAAGTCTAGGTCTCTTTTAATCAGAATAGAGATAATATAAAACACAGTAATAATGTCATTACCGGTTTATTTATTTTGACCTGCCACAATAAATATTTGACTCGAATATTGGCTCGATCTAAAAATCGATTATTTACCACAAAAACGAAATCGATTTTTGTTAATCGATATAAATCGTCATCCCTAACTCGCGTTTTCACGCTCAAGTTGTTTCGATCATGTTTTTACACCTGTGTCACTCTGTATACCGTCGACCTATGAAAATGTTGAACAGTTTGTCCTCTGAAATATAACTGAAATATTACGATGTGCGGTTTGAAAGACGTTGTTATGGTGTGAGAAATGGGTCCTAACGAAACCCCTTTCAGTTATAAGATAAATATTCTTTATTGCAAATAAAGGAATTGCACAAAATAAATATGCTAATACAGTTAGTATCACAATTGGCGGTCTTATCGCTTAAAGCGAATGAATAGGTACCTAGCTTGTTGAGCAATAATTAAATACCTATCAATACCTAACTGGTACTTAAATACAAAGAAGTAATAATTAACATACTACTTATATAGAAAATAAAACTGTCATACACCAATTTACATTTACAAAAATTAGACATACAAATTGTAGCGTTTAAGTAAGTAAGATAGCTATGCTTAGTGATAAGGATACTCCACGTAAAGTTCAAGAAACTAATGTCTCAAAACTGTTTCAAACTACCCAATGGCGCATCAGCAAACTGTCCGCGGCCATATTGATTCGTCGCGAGGCAGTGCCGCGATAAATTCGCCCTGACGTGACGCGAAAAACTTAATTTTCCCGGGGTCGCAGCCCCGTCGATATTCCCAGGAATTCCCGGGCCTTATTGCCGGTCGAACGGATACGTAGTTTGCGTGCACCTTTAAATTATCTGCTCTAGGAATTGGGGATTATTTTGTTTTGTCACGAATAGTTCAGAGATAGACTTGCTAAGGTAGCATAATATTGTGATTTCATTCACTCCAACGATTCATCAGTCTGGACTTGCCCGTATTCGTTTTGCAGGCGATCCAAATGCGACTCGACTTTTGGTACCAAATTAAGCAATCGAATTTAGGAATCGAGACGTTTTCAATTAGACATTGAAGCTTCCTTCTTTATAGAACTCTGTAATAATATGTATATCAATAAGTTTTTATGAGCAAGCCTGACGCTGTGTTTTCAAATATTAAATATTAGTAGTTTTAGTTAGTAGGTATTTTCGTCATCGTGCAAATACCTTCGCGTCTGGGAATCGAACCAAGAAACACAGAAGGCAGACATTTAAAGTCAAGGGCTAGATTCTAGCGCTAAAGAAAAAAGATAGAAAGAAAATACATTTATTCTGGCACATATACAAATATTTCAAAAGCTCCTCAGGTAATATAATATTGATGCGCAGCGCCGGAAGGGGTCAACTGCCTCAGCATAATGCCAGAGCCACGCGGTACATGGCTGCGGCGCTGATTTTCAGACAGAAGTGCTAATTTTAAGACTTAGTGCGAAATAGAATGGTTATCTCGAAATAAAATATTTTCGTTGACCTGTCTACCGTACCCTAAAATAATATTTTCGCAACCATTCAATTTGATCATAAATCGAAAAATCCATGTAATCTCTCAGAATCGTCTATTATTCAATCAGATTTTGCCAATTCAATTAAAATCCGAATCCATCTACAGTTCAAACAATCAAAAAATCAACCATTTACAAAATCCATTACGCAAAAATATTACGTTCCAACACGAACTACCAATTCGTCCCGAAACACCCTTCGGTGTTCAAAAGGTCCTCTTAAGAATCGGGCAAAATTCATCACTGACAAAAGTCGATTTCTTAATAATTTCGCTTATTCATAATATCCGTAATAAGTCGTTCGCGAAGAATTCTGAAAAATGAAAGAATGAAATTCCCAACGATCCTCTGAGCGGTGGAAAAACCAATTTAAAGTTACGAGGCTGTTTACCGAAACTCCCTTTTTTCACAGATATCACTTCGACGAATATAATTAACCGTACTGGCTTCCCGGAGACGACTCTATCGACAGTGCGATATTTATTGTACTTAAATTGTGTAACTTAAATAAAACGCAACTCCCTGGGGTGATTATATTTGATCCACAGACAACAATCTCTAAAGACACCGTTTTTTAGTAGTTGCTTTACCGCGGCAGGATAATTTGCCCTCAATAGTACCATTGAATCGTAGAGATGAATTTAAAAAAAACGGCCAAATGCGAGACGGACTCGCGCACCGAAGATTCCGTGCAACGCAACTTACTTAACCCCGTAACTTTCCTCTAACGAAAAGATAAACTAGATTTAGAGACCAACTTATCTTTGCCATTATCAAAATATTATGTCCATACATCGACATACTCCTGATTAGTTGATCATCTGCAAATATAAGTTTGTAATAAGAGAGACAGACGGACAACAAAGTGATCGTATAAGGGATCCTTTTTTTCATTTTGAGGCACGGAACCCTAAAAATAATCAGTTTTTTTAATTACTTATTTTTTTTACCTCGAAAGCATGAAAAACGATAGTACCTAAATCAATAGACGTAGGTAGGTACCTATCGAAAATCACGCGCTTCGCCTTGTGCCTCGTCACATGCTCATCGGGACATGATCTGGTGAGTGTCCTTTTCGATCTTAGAATGGTCCAAAATTAAAGTCCACGACTACTTATACTTACATTAACAGAGAAAAATTTGTGAAAAACTACTTAATTTTTTGATTTTGCTATTTGTTTTTTATAACTAGTTTGATGGGTTATTGTTTACTCTGACTGACAAAACCGTAGTTGTTTTAGCTAGAAATCAACAGCTAAGTAATTTTGCTGCTTCAGCCCTGTTTTTTTCAACACAGCATACAGGCTATCCTAAATATTAAATTGATTGGTAAGGTTTTTTAGTAAATCTAAACTGCAAAAAATGAACTAATTACGTTACAAATCACACAACGACCTTAGAAATGACCATCAGGTCAAATTTTAGTGAAAGAAATCGTTGCAAAAAATTAAAAATACCTTTAAATGTAAAACTCCAAAGCACAGTAACGATGCACATCAAATTAATATTTGTTTGATAGTTGAATTTTTTGTAAATATTTCTTTTTTTTATCGTAAATCTTACTTAAACTCTGTGCAGACTTATAAGATAAGATAAGATAAATATTCTTTATTGCAAAGTAAAAGGAATTACACAAAAGAAATATGCTAATACAGTTAGTATCACAATTGACGGTCTTATCGCTTAAAGCGATCTCTTCCAGACAACCTTTGTTTACAGAATTCAGCGGATGAATAGGTAGCTTGTTGAGCAATAATTAAATATATATCGATACCTAACTGGTACCTACTTGAATACAACGAAGTAACAATTTACATGCTACTTAAACAATAATGTAATTAGATACATAATAAATAGATATATAAAAATATACTTACACTAATTATACAATATATATATATATATATACAATAATTATAATAACATATATGTTATTGTATGTCTTAAGCCTAATCATCCATTTAATTTTGTCGAATGAATTCAAGGCCACCCTGTATATATCGCTAATCATATGCTTTACTCTGAGTTAAACTGTATACCTAGGTACCTAAAGAACAAAATAGTAAACACATTAATTGGTTAACCAAAGGAACCCAGTCGAACTAAAATAGCGAAGGTAAGCGGCCAGAAGACCGCCCCCCGCTCAAGATACCTAATTACAAAAGTTCTCGCGATAGCCGCTTACAAAGTATTGAAAAATGAACGCAGATATTCGATCTTTGCTTAAGAACAAAGTAATTTCAACTCCGATAGCGTTCGCCGGTGGCGCAGATTAAAAATAAAAGATGTGAGTGTAGCTTTAAACTAGAGTTAAGATAAGCCAAGTTAAAGTGTTGCAGCCACAGCGAGTTATGGTAAGTTAAATGAAACTTCGCGATGTTATACAGGGTGTATCGGTAATTCACCAATCTGTTCTGGACCCGCTTTGTGGGTTATGACCCGACCTCCCTCGAAGGCCTGTGCCACAATAGAATGTTAATAAATATATATTCATATGCCATATAATATTTTATTAATTGAAATGGGCCTGGACCTCTGTCGCCGAAACGATGGTCGGTGGTGTAACTGCGTTCTAATATGGAGACCCTGGACGGGTAGAAGAAGCGTGGGCAGACCACCGTGCACCGGCCAGATCTGACGACATCAAGAGGATTGCTGGTTCGGTGTGGACCAGACAACCTTGGAATCGGGCCACTTGGAGGATTCATGGAGAGGCATATGGCCAGGAGTGGGCTGCGGTATGCTGAGGAAGAAGAACAAGCTAATATTTTTTTTAATTTACATCAGTAAGGCTTAACACATACACCTGCAGCCAGTTTCACCACATGCCTCGCCCCCTTTTCTCCAGTCGTTAACGTCCAGTAGGTAGCGATCTGCGGCAGGTGCAGGTGAATTCTCAATGAAATGGTGGCACCATCCATTAGAAGAAAAAGTGGCAAAAAACTGTCAGCAGCACATTTTTAAAATATTTTTTTTTGAAAAAATACAATTACATATTTTAATTAATGGTAAGTACCTAAATCTTATTATTATATATAAACGGATATCACTCACTTATATTGTTGAAGTCGGCAATTAGACCGACAGTTTCGACCGCGTCGCCGTTGACGTAGTACGCGAATGTAGTGCGCGAAGAAACGTCAACGGCGACGCGGGCGTGGCGCGCTCACCTTGAAAAATACCGTCGAAATCGGTCGAAACTGTCAGACTAATTGCCGACTTCAACAATAGAAGTGAGTGATATCCGTTTATATATAATAATTTGTAGTAATGGCTCACTATAGTTTTAATTCTAAAAAATACGTAAATCTTATTATAATACCTAATCTGGCAGTTGTAAAACAAGTGGTGATCATTTGCCGATACTATTTAGCTTTCTATACAATTCCATTTACACCCTGTATATGAAAACTAGGTTGAAAGTTAAACTATCCTATACAAATAGGAGTTGTTGTTCAGGTAGTTTTCTTTTTCACTTTGCAGTTTTTCATGTCCGCTTTTCTATACTACTATTTACTAAGTAGGTCGACTTATCAACCAAGACAAAACCATTGCAATCAATGCCGTATGCAAGTCCTCTGTGAGTGTGAAGCGCTCATTCACAGCAGAAGCCGAGCCTTGGGTGGACACATAATGCCACCTGAGGATATTAAGACTCTCTCACCCAAGTGCATTGTACGGTTCCTGAGGAACGTTGGCTTTGGAAGCGAGATATAAGAACTCGGTGCGCGGCCACAATACACCTTTGAGGTCGCAGTGACCCTTGGGCGTGTACCAACGCCGTGATATCAAATAATAATAATAACACACCGGTGTTGCTCTCAGTTGTCTTTCTGACGACCATGTTGAGGGCCTATCTAGTGAGGGGCGAGTCACCGCCTGCCAATTTTTTCATAACTTCGAGACAATGTGATCATGGCAGGTGTCCGACGTCTCGCTCTATAGACCAGACTGACTGACCCACCAACACCCCAAACCAATAGCCCCAATTAAGTTGTAATTTCCAATCACTGCAATAGTTTATGCACCTGCCGGGGTCTGTCATTGAGTGCAGTCAGATGCGCTCAGAGACGGGTCCCGCTAGGTGCATCACATATCCCTTCAAATTAAAGTTCTCTAAGGGGCCTCTACGCGTTGGACCTATGTCTCCGTGAAAGCCTTTCAAAGGACCGGGTTTTCTTAAACCCGTGAAACCTAGAGACATACATAATAATAATAAATCAACGCCGTATTGTCATTGCGTAGAGTGCACGTATGTTAATTGTAGTGATAGTGGTTTATTTTATTGGTATTGTCAATTTGTCAAAGACTAATTAATATGGTATTGTTAATTTGCTTGTCGTCATATATGTTATTATTTGTGGTGAGGAATGCATAAATGATTAGATCAGACTAAATAGATGATTAGAACTCCCCATTTACTCTCTATATTTTGATTGGGTAGTTAATTAATGTGATTATGTATTAATGAATTTTAAAATTCGGGATTGAATAGAATAACAACAAATTATAAAAATACAATGTTAAGAGCCTCAAATGCCCAGTGTTAGAAAACTTTTAAAGGTGCCATCAGACTATATAAAGTATAGTTTTATTATTATGTCTAATCATTATAACATTGTCAATTAAGTGTTATTTTAATAGAATCACAATAATTATGTTTATTAAAGATTTTTACGAATCTATTGGCTAGCCTGTTAGGAATGTATTATTTTTTGGATGTAGAATAAAATTTTATTTTATCTTATAATCGCGAAAACCTTAAAGAAATATCAACAAGAAACGCTTTAATCTTTAAAGAAAATTGGCAAACCTTGAAAGCAATCTAACTGAATCACTTGAATCCCATATAATCCCATTATCCCACTTTTAATATTATAAACGCGAAAGTTTGTATGTATGGATGGATGTTTGTTGTTCTTTCAGCTTGAAATATCAGAAATCGCTATGATCTGCTCCCTTTAATCTTTAAAGGAAATTGGCAAACCCTAAAAGCAATCTAAATGCAATGTGTTTCACTGCGAACACCATTACACATCGATTCTATCAATAGGCAAACGTGTTTCTTACGTGTTTTTCCAATAACAAAAGTCCGGGGCACGTAATAATGTCGTTTTCACGAAAACAGACAGAAAGGGTCGGTCTAAGGCATGGAGCATGGAATAAGAGAGGAGGCCGTGAGGCCAAGATTCACATAATTTTGAACGCGGCGAACTTAGTGCTCGCTGTCACAACTGTCCAATTTTATAGACTGATTTATAGAATGATATAGCTAGCGCCTACTAAGATTGCGCTGAAAATTATCTCTGTAACTGGGCCCTAAAATGTCATGGATGAGTCATACAAGACTACAGGACAATTAAAGCTTTGTTCTGAATGCAGGCTTTTTGGTTGATTATCGCCGATTGTTTTTGACGTTGACATTTACCGATTCACAACCTCTGATTGGATTGCCAATGCAAAAAATTGGAATGCCAAAAAGAGTAGGTATGTGAATCTGTATGCTGCTAGCGTAAACATTGCAGTGATAAATCGCGGTGTTGTATGTAGTTGTGAATGCAGCTTCATGACGAACTTTAAATAATCTCACAAAATTCAGGCAAATCGATAAATTGGACCCGTTGAAAATTGTATAAAAATATAAATACAGTCGTATGAAAATACGCAAATAAAATGTTGTGTTATTTCATCTACTAGCTACAAGTAATTTAAATAACTGTTTTACTGCTATGCCATCTATAGTGAAGCAGCATTATTTTTAAAGAGTCGCGCCTTCGGATGAATCTCTTCCCTGACTCCGCAAAACTATTTCTTTCAAAACTACTTTCTCGTGTGGTTTATATAGTGACCAAACATATTATCAGAGTTATTAAGGTGGCCCAACGACTGTTGCCGAATGACAACAACTGAGACCAACTTAAGGTGCTTTCCGAGACATGTAGAGGCTCAGATGAAATTGTCACTAGAGGTCACGCATCCTGACCTCGCCCAACGTTGCTTAACTTGTACGTTCGTTTTCAACGTGTACTCGCAACTGAACTACGAGCCCATCAACCGCAACAATAACTACTGTGCATCGTTTATTAAAGAAAGTTACCTAATAGTAGCTCCTACCCTATCCCATGCTCCGTGGTCGGGGGGAAACAGCCAAGTCACGGACGGGACTCACAATCCACGCTCAGACCTCGCCAGGGTAACCCAGATGGGCGGTTTAAGCCGGATAATCCTGTATTTAAAAGTGTAGGTGATGTCCCCAATAACCTGACACACCTTCCAGGTATTGCGAACAAACAGACGGACATGAGGGATTTTTCTTTAATACATTTCCATTTTCACGAGAAATCTGACCCTACCGGATTTTTTTTCACAGCACATGTAATATTATTGATATATATTTTTTACAGTGATCAATCAAAAGATCCTGATCTCACAGAATTTCCTAAATAAGCAAAAAATGTAGTATATTTATCTTCTAATAAATATAAAATGGTCTTACAGCGATATCAGTGAAATTATAACATTTGCGAATGAAAGACGACGATTTATAGGAGTTAGTACTTTAAAACTCTTTTTCTAATTTTTAAATTAAATAATTACTGGTGGTGGTCTGAGTCTGCGCAGAATAGAGATGAGTGGAAGGTTTGGGGGGAGGCCTTTGCCCAGCAGTGGGACATTGCAGGCTATTAAAAAAAATTACTTATATCAAATATATAAACTTAATGTAAAAAAAAAATTACCAATGTTTCTACTTCACTAATAGAGTTCTCAACCACTCCACCTAAGCTAAAAGCTAGTTTAGGGATTTAAGAAGTTTCTATTTGTCCAATATTTCAGTAAAACCCTGGCAACCCTGCCGCTTCGTTGGCTGGTTGTTAGCTTCCTAACAAGTCCTCTGAAAATAGACTGTCGTGTCTACTCATGAAGCAATGAACCGACGATGGAGTTAGCTTTATTTACATCGCAGACTTCGCTCTTACATGATATGGTAGTTAATTCTGTAGCAGCCACTAAATCGAATTCTAATCCTAAACTGTCACTGTCGTCCATAATATGCTACACAAGAGCGAGCAGGACACCTAGCTTAGCTAGAGCTAGACTAATATGGATATTAGCACGCAAACTGGAATCGCTAAGATTTTTTCGCGTCTCTGCCACTCACTTGTTTTTACCCGACTGCGCAAGAAGGAGGGTTATGTTTTTCGAGTCTATGTATGTGAGTATGTGTGTGTGTATGTCTAATTCTTCGGCACGCCCTGCAGCCTAAACGGATTGATGGATTTTAATGTTGTCTTGATTGTAGATAGGCTATATTTTTTTTTGAAAAGGGGTTAATGTTTTGCAGACAATGATACAGCATTGATTACTATAATATAGTATACTTTATGCTATCTCCATGGAGCGCGGCGATATTTTTTTCTTCATGTGTCTACTGAAGTCACCACTTGATTTCGGCGCTCTCATTTTGCCCCCTTTTGTTTTGGTCCTTGAAATGTAAGACTTTGAGGGACAAATACTTCAATTAGAATTCAGATATTTTAATTTGAAGTAGGCAGGCATAAATATGTACGGTGTAAGGGCCAGCGTACAACAGAACGGCGCCGGCGGACGACGCCTTGTACCGCGCCAGTGGACGGCGCCGTCCGCCGGCACGTATGTTGTTCGCCTGTGACCGGCGCCGTCCGACATCGTGCACCGGTAGACGGTGCCGGCAGATGCCGTGACACGCCGCGCCATGTGACGTCACGGCGCCGCGCCGTGACGTTGTACGCCGGCCCTAAGGTAGTTGTCCTACCGCCGCCGGCGAGTAACTCTCGGCTAGAAACGTACAGTCGACACTAGATCAATGGTAACACTTTTTACTTTTGACAGTTCTTATTATTTGCGTCATAAGACTTGAAATCGTACTGCAAGTGTTACCATTGATCTGCTGTCGATTGTACAAAAGATAGTACAGCTAACAGCAGATCAAGTGTAACACTTTGGACCATTCTTATTTTCAGCGTCGTAAGATTTAAAATCGTACTGCAAGTGTTACCATTGATCTGCTGTTGTGCGTACATTCCGTGTAAACAGAAACAGAAGAGGCGCAAAAAAATCACCTTTTGATTATTATTTATGATCTATGACACTCCCGTAATCACAACGATTGAAGGCGATAGAGGCGAGTGAATAATAATGTGAATTAAGTAACGAATGACTTTAGTAATACTATATTTATTAAATAATTAATCATTTTTTTTTTTTTTTTTTTCTCAAGTTTTTGTTGAGGCTTTTGGGTCCATTATGTCCCATGCCAGCCTCATAGGAGCACACATCGATTCGCGCTCAGCCTGCTGTCGTGAGACAGCGCTTACCGAGTGCGTACAGTCCTCTTGCAATCTCTGACGTGGGGTTACTCAGTATAATGTTGACTTGGCCATTGCGCCCTGCCTCGTCTCCCAGTAAGCGCCGTCTCAGGGCCGCCGCCCGGCCACACTCCACCAACAAGTGATACACATCGTCCACCTGGTTGCATGTACTACACAAAGGTGTCTCCGCTCTGCCCATTAGATGGTAAAACTTGTTTGATGGAATATGACCGGATCTCAGCCGGAAGGCCATCACTAGTGTGCTCCTAGGACACTCGACATTCTCAAACCATGGCTTTCGTGGTGGACGGCTTTGTATGGCTTTATACCATATACCCTTTGCTACAGAGCTCACCTCAAAATGTTTATCCCACAATTCTGTGCACATCACTCTAGCGAGTGGTATGAGCTCTGCAGCAGTAGGTTTACATACCACTTCCGTTCCACAAGTAGTGGCTTCGCTAGCCAGCCTATCTGCCTTCTCATTGCCTGCAACTCCGATGTGTGATGGGATCCACTGTAGTTTAATCGTTACATCCTTGGAGTGCAAGGCCGAGATAAGCTTCAAGGCCTCATAGGCTATCGGCATGCCTCGGTCGCCCGAGGCACAGCGAGCCAGGTGTTGGAGCGCACTTCTCGAATCCGTCAATATCACAACTTTGTCGACCGTTAAAGAACTAACATACGATAAAGCTTCAGTCAGAGCTGTCAACTCTGCTCTCATTATACATATGTCTTTGCTACCTAATTGAAGTTGCATGGAAACATTTTGTTGCGGATCGAAAAATGCAGCTCCAACACCATCAGCCGACTTAGAGCCGTCACTAAAAACACAATAGTATCCTACATAACTATCAACAAACATATTCGACACTAGTTGTCTCATACTAGACACATTCAGTCTTCGTTTGGGCATGTTCAGGTCGCTTACACACTCGCGAATACACGTCTTGACGTCAATAGAAGACACCCATGTGCCCACCGTATACATTTCCAACATAACTCTTTCGTAAATATTTTTATCTTTTAATGTGTTGTGAGCGTCGATCAACATGGGCAGTCTCTTATTGCGCCAATATCCAGTGCGGCTAAGCTGAGCCAGCTCGTCTAGTAGGATGATGGTGCGACTGTTGGTGAGCGAAGCCGCCCTCAGCCAGTATCTGCACGCTAGCCAATGCCTTCGAACAGACAGGGGCGGAAGGCAGAGTTCGCTCTCCATTACATGAATAGGGGAGGTTCGGATAAACCCACCACAGATACGTAAGGCCTTGTTCTGGAGTAAATTTAATTTATTAAGATGACTCTTCGCACAGCTACCATACAGAAAGCTACCATAGTCAATACGACTTCTTATTAAGGAAATATAAAGCCTACGTAGATGTTTTGGGTGTACACCCCATGAGCCTCCCGCTAGCACCTTTAATATATTGAGATATTTGTATGCTTTTTCACAAATTTCATTTATATGAGCATTCCACAGTAACTTGGGATCCAACCATAGACCTAGATATTTAATCTTATACATATTTGGTAGCGTTTTGTTGTATATATCGATATGAAAATTCATTGCTCTTCTTTTTCTACCAAACACACATACATTACTTTTTGTTTCAGACACAGTTAAACCGATTTCTTCCAACAATTTTACTAGTATATTAATCGCTTCTTGAAAGTTGCTGTTAACCTGACTAAGATTTCTAACGTTGTCCATATTTTTATACAAGATAAAATCATCCGCATATTGAGATACTACAACATCGGTTACCGATTTGCAAATGTCCATGGTCACAATATTAAACAGTAATGGCGAAAGTGGATCTCCCTGCGCCAATCCTCTGTTTGTGTGCCTAGCAAAAACCATTTTGTCATGGGTCTGTATCTGAAGTTGTCTGTCTGATAAAAAGTTCCAAAGATAGGTACAAATTCCCTTACCCGCTCCAATCTTTACCAACTTGGCTATCAAGGCATTGACATTAACATTATTATAGGCTCCATCTATATCAATAAAACACGCCAACGTTGGAAGATTTTTCGAGAATCCGATATGAATCTGGGTTACCAATCTAGAAAGATTATCTAGACTTGAATGCGCTCTCCGAAATCCAACCGTAGAAGAGGATAACAGCTGCTTACTTTCCACGTACCACTCAAGCCTTTTCATAAGAATACCATGAAAAAGTTTGCATGGGCATGACATTAAAGAAATCGGTCTTAGAGATGACAACAGACTAAGATCGCGTCCTGGTTTAGGGATCGGTAAAACTATGACTTGGCGCCACTGACTGGGAACCACGCCTGTTTGTAATATTAAATTGTATATGCTTACCAAATACTGCTTAGCAGGCTTGGGTAAATAATAAAGCATGGAATACGAAACATCATCTGCACCTGGAGCGGTATCTTTACGTTTTATGGAATTTTCGAGCTCCGCTAGCGTAATTTTTCTCTCTATGATACTTTCAGGGACGTCACGAAACTGAGGCACGGGTTCCGCAACTGTATCAGGAGTTAGGCTGTAAAGTAAATGTTTAGCTATTAACGGTTCCACACTTAAACTTGAAGACTTATTTCCTTTCATCCATCTCATTTTCCTCCACATTTCCGCAGATGATGTTTCGTTTTCGATACTTGAGCAAAATTCCCTCCATCCTTTGTAACGTGCCGACCTTATAAGCTTGCGTGCTAAAGATATTTTATTTGTATAAGCAATATAATTGTCTGGAGTTGGATTCCGTCTCAAATTAGAAAGAGCTCTGCGTCTTTCTGCTATTGCTCTAGAAATATTTGAATTCCAGTAGGGTTTAGTCACAAATTTTGAATTGGGGTCTTGACATATCTTAATCCATGGGATGGTTTCTTCTGCTACAGAATTTATCTTACATATAAGTGTATCATATGCCGTTTGGACTTCGGAATCCAGACCCACTTGCAATTCTACAAAAGTGTCATTTAATTTGATTTTATAGTCATTCCAACGTGCCTCTTTTAAATTACGTCTCTTAAAGTATGCGCCTGAGCTCTGATATCCGTAAGTCATTTTGATTACTAAGTGGTCACTTCCTAAGGACTCATTAGTAACTTTCCAGTCAAAACTGACGGAGCAATCCACTGACACAAAAGAAATATCCGGTGATGATTGTCGAAGCGTTCCATTGCTCATCTGTATCCTAGTCGCATTCCCGTTATTCAAGCATATGAAGTCATTTTCAAACATAGAGTTATAAACTAGAGTACCTCTATTGTCTGTCTTATAGGACCATAACACATGATGAGCATTGAAATCTCCAATTATAATGGTTTCGGAATTAAATAGACTAAAAATATAATCCCAATCGGATTGACGCGTAGAGCATGTAGGAGGACAGTAAAGAAATACAATATTTTTAAGCCCAGAAGCATTAAGAATTTTCATAATCAATATTTGTATGTTTGGATTCGGAGAGCTACAACTAACTTGAATTATTTTAACTGACCGGTGTGCAAGAATACAAATACCTCCATAATTGTCGTCTCTATCATCCCTAAAAATATTATAATTGTTTATTCTAAGAGCACTTTCTGGGTCGAGCCAAGTTTCACTAATAAAAGCTAAGTGTATTTTTTCCTGATTCATTAAAGTCTCTAGATCATGGAGCTTATCTCTAATACTTCGCGAATTCCATTGAAATAAGCTTAAAGATTTTTTCTTTTTTGTTCTATCCATTAAATTTAATGTTCAAAATATCTAACAGCATATTTGTATTAATATATCTCCCTAAAAATACCAGCAATTCATCTACCACACACTTAATAGCCATACCTAGTTTGCTTTTAAAATCGTTAGATGAAAATATAATATCCTTCATTTTTTCAAGAAATTTTTTAATATTAAACCTCCTCTCCTTGTTCTTGCTCCTCGTTGGTTCTTCATATGACCCTAACTGTTCTTCATCACTAGAAAATGGTATCTCATCTTCCATTCTTGTTTTCTTAGTTTTTTTCTGATTTTTCCCGCTCTTTCTCTGCTTCGATTTCTCTTTGTCCGTATCAGATTCCGATCCTCTACTCTCGTTGTGAATCTCTCGTCGATTAGAAGTGCTGGGTCTAAGTACCACTTCCGCATATGATCTTCTTTCCGTATTGGCTGTAGATATGGGCTTAGTGTAATTTATTATGGGAGACCCAGTTTTAGTAAAAGTTTTATTTTCTGCCTCTAATTGTTTTTTCTCTTCAATAATAAGCAATGCACCTTTATATGTACAGTTGTGTAGAGACATTATTTCGCGAACTTTCTTTTCTCTCTCGAAAGCTGGACATTTACTTTTAACCATCGACATGTGATTACCTTTGCAATTGACACATTTAAACTTCTGTATCTCGCAATTTTCATGCTCATCTCCACATTTTGGACATACTGGTTTTTTGGATGGACAGAAATTTTTGACGTGTCCGTACTTCCAACAATTAGAGCACTGAGTCACAGGAAACGTGAAAGGCTCCACTTTCATCCTCGAGCCGTATGCGTACACATACGGGGGTAAAACGGAACCTCTAAAGCAGAGACGAACTGTTTCACTCGCGACCCATTTTCCATCTTTATCTTTTTTCAGAAGGCGCTTTAACTGAATTATTTCTTTATCACTCTCTAAAGCCTCTTTTATGTCTTCATCGCTCAACTCCAAGTCAATCTCTTTTATTAATCCATAGGAATAAATGACATCTCCCGAATTCCTACAAATCCAACCCTTCGTCTTGAAATTTTCACAGGTAATGCATTTTTCCGCAGACGTAGTGCTTTTAAAACGAATGAATATTTTAAAAGGGCTTTTATAGATTACTCTCATCACGTCTGTAATATCCTCATTCTTTAACATTTTTGCAAACCCTATTTGTTTTGGCAGTACCTCTTTGGAAGTGACCGTTACTTCCACAAATTGTTCGGTGCGAGTTCCCGATAGTGCTGTACGTTTATACTTTTTTGCTCTCTTCTCGACAGTGGTAAACCCTTGGGTCTCTTCTTTTTCTGTACTGTCTTCTCGCTGCCTCTTGTTAGTCACATTTGCCAACTCCTCTAGCTCCTCCCCTTTTCCCGAATTAATATCGTCATTGTCCCACTCCAACTCAGACACATTATTGACGTAGTGTTGACTATCCGTACCTCGGCCCGTCCCTCCATCGTCCAATTCATTATCACTTTCCATCACAACACAAAATAAACAAACGCTTTTTTTTTTTTGTTGTTGAGGGTAGTTCCAAAAACTTTGTAAGAGAATCCCAGATTTAATCACAATTATCACGAAGATATTATATCTTCCACTTTGTATACACTAATTACACTTTGTAAAACGTTTTTATTGAGTTTTAGAACGCATAAATCTCGCGATTCTATTTTTAAAACATTTTTCAATGGTGGAGCACAAATTTTCGATGTTAACCGCTTGACCACCCACCGCGAAAAAGTAATTAATCATATGAATTGACATTGTATCGTTATGGAAATATTTAACTGTTAAGATGCAATTCATCATCAGTCAATTTATATTGCCCCACTGCTCGGGCACAGACCTTCCCTTACATTGAGGGAGCTGGGGCCATGATCCACCATGCGAGCCCAGTGCGGATTGGCGGATTTCACATGCCTTAGATTTTTTCTTCTACGGCATGCAGGTTTCATCACGATGTTTTTCCTTCACCGTTTTGAGAGCACTCGGTAAATGTACCTACGTAAGTTTTTCCGTCGAAAAAACCGAGGATAACTCATTGGTACATGGCTGCCCTGGCTGGGAATCGAACCTAGGACCTCCGTATCGCAAGTCCATTGACCCAACCACTGAGCCACCGAGCTCCGAAAATGCAATTGTAATTGAATAAATAAATAAGACGAATCTAACGATACCTCATACACCAAAATCCATCAAGCCGTTTATGCTACAGGATGGCAGGAAGGAATATATATATATATACACCCGAAAAACATTACCCTCCTTCTGGGGTAGTCGGTTAAAAACACCTCTGGCAAGTGCGAGAATGTATGTCGAGTTGACTAATTTAACTAGCTCGAATTAAAATTTATATAAAATTATATATTTATCAAATTATCAATTTTCCTCTATAAAGTGTGAAACAACTTCAATATTTATGAATATTAATTTATGTGATGGGATGTTTTATAGTCGAGAGAGCTGCGAGAGACTTTGTGCAAACATTTTTCTGATGATTAGAAAGCGGAAATTGAGTGGTCGTCGTCGCTCCATTTTATACGAGAATATTTTACTTCATTTATAATTTAATTCAGCTATGTTTTCGGTTTACTAATTTCCTCAACCACTTCAACTTAGAAAAGCGTTTTCTGCAGTACGATTTTATATCTTACGACGCAGATAATAAGAACGGTCCAAAGTCCAAAGTGTTAGGTACACTTTATCTGCTATTAGCTACTAGGATCGACCTCTATAATACGAATTTTGAAAATTCATTTCGAAATTTTATTCCTCGATCGCCTCCAAAATATCTTGTCAGAGGTGAGAATCGAACCTAAAGAATATTTTTCATGAAAATCGGTGTTTTTTACCAGTAGCTGTATAATAAGAAATTTGATATTTTTTATTCAAATAACTAAAATATAAGAAATTATGGTTAATCTATAGTGGCCGCCACTTAAACCTAACAACTGACACTATACAGGGTGGTCTTGAATTCATTCGACAAAATTAAATGGATGGTTAGGCTTGTGACATATTTGCGGAAAAATAAAAACTATCAAAAAAAAATATTTTATTATACGTAGGTATTTTTAATTTTTTGCAATGATTTCTTTCACTGGAATTTGACCAAATGGTCATTTCTAAGGTCTGTGATTTGTGACGTACTACTTAGTACTAATGTTAAATGTACTACATAAATAAAATAAAAAATCATTTAAATCATTATTTAATTTTTCAGTAGAACTACATGACTTATTTCAGTAATATTTTGTTAATATTTTCAGTAATATTTTATTAATCTTGCTTCAAAATTGTTTTAATTAGCGCCAACAACAGTGTAATATTTACCGCACCTGTAACGCATGCAGTTTTCACGCAATTAAAACTCCTTTTACGAAACTACATATTAAATTACCGTTTCAAAGTTTCGCTTTTACTATCATAAATTGTAGTTCCCGCTACGCCTCGGGCTGATTTTCAAGCTAGTGAAATAATAGTGATGCGCAAAAGTTGCGGTTTTATTTACCAAAGGCCAGGGCCCGAGACCTAATGTTTATTCTACATGGAGCATTGGCCTTGAAAGCCGATTTACGCGATTGTTCGTGATCTATTGTTCATTCATCGTTAATAGTCATTGAAAAGCTTCAAAGTAAGACTAATATATGAATTTATTCTACGCCTAAATATTTTACATAATAATTTGCTTAGTGGGCTAATTGATTCTACGTCTTTTTAAGTGTTAATGTTAAAAGATATTCAACCTTGGGATCTTCTATCCTAAGGTTGAATGAACGAAACGCCATGAATGCTATAAGTAAATGAACTAAACTTATATAAGGGGCTGACATGAGCAAACTAGCGCCGCCAATCTTAAAAAAATCATATCTTCCAATTTAATCAATTTTATCAAAAAACCTATGTACAAAATATATATCATGATAAATACTATTTTTAAAACGCTTATATATAACGTGATTCAATTTCGGTAAGTTGTAGTTCTCATAATTGCGAAAAACGGCCGTTTTTGGCAGATTTGAGAACTACAACTTAGCTTATCGCAATTATGCCATGTATTGTATATTGAAAAATAGTGTTTATCCTAATAAAGATTGTGCACATACATTTTTTAATAATGTTGCCTAAATTGGAAGATATTATTTTTATAAGATTGGTGGCGTTAGTTTGCTCATGGAAAACCCTTAATAAGTGCATAATAACATCACTAACAGTATCTACCAAGACCACGACACCCTTTTGGTCTGACATTTGCGCATCACTACTGAATAGGCAATTAGCAACTGAAAATAGGTAGTTTTTTGTCTTGCTGGATTTTTCTTTGCTGATGAAAATGCGAAAAGGAAGTACTTATTTAAATTTTTTAATATTGTATTCCAAAGATTTTCTGTTGCTTTTGAATTATACACATTGTGTTATCATTACTAAAATTACCGTATGAGCTTTCTATGTCGTCGTAAAAAAAAGGAAAACGTAGTGGTGTAAGTATTATATTATAAACGAACTCTCATTACATTTTAACTTTCATGTAGGTCACAGTCGACAGCAGATAAATGGTAACACTTGCACTACGATTTCAAGTCAAAAGGTGCTCCCACACAGCAGCTATATAACGTTATAAAACGTTGTGTAACACGATAACATTTTATAACAGCGTGTAGCTTACAAGTAAAAAGTTAGACAACAAATGTTAAGCAACAGCCTCTAACAAACCATGTACCACCACGCCCGGGGGAGCGTGTTGATTATGTCGGGCTCACCGCACTGAAGGGGCGGAATACCGACTAAACATCCTGGGGTGTTCCACTTCGTGCCATTCTTGCCAAGCCACGGGAACTGCGATACATCCGCGACACGCCTGGGACGGGCCTGGACGAGGTGTAGTGTTGGCTAGGCTTAGGTAAGTATTTATAATTGTATTTGTTTTTATCTAATAAGTTATGTTATTAGTTATAAACTATTATAGTAACCGGAATGTATCAACTGTCCTTTACCTTATGTATAAACCAATATCACAATCTTTCGAGACTTGAAGAAAAAGAATCGTCGAATTCTCTGAAACCCCACTGCATTATCATCACAAATCAAGATTCACGATATCAAGTCCATCGGAGCGATCTAACACCGGCCACGTCGGTCCGATGGCCATGCAATTTCACAGCCCAATACCCACTGATATTGCTAACTGTTCAGTCCTGAGGGTAACATGTGTATGACAAAAATTTCAGACAGCATTTGAAGGGTTCGGAATGAGTATCGGAATTCAGGAGCCGGAAATTTTGCAGTGTTGACTATACGGTAATACTTGAAGTATGATTTCAACTCTTATGGCACAGATCATAAGAACGGTACAGAGTTCCAAATACTGAAATTTATAGAAAAATAAATACATTGATAGAGGTACATTCAATACAGGGGGTACCAATATGGTTGATTTTTTCGCAAGAACCACTTGACCGATTTTAATAAAAAAAAATACAATTATATAGTTTTAACTTGTATCTATCTAACAGTGAAATAATTTTTACAATCAAGTAGTTTTTAAGAAAATCTCAACCTTGAAAACTCTCCTGTACCTACACCTTTATTTGTCTTGGGCTATTATTGCGAATTTCGAAAAGAGATGAAGTTTAAATATGTGGCCTCCTAAGTAGTCCATCCACACTAATCTAATCTAAAAATCGACATTGCTTATCAAAGACACTGTAAACTAAGAACATTAACAAGTACATTTTAATTTTTTTTCGTTACAAACGTTCTGGGTGTAATTAGTAACTTTAATTTTATATCCATTTTATTATACTGAGCCATTTTATCAATACATATCTCTCTCTGGTCGGTCCTTCATGACTGAAGATCGTGACCACCACGTAACGGTATCACCCGGGAGCGCACGAACCGTCTCCATCGGCTGCTGTCACTAGCCAGGCGTACAGCGTCGCACACTCTTGATGCTTTGGACTCCTTAAGCTGGTCAGTCCATCTTGTCGGGGATCGGCCTCTCGCTCTCTTGCCCTCGACGTTACCGACTATGACCAGCTTCTCCAGGTTGTCATCGCCTCGCCTGGCTACGTGACCAAAGTATGTATCCTCTACTATGGCCAATACATATCATCATCATCAGTCTATTTATATTGCCCCACTGCTCGGGCACAGACCTTCCCTTACATCGAGGGAGCTGGGGCCATAATCCACCACGCGGGCCCAGTGCGGGTTGGCGGATTTCACATGCCTTAGATTTTTTTCTTCTTCTAGGGCATGCAGGTTTCATCACGATGTTTTCCTTCACCGTTTTGAGAGCACTCGGTAAATGTACGTAAGTTTTTCCGTCGAAAAAACCGAGGATAACTCATTGGTACATGGCTGCCCTGGCTGGGAATCGAACCTGGGACCTCCATATTGCAAGTCCAGTGACCCAACCACTGAGCCACCGAGCTCTCACTTACCTATAGCAATACATATAGGAGATAAGAAACAACCATGCTAATGAAACACAAATACTCCCAAGTACTTACTTCTGATCTTATGAACGAAAATGTAGGTACATTTCACAACCCTCACTTTACACAGGCGGGAAGATACAGTAGTGACAGTCATCTCAATCGCACATACACAAAGCTAAAACGAAATCATTTAGCTCGAAGCTCGAATTCCGTTCCGTCCCCGCCAACGTAGCCGTGAAAATACGGGCAGGTGCATCCTCAGAATTGCGTGGTTTAAACTTAATAGCCGTGTATCCAATGTACGTCAACAGGGATGGGGCAAGGGAGGCCCTTAATTGTGGCCCTAAGAAAGGACATGTTTTACGTTTATTGCAAATAAACACACAGATCAAAGTAAAATCTTACGTCAAAACAAACCCTGTTTCTTAAACATAAATATAGTGTGGGTTTAATCACGACATCGGGCCTGAAAATGCCGCCTCTATTCGTGGCAAATGCCAGAATTATTTTAAAACGCAATAAAGAAAGAAAAAATGTCTTGAGAATAAGGTTTTTGTTATTCCAAAAACACATGGTGCCTATAAATAATGTGAACTCTACTGTAGTAGAATTTTTTTATCAATTAATTATATTCGTACAATAATCATCATTCTTTTACGCAACCCTGAAATAAAATATTTATCACCTCTCAAATTTCCATTTCTTCTTTGAGTAATATTAAAGGCCAGGAACCATAGTATCTTGAGTCAACTTTATGTCGAATTTCGTGCTCTATACTTATCTGGCTTGACCCTGGCACCGACCACTAGATCGTGTTCCTTTTCAACAAAACTACAAAGAATACTTAATACACGGGGCCCCAATAGATCCCTGATTCAGCCCTGGTGTATACGTCAGCGACGTAAGACCTTTGCTTCGCGACATTCGCAGAGTGGAATTTGGAATTACGCCACAATGGAAATGGGTAACCACCGCTTTAATCTGACTCCGCCGTCTTACAAATACGTGTTTCGTTACTTTATTTCAGCCCTAAATTAATTAAATTAAAACATAAACTTTGAGGTGCTGAGGTAGATATAAATAATGAGTATAAACGTAGTATACGCCACAGGTTCCCAAACTTGTTGAGACTAGACAACGATTACCCAATATAATCTTCTGATCAATGAATATTTTTCAGTGTTTCATGCACAAATGCTTTTGATCAAGTAATTTTATATATTGTACTTGATTGTATCTATTCTGATTCTGAATGAATTTCATATACCTACCTAATTATAAATGGTGATTCCATTTCTAATTAATATAGTTTGTAATCAAGTAGGTACAAACTTACAGCTAAACTTACAAATTTAAAAAAAAAACTTTGATAGAGACGGTTACGAGTCACTTGTCTATAATATAAATATTTCTGTCTAATAATTCCTTCTTTGCCATGGATGAGTCAAATTCATGAAGCAAGGTTACTTGCGATAGCCCTATGGAGTAAGCTCATCTATATTTACAGTCTCTTTCTGACATATGAGAATGAAAGTGACAACAATGGATACCTGGTGCCCATATAAAATGTACTTTAGGTTATCTCCAAAGAGACGCCCGATTTTTTTTTTCATTCGTCGTCATAACAATTAAATACCCATTAAGCTACTATTTTTACTACCGACCCCTCTCCTAGAAAGTATTAGCGCCCCCTGACGAGAGTCAGCTCACTTTGAGAACCTATGGCATAAACTATGTTCATCACTCCGCTGTCAAATTCCTTAAGTAAATAGTTTTGGTAATTACGAGAATGTAAACTATGAGCATACGTCTCATCTATTTTAATTAATTAATCTTTGAAGTTACTGTCTCATCAGAATTCTAGGCGTATTATTGGGTATGTATTTCCAAGTATTTCTGACAATAATTTATGATTGTCATTGATGGTATTTTAGTGTTATTGTTAAGTAAATACTGTTGGTGGTGTAAATATATATTCTAAAAAAATTATGTGCAAATATGCATACAATGTAAATAGTATAATGTAAGGCCCATACCTGCGGGGCTAGCACGAGTCGCGTTAGCGATCGACGCAACGCCGCGGAGCTGTCAAACTAATGTCAAACGCCTTGTAATAATGTCACTTTGACAGCTCAGCGGCGTTGCATCGATCGCTAACGCTGACTCGTGCTACAAGGGCTGAGCTAACTAGCGCCGGTAATCAATTTTTTTTTATATTAAAAAAAGCTATGAACCAAATCCATATCCATCCCAGTCATGGTTTGAATTTTTAGAAGATATAATTTCTTTAATGTTGGGGGCTCCACTTAAAACTCTAATGTGGCTTAGACTTTTACAATGGAGACAGTGGTAATTTCCGAGCTTTCCAAGTGGAACTTTCTTTCTATCTAAACATGCTTAGTTCATTTTAGAATTAAAACTATAGTGAGCCATTACTACATATTATTATATATAAACGGATATCACTCACCTATATTGTTGAAGTCGGCAATTAGACCGACAGTTTCGACCGATTTCGACGGTCTTTTGTGCGCGAAGAAACGTCACCGGCGACGCGGGCGTGGCGTGCTCACCTTGAAAAAGATAGTCGAAATCGGTCGAAACTGTCATTCTAATTGCCGACTTCAACAATATAAGTGAGTGATATCCGTTTATGTACAATAATATGCATAGTTCACTCAAAGAGTCGGCTAGAAATAGGGTAGGTACACATTGATATGGCGTCGGTGTCTGCTGGCAATTGCATAAACGTGTAGGCGCTGATGCCGGAATAACAATTGCGCGAAGCCTGCGCTATTCCAATGCTCTAGTCGAAATTGCGATATTTTAGGAAATAATACTCGTGTTGAATACAGAATATCTATCGGAATGTCTCATACAATTATTACATCTCTCTTAAAGGCACAATAAACATCTCAAAAGAGATAATTTTGGGAGAAATTGAATAAATCGACCCTGTTGATCATACAGTACAGGTACACATCAAGTGTAACACTTTGGACCGTTCTTATTATCTGCGCCGTAAGAGTTGAAATCGTACTGCAAGTGTTACCTTTGATCGGCTGTTGTCCGTACGTCTCCTTATAGCTAAAACCTGTAATAGCCAAATCTCCCCATTCAGACCATAATATACAAATAGCATGATTGCTATATCACTCACTGTTCCTCTTTGTTTGACACTCCCCAGCCGATTCCTTTTGGGATGCCAACCGCTCTCGCATTACACTCCTATAGCCCGGGAGTCGGAGCTATCAAATATTGCTTCACAAAAGGTTATCACAAATATAAGATATATATTAAATTTTGGGTATGTAAAAGACTTAACCACCCAAAAATTAAAAAAATACGTACAGCCGGGCTAGCACGAGGCGGATCGGCGCAAACTAATACGAAACGCATTTTAATAACGTCAGTTTGACAGCTCCGCGGCATTACGCCTATTGCTGACGCTCGCTGGCCCGTGCTACAAGGGCTGATGGTTCTAGGTACAGATATAATTAGCTAAAGTCCGGCATTTAAGGGCCAAGTTAATTCCAAAGTCACCTTATCGCACTAATGAAATAATTACTGGCTGAATTGCCCAGATTGAAGTCGTAACGGTAGAAGATTAGGCTCATATTTCGTCGAATGCTTATTTCTCATGGCATAATTGCTGAAGCCACGGTTTACTGTTTACTTTATCTTCAAATCTCTGCATCGTAAAGATGAAGGCACGTTTTTTACAAACGTTACATTAATTTGTAGCGGTAGCTTGATAGGTCAGACTCCTGTGCTATTTCTATTTTACGAATATCGTCTGCTGCACGATGGTACGGTGAAAAGACAAAGGAAAATGGAGTCGGTCTTATTACGTGCTGTGTTGTCCATGGTCATTGTGTCCCGGAATGTCCCTGTAGTTCGGATAATCGACAGCGTTTTGGTATATGAAAGTGGTTATTCGGGGAAGTGGACCTATGCGACCTGAAGGGTGTTGGTGCTGCAAAATTGCTAAGAATGTTGAAATAAAAAATATAACTGGTTCCCTGGACCACTTCTGAAACGACCACATGTCAAAAACACTGGTTGCCAGACCCGAAATATATTATATCCAAATATATTTTATTGTGACTACAACAAATGGATACAAACATCTTCAACTTCAACCACCTATTCGCTTCATCCACAATCATCAATATCTAACATACTTAAATTAGGCCCTTATAGGTACTAGATTTTTTAAAACACGTCTCTAATTTCGTATTTAGAAAACAACGATCAATACAATAATGAACCAGGGCAACATAGACTAGAGCAGTCCTCCCTCACAGTCAATCTGATAGCCCCACCGCAACACCGCAGCACGCCGACTGCGCCTGCTAATGAGCATGTTTGTCTCGGTTTAGCATTTCCTCACACGTTCTGTTCGCCTGGTAGATCTGGTACGCCGCTGTTTGCGTCACTGGTTTACACAGCATTTTCAAGTAACTCTGGAAAATAAAATGAGATTACGGAAGACATTCAGGCGGATTTCTTGTAAGGAAATGCTTACAGAGAATATATGAAATAAAACATTTTGACTTTGAGATGCTTAGATTCATGCTATAATTTTAATGTCTACAAGTAAAGTAAACTATAACCATAGTATCTACGAAGAGCCTACCCATACGTAAGAAATGCATAGGACTTTTTTTGTAAACATGGCAAGAATTACTAAGGAAATTGCTATACTCCTAATCATTTATTAAGATCCTAGGAACACTTCGGTACACTTGATCACGTCAGTAAACTAACAATATACTTAGGTATACAAATAAAAATCCTGTAACAGGTTAGCGGGGCTATTACGGTTCTCAAAATGATCAAACCATACCATGTCATAGCGGCCGTGAAAGGGACAGTGCTATGGCATTGGTGTAGCGGCGTCTCTGTTTGGTGCGCCATGACATGGTATAATTTCATCGTTTTGAGAACGGTAATAAGAGGGGCAGGTATAAAACGAATAGATGCGAAACATGGCCGTAGATTGATATATGTGAGCTATACACTGCATTCAAAAACGATGTTTGTTTTTCTCCAGATTTTTCTGCTACGTAATATATTCTTTTAACTTTCAATAGAAAGGTTGCGTCTCAAATTGCATTTATAACAAAGACGAAGCATCATGCGACAGAGAAAGGTAAGACCATCTGTATCCCAAATTAAGGTCAAACGAATTTCCGCCAAACAGCATCATTAAGTGTAGGTATTGCTGAAGACAAAGCGAAGGCGAGAATCCCTCGCTGAGTTATGTACGACTGAAAAGCTGAGATAAACGGAAAACAAGGTTCCGCTGTACAAAGCCCAATCTGGCGTATTAGAGTTAAATCCCTTTTTGATAAGTCGATGCATTCATTAAGTGGGATTACGCTCGGGGTTTAATACTGATTGAAAAAGTGTTGGCGTATTTTCAAATGGTTTTTAGTCTGTTAGAAAAGTAAAAGGTACATTTTGCACTGAGATTGGTAGCGATTTTGTCGTGAGATATCTATTGTAAAATTTGACGTTTCTAAAATTAGCGCTATCGTTACCCTAGTACTTTAGTGTAGGGTAGTGAGGTAGCATTTTAAACCTGTCAGATTTATACAAGTTTTAAGAACGCAAGCCAGAATTACTGCCTCTATGCATTATTATTAGCAAGTATTTTAAAATATAGAATCCGTTATGTGCCGATTCGATTCTTTAATGCTGCGAACCGGAGATTAAACATCAATGGATGTTATTCATAAAATGGAGATTAACGATCCATTAACACAGGCTGCGTTTTTTTAAAATAAATTTTGTTTTATTTGTTATTTTTTAAGTCACTAAATACCACGGAATCTATTTAATTAGAATTTTCACAAAAAAGTAGCTAATGGCGTTTCGAGCGCTTTCAAGGAATCTCAAAAGTCCTTTTGTTTTGTTATTATGAACATTTTAAAGGACGAAGTTTCGCGAATGGAATGCGCTGGGAGAATTATGTTGATTGATACATAGTTAGACGTAGCAATTCATTTGTACAGCGACGTCCGGTCAAGCGTGCTTCAGTGCCGATAATCGTAGGTACGTACAGTACAGCTCTCTGCGCCCATCACTAATTAATGGACGTGTACCTACGCATGTCGGGATGAAGCAGCTTCCTGATTCCCAATTATATCTGTCTCAATTATTCAGGTTAACTGGAAATACTTTAGCCGTCATCATCGACTAGGTATACGTATTTAATTAATATTGTAGATGTTGTTGTTTGTTTGTACAATAATTGTAGCCATTCCAAAATGCGTACTTCAACGTGATAAGATAACATAAACAACCACTAAATACTGTTGTAATACTGCCACTTTGTTTTTTAGTTATATTTTCCAGTTCTATACAGGTGTCTGTTGACGAATTTTTAAATTATAGCTAGGATTATTTGATTAAACATGGATATGACATGAAATTTCAATTAGGTTTTAGACATTAAATTCATATAATATACTTTATTCGTCGGCTTACTGCAAGAAATCATTAACTAACATTTTCCAAATTTAAGAAAAACAGATATTAAGATTTGAAATTTGATTGATCACAGCATTGTAATGAAGAATGTTCTCTGAGAAATAAAAACACAATCTTATTATAGTGAAGTTTTATTATTATAATACGATAAAAAAAATTAAATTTAACGCGTCCTTTTTTTAAAAAAAAGCCGAAATAAAAGATAATGACTTCTGCACATCATAATGGAATTTAGAGATGGAGATAATGATGATCTGAAATAACATTTTGTTACGTATAATTACTAGTTTTCAGGAAAATTCTAATTTAAAAGTGTATCAGTCACATTACGTTTTAAATAAGGACAGTCATTATCGATTTTAAAACAAAAATTATAGAAGAAAAAAAAAATCAGCAGTTAGACAGGAATATAACTTAAAAAAGGAATGGTTTCTTAACCTACATACATTACTATAAATCAGTCGTATATTTCTATATAGGTAATTATGTAAAAAAAATCACAACACACAATGTTCCGTAGATGTTTAATTTTCTACGTACAATGGCACATAATAATCAGTCATATTTTGTTTTCTTATCCTCTAAACCAGGGCTTCCCAAACTGTGCTTCGCGACGCCCTGGGGCGCCGCGGCACTATCCCAGGGGCGTCGCGAGGCGATCTACATAGATTTTCTGTCTGCATCAATGGCCATTTCCAAACTTGAGCCCCGTTTTAAGAAGCTGTGCTCAGAAAAGCAAACACATCTGTCTCATTAACAGCCAGCAAAGTAAAATATTTCTTTTCATTCTCATTCTTATGTTTTTTTTTCCTTTTCTAATGAAAATTACAGAGTTACAACTTTGGTAGGTTCTTTTTAGACAAGAGGGCGTCGTAAAAAAATGACAAATTCCCAAGGGCGTCACAGTAAAAATAAGTTTGGGAAGCCCTGCTCTAAACAATCAATGGCACATAATCATTATTTTCAGCCAATGTATTGGTTCCCCATCACTATTGAGTGAACGGTTTTTTATCATCTTCGTTTTTAAATCTTTCAGGTCCAATATGTCAAAATACTCCATTATGATGGGTTCATACTGTTTCTTCTGTACTGGATTTGACTTTTTGGTTTTCCTGTTTGATCTAGCTTGTCGCACAATATTGCAGTAGTCGGCCATTGAGAAAACGGGAAAATTTACTAGTTGATATTCAATTGCACTGTGCATACTGTCCACTTCCATATGAGAATGACCAGATTTTAGTGTAGTGGTTAATTGAAATAATAGTGAGTTTTGGCAAAATATTTTCACTCAAAAGTGAAATTACGAAATTAATTTTATAACTTAAATTAAGTCTGCTCACTGTCCAAAATCGACAATTAGTTTTAAGCGACTTCGCCAAAAAAGTTAAATAGCTATAATGATTTTGGTGTAACACGACATTCCAAAAATAGAGTTAATGATTTCTTAACATGCGATAACTACAGAACCAGACTAGCTAGGGAAATAATGATTTCTGATTCTTGTAGAGCTCGTCGAGCTGAGTACAATGGTGTATCAAGTGCAGTTAATGACTTTTTGCAATTAATGACTTCTTGCAGTAAGCCGACGTTATGTTTGCAAGCCATATAAGTGGTAGAATGTATTAGGGGCTTACTATTGTATCATGACAACTGATTATACATGTACCTACATTCACGGAAATAAATGATTTGATTTTGACATTGTGGTTTTGATCAACCACACTCGTCCCTGTCGGTCGTATTACTGACAGCATGATCGGGCGTATTTTGTACCTCAAGATTTCCCATACGCTGCGATAATATCAAGAGGAATCGAACAGAGAATTTTTTATTATTAATTAAATTATGTTAAAAACAATAAAAACATATTTTTAGGGACTAAGATTATATCGACCACTATCCCTGAGTTGGGCATCGTTGATCAAAAATACTTTCTTCCTATACTTTCCTTTGTATAAGAACCATATTACTCTACGATTACGAAAGAATATTTTTTTTAGTGTGGTTTAGTGACTAAACCTATTTGTCAGAGTTATTCAGGCCGCCCGTAGACCCCTGACGAGGCCTAACGACTGCTGTTAAGCGACAACAGGGGCTCAGACGAAAGTGTCACTAGCGGCCACCCATCCAGACACACTCGCCCAACGTTCCTTGACTTGTACGATCGTTTTCAACGTGTACTTGCAACTGGACTACGAACCCATTATTAATTAATCTGTGAGAGTCCAGACAAAGCAAGCAACATGTATCAAAGTCCGGTAACAGTTAAAGTTAATCTAGTTTAAACTTACATGATTGAGCATGCTCTAAGTTAGTGCTGAGTTAACTAAGTTATATTATAGCTTGTAACATGTCTTCATTATGAGAACTAGACTAGACTTTAGCGCTGAAATTTACTGAAAACATTATAAATGACAATGCCAGATTCTGCCCCACCATCAACCGCAAGTTGTACAAGATAACGAATAAATGTAAAAATATCTCCGTTTTTTATAAAATTATTGGTTTAAAATAAAGTTTTGTACAAGTTGCGATTCGAAAAAAAACAGCTTAATTAAGAATTCAGAGAATAGTAAGAAATCGAAACGATTTATTCATTGTTTTTGTTATTCTTCTATAGGAGTTGCGAGAGCAGTAGAAAATGATACTGATTATGATTATGCAATATGAAACCTGTAATAAATCCCCAGCAAAATGATAGGTACAGCTTAAATGGTCACGTAGTTTTGTAGATGGGGCAAAACTCCATTGAAATGTGGCAAGGTCTTTTAATAACTGCATTATTTGTCGTGCGTTTTGTTTTCTTTGTAGCCTCCGGTAATTTAAATATCGTATTCATCCGCTGAATTATCTAACCAAAGGTTGTCTAGAAGAGATCGCTTTAAGCGGTAAGACGATCAAGTGCGCGAGGCGTAAGCTCAGGTTTACATTTGTGTGAGTGATCGCCAATCGCTAGCGGTACAAGAGGTGAAGTGCGGTGCGTGCGCGGCAGGGTGGCTTCCCGCTGGGGACGCGCCGCGCCTCAGGCCGAATATCACTCTACACTATCTGTGTGCACTCACATAAATGCAAACCTGAGGTTACGCCTCGCGCACTGTACTAACTGTATTAGCAAATTTCTATTGAGTAATCCCTTTTATTAGACAATAAATAATATTTATCTTATGTTAATGGATTTTGATGTATCAACTTGATACATCAAAACGTTGCTCTAACATAACATAGCATGGTCATGGTGTCAGAAGTAGGTAACGAGTAACGTAACGATACGGTAGTAACGAGTACTAATTGTTAAAGTAACGAATACATGCGGGTACGCTTTTTTTCGTTACTTTTACACCTCTAGTATCAAGCAGTTTAGATCACTATGACATAGTATAGATATTATGCCACATAGCAATCGGGTGTTTGTAATAATCACTAGTTTTTCAATCACTTTCACCAATGAAAATACCTATATTATAACCTAAATGGTGTAACTTTATATTTAGGTATTAAAATATGTGCATTCCTAATAATACCTATTAAACAATTAAAAACATATTAAAATGATGAAAACTTTATAGCCGTGGACAGATTTTGAACCTTTTTTTTACCCAGGTAAAACATGCAAGATCATGTGTCACCACGCCCGGGGGAGAGTGTTGGTTATGTCGGGCTCACCGCCCTGAAGGGGCAGCATACCGACTAAATGTCCTGGTGTGTTCCACCTCGTGCCATTCTTGCCGAGCCACGAGAAACTGTGATACATTCGCGACCCGACTGGCGCCAGAGCACTACCCATTGTGGGCTGTACTAGCCCACAGTGTATGATCCATTCATCCATCACCTTCCTCCTCCCCGTCTGAGCCTCGAGCCACTCGGGCGCCGTGCGGGTCGCGCACTGCGTCCGTGAGCCCGGGCCCTTACTTAGGCGGCGGCACCTCGTACACTCCGGTACGCCTGGCACCGCCTCGTACCACCCCATGGCGCGGATTTCTTGCCAACCTTTCTCTCAGCAGATTTTGAACCTGCTAATCAGTTGGTAAGAGTTTTTCAAGTCCTGTACACGACTAGAAAATTTTCACCATTTAATTTATTCACCGAGTATGGCTTAATGCTTAAAAATGATATCTGAGTAAATCAAAACATATTCCGTCTACAACATAGCAGCTTAATGCGAGAGTTTCGCAGCTTGCATCCAGGTTTATGCAACGTTCGTGTGAAATCCTCGCCCCTAGAGAATTTAATCTAGCCAACACCATCTGAAAGCTAAAAGGTGCCGGAGATGGAATTAAGTAACGTGCGGGATTTAGATTGGGCATTTCGATTTCTCAATTGTATACGTATAGCTGCTTTTAATGCATTCATATCGTTTATTGCATGAAGCAAGGAATGGCATGGAGTAAGCCATATTTACATTGCAGACTCTGCTCTTGCATGACTTTTAGTGTCTCTGACACAAATTTGTTTTTTCATTAGAAGAACACGAAAATTTTCATGTATGAACATTTTCTGCCGTCCAAAATGCCCAGAAAATGGGGCGGGGCATGCGTTTCAACTGGCCGCAGGCCGCGTGCATATCGCGGTTGTGTGTGGCACTCACAACGTCTCATATAAATTATATGCACAAGCATGTCAAATGTAAAAGAAATAGACGGTACCTATGTACAGCTAACAGCTGATCAAGTGTTACAATTGTGTGGGCGGGCGTAGCGAATGCCAACGATCATTTGAATTCAATTGTTTGCATTCGCCAGCGATCTCACATTACATATCTCTAAAAGGCACAATAAACATCTCAAAAGAGACAATTTTGGGAGAAATTGGATACCAAGATGCGAAATTCGTTAAAAGTTGTGCTGTTGACCATACAGTACAGATACGCAACAAAGCACATCAAGTATAACACTATGGAATTTTGACCGTTCTTATTATCTGCGTATAAGAGTTGAATTCGTACTGCAAGTGTTACCATTGATCTGCTGTTGTCCATACATAGAATTAGAGCTCCTTCGCAAGATATAATTACGTACATTCAAATAATAATTTCGATTGGCTGTCCATGTTATCGTAGCATTACAAATCTCTACCAGTTTACAACCGTCCAAACAATGTATAAACAGCAAGTTTTGGTAAAGCCCTACCTCCAGCAATCAAGCCGTTTGTCCGCTGATTAACATAGTTTCCAAAAAGTTCCGTCGGAACTTACTGTCGCGCTCATTCCGAATGCATTCCATCTTCGTACTGATTCGTTGAATTCAAGCGTTGGATCCCATAGCGCAGCGGTGCTCAACTTGAGGAACACATTGAAAAACAGGGTTGCCTGATGAAGCTAGCTTGTCCTACAGCTTATGGGACGGAGCCAAGAGAAATGACTTTTAGTAAGTAAAGACGTATAATAATAAAGATATGGAAACTATGGGTCAAGCAAGATCAATAGCAAGCGCAAAAACAATTGAAGAATGTGACATGTACGTCAATTTAAAAAAATGGTAAAAATCGTATATCTGGCCCACAGTCAGAGTAAATAATTTTAAACAATAACCAATCAAACTAGCTAGGAAGACAAATGGTTAGAAAACGCAGCAGAATCCTTTCTGTCCCTATAGTTTTTAATGGCTTTAACAGCATTTGCGAATACACAACCACAGCTAATTTTTATTTTGTTTTGAGACAAATGAAGGGATCGGGGGTTTTCTTGAAAATAACGGGAAACGACGGTTGCGAAATTATTTGATAATTTTCTTTTTAATGTCTACAGGGACTATTTTGTGTTTAATATCACGTTAAATTAATCAGAAAATGTTCGCGAATGACAGTACGGTGAAGTTATTGGATTATTTATGCAAGATCTGAAGTTTCAAGCTTTTATCAAGAGTTCCCGCTACAAGCTCGGGAGTGAACGTGACTGTCGAGCTGCTTCGTCCAGAGTGATGACGCTACGGCGGACCCTCTGGAGGAAGACATGAAGACGCGGCTACCCAGGGTGAAGACGCTACTGCGACTCCCCTGGAGGAAGATAGAAGACTATTGAATATATTGAAATTTCTGTAACATGACATTGGCAAATGACGAACAGTCGAGTCCATTAATAAAATAAATAAATGAAGGGATCGCTTATTCAAAGATTGAGAAGCAATCCCTCTAGAGAATACTCCGCTACTCGAGTTAAAGTTAAGAAAACGAGGCAAGGAGAACTCTTTTGTTTTTTAATAGCATTTCATAATGAAACTTTTCCTGTTAGCAAAAATGTTGCTGTTTTTTTGCCTTGTAATTTCAGTCTGATATTAAACAAAGAATCATCAGCGGGGTGAAAATGGACTAGCATTTTAACCAAGACGGACTATAATGCTGGGTTCCCATGTTATTATGTTTGCTCTTCCGCTAAAATAGTTATAACATCTGCTTTTTTTCTTCCGCTTCATCAGCCACTATAATTATGTACAGGACGTAACACAAAGAGTAAGCTGAATGGTCGTGTTCAGTATTGGCAACTGTACAACTTGGGTTCGTTATTTTTGTTGGTAATGTACCTAAGCCTCCGCATAAATTTCGCCATTCGCTTCTGCTATCTATCATTCGATTCAACTGCCTCCAAGCGACTCTTTGTACATCGTTTTCCACTGGTTTTCCTTTGATTTTCCATCAGACTCCCTGAGTCCAGTTCGAGGTCGCTACTTTTGGTTCCATTGAACTTTGCCTTTTCCCGCCTGATTAGGCGGCTGGCCCCGATTGGGGTCGGCCCTCTTCATTCTGTCGATCTGTCCATGTTGTCGATCTTTGCGGACAGTGGATAACCAACTAGCTAACCTGGCGTAATTTTCGCTGCATCACGTGGTATTACCACCTAATGCTTTCCACGAGTTTTCAAGGATAAGAGCAACCTTGAAGTTACCACGGTACCAGAAGACTACAGACTCCTTCCTCTGAGCTGTATTGCGGAACTATTGAGTTCCATCTTTAGGGAGTAGGAAGGAAAGGGGAGCGCTCAAAAGATTCCAATTTGTTGAAATGCCGATACACTGGCACCCTATGCTGTTACCCTAGTTCACCTCACTTCCCTTAAAGTGTATTGTTATTCCTTTCACACGTCGTTAGGCTAATTTTAAATCACTATTATGGCTAACAGCCTAACAGGAGAAGATATCCCTTAAAAATATATTTGATTGAACGACTTAAGCTTTTGTAATTTATTCCAAAGGAAACAATGTAGTTGTCTGTCAGTTCATCAGCAATCAATCCCTGTAGGAGCTGATTAACATAGTTTCCACATCAAACTTCTGTCGGTGTAGGTATGCCGCAACTTAGTTAGAAACTCGGGAACTTGGGCTGCTCTGAAACGCATCTCGTGTGAACTTACTGGGTTTCTGATCAAGTATTTTTAAAGTTGTTTGCAAGATCTTCATAACTTAGGCGAGGATGTTAAGTAAGGTTCTGGGGAGCTTTCCTTCCAATCTAGATGTAGGTAACTACATAAAATTGTTAGTACATCAACCCCAAAATCCGTCCGTCCGTCCGTACGTCCGTCCGTCCGTCTGTCTGTCTGTCTGTCTGTCAAGACCTTTTTCTCGAAACGAATGGACGTTTCAAATGTAATAGATTCTAATAATACGAGTATCTCCAGTTTGATAAAAGCCGAGACTTGATACAAAAATAAAATAAAAGGTTCACTAATGTTTGACAAAAAACGTATGACAAATGATCATTTTACAAATTATTTTTGAAAAAGTAATCATTTGACAAACTTATCATTTACTAAAGTGATCGTTTTAAAAGTGATCATTTGACAAAAATCCATTTTATAAATATTTAACATAGCAAATGTTGTGAATGCTAAACCGTCATTTTGCAATTGATTAAATGACCAAAGTATTCCTTTTGCAAGGTCGCCATTAGACAAAATATTGGGTAAATAAGTGGGTATTTTATATGTATAATTGTTAATAAATGAACTTGCTTTTTGAATACAAAAAAAAAAAACCTAACATCGAAGTCTCTGGCTTGGAGCGAAGCTGCGCTTCGCTCCAAGCCAGAGCCTTCTGAACCTAAACATCCGTGTCGGATCTGGTTACAGAGTTGGTTTGGGTGACCCTTCATTTGATAAAAAACAAATTACAAATTTATGTATAATTGTTACCTAATAAATGAACTTGCTTTTTGAATACAAAAAAAAACCTAACATCGAAGTCTCTGGCTTGGAGCGAAGCTGCGCTTCGCTCCAAGCCAATTAGACAAAATATTGGGTAAATAAGTGGGTATTTTATATGTATAATTGTTAATAAATGAACTTGCTTTTTGAATACAAAAAAAAAAAAACCTAACATCGAAGTCTCTGGCTTGGAGCGAAGCTGCGCTTCGCTCCAAGCCAGAGCCTTCTGAACCTAAACATCCGTGTCGGATCTGGTTACAGAGTTGGTTTGGGTGACCCTTCATTTGATAAAAAACAAATTACAAATTTATGTATAATTGTTACCTAATAAATGAACTTGCTTTTTGAATACAAAAAAAAACCTAACATCGAAGTCTCTGGCTTGGAGCGAAGCTGCGCTTCGCTCCAAGCCAGAGCCTTCTGAACCTAAACATCCGTGTCGGATCTGGTTAGAGAGTTGTCGGGGTGTCCCTTCATTTGATAAAAAACAAATTACAATTACCAAACAATGCATTTTGTCAAAGGTTTTTATGCCTTGCGTTGTTTTATCTATTAACGTATATAATAAGTGAATAGTTTGTTAAGTGATGTTTTGAAGAAAGAAACTTTGTCTCGTAATTGTTTTGTCAAATGAATTATTTATAGAACCATTACTTTGTACAAAGATGAACTTATGAATCATAGTTTTGCCAAACGTTGTTTGTGAAATGAATGGTTTGTAATTTGTTTTTTATCAAATGAAGGGACACCAAAATAAAAACATACAATTAAAACTGTAATATTTCAAATGTTGCTTTATTTTATTGTATTGGTACGGAATTATTGGCGAGAGCCGATTCCGTGATTTACGACTCCGGGAATATGTTACCTTGTTAAAGTTGATTCAATGTTTATGTTACTTTTAACAAGGTAAACTATTTTATTACTAGCACGTAGCTACTGGTTTCATGTATAAGATACTAATATTATCTGTGTTATACTCCATTCATGATTAAGGCCCACTGGTAAAACTCCAAATACTTTACACGGATTAAGGGGCTGACATGAGCCAACTAGCGCCGCCAATCTTTAAAAAATAATATCTTCCAATATAATCAATTTGATTAGAAAAGCTATGTACAAAATGTTTATTACGATAAATACTATTTTTAAATGCTTATTTAAAACGTGATTCAATTTCGGTAAGTTGTAGTTGGCCGTTTTTGGCGTATTTGAGAACTACAACTTACCTTGTCGCAATTATGGTATTGTACATTGAAAAATAGTATTTATCATATTAAAGATTGTGTACATAGCTTTTTTAATAAAATTGATTATATTGGAAGATATTTTTTTTTAAGATTGGCGGCGCTAGTTGGCTCATGGAAGGCTCTTAAGTCGCTAAATCATGCAAGTAATACTGGTAATAATACTGGTTTAATACGTATAGTGTCTTATTTTGTAAACAAATATGATCATCTAATTACCTGTTGTGATGTAACACTGAAGGAACTGATTGATTGAACCTGTTCATTTTTGTGAAAATAAAGTAATCCGATCTAATAATGTGAATAACTATGCAATAATCACAGGACAGCTTAAAATGTTAGTAGGGTAGGGTAGTTTTTGTTTACAAAATAAGACACTTGATTTGGGCTTCGGTTTAGATGTCTTTGCGCATTTAATATAAACCCAATTGTTGCTAAATTTAATCGTAGCTAAGCTAGGCATCTCGCTCACTCTTACGTGATTATCATATGAGTGACAGTCACAGTTGCATATAGGTTTAGAATAATCACACCTAATCTACAGGGTGTAACGGAAAGGGTATATGAAGCTGAAGGGAGGGTGTTCAGTATCGGTAACTAAACAACTTTTGTTCTACAACTTTTCGAATAAAAAATAAAAATGAATTAATGTCTCATACAAATCAATCAGCTGATCGGTACGAAATGTATGAAAAGTTAAGAAATAAATTCGCGACAATCGAAATGTCGTAGAACTAAAGTTGTTCAGTTACCGATACTAAACACCCTCCCTTCGGCTTTATATACCGTTTACGTTACACCCCGTATATAAACATTTTAAGGATCGGATTCTTTTAGTCGACCAACATAGTGATCGAAAACCAAAGCTGGTGTGACCAAATTCGACTTTTTAAGATAAGATAAATATACTTTATTGCACAAAAAAGAATACATAGTTTTCACACTTAGCTAACATAATTTTATACAACAGGCGGTCTTATCGCTGAGAGCGATCTCTTCCAGACAACCTTCAGGTAGAGAATTTATTCTTTTGGAAGAGGCGGCTTACAGTGCAACACGTAGAAAGGAAGAAATATATGGATTAGACTACTAAAATAATTAATACTTACTAATAAGTACTTAATTACATATATCTAATACTCAGATAATTAACATTTACATATACTTACATAACGACTCTTTAATTTTATTAGGTAGGTATGAAAATCGTGGAAGCATTCCAAGGTATGAATAAATTCTAATGACGAATGTGGAATAAGCAAGACAACTTGGAAGTTAGGTACATTTTCTATTGCGTACCTAAAGAAACCCCACAAAACTGTCAGGAAATAATTTTTAAATTAAAAAATTTGAATAAAACCGCCCATTCATCGAGTATCTTTTGATGTTAACAAGTTGTAAGTCGAGGTAATTAATTTCCTGCCCTTAATTAGGGACTACTGACTGTTAGCGGTAATTTGAGTTTACGGAATAATTAACTTCCGAAGAAATAAGGCGGTTTACTGAGGAACAAAATATTTTTAATGGGACCGCGGAATTATGACGTAGCGAGTTTGGTAACGATTCGGAGGAATTTCGGGATTTATTTTAGTACTAGCTATACCTGCTACTTCGTTTACATTGAACTCTCTGGTTACTACCTCCACGAAGTACTTTAATGTAGTCAATGTTTCAAGGCAGCTCTTCCTGTCTGGTTACGTAGTTCCACATCACATACCGCAATGGCTTATAGCCACAGACCACTTACCCCATAGACCTGTAACAGGAGGGCCCGTGTCTGCCTGCACATGAACGCAAAATTGCTTCGCGACACGTTTAAGCTAGAGATATTATGGACATGGACGCATCTCTTTAATACGGCACTCCTGTCCCCCGCTTCGTCTATATGCGCTCATCGTTGACAGAATTTTTCGCTTGTGTACCGATTTCATGTCTATTGGCTAAGAAGTGGTCTGTGCTTATAGCCTATGTCTGCCCCAGATATTTGAGTTATCTCCTAGTGAAAGTCCTATCAAAATTCTTCCAGTAGTTTTGGTGTAATGCCTAAACGTAAACATCGCTGTGACGACCCCAGCTGCAAATGTACCCCGGACGTCGATCAGACCATCGAGCACGTTCCCAATGAATGTCCGAGATACGGCGCCAAAAGGCTGAGGTTCGAGGTTGATGATCAAGTCACAACCTCGAACTGGAGCGCCCTTGGCAGGGAGAAACACTGGAACTAAATTTCTGGAGTTCTGTGTGGACATTATGAGGTCAGTGGCTGCACTGAATAAGTAATGAATACCATTCACTACTTACTCGACACTTGTCTTGGTAACAATAGGGAAATGTGGACTGGTTTTTGATATAGGTGGTATTATTACTTCTATTAAATTCAAGATCCTCGAAAGATAAACATTGAGGGAAATCTTAATAAGCCCAACAAAAAAAATGCCTAAACATCAATAACATTACAACCATATTTTTTTTAATATCCAGTGTATAGTCTCGACATCTAAGCTAGTTTTGAATCAGGAATATAATTTATTTTTAGAGAGAAGGACTTTTTTCCGAGCGTTTGTTTGTAACTAAATTCAAATATTCCACTAATAAAAGGAATATCTCAACAAAAACCCTCCAATAGGTAATCCTTTATTGCCAAATACCCATACTAGTTACTCAATACTATTCGAATATTTCTGTAGTCTTTTAAGTCTCATCCAGCGATAATTGAGAAACAGTTTCTAGCTACAAAACAAACCTTAAACACAATATCACATGTCTGAATTTCCAATGTAGAAAGCAACAAATAAAACTATATTGTTGTAATTTAAAATGAACCTTGTCTATATGTAGATAGATTTCCTTTAAAGTTGAACTCACATTGGATATTTCTATCTACTTCTCTTGGACAGAGTTTTAAAAACTAGCTAGCTTTTCATCAAAATATTTTAAAGGTTCATCCTTTAAAAGCGCAGTTGAATAATTTCAGCGCAAAAATAGAAACAGAAATATTTGTGCATTTGTTGTGGGTTTACACCTGCGAATTGGAATTATTGACTAACAGAGCAAATGAATACATAACACATAAGTACCTAATGTTTATATCAAAATATTGGAGACCACTGTAATGAGCGGGTTGAGGCAAAAATATGAACGTTCACCGTCGGCCATTTTTATTTATTGTGGTATGTATGTACCAGTCAATCCAAAAATGTACAGAGAAAAATGTACAGAGTCTAATTGAGGTCAATATTCTAATATTATATTGTCCCAATTTCTGTATAAGTTAATGTACCTAAGACATAAGGTACCTATACATACCTACTACAGTTTATCGAAATTTTGTGAACTACAGCCAACTTCGCTGACTACAACTTACCTAACTTGTCGCATTTATTATTACCATATATCAAATCTGTACAGTGCGCGAGGCGTAAGCTCAGGTTTACATTTGTGTGAGTGATAGCGGTACAAGAGGTGAAGTGCGGTGCGTGCGCGGCAGAGTGTATTTTGTTGCGTTTGTATTGGACTCAGGCCGAATATCACTCTACACTATCTGTGTGCACTCACACAAATGCAAACCTGAACTTACGCCTCGCGCACTGTACCTATATAGGTAAAGATTTGTAATAATTGTACCTAAAAACCATCAAAGGATGTCGTTTTTCTCGAAAAAAATTTAAAGCCTATTAAATCTATATATCATCAAAATACATGACTTGGATTTTTTTCTATACTTTTCTGATAACTGTTATCACTTGGCCCATCACGCGTTTCCGGCTTGCCGTCGATTTCTGGGACACCCTGTATAAAGAAGATAGCCTTTATCGTAATAAAGAAAGATATATAAATAAATAATTTAATGCACAAAGAAGCATACCTACACATAGAAAACAGTAGAAAGTGAAACAATTCATAATTTGTTTTATGCATTATGTCATGCCCGGCGATCAAATGATGAAACAATAAACAACAAAAATAATTGCTAGTGAAACAATTTGTAAAATATCGCAAGATAGCTTTTTTCGGGTTCGGTGCCTCAAAAGGAAAAAAAGAAACCTTATAGGATCACTTTGTTGTCCGTCAGTCTGTCAAGACCTACTAGTCTTACAAACTTATATTTGCAGTTGCAGTTGACGCCTGGTATGTCGTCGATGTATGACGTTATCAGTTTCGAAAACGCAAAGATAAGTTTTTTCGTTAGAGCAAATGTTATGGTGAAGTTGCACGGAACCCTCGGTGCCCGAGTCCAACAGCCGACTCAGACTTGGCCGTTTTTTTTTAAAATGGATTCTATGTTTATATTAGAAGATTATTTTTAAAAGTTGTTGGCGCCAATTACCTCTGTTATGGCTCTAAAGTGTGTGTATGGATTCGTTATCAACAAGTCACGTTCGCTTTCCGCGCCGCTACGTAAAGCTTTTCAGCAAAAGTTCTTTGAGTGTTTTTGAATACGCCTTACTTAATTATAATTAATTAATGCTGTTCAATTAGAATACAAGTATTCAGAGCCTACGCAAGTATTCAGACATCTTCTATTCATGCTCCTAATCTGCTTACAAAATGCCTTCGCAAATACGTACCTTTCGTATTTAATCATGGTTAATTATTCAGAGTCTTACATAATTTTCATTATTTTGTTAAAGTTCGTAATATAATAGTTGACTACATTCACGTGATCATGCTTAGGATACATCTGAAATAGTTTATCGATAATCCAATTAACACCAGAGATATTGATGGTTAAAGTCGCTTTTTGGAAAATAGCATGAAGTTTTTATGGAATTAGTAAAACGTGACGTCACTTCTCACTATCTGATTTTCAGATGTCTGTAACTATTTATTATACAGTGCCGGATTAGCAACGTAGCTAGAATAGCAAATTTTAATGCTACGAGCCCCGATCATAAAAATGGGCCAATAACTTCTAAATCACCTGACTTAGTTTCAAAATTCAGAATAGTTTATTCGTGATTGATGAACACAAACATCATTTGCTCAGAGTAATGTTATTATTATTATAGATATATTACTTACATAATAAATCACATAATAAAACTATTTTTTTGGAAATAAAATTATAGTGAGCCATTATCTATAAATTATTATACATAAACGGATATATATTTATTTATTACATAGCTGATCGATATATCTGAAACTGTCGGTCTAATTGCCGACATCTACAATATAAGTGGGTGATATCCGTTTATACATAATAATTTCCAGAAAAGTTTATTTGTAACATTTTTTTGACACCGAAACCAAACCAATGGAATCTTGATAGAATTTGTTACGGGCCCCGCGTTGGCTTAAACCGGCGCTGGTTATTTAAATTTCAATTCTATATAGGTATTATATGGCAGGTAAAGTCGAGTATGAAAAGGTCAGCTTAAGTTTTAATATAAGATTAAAACAAAGAGGCTTTGTGCAACTACCCGTAAGACAATGTCGAGTTTCATTAACAAAAACCTCTTAACAAAATTCGAGCGACAAAGCTTGTGTCCTTCAAGAAAATGGGAGGCAAAACAAAAAGTGAAACGAGATCCCATTAGATTGTTTTCGGGGACACGGAGTCAGATATTAATTTGGGATTGTTTTGAGTGGAAATGTCCGACGGAGCACAATATTATGTAAAAGTCGAACAATTATTATTGGGATGAACAAAATAGCCTCGTTTAAGTAGTGGTATAATAGAACTTCGTGCCGAGTCCGCCCCTGTGTAAATAGGTACAGTCGAAAACACAGAAATTGTCTAAAGTGGTTTTAACTAATCAGAAAATATTCGAGAATGACAGTAAGTACTTGTATGTTGAAATTTTCGGATTTGTGAAAGATCTGCAGTTTCGAGCTAGAGACAAGAGTGTCTACGAGCTCGGGAGTGAACGTGACTGTCGAGCTGCTTCGTCCAGAGTAACAACGCTACGGCGACTCCTCTGGATGAAGACAAGAAGACGCTGATATCAAGGGTGACGACGCTACGGCGACTCCTCTGGATAAAGAGAGAAGACTATGATATCTTATGAATATTCTGTAACATGACATTGGCAAATGACGAATTGTTGAGTCCATTAATAAACAAAATAAATAATGCTAAAGTTATTCAGCTTAGGATTCCTTGAAAAGCGCGCGAAACGCCTTTAGGCATTTTTTTGTGAAAATTCTAATTAAATAGGTAATCAGGAAATGTCCGCTAACGTTTCTATTAATTTGAGTGCTCGAAAGATTTGTGAAGTCGTGTTTGTGAAGTTTTGTGCTCTTAGCAAGGTTTCCTTGCATAACTCGATGATTGCGTGGATCGTTGAGTTATTTCGTTTAGTTTGGGAGGGTTGTTCGTAGGTTTAGGTTAGGTTGTCTTCGTATATATGTATGTATTTAGAATTCAGACTTTCTACATACAGCCTTAGTTGGCTTTGCCTTTCCCTCTGGGAAGAATTAAAAAAATATATATTCATCTTACCCTTTTCTTTACATACTGTATACAAGCCCTTGAACGGAAATCGTCGGGATGTTGTTCATATCTTCTCACTCCGCTGAACACCCTATATAACATATAATTCGATGAATAGCGTTCTGCTTCAATGGCCGCCGGAATATTGTTACTTTAATACATAACAAATTTAGGTACTTATATAATAGAAGTATTGTGTCTTTAGATGTCTGTTAGGCTGTTATATATAACATTTCGTTACATCCTGCCTATGTGTGAGACGCTAAACTACAGATGGTTTATAATGGGAAAAGTAACTGAGCAAAGTAAAGTTATGGGTTTGGTTAGGTTTGGTATTTCACTATCTATACCATACGGAGCTCATACTCATACATAATTTCAACCTTATTGAGGCCCCCTGTATACTTATCTCTGTCTTCGACTGTACCATCCAACAGTCGAAGACACAGATAAGTATACAGGGGGCCTCAATAAGGTTGAAATTTTCTCAAATACTACTAGACCGAAATTAAAAATTATTTTACAGTTACATAGTTTTAACTTTTATCTATCAAACAGTGAAAGAATTCTTGCAATAGGTCAAGCAGTTTTTGAGAAAAACTCAACCCTACAAACTCTCCGTATACATTTCTCTGTGTTGCACTGTACAAACGTTTTAACAAAAACCCTTGTGGCAACCAAAAAATATATATATTTTACCGTAAATTACTTTTATTTATTTATTCTTTTGGTGAATCCATACCCCCGAAAATTACCTTTACCTAATTTTATTTCATATTTTATTTACCAGCGGTTACCCATCGAAAAACAGGCCATGCCCAACTTGGCTTCACTTTTACGTTTCAATGCGCATACATAAATGGTTGATGAGTTTGTTGTCCAGTTGAGAGTAACTGAACTACAAGCTTCTCAACCATTTACGTAATATAACAATACACCTATGTAATAAAGAGCATTACAGACGCCAAACTAATCAAGTCTCGTAAATTGAATTTAATTTTGCAAGCGCCCGCCCGCCCCGTCCGCCGAGAGTCACTGGGCGACAAGTTCACCGTAGATTATGATTTATGACCTGGTTTCCAATGTGGAGCCTCTAATTTTGGTTTCGAGCACTTGGGAAATTGAGTGAGCATATGGAAACAGGAAACAATGTGTTAGCTATTGTATTATGCAATCCAGGAGAGAGACAAATAACTTATCACATATTTATATCATTTTGCCCTCTTTAATTCTTCTCAATTATAGGGTGTTCCTGTCTGAACCCAAAACAAGATAAATTATTGTTGCCATAATACGTATACTTACATAGTTTCTTTCTGTCATACCTATCTTTATTTCATCTATCTACATATAATTAAGACTGTAAAAAAGTTGTGTCTGTACATTGAATATTTTTTTTAAACAATAATTGTAATGTGTTTTAGGATAGATACTGATGCCAAAACACCAATTTTTTGAATTTTTGCATGTTTGTCTGTGACTTTGTGCAAGTATCACGCCATAACTACTGAAGGGATTTTGATGGGAGTTTCACTAGGAGATAGCTGAAATATCCGGACAGCTCATAGGCCATAAGCCATGGCGGTATGTGATGTGGAAACAAGGATCCAGAGAGGAAGATCTGCCTCCTGATCTCCTCCATCCTCCTCCTCTACGCAAACGAAGTTGCGGGGTACAGCTATTGTAATATAAAATAGTAACTTTTATGTCACGTGATGAGAGCTCGGCGGCTCAGTGATTGGGTCAATGTACTTGCGATAAGGAGGTACCCAGGTTCGATTCCCAACCAGGACAGCCATGTACCAGTGAGTTATCCTCGGTTTTTTCGACGGAAAAACTTACGTACATTTACCGAGTGCTCTCAAAACGGTGAAGAAAAACATCGTGATGAAACCTGAATGCTGTAGAAAAAGAAGAAAATCTAAGGCATGTGGCCCGCGTGGTGGAAAATGGCCCCAGCTACCTCGATGTAAGGGAAGGTATGTGCCCGAGCAGTGGGGCAATATAAATTGACTGAAAATGAAGGTCCAGTGCTAACTACAGCACCACTGCACTGTGCTCTTTTGACGCACAAATTCGACCTCCCAAATTGTAGAAACATTTCTACCCTTGAGAGTCCTCAAAATCTCTGCGTAGTAGAATATAGAGCATCCTGATTTAATATACAAGGAACTGGTACCCCTATCTCGACGCATATGCATAGTTAATATAGAGGACCACGGGGCCCCAATTTTGACTGTACAAACGACCACACGTGTGCACACACACACCTGATCCCTGCTTTATGTAAGCCTAGAGCTTGTATTCATGTAAAACCTGTGGGGTCGCCCGTACAAGAGCCGGCAAACACGCTTAATTAACTTACGTCGGTGTTATTTAATTACTTTTTTTACACTCGCCCATTATTATTATTTTAGAGTGTCATATTTATAAAGGATGAGACGGAAATGGTAACTCGGTTTAAAAACAGTGGTTTTCTAAAAATAATATTGTGGCAACTTTCTACATTTATTATGACAGCGTTTAAAAAAAACATTAAAAATTTAAGAGATTCCTTGAAAAGCGCGCGATACGCCATTAGCTATTTTTTTGTGAAAATTCTAATTAAATAGTTCCCGTTGTATTTAGTGATTAATGATCACGTTAAGTTAATCAGGAGATGTCCGCGAACGTTTCTATTAATTGGAGTGCTCGAAAGAAGTCGTGTTTGTGAAGTTTTGTGCTCTTAGCAAGGTTTCCTTGCATAACTCGATAATTGCGTGGATCGTTAAGTTATTTCGTTTAGGGGTTTGGGAGGGTTGTGCGTAGGTTTAGGTCAGATTATCTTCGTATATATGTATGTATTTATAAGAATTCAGACTTTCTATTAACGTCAGACCAGGCTGTTTGCCCTAGTTGGCTTTGCCTTTCCCTCTGGGAAGAATATTAAAAAAATCGTAGATTTGTAAATATTGGATCGCGTAAAATATATAGGTAAGTAGATACTCTCGCCCCGTCTCATATCCAGGGTACTTCGCATAAGGCCGGTGCTGCTGCGGAACAGGCGCAAATACTCAAGCGCCGCAAATACTCACGACTGACTCCACATCATGAGTTTGCGGCGCTTGCTGTAGAAACAATGGGCCCATGGTCGACAGACTCAAAAGATATCATCCACGAGCTGTCTACCCGGTTGGTCCACATCTCGGGTGATCCCAGAGCTGGCAGCTACCTCGCTCAGCGGCTAAGTATTGCCATACAGCGAGGAAATGCTGCCAGCGTCCTGGGCACCATGCCACAGAACGGGGACCTCGACGACGTGTTCGTTCTTTAGTTTATAGTTTTATTTCATAAGTATTTTTTTTATAGATATTAAGTTAGTTTTATTTTGTAGTAGTTAGTTTTTTTTTGCAATAAATTATTATAGGTAAGTATATTTTTTAAACGAAAACGAGATAGTCTTAGAAGACAGAATAGATAGATAAACGCTTTCGACCACTCAGCACCTAGCCAAGTCTCATGAAATTAGCTAAGTAATAATTGAATAAAAATAAACGGAATTCTTTATATTCTACTGGAGCGGTAACAAAAATCACTGCGACTTGTCTAAGAGGGCTTAGTTGAAATAGAACTAGAAACTTAAGTACGATGGCACCGACTACAAAGGAATACCTATTCATACGTATGAAGTTCATTCCGCATTCAGATAGCTTAATTGCACCCCTGCACCCATTCCGGATGCAAACACCGCCTTAATGCAGTGAAACGTATCCGCAATCGGCAGGCGTCTAATAAAGAGGAACGCTCTTAAGGGGAACGTAGAGCTAGGTGATCTTAAATAATCGTAGCTTCTAAACCGTGGTGCGTCGAGCCTTAGCACACCAACGATTTGCGAGCGAGTTGAAAGCGAGGCGAGAGCGCAGCGAGTTTGCAACGAGCGCGCGGGATGACAACAACTGCGCAGCGAACGCGCCGCGGACCCGCGACGTGCAATCCGCGTTTTGAACAGGTACAGTGCGCGAGGCGTAAGCGAATGTTTGTGAAAGGACTTTCAAAGATAGACGGTAGGATATACGTCGAGGTGTTGTTTATGATAAACCGACAAACGTGCATGAATGGAGAGGTAGTAAGAGCAGCGTGACAGGATCATATCAAAAGGGATACAGTGCGCGAGGCGTAAGCTCAGGTTTGCATTTGTGTGAGTGCACACACAGATAGTGTAGAGTGATATTCGGCCTGAGGCGCGACGCGTCCTACGCATACAAATTTATACACAGCGGGACGGTTCACTAATGTTTGACAAAAAACGTATGACAAATGATCATTTTACAAATTATTTTTGAAAAAGTAATCATTTGACAAACTTATCATTTACTAAAGTGATCGTTTTAAAAGTGATCATTTGACAAAAATCCATTTTATAAATATTTAACATAGCAAATGTTGTGAATGCTAAACCGTCATTTTGCAATTGATTAAATGACCAAAGTATTCCTTTTGCAAGGTCGCCATTAGACAAAATATTGGGTAAATAAGTGGGTATTTTATATGTATAATTGTTAATAAATGAACTTGCTTTTTGAATACAAAAAAAAAAAACCTAACATCGAAGTCTCTGGCTTGGAGCGAAGCTGCGCTTCGCTCCAAGCCAGAGCCTTCTGAACCTAAACATCCGTGTCGGATCTGGTTAGAGAGTTGGTCGGGGTGTCCCTTCATTTGATAAAAAACAAATTACAAATTTATGTATAATTGTTAATAAATGAACTTGCTTTTTGAATCCAAACAAAAAAAACCTAACATCGAAGTCTCTGGCTTGGAGCGAAGCTGCGCTTCGCTCCAAGCCAGAGCCTTCTGAACCTAAACATCAATGTCGGATCTGGTTAGAGAGTTGGTCGGGGTGTCCCTTCATTTGATAAAAAACAAATTACAATTACCAAACAATGCATTTTGTCAAAGGTTTTTATGCCTTGCGTTGTTTTATCTATTAACGTATATAATAAGTGAATAGTTTGTTAAGTGATGTTATGAAGAAAGAAACTTTGTCTCGTAATTGTTTTGTCAAATGAATTATTTATAGAACCATTACTTTGTACAAAGATGAACTTATGAATCATAATTTTGCCAAACGTTGTTTGTGAAATGAATTGTTTGTAATTTGTTTTTTATCAAATGAAGGGACACCCAGCGGGACGCTACCCTGCCGCGCACGCACCGCACTTCACCTCTTGTACCGCTAGCAACTTGGCGATCACTCACACAAATGTAAACCTGAGCTTACGCCTCGCGCACTGTAGTATAACATAATGGATTCCGACGAAGAACGGAGTCGTCAATGACTCGAACTAATTAAAACATGAACTATTAGTTATTTCTTCAACACACTCGTTGAATCCTGACATGCTCTCTCCCCCTTAACGGTTTTAATTAATTTGAGTTAGTAAATAGAAAATGAAACCCTATCCCTACTGTTGTCCTAATTAATAACCTAACCTACTCTCACAGTTTTCAATAGCTACGTACAGTTGAAGACAGAGATAAGTATACAGGGGGCCCCAATAAGGTTGAGATTTTCTCAAAAACTACTGGAGCGAATTTAATAATTCTTTTACAGTTACATAGTTTAAACTTTTATCTATCAAACAGTGAAAGAATTCTTGCAATAGGTCAAGTGGTTTTTGAGATAATCTCAACCTTAAAAACTCTCCTGTACACCTTTCTCTGTGTTCCACCGTACCTAAAACCGAAGGCACAGCAATTGTAAAGCTTTAGATCTTGTACCGTTCTTATTGTCTACGCAGTAAGAGTTGCCATTGATGTAATGTCGACTGTATCTAACCTCAGATTAGGTTTACCAAGATATCGTATTATCATGGCAATTACCGTAATTATAATCTTGATAATGCCTAAACACGCAATTACGGCGTACAATACAAGTGCGTTAAGTGATTTCGCACATAAATTAGTGTTAATATTTACTTTATTCGCTAATCCGTGAGCTAGTTCCCAGGTGTAAACAATTGAAACTCAAGCCCGTATTAATAGTCTGAGCGAAAAGAAAGAAAAAATCAATTAAGCAATAAGTTACAATTTAATATAGTTATAATAAGTGGTGTGGCAAAAGGTGCATGTTTCAGCTGAGCTGAAACATGCAGCGCTTTGACTCGACAATACTCGACATGCACCTCTTCCCTGCCATGTATACCTGACATACGGTATGATAACAAGCTTGAACTGAGATAGGCTATTTAAATAGTCTACCTACACTAATCCCTAGTTTGTGGAGGGGATCTTGACGACGTGCTAATTTGATAGCTGTAAATCGTTTTATATTTTTAGATTAGGTTTAGTTTTTAAGTAGGTATATTTTGTAAATTAATTTCTTTAAAGCTTGACACACAAATCAGCGACCTAGCCGCGATCTGCAATCAGTTGAAACGCATGCCCGGCCTCATTTTCTGCCGTCGTTACCTACTGGACGTAGATCGCACGCCTCAGATCGCTACCGGACGTTAAAATGCCCAGAAAATGAGGCGGGGCATGCGTTTCAACTGATCGCAGATCGCGGCTAGGTCGCGTCTGTCTTTGGAGGGCATAATACTTGTATTTATATTTAACAAAAATTAAAAATATAAAGTAAATAAATCCGTAGTTTTAGCTACTTTACAAGGTCGAGAGTAGCTAGGTCCTATGTAAGCATACACTCTGCCCATTCGTAGGCAGAATTCATTCATTATTTACCCCACGACCTCCGAGAGGCAGACAAGTCACACGACCGCTGACATGGGTCTCGCAGACTCACGAATTTCAAATTGAGATTATTACGAAACAAGCGAACTTCAAAGGTACACAAATTCCAGACATACTGCGGTTACCTGACGGATGTGACGTGTACATTACATTTTATTTAAGGCTATTCGAGAAAGGATTATCCTCAAATTAAAATAAAATCATAGCACATACTCTAAAATTAAATTAGTTAGTATGGTGCAACCTTACAGCTTTCAGAATAATTTGAAATCATTAAAAATAATATATTTGATAATCAGATAGTAAGAAGTGACTTACTCTTACTAAATACAAACCACATAGGTATCTATATTATTAAATTAGTTTTGCCAAAAAGGGATAAAGCACTACTAAGCTTTGACCCGCAAAAATAATTTCAGATAAGTAGGTATTTAAGTATACCGCGGCCCAAATCAAGTGTCTTATTTTATAAACAAAAACTACCCTACCCTACTAACATTTTAAGCTGTTCTGTGATCATTGCATAGTTATCTTCACATTATTAGAACGGATTACTTTATTTTCATAATACTGGTTCGATAAATCAGTTCCTTCAGTGTTACATTACAACAGGTAATTAGACGATCATATTTGTTTACTAAATAATACAAGTGTATTATTTAGTAAACGTATTTGGGCTGCGGCTTATTTTTTAATATTTTAGGTAGTTTTAATTTATTTTGTCAGTTAATTTTAGTTTTTTATTGAATAAAACAATAATTTTATTTATTTATAAACTCACGCCTGATTCCCGTAGGGGTAGGCAGAGACGATGGGCTTCCATCTGCTACGATCCTGGCACACAAACCTTGCCTCCTCCACATTCATCAATCTCTTCATGCATGCTCACCGGTTTGTAGTAGACCAATAAAACAATAAAGTGTATTTAAACTTCTAAAAAAAGTCAATTAGCTAGGTATCTCATTACGTTATATTGTGCGTAAACAAACTCCTAAAGTGTCACCCTTTTCTATGGGAATAGATTCTTATTCATCGAAATTCGGTTTTTTGTTTATTCTCATACCTTACAGCTACTTCTTGTTGATAGTGTCATCTTTCCCGCCCCCGCACTGAGTCACCAGCGAAGTAGGTATAAACACGACATGACCTCATCTGTGACCAAAGATGGAGTCGCTGTTTAATAAGTTTATGGTTTTTATGGACACGTAAAGTTAGGCACATTCGAATATGTTATCCAGAGGTGCCGTTCCATATAAATTGCTATTGAAACCCATGTTGAAACCTGATCGTGATCGACTATGGTGTCAATTTCTGGATGTCGCACACTAAATTTAATCGTGGCTTACTTTTACATAATCTATACCTACATAGATTATGTAAAATATAATAATAATAAGATAAGACTGTAAAAAAGTTATGTCTGTAAATTGGATATTTTTTGAAAAGAATAATTGTAATGTGTTTTAGGATCGATACTGATTCCAAAACACTAATTTTTAGAATTTTTGTCTGTTTGTCTGTGACTTTGTGCAAGTATCACGCCATACTAGTGAAAGGATTTCGATGCGAGTTTCACTAGGAGATAGCTGAAATATCCGGACAGCTTATAGGCTATAAACCATGGCCATGTGGAAACAAGGATCCAGAGAGAAAGATCTGCCTCCTGATCTCCTCCAACCTCTCCATCTTCCTCCTCTACGCAAACGAAGTTGCGGGGTACAGCTGGTCTAGTATATAACTAACGATGACAGTTTCATTTAGCTAAAGATTTTGCTGCTATAGCTGAATCGCATTTATTAATAATCATAAGTTAATTAGTTCAAAATAAAAAATCTCATTGACACGTTCACAGTCCAATGCTCCATTTAAAGAAATTACCTACAAATCTATTTAAAGTTAAATTACGCAAAATGTTAATACACAAATGTTATTATAATTTAGTGGCCTTCATTATTCACATCAGTGGATTCATCGATTTGACATAATTTATAAATTTTATTTCTATTTTTTAATTTACATGCATCTTTTATAGCTATGACATTACGATTCTCAATGAAATTTTTGTATGCTCTAGATGGGCAAGATTCGGAGAAACCTATAACATTACCAAGATCACTGTAACCCGTTTCTACAAATAAATATATTTGAATTTGAACATATATGAAGCACAACGAACTAACTTCACAAACCCGTGCCCCACATATGTGGCACGATAAAAAAGTATGTGACAGATCCGCACTAAGGGTATTTTTTTCTGAAGGTAAGTAAATACGATGTCCTTGGTGGACGCTGCTGTCCATTGACGTCCTACTCTCTTCAGAAGAGTGCTCCGCCCAGTATTAAAATGCTCAACAGAATGTTTCTACTGTTTAATTAATGAGATGTTAAAAAAATGTTATAGTAGGTACAACAAAAAGTATCTGCGAAAAACTAGATACGTGGTAAAATCAATAAGTAACCATAAATATTATCTTTCATTCAATTGTATGGCACTCACTACACACTCAATCACAGCATGAGAACGAAATTTAATTTTGATAACGATTGCGGGGTTGCTTAACAAAAATTATATTGTTACTGATGAAACCCAGTAATGGTTATAAAAAATAAACTTCATTGCTATTACCATCTGTCAGATATGCAATAGGGGTGCAGAGTACTAGAGTACACCTATGATTATGCATGGATTATTGGCTGGGAAATAATTGCGCGGTTTTCCGGGCAATTTTTGGTTGACCAATAAACGGGCTCATTAAATATCGCTGCTATTTGAAATCAACATTGGTAGTCTGGGATAAAGTGGGAACTAACATAAAACATTCATTTGGGAACTCTTTTTCATCGGTGAAAATCAATAGTTATTACATTATCTACTGTGTAATTGCTGTGGTTTTAATTGCTATTAATATTGCATAATTATAGGAGCGTATCCAGAAACGTGAAAAGCCGTCTGTCCCTTTCTAACTTAACCTTTTTTAACTAAGTGTGAAAGGGACAAACAACACGGTTTAAGGGAAGCGAGGTCTAGGCAGTAGCGGATTATCCTAAAGGCAAACTAGGCACGTGCCTAGGGGCGCGAGGTCACAAAGGAGCGCTCATCGAAGGCGTTTAGTTGACGAAAACCCAAAATAAGTGCCTATTTAGTACTTACATATAATAAAAAAAGTCATAATATAAAGCTAGATTCGGACTCTGGATAAACCTGCGTTTTCACGCCTGCAGGCATTACCACGAATTCGCTAATATTATGTCGTTTTCAGTGTTTTTTGTGATTCTAAATCCACCTTTAGAGCTTCCTAAGTGCGCCCCGTCTACTTCATGACAGCTACATCGCCAGATTCCATAACAGAAGTTGGTAAGGCATAAGAACCGAGGGGCGCCGGCGAGGTGCTAGCCTAGGGCGCTGTAGACATTTAATCCGTCACTGGGTCTAGGTATATGAATAACAGCATTAGAGGTAAATCCCACGTCGGTTCTCTTTCCGAACAGCAATTCTGGCGTGCATTTTCTAAATCGAACTAAATCTGACCGGTCCAAAAAGGTTACCTCCCTTTCCTACACCAAATAAAACGGATGGCACTACTTTTGGAAGCCTCAAAGAGAGCTTAAAATTAGAAAATACAGTAATAGAATCAGTACCAACATCTCTTTCACATAATATTTGGATTTTATTATTCTCACTTCACATTATTTACCAATAAGTCGGTGATCCCGAACAACGGTACACACCTCCATTCTTGTATTTGCCAAAAGCGTATTCATATTAGATTTCCGTGGCACCCAATGCCACGAGTGTTGACGTCGGTCGTAACGCCTTAGATATAACTGATTAAAAGGGGGGACTAGCCCCCCTACACTTTATTTCAAGAACCTGGACCAAAGATAATACAGATAAGGTCGAGATTCAGAGACTTTTGACGTTTGAGCTAGCTCTTACAACTATCAAATTACATAGACGTTACTAAGGCGCGTATTCATAAACGTGAACGTCTACGCATACGCCTAAATTTTTTCACGAAGTGTGAAAGGGATAGCAACACGATTTAAATAAAGTTTTAACTAGGTTCATGCATAACAGTGTCTGGGATCAAAATGTTTTTTCTTTGTTCTATGATGGATTTAAAGGATACATTTTGAATTTAGAATGATGCAAATCAGAAGTGTTGCAAAAATAACAAGCCACAATTTTAATTGATTCAGTGTTGTAATGTTGGCACACCCGTGAAATGTAATTTGCATATAATCTATTAGCGGGTCATTTGGGTGGTCGAAGATGCAACGCCTGACCTAGGCATAAAAGTATAAATAGATAAGGAAAGAAGAAAATAGCATAAATAATACTTATTGTTAAAATCTATTCTATAAACATTGTTTTAGTCTGTTTAATTATTAATACATATGTAAAGAACATAAAAAGCCCGATTTCTTTACTTCGAGACACTGTTACTTAAATTAAACTTAGTAGAGGTCAACTTAATATTGGTTAACCAGAGATTGTACGTTTACCAGTGAACGTAAAGCGTCGATTCAGGTTAAACGTTAACAAGTTCGTGTAAAAGTGTTTAAATTTAAAATAATAATAAGAACATGTGATTTCTGATTAAAACGCAAATTTTAATCAGAAATTAGTTCACAAATATTTGCTAATTGTTGTTTACAATTTACGATTTAAACGTACTTATTAATAATTTTTAATTCGACGTAGGTATTTACAAAACCCAGATATATTCCATTATCCGAGATACTACCGGCGGATTTCAAAAGATGTCTTTCAATTAAGTTTCATTTGTCAAAGTGTCAAAAAATAAATTAATTCAACGAGGGTCTAAAGCCCCCCCTAAGTGCCCCTAGTGACACCTATCGCGATACACTCGATACTTTATTCGACGCTATTCGAGAACGCGGCTCGCGCGACGCGGAAGACTGTCAAATAAATACAGGTTGAAATATACCTGCCGTCGGCTCTGTGATCCTGGTATATACGTGCCATTTCAAGAATGAATTTCTGTTTGGTTTTCGTGTTGTTTGGATATTTTTTCGCGTGGTGCGATGGGATGCTGTACAGACGGGACTCGGATAATGTTTTGAAGCCTGGTGAGTAATTTGGTACGGTTTGAAAACAAAAGTTTATAGGAGAGTCAATAAGGTTGAGATTTATTTAAAAAGATTCGGACCGATTTTAAAAATTCACTTGTCTAATCTATCATCTAGTGAAATATATTTTACAATTTGTCAAGAGCTCTTGATTAAGAAAATAGCAACCTTATTTATACTTATCGATACCCGCTGTATATTCCTAATTTTCTCTGTTTTCACATTGTACAGCTAACAGCAAATTAAATGTAACTTTGGACCGTTCTTATTTTCTGCGTCGTAAGATTTGAAATCGCACTGTAAGTGTTATCATTGAGCTGCTGTTGTCCGTACGAAAAACATTAAAACTAATTTTTTTAAATATTTTACTCATGATATTCTCATTAATTCACTAAGTAAACCGGTGGTAACTCCGTTGTAGAATTGAGTCCGCCAAAGTTACCATAGAGGTGGTATAACCATAGAGGAGTTAGTTTTACAGAGTGTAACCGGAAGGGTAAGTCGAAGGGAGGGTATTCAGTATCGGCAACTGACCTTTGTTCTACGACTTTTGGTATAAAAAATAACACTTTAAAACTAAAGTGTTAACAAATAATAAGAACCTAGATTCGAATATCGTTATTGTTGGCCTCAATTCAATAAGCACTGAAGGTTAAAACAGTTGACATTTTGCAAATATTGGATCCGAACATAACAATATATATGGAAATTAATTTCGAATACATAACTGCTTAATTATTGTAAAAATAGATCACTCGCATAACGACACATTATGCACAACTGCATATTATTATAAAGACGGACGTCAATGACGTCACAAAAATTATTATCTCAACACAATGTTGAAACCTGATCTATATTGGTAGATACTAAAAGTATTATGACAGTAAAACAGAGGCGGTCAACTTAATTCACCTCTAATAAAATTAATAATCTATAAAAATTAAAATAAATTAATAACCGTAAAACGAACTTTGTCTGTACGTTGTCAATTAAGTAGGTGTGTAGTAACACAACAATGTTTTATTAAACTTTTGTAACTATTTTACAGTTACTTTTACACACACACACACCACGCACTCACGCACGCTGCATCTGCAACTATATTATATTGTATTAGTCCATTGCCTAGGAGAGGGAGCCTGGTGATCTGTACCACAGGTATTTTTACCTAGTTCAGACACCAGACTCTCACATTAAAGAAAGGCTAATAATTTATTTGTCCTAGTTCTAAGCAAAATGATATTTTTTATTGTGAGATGAAACAAAGATTTATTTATTATTTATTTAATTAATTTGTATTTTTCTTGCATATCCGCTTTGCAAAACAAAAATCTAAATATTAAATGGAGAAAAATCTTCGTCACGACCGGGATTCGAACCAGAACCTCGACATTCCGTGGCAAGCTCTTTTCCAAAAAAAATCGATTGTTCCGGTCGGTCGTGTCCAAAAAATTATCCATCTATTATTTAGAATTTTAGATTATGATAACAACAATTAAAGAGCAGCAACTCTCCGTCTCCCTTAATAAGTTATTGCTCAAATGATAATAACTAAATAATAAGTACCTGTACTTAGCAAAATGGTAGTATAGCCTTGATTGAGCACGCGTCATAGCAAACAGTGCACTTTCGAATGTGCAGCCGCTCACATTGCGCACGCGCAGACAGGACAGGTAGTCGCCAGCAATTGGCATATTATAAATGCAAGGGTTCCGTGCACTACTTATAAAACTACATGCATGGATTCTGAAATGAAACATAGTCTGATAAATCTAACTTTTTAAATGATTAATTTAAATTAGCTATCAGATAATAAATCAACCAAAATATTTTTGTTAAATGCTTCCGTACCTAAATTGTGGTGGGAAATTAGACACAAAATGTTAGAATAGGCCAATAATTTATTTTAAAAAATATGAGTTAATAATTAATTTTAAAAACTATGCAAAATCAACTTATCTTTATCGGACTGACAGTGCTCCAGTGAGATCTTCTACAATTGATTCTTCCAAGAAAGATCCATGGTAGAAGAAGGCCATGTAGAACAAGGATAAAGCTTAGGAACTACGCCAATGGTAAGGCAAGACAGCCCCCTTAGTCAAGTGGCATTGACTTTCATTATACGCCAGTAGTTCTTCCATTTCATTTGTCACTTCCTATTCATAGGAAGGAACCCCAAAAATAAACAAAAAACTTCGACCGATTCTAGATACCAGATCATGTGAACTGAATTAAATAATAATGTTTATGTAATTCTAATGAAGATTAACATATGTTAGGTACAAACGTAACAAGGTAGGTTTGAACATGCATGGTGTGTGTCGCCGGTTCCGCATGAGGGATAAACTTACTAACAATAGTAATAGTTACGTACTGTATAGTTATTAAGTAATCATTGTTTTAAAAGATGTGTTGCTGAGAGTTTTTTGCCACTTTTTCTCCTCAGCGTTGGCACCTTTTCCTTGCAAAGTGGTGTAAATGTAAATTCCAAAAAATATATTGACGTGCAAAAATGTACTCAACGTGCTTACTTGCAATTAAGAAATTTGACTTTGACAAAAAAAGGATGCACTTTTTAAAGTCCAATCCAATCAGTAAAGATACAAGTAAAATAAAGTATTTACTACCAGACTTTTTTTTTACAAAAACAAACTATTATACCTATAAAAATAATTATACCTAAGGTGAACCGAGGCTATTGTAACTAAAAAAATTAAACAAGCAAATTTAAATTGTCGTTCTCTTTTCAAGAAATCATTAACAAGAAAATTATTAAAGTAGCTTGATAAAACAGTTATCGGAGGATTGTTTCTACCTACATGTATTAGCAAACAATGATCACATCCTAAATAAACTTGACTTCTTATCTAAATTCCGGTCAAAGTTACATTAGCCCCCTATACGGGGTTAATGTAACTGTCATCTCTGATTCCTTATTTTGTAGAGTTATAAATGTTAAACTGACAGAACATGCATTTCAAAAGCAAATAACAAACTGATTTGAACTCTAACACAACCTAAGAAGGTTTATTTTCCTTCAAAAACACTTTTTGGAAAAAAGCGGGGCTATTGTAGCTATTTACTATAACCATAGTGTTGGGATTTGCCTAATAATATGATGTGTCGGTAAATCGATATTGTTGTGAATTAAAATTACATATGTATTAAGAACATAAAAACTTTAATGAAAATATAAACTTCTTAGGTAGTAAGTAGTAATTTTCCACTCATCACGGTAATTAACATAATAATCTTTTAAAAATTAGGATAAACATGTTAAATTATTTTATACGCTGAATTAATCATAAAAATCAAAAGTAAAAAAAATCATGAAAATTGTAAGTTACAGTACTTATACCAAACTAACTATTCTTATAGGAATATCGTTCTTGAATGGGGTAACAATACCATTTCTTCGCACATATTCCGCAATCAAAGTTTTTAGTTCTTTTCTTGTTAAAGGATGGCCAGCCTTTTCAATCACGTGCAGCAAACAAGCGAGATGTTCTTCTTGTTGCTTAGAAAATACGGTAGGTTTTCCAGGTTTTGGCATCTTTTGGCCACGAGTGCCTGTTATATGTGCTACAATGGTTGACCGGGGAATACCAAACACTTCTGACGCTTTGTAACTGTTCATTTTTTTAGTTTTTACAGCCTCTACAGCTTGTAAAAGGTTTTCGTTTGAATATTTTTTATCTCGCTGTCTTTTGTAATTACGAACCATCTAAAAAAAGAAAATGATGTTATAATTTCAGTTCAATCACATTAAAACATACCTGCCTGCTTTGCGTATCTGGTGTCAGTTTTTAAAATGCCTAATAAACGGTCTCTAGCTTGATTAATAGATCAATGACTTGGCGTGTCTTACAAACGAAAACATAAATATATTATAGTGTTAAAGAGATGAGGGAAAGCCTGGCGATGACAAGGGGAGGGGAGGGGGTGCGAAATGCTGATATTTTGCGTGACGTACCTTAACCGGTACATGAACGACCCTTATGAAATGAAATGAAATAAATGAATTTCATTTCATTTCAACGACCCTTAATTCACAATTTCTTTTAATTACCTACCTACTTTATCGATACAAAATTAGCATTGACATCACTAGTAATTGTATATCCATACTATTATTACCGGGGCTATTGCGTCTTTTTTTACTAGTTACAATAACCCCATGTCAAGATTTGAGTGAGGTTAATGTAACTGAATAAATAACTCTAGAATACTACGTCAAATAGAGAAACTTATAAGCAATTATTGATAAGTTGTTCACTATAATTGTACTTACTGTAAGATTTTGAAGAAAAGACCCGTAGAAACATATGAATCTAAAATAAACACAAGAGCAGGTTTCGAGCAAACAAAACAAAAAATGGCCGACAAAAAACAGGACGCCGTCGGTCAAACAGCAGGCATGATACTAGCGCCCTCTGCGAGTCATTTTAGTAAACTGTAGATCCTCTATTGATTCATAGATGTCACGTTCCTTAAAACATTACGAAAAGGAACATAAACGAATAAGCTACAATTACCCCGTAGTTACAATAGCCTCGGTTCACCTTATATATAAAAAGTTCGTACTTGGACGCGGTATTCTGCCTGTGACTGGCCTCTCTCTACCAGTCACAGGTAGAACACGGCGTCCAAGTCGCTCCCATGCGGCAGGGTGCTCAAGAGAGCGGCTTTACAAAGCTTTCAAGCTTTGACTTTATATTGGATTGTTTATCGAAATTATTGTCATCTGTAGAAAGCTCGCCAATATTGAAATTACAAGTTACGTATATTATTTACCAAAATGATGTTACCGGAAAAATACAAAAAGAAATCTGTATGTACCAAATAGATTCCATAAAAGGAATGTCTCGCGAACCTTTCTCAGAAAGACATAAATACGAAAACTACATTTGGTCCAGACAGTAGCTCTACTATAAATTAATGCGTGTTATATAAGAACCAGTCCTTATAAACAGTCTTGACCCTGGCCCGCCGCAACAAGGCCACGCCGGCCGGTCGAGCACACTTCAAGCCAAGTGCACTACAACCTTAGGCATATGTGGCACCTAGGTATACTGTGGCTAGGTCTCGATTTTAGGTTAAATTCACAAGTACATGCAACATTATGCCAACATTTTACGCCAATCATGCAAAAAACGTTAAAAATTTTGATTTATTGATTATGAATCCACATAAATACAGACTCGCACCAACAGAATATTAAAGTAGCGGCACGCTATGATGGCTATTTTGACACGTTACAATAGTTTTGATATTTTCTTACATATGCGCTATGCGAAACGAAAATTTAATTTCAATTCGAACCAGGAGTAATTACACAATTACTGGATAGATGCCGCTACCGTCCCTAAGACGAATCTTCTTCTCTCTTCTTCTTGGCTTTTCTCTACCAATCTGGTGTAGGCCTTCTTTAAACTCCACTCTCGTCTATTTTGCGCCACTTGGATCCAGTTCGAACCGGCTCTTCGGATGTCATCTCGCCATCTCTTCCACAGGTCTCCCTGTAGGGTGTTTCTCTCCCCACGGCCTCCACCCAACCACTGCCTTACACCAGGACGAATATGCCACAATACGAAGCCCTAAGACGAATATGGAGACAAAATTCACAATCTGGGTACGATATCATGGTGGCTCTGTTGGAATAGAGCGTGCCACGGAATGGCGAAGTCCCTGATTCGAATCGGTTTATTCCCGTTGTCCCCCACTCCCTTGTCCCACACTGGTGGACAGTGACACATTTTTTTAAAGTTGTGCTGGTGTCCCCCAGTGGTGGACAACAGCACAACTTGTTATACTTAATTCCCGTTGTCCCCTACCAGTGGACAACAGCACAACTTTTTATACTTAATTCCCGTTGTCCCCTACCGGTGGACAACAGCACAACTTGTTATACTTAATTCCCGTTGTCCCCCACTGGTGGACAACAGCACAACTTTAAAAAAATGTATCACTGTCCACCACTGGGGGACAACGGGAATTAAGTATAAAAAGTTGTGATGTTGTCCTATAAGGGTTCCTTTTTTTCCTGTTAAGTGAAGGAACCCTAAAAATACTACTAATAGCTAAATTGAAAATGTTCATCATTCCAGATTTGCTGCCAGTCTCGTCCACCGTACTCCCGCTTCCATACTACTCGGTGTACGGATTCGAGAAGAAACTACTCCGTGGCAAGAACAAGAAACGACCTCTGGGGAAAATCGAGCTAGTCACTAAATCACCCAAATAAATCCTCGTATAATGTAGAAATGTCTGTGCTTTTTCCTTTAAACCCAACGAATATTTGAGCTTAGTTACAGGTTTGAATTTCAAATAGATTTTGTTTAAAGAAATTCTATGAAACTTTTTCTAACCTATACCGAAGCCCAAATCAAGTGCCTTGTTTTGTAAATAAATACGATCATCTATTTACCTGGTTGTGATGTAACACTACAGGAACTGATTGAATGAACCTGTTCATCATTGTGACAATAAAGTGATCGGATCTCATAATGTGAAAATAACTATGCAATAATCAAAATATTATATATAAACGGATATCACTCACATAATATTGTTGAAGTCGGCAATAATCACAGGAAAGATTAAAATGTTAGTAGTTTTTGTTGATAAAATAAGACACTTGATTTGGGATTCGGTATACATGGTTTTCGGGTTAATTGCAATGGCCTTATGCAATGTGAAATTTAAGTCAATGTGGAATACTTTAAAGTAAACTAAAATGTTATTAAACCCAGAAATAAAAAGTTCAAAAAACAACTTTGCACAGACAGGACGACCAACCGACCGACGAGTGTTTTTGCGATGTTATGAGACTTGCATGTATTTGTATGTACATATTAATATTTGTAGGATGATTCTTTATTACTGTTTTGTATTTTATTATTTTTCGTATAAATTAATTTAAACAAAATATTTTCAATTTCAGTCCTAAGGCTAACAGCAGATCAAGTGTAACACTTTGGACTTTGGACCGTTCTTATTATCTGCGCCATAAGAGTTGAATTCGTACTGCAAGTGTTACCATTGATCTGCTGTTGTCCGTACCTATATCTGTAACAAGTAGAGTTTTAGTTTAAAATTCTGCCAAGATGTCAATTTCAGGAACGACTTTTCGAATACAAATGATATTAATTGTCTCATACAAATCGGTCAGCTGACCGGTACAAAATGTATGGAAAGTCAAAAACTAAATTCGCCAAAATCGAAAAGTCATAGAACAAAAGTTGTTCAATTATCGATACAGAATACCCTTTCGGTTTCCTATACACTCTATATACAGGGTGGCCTTGAATTCATTCGACAAAAATCAAATGGATGGTTAGGCTTGTAACACTTTCACTGGTATTTGACCTAATTAATGGTCATTTCTAACGTCATTGTGTGACTTATGACGTACTTAGTTAATTTTTTTTGCAGTTTTGATTTATTAATAACCTCCTCCTTTTTTGAAGTCGGTTAAAAAACGTTACGAATTTCACATTTATCATGAGTACAACCCCCAGTTTCAATTTGTCGAATGAATTCAAGGACACCCTGTATAACGTGGATCGTAATAGTATCCTGAAAACTCATAATGAAACCTCTGGCTAGCTTATATGCAGATACCTACCACACTGCTTTCCTCCACACTCATGATAATAAATTTTCCAAATATAAATGAGACTGCGACTGCAAAAATCCCGCAATCATAATCACGGCAACATTTCTGGAGCTGCGTAGTCACAGTTTTAATTAAAATCGACCCCCCTACACTACACACGTTATTTGCCTGCAGACATTTTGACGGCGTAAACTAACGTAAATGCGCTCCCAAAACTTTATTAAATACCGCACACTCGTATGTTTAAATTAAAATTAAAACTCATACAGTTAAAACAGGGTAATGCATAATAATGATATAATCAGAATTTGTATTACGCATTATCCATGCTCGGTGAACAAATTAGAACATGATGAATAAATTATTGTCACGGAATGACAGTCGCAGGTTCATGTCCTGCCCCCTTACCTTGAAGTCTTATATCAGTATTACTTTCATAATACTTTGTTACTTCGTACAATGACGACCTTAATGAGCTTACTTTAAGGTCGTCATTATACGAAGTAACAAAGTATTATGGAAGTAATACTGCTATAAGACTTCAAGGTAAGGGGGCTGTAGGGTTACTCTCACCTCTTATAGCGATCAAGCTCTTTATAGCGTTTGACGTCATTCATACAAATGGCGATTCGGTTTTGTTTAGGAACCTAAACTGGATCGCTATAAGAGGTGAGAGTAACCCTTCTGCCCACGGCAAGAATTTTTTCATCATGTTCTAATAATGATAATATAGCGATTCTTGGTACTAACTTATACCTTGCCATGCATTAGCCTTTGCCCATGTATTATACTACATGTATGTGTTATGTATTGAACATACATATTTGGATTTCATTCGATTCCAATCGGTCGGGGTAATCTACCAGTCCTCCCTCGATGTAAGGGAAGGTGCCTGAGCAGGTGGGGACATAAAAATGGACTGATGGTATTGACATTCTAATACCACTATGTGACAAGCCCATGACAGAGCATGACAGGTGGCATATCATAACATAGATAGGTACTAAAAACTCACAAAATAGCAGTTTTCGTAGTACCGCTTTGACCTCGAGAGAATTCACAAAAAATCTATAACACATAAATATAATATCAGTGTAAAAAGCAGCCTATTTGGCAGGTAAGTACAATTATGTCGTAAAAGTGTTACCCAAGAGGCTGAAAACTTTTACTGCGGACTTATACTTGATATTTTACGGTCCCAGTGACTTCCTCAGGCCATAACGCCTTGAGTACGAAACTAGGTACTCCAGAACTTTGTGCCTGTTTACGAGGGGGATTATGGTAGTAACAATATTAAAAGGTGTTCAGACAAGATAAAGAATATTTGCATTTACAAGGTTTCACTTATTCATTATAAGAGGAACGTTACTCTTCTCATCGAAGATTGGACAACATCATGGCAATTTTCACCCTCTGGACTGCTGCCCGAAACAGGGAGTCGGACACCGGTGCTGCAGCCGAACGAATCACGCAAATTAACCAAGAGTGTCTCCTCCCACCAACGCTCCTCTTCCCACATAAGGTTTCTCGTATCACCAAAATTGCCAAAAGCCGATGTGTGGTAAATGGCCGCAAAACTGAAGTGGAGCTATGCTGGACACGTGTGCATTATGCACCCTGACAGATGGGCCAGAAATATCATAAGCTGAGATTTCCATAACCGGCTCAGACGCCGTGACAGTTCTCGAAAGAGGTGAAGGTCCTCGAGGACTGGTATCTGTCTTTCTAGGTCATCCTAGATGGGTTCTCTACTACTCTGATTGAATCGCGAGAGGTGTGGAAGAAATTGGAGGAGGTTTTGCCCAGCAGTGGGAGAATAAAAGCTAACAAAAAGGGCTTCACAACTTTGAATTCGGTCCTTTGACACACAGAAAAAGAATTTCTTAGATCAATAATTCATAATTCATTGAATACAATAATGTATTATAAAGAATACTTTCATCAGAGCCCCTTCGTGCCTCGGAAAGCACGTTAAGCATTTGGTTCCGGTTTTTGTCGCTTGGCAGCAGTCGTTAGGCCACGTCAAAGACCTACGGGCGGCCTGAATAGCTCTGACAAATAGGTGCGGTCACTAAACCACACGAGAAAAGAAAAAGAATAATACTGTATTTAACTTGGTTGTAATGGTCTATGTCCAACAGTGGACTGATACGTGCTGATGACGATGATGAGGGAGGTATAATATTGGAATCAAATTAGTAATAAATTATTAGCCAGGCCATAGAATACTTAGGCGGACTCCGAATGGAGACCTACCTTCTCTAGTGAGTGAGTATGTTTCAATCATTATGTTTGATCATTATCATTAATTACTCTATCTTATAGTTGTTAAAAATTATACACGGATATTTTAAAATAAAAATACAGTCAGCATCATCATTAGTACATTAAATTAACTTCCTTAAAACACCCTAGCCAAATTGAATCGTCTACCCCGAGGCAGCCAGAGGTATCGGGCGGTGCGGTGTATAAAAATCGCCCCATCACTCCCCCCGAGTTCAAACAAGCCGCTTTTTCACCAAATGAAGTGGTCTGCAAGTTTATCCGGGGCCCGATTGCTTCAGACACGGTAATCAATCAAATATTCGGCCAAGTCATGAATAAATCCGTGAAGGAAACTTCGGTCGTGATTTTCGAGAAACAAGAGCGGGGATGACTGATGTCCCGACGTGACGCGGGACAGAATTTGAACAGAAAAAATATCTGAGTCGTACAGTTTTTAAAATGCTATATATGCCTTATAAAGGGCCAGTCTGCCTGCACTGGGCTTTCGTGGTGGATCATGGCCCCAGTTCCTTCGATGTAAGGGAAGGCCTCTGTCTCCTTAGTGGGGATATAAAATTATAGGCTGATAATGAGATGGTCAGTAGTAACGCACCTATTCCTATTCAATTTTATTAAAAGCGTCAGTATATTTTCTGTGGTCAACTCAGGTTGGTTGGTGACAGTTTCGAATTGTATCTAATTGCCAATTGAGATTATATCCAATGTCGACCAAACCTTGTATCCCAACAAACTCTTTAGACTTAAAGAAAAAATAAACTAATCTTTCTAGCAAAAGTAAATGACAATGCCAGATTCTGCCCCACCATCAAACGCATAATGAACAAGATAACGAATAAATGTAAAAATATCTCCGTTTTTTTATTAAAATTATTGGTTTAAGTAAAGTTTTGTACTAGTTGCGAGTCGAAAAAACAGCTTAATTAAGAATTCAGAAAATAAGAAAAAGAAAGAAAAGAAAGAAAATACATTTATTCAGGCACATACACAAATACAAATATTACAAACTCCTTAACTAATGACATTGATGTGCAGCGCCGGAAGGGGTCAGCTGCCTCAGCATAATGCCACAGCCACGCGGTACATGGCTGCGGCGCTGATTTTGAAAATAGTATGCAATCGAAGCGAATTATTCATTGTTTTTGTTTATCATTTTCTACTACTCTCGCAACTCCTACAGATTGTGATTATGCTATATAAAACCTGTAATAAGTCCCCAACAAAATGATAGGTACAGGTGCAATGGTCTCGTAGTTTTGTAAGTGGGACAAATCTCCATTGAAATGTGGCAATGTCATTTCCGTAAGAAAAACCATGGCAAAAATATACCATGGTACGTGGATATTATAAGTAAGTATGGAATTATCGTGGATTATTTGAGTTATGTAAGTATTTATTTTTCATTATAATAAACTTAGATCCGGGGCTGCATATAGGTAACCATCAGAAACTCGTCTTCAGACACAGTACGGACAGTATACCGGGACATGTCCCAATCTATTCCGGGACAATCTATTCACCTCTAGAGCAGAGGGAATTTTGAAACAATGAGAAAACTGTTCGATGCACAGTTTCTGGTGTGGGCTGCTCATGAAAGTTCATCTTGGGATATTAATATTTTGCAGCTGGGTATACACGAAATCAAATCAAGCGAGACATTTTGGTACTTGTTGTATGCGGCATAAGAATTGAAATCGCAGTAAGTGTTACGTTAAGTGACGTGCTGTCCACTGTACCTTACACTGTTAGAATAATGATGGATTTGTGTTTTGTGCATCTGACTTTGTGGGTGGTATGAAGGAATACTTTAGCATATTCTATTTTCCATATACATTATAGTGTTTAGATAAAATGTAAATTGATCTCACGCTAAAAAATTATAAACAGATTCATTCAATCAGTTCCTTCAGGCATGAAGCAACAGACGCCCTATGGAGTAGCCATACTTATATCGGAGACACCACTCTTGCATGACCTTCAGTGTCTCTGCCACTCATTGTATGAATTTTCAATAGAAATAGAACATGTAAAAACAGATGTCTCCTTCCAACATATGAGAATGGAAATTAGCGTCAGAATGGTGCCGACGAACTTCCAGGTCCTCGAGGCCTATCCTGGACGGATGTACCGCTTATGCTGGAATTTGTGACGGAGTCTCATAATTTGTGACGTAATAGTTTAAAAGTTATAAGCGTTTGAAGGGGGCCGCGCCAACCTGACGCCTGAAAATCTGACTGATCAAAATCAAATTAATGAACCCATATGGAACAAATATGATTGTAGAAATCATTATGTCATCCTGTTTTACATATACTTAGTAGAAGTCCGAAAAAACTCAGTAACATTGACAATGTTACCGACTTTCTCCATAGAATTTTTTTTGTTTTGTTTTCTCAGCAAATGTTGAACTTGGAGCCCCGAACCTTGCGTCACAAATTAGTGCCGCTGAATGCCGAAATATTGATGGTAGTCACGTTGTCCGTGATGAGAAATTTACCTCAAGTTTTCAGTTTTCGGATTTTTTTCCTATACTTGTGATATAAGACCTAGTTTCTTGCCAAATTTCATGATTGTAGGTCAACGGTAAGTACCCTATAGGTTTTGAGAACCTTTTAGAAGTCGTTTAAAAATAAGACAATTACTGAGGGCTTAGAAATATATGTTAGAAAAACTTATCTAGAAGGACGTTTAGGTTACAGTCCTTTTCATCACATTTCATTAGGGTTTTGGTAAATATTTCAATGTTTCCACTCGGAATCCTAAAAGCAAATAGAGTGCTTCCACGTCGGCGGATTGAGGTCACTTCCGTTCGATACTATTACCTGTGTCGTGACGTCACAGCTCACCACCGAGTCAAACAACGTCTTACAACGCAAAGAAGTCAACTTATCCTTTTAAAATGTTGCACTTTTGTGAATAGCTATCATTACGTACTAAAAACATTGATCTTCTATAAACAATTAGATACACAAAGGTCTTACTAACACAATTAAAAAAACGTCCAAATAAGGGTCCATTGTTAACGTCCAAATAATGTCCAATAAAGCAAATGAGGGTCCATTCATCCGTTTGGACCTTCTTTGCGCTAGGACATTTTAGAAGGCAGACTGCGTATCTAGTTGCTTATAGTAGATCAATGACTAAAAGACATGATTAGTTATTGGATAGGTTTTTCCTATATCGAAACCGTGATTACTTATAAAGAAAAAAATATCTTCCTTCGCAACCGGTTACGTACAAAGATAATTTTTGCCTCATTCGCAACTGGTTACGAAATGCTGGATAAGTTGGCGGCCGTAGGGATTTTAAAGAGCTGCCATCAAGATCAACATGTCGAAACTATTAGGCACAGGACCACTTGCAATAAAACATAAAACTGAGAGTAAAAATTAACTTTGGACGGCGTTAAACACAGGTTTAACCTTCAAAAGTCTCATGGAAAATGGTCATGTGAGTTGATTCATGTAACAAGCAGAAATTATTTCAAACAAAACAAAAAAACGCGACTGAAAAAAAAATCCCATTTTGATTATTTTTTATACCCCACGACACTCCCGTAATAAAGACGAATCTAACGATACCTCATACACCAGAACCCATCAAGCCGTTTAGGCTACAGGATGGCGGTAAAAAATGGGCATACATACATACCCGAAAAACATTACCCTCCTTCTGGGGCAGTCGGGTAAAAAAAGTTAAATACACTCTGAATGATGGTGATTTATTTGACCGCTACGACTGCCTTGTCCTGGGCTACTTACAACTCTTTTACTCGAGAAACATTTCATTCTTGCTTTATACGTGTCGCTTCCAATTTGTTTGCTCAGCTTTTGCTTAGCATATCACGGAGCCGCATTCCTACTGCGAAAATAAATGTGAGCATCCGACCTCCTCTCCTTCTCAAAACTCCCTTCTCAAAACCGACCTTTAAGCGGTTTTATAAGGTCTACATCTGCATTGCGAGAAGTGGGTAGTTAGGACTTTTTGTGGTCTGTTGGAGGTGGCACGCTTTACCTCTTGTCAGTGTTTGCATTCCTGGTACTTGGCAAGCAAACGCTCTTACTTTGCGTTCTCCGACTTTGTGATACGTATTGTCTTTCGCGCCTTTGAAAGAGTATGCATTGCGCTACTTTTTGAATGTTTGTGTAAGGAAGATGGAGTGGATGCTGTTTTAGCCAATGCTTGGAAACAGGGGCTTATGCAGATGTTCTTTCCGTGTGTTTATTCTATACAGTGCTAGGTTATGAAATGGAGTGATAAATAACTTTCAAAACTGGAACAAAAGTACAGAGCTCGGTGGCTCAGTGGTTGGGTCAATGGACTTGCAATACGGAGGTCCCAGGTTCGATTCCCAGCCAGGGCAGCCATGTACCAATGAGTTATCGTCGGTTTTTTCGACGGAAAAACTTACGTACATTTACCGAGTGCTCTCAAAACGGTGAAGGAAAACATCATGATGAAACCTACATCCCTTAGAAGAAGAAAAAATCTAAGGCATGTGAAATCCGCCAACCCGCAGTGGGCCCGCGTGGTGGATCATGGCCCCAGCTCCCTCGATGTAAGGGAAGGTCTGTGCCCGAGCAGTGGGGCAATATAAATAGACTGATGAGTGACAAAAGTTTCACTGTTTTATTACAATTTTTATATATATTTCATATTTATTAACATTTGGGAGATTACGAGGTAGGTACGAGGAGAACATACGTCGACCAGATTGGCGATGTTTTAAAAAAAGGATCAAACACGATCTATGATAAACCGACGAGTGTGTATGTAGAATGAATGTAGCATTCATCATCTCGTCTTAAGTTATAGATACTGTCTATAATGATGATATAGGAGATGGATTTCACCTGCGCAAAGGCTGGCAGAGACTGGATGCAAAAGGCCGGTAGTCGGACTGAGTGGCGTAATTTTGGAAAGGCCTGTATCCGGCAGTGGACTGATACGGACTGATGATAAGGAAGATAATGACGTCTAGACACTTAAATCAAGCTACCTATTCATACGCTGAATTCTCTACCCAAAGGTTGTCTGGAAGAGATCGCTTTGAGCGATAAGACCGCCAATTGTAATATTAACGATATTAGCCTATTTCTTTTTTGTAATTCTTTTCTTTTTGCAATAAAGAATATTTATCTTATCTTATCTTATCTTAAATCGGAGTCGTAAATTAGATATCAAAACACTATCTTATGTGAGTGAGTGTACTTACCTACATCGTTCATTAAAACTCAGGTTTTCGACAGAGAGAAAGATACTTGAAAGTACTCCTTAAGTTTGTACTACTAGGTATATGTAGTATTCTATGCATTGATCTCCTATAAACAACTAGATACACAAAGGTCTTACTAAAACAATTTAAAAAACGTCCAAATAAGGGTCCATTTTTAACGTCCAATAAAGCAAATGAGGGTCCATTCATCCGTGTATCTAGACAGGCAGACTGTGTATCTAGTTGTTTATAGGAGATCAATGATTCTATGTTATTTTATTAGTAACAAAAGTTACTGAACACATTACATTTTTGCGTCGTCACGTCATTCCTATCAGATTTTATAACATCTAGGTTACACTGATAAAACTTTTCACTAGCGTCACCATCATTTATCAGCAGAAATACCGAGACAGCAATGATTGATCTTTCAGTTCACCCGTAAGGACTTAAAACAATAACTTCTTCCAGAAACTTAGGGCTTATCTTTTTAAGTCAGCATCCCCAGTTTTTGCGTGAGACGCAAACTTTTGCCAATGTTTCCCTCATAAATATAACAAAAGCAAGATAATGAACTGGTATTGAATCTGGGAAGTTCGTTAATTTATCATTTGCGATGTTACCGGGTATCTCGGAGCGAAATTTTGCGGAGACAGCAAAGTTTTATCGGTAACATTGCGCGCTCCGTCAGTCTTTACTTGCTAATAAACAGAGTTTGATGAAAATATTGATCTTTGTTGGAGCTTTTAAAAGTTTATGTTAAAATTAAAGTGAAAAACGACGGGGCAGTCTTGCAGTTATAAGGGATAATGACGGGAGTAGGTACCCACGTAAGCACTTGGGCCATGCCCTAATAAATAAATTAAAAAATCAAAGTTGTTTATGGTGGCTATACTTACAGGAAGCTATTCTATACCAAAAGGAGGAGCATTTTTTCTGTTAGAATAGAATCCTTTGTAACTAGATGGCAGCACAAGGAAGGGAATAAAAACTTGAAAGTGAAAATAATGTGAATTCAAAGACATTTTCGCCGATGGCATTGGGCCATTCCATAATAAATTTAAAAAATCAATGACATATTTTTGATACATCAATAGAATTTGACGTTAGCTATAGTTAACGCCATCTATTGTAGGTACTCAAAAAAGCTTGACAGCTGTCATTTAAAAAACTCCTCATTCAGTGTAAGTACTTCTCTGTCTACGGTAAGTACGGACAAGATTAGATCAAGGGTAACACTTGCAGTACGAATTCAACTCTTATGACGCATATAATAAGAACGGTCCAAAGTGTTACACTTCATCTGCTGTTAGCAATAGCTATCGTGGCGATAGCTATTATACTCAAAAAGCTTTGCCTCCTCAGACTTCTGTAATTACCTAATATTTTCAACTATGTCAAACATTCCTTTCATAATAATACCTACCTGTAAATCAGTGGCGCACAAACAAGCTTCCACCATAAGTAAATGCACCGTTGACGTGGGCTGAGAACTTTATCTTTTCACATCAGATATTTTCCATAAGAAGGAGCTGTAGGCGTTCCCTAGTGGTATTCTCGGAGAAAACTTTACTGCTTTACCTAGCCTAGCACTATTGCATTTTACATTCAACGCTCTTCGGGAAGTAGACTGAAACTTTCGGGAAAGTAGGCAAATTTTCACTAGAGATCGAAGTTTAGTTTGTTTTGCACTGAAATTGAAAGTAGCCTCTGGCGAATTGTAAATGTAGGTACATTTTCACAATACCTATCTAGTTACAGAGATCTGCGGAATAATTTTATTTTCAAAAGTTTTCGTCTTGTTGAAAAGGACACGAAAAGAGCTTATAAATATCTACCTAAATTCACCAACGTATTATTAAAGCGTGTGTAGAACCCTGCAGTGTTTTGAACAAAAAAAACGTCACATACGAATTCTGCCAATGAACTTCTAGAACTCCCAGAAATTTTATTGGCCACTTTTATAGGTACGTAAGTGAATGTTTGTAATGTTATTTTTTATGTTTGTAATGTCAATTTATATAAATTATTATATTTTGTATTATTTGTGAATGACATATAGTATTTTGGAGATATTACTCTGTGAACTATATTGTATATAAAAAAAAATGTGATTTTAAGAAAATAGATCACTTTCAAACTTACACTTACTTACTTTTTAACTACGACAGAAAGAAATATAAGATACTCGAAAGAATTCCTTAAGTATGAACTTATAGGTGTATTTAGTATTCTATGAAAGTTACTGAACACATTATATTTTTGCATCGTCACGTCATTCCTGTCAGATTTTAAAACCTACTTATACCGATAAAACTTTTCACTAGCGTCACCATCATTTATCAGCAGAAATACCGAGACAGCAATGATTTATCTTTCAGTTCACCCACAAGGACTTAAAACAATAACTTCTTCCCGAAACTTACACCTACTTTTGAACTTATGAAAAATCCTAATTCAACCCCTTCCAAATCTTAAATGACATAGGTCCTTTAGCTACATTTTATTATAAATATTTTACAAGAAGTACATTATAGAACCACTATTGCAAGTATTAATATATTACACAACATAGCCTACAAACATACGAATTGATGGCGGAACAAGTAAAGGACAAGAAACTTTGTTCTAATACAACACAGCTGCGTTCACAGCCCCTACTCAGACACACCACAGTTTGGTATCGTCATTGTAACTACTACTATAGTTCTAAATCAAATCAGTTTACAGCCGCTACTTAATTTATTACGATTGTTACTATTTTTAATTAATTATTAATTTAAAAAAAAAGTACTTTAATTACTTTTAGTGACCACTGACACAATACAGTGGGTCTGCTTTTGCCCTTCTGCCTCTTTGTATGTCGAGCCATGTAATCATACATTATTAAAATGTATGATCACAATATTATACAATGTATGACGTAACCAAGTGTTCTCTGTGTACCTAAGGTTAAAATAAATGAGTATGAGTTCCTGCCACATTTAAGAAACAATGTACGGTGGAACACAGAGAAAGACGTACAGGAGAGCTTTTAAGGTTGAGATTTTCTCAAAAACTACTTGACCTATTGCAAAAAATCTTTCCCTGTTTATGGGTATAGGTAAAAGTTTAAACTATGTAACTGTAAAATAATTATTAAATTCGGTCCAGTAGTTTTTAGAAAATCTCAACCTTATTGAGGCCCCCTGTATACTAATTCTCTTGTGGTTCAGTGACCAAACATTGTCAGAGTTAGTTATATTTATTATTATTATTATTTTAAAGGTGTACTGCTGAAAGTTTTAACCACATATATATATATTCTATAAAGTCAATTCAAACACCAAAACCGTATTGAATTTTGAACCGATCGAAACATCAGCAGATCGATCGCAGATGATATTATTATAATTGAAAGTCATTAATCTCCTATAAACAACTAGATACACAGTCTGCCTTCTAAAAATGTCCGAGCGCAAAGAAGGTCCAAACGGATGAATTAAGAAGAACCCTCATTTGCTTTATTGGACATTATTTGGACGTTAACAATGGACCCTTATTTGGACGTTTTTTAAGTTGTTTTAGTAAGACCTTTGTGTATTTAGTTGTTTATAGGAGATCAATGTTGAAAGTACGTCTTTTTGACACAATTTAATTGGGACTCTAGAATGACGCGCTAGAATTTACAGATCACTCACAGTTACTACCCTATCGCTTAGTGTGAACTTTGTCGTCATTGTAACAACAGTCGTCAACTAGCAAAATCAAACGTATTCCCATCGGTGTAGAGTAGAGTTCGGCTCCAATCGCAATTTGGAAAGAACTTCTGTGTCTGTTCGATCAAATGATTCTTTTGAAGTAATATTGAAGAATGATGGTTGTAAATGAATGCATTTTTTTTAATGTTTGTTAAGGTGACCATTTTATCAATTAATTTACATATTATGTTTGACGTTTGTTTCTACAAGAGTACCGATTTAAGTTTGTGAGAAAACCTGCAAGCCTGAGAATTTAAAAAAAGGCTTGTGTAATACACCAATCAGCACTGGGCCGCGTGGTGAATCATGTCCCGACCTCCCTCAATGCAATTCCCGGCCGATGAAGCTCTTTAAAGACTAAAAGATTAAAAGGTACCAATAGGTACTGTACCTACTATGTAGGTAACTTAAATTAAATTGTTAACGTATTAGGTACTACCTAATAGGTTAATAATTTTTATTTAGTCAGGTAATACAAACATACGAGTTTGTATTACCTGACTAACTACCTAATTTGGAAGGGGGATGGAGTAAACGTATCCAATAGCGGAAACCCCAACCCTCTCCATGCATATATTCAATAGATATAGGTACTTATTTGAATAACCAAAATACCATGTTGTTATATATTTCTATATAGTGAATAAATAAATTAAAAAGACCTCCCTCAATGTTAGGAAAGCCCGGCCAGCTTGATGATTGAAGTTTGACGCATAACACTAACATATTATACATGAAGGATATATACGCCGAATATGTAACTTCATAAATCACCCACCTCACTAATATCCAATCTCACTCCAACGCGGTTATTGTCCCACCATTATGCCATTAATAACGCAACAGTGTGGCGACCGGTATCCGATAATGTCGTTCCATGGGGGTTTTATCTTAATTGCTTTGAGAAAGTCAATATCTCCCGAACTTTTTGTCATAGGACGGTCCCCGACGCGTAAACAATATCCGTGATTTTCCTGGGATTCGGAGACATTACGTGTTTGGGTATTACAGAAGAAATGAGAGAATCGATGTTGTGGAATAGTATAGATAATGAAATGATCATGATCAGACAATTATATTTATAGGAGAAGGACAAGGGGCGGGTTATTTGACTGACGAAGGTTTAACGGATATTTTAGTTTTAAGTTTGACATGTAATTGTATTTGTGAATAAAGTTTAAATAGGAGAAGGATATAATAATCATCATCAGCTCGTATCAGTCCAATGCCGGCAACATGCATCTCCCAAAGCACGCCACACAACCCGATTCTCGGCCAATAACACAAGCAATCCTGCTTACTTCGACCCTGTGAATTTCGACTAACCGAGTCGCCTCTACGAATATCGACTCACTAAATATTCGAGACTTGGGCTTTCGACCCCATGCATATTCGAGCCAACCGCGATCATCATAGGGTACCGACATGGAGAACCTGGGTATCCGTAACAGAAATAGTATGCTAACAACATTAAATTACCTAAATGGTATGTCATTTTATACCTTATGTCTACTCATTGTAGACTATATTTGGAACACGTTGGAAGCACCTCATCTATCACTGGACTTAATAAATTGCTTATTTAGACACCTTTCAGAAATGTTCGTATCTTGGATATTTTGTCATCTGAAAACAAATTAGTTTTTGTTCTGTTTAAAGCTTGTTAAATTCACAGGATTCCGCTGGAAACGAACTATACAATCTACTTAGAGTTAGAAGAACGTGATAGATCTGGACAACTATTCTGATAAATGCATTTATCCGAATCCGAGAATAGATGGGTAAGATACTGAACTAATGCTAGACATTAAAAATAGAACAGTTGGTATGGGATACATACTCCGGAATAACAGATACCAACAGCTCCAATTATCCCGTTATCATACAACGATCGTGAGAGTATTCTGGCAGGGAAGAGGTGCATGTCGAAAAACAGCGCTGCACACATGCAACTTTTGCCACGCCACTTACTCGTATCATATATTTTTTTTCTTTATTTGATTTTGGAAGATTTTTTAATTATTGTATGGCAATTATTGATCTCCTATAAACAACTAGATACACAGTCTGCTTTCTAAAAATGTCCGAACGCAAAGAAGGTCCAAACGGATGAATGGACCATTTGCTTTATTTGACATTATTTGGACGTTAACAATGGAACCTTATTTGGACGTTTTTTAAATTATTTTAGTAAGACCTTTGTGTATCTAGTTGTTTATAGGAGATCAATGGTGGCAATAAACATCTTTTCTATTCTGTTCAATTAAATATGATGTGCAAAATAGCGGGCCTTAGATGCGAAACATTCGTGAATGGACGGTGATCGCGAGCGCTGAAGAGCTATTCCGACTCGCTCAAAACAAACACTTTCCAGTAGTGGAGAGGCACTACAAAAAGAAGAATCCTTACTTAACCAGAAACAACACAATCTTGAACCATAAATGCACCGACCTCTATCAAACAACACTTTCGTCTATGTTAACATTTTATATTTACTTTACAAGCCCATATTTACAAAACGCTAAAAGATCGTATCCCAAAAAAGTCTGCACAGACCATTATAACTTCCCCAAATTCAATATGAGATAGGTCGACAACAAGAATAACTCGTAAATGTCGCGAACGGGTAAATTCTGATTTAAATATCAGAGGCGAACTTGGTTGACTTTATAATAATGGCGGATGGTATTCGCTGGGATGGCACCTCTATACAGTAAAAGCAGTATGAGGGAAACAGTATGGACTGTTGGTATTTTTAAGACAACAAGGCGAATCATTGTCACGCAGTTAAGGGCCTTCCATGAGCCAACTAGCGCCGCCAATCTTGAAAAAATAATATCTTCCAAGCTAATCTTTGCTGCAATAGCTTTGAGATAATTATGTCATCCTTGTAAAAGCTGTGTTAACTTCTACGAGTAAGTTACTGTTGTCCATAAATTGTCATCAGACTGGTCATCAGATAATTTTGTACAAGAAAATGAAACGGTAGGCAAGGTAGCCTAAATTTATGACGTAAAAAACTCTACACAATGTAAACTTGCAATAGTGAAAATGACCAGAATCTGATTCAACCTAATTTAATTCGCAAAAGATATATTTTTGCTCTCAAGGAGCTTTTAAGCGATGACCTATGACCATGTGATGGATGCTTATCATAAAATGCGATTATTATAAACGTTTTTGTTTACAAATTAAGACACGACGAAGGTTTTACGGATATGTGACTGTGTTTTATTATGATAGTTTTAAGTTTGACGTAATTAAAATACCTAATGCTTGTTGTGGTAGGTCGTCCGTTGCGTATCGACCAGTCGATATCGACATCCCCATTTTCGCCCACACCCTAGCGACTCATTCCTGTGTCAGCATAAAAATGTTCAGCGTCCACACAGTCCACGTGATACTGCTATAATGCACTAGGGATTTCGGCGAAGGTCCACCCGCCAGCTAAACGTGTTAGTTCGCTTTATTGAATATCGGGAATATGACGCGGTCCCACCGGGCCCACAATATCGAAGGTCGAAGAATATTCCGCATAGGTTGCATTCTCAGAGGGTTTTTTAGGGATTTTATACAGCACCCAGGTAATGGATTTTAGATGGGAATGGACGTAGAGTAAATATGAAAATTGTATCGTAAAAAGTCAATTTGCATTTTTACGTGGGAACGTTTTTGGGGGTTATTTTTAAGAGTATTAAGAATGGAGTTGTATTAAGAATGAATGATGGATTCGATAAATCAATCGATAGATTTACCCAAAATACTGCCTGCGCAAAACAGAAGATAAAATTCATACAAGTTTGATAAAGGCATTATATATAAAAATAGCTTCTGCCCGCGACTTCGTCTACGCAGGATCATTATAAATTACAGCCTACGTCTTATTCTGATTTATGATCTATATTATTGTAAAGTTTCATTAAAATCCGTCCATCCATCCATACAAACTTTCGCGTTTATAATATTAGTGGGATAGGATTAGTGGGATTATAATATTAGTGGGATATTCGTGGGATATACTTTAATAGATCTTACTCACGTCTCCGAGAAGGTATTTACGTAGTCACTATGGAGAAAACTTTCCTTTGGCAACTCATGCTGTCAGTGGGTAGGTACTGACAGTGAGAAAAGTTTCTAAAATAAGCAAAAAAACAGTGTCAATGTACGCCTTAGCATTTCATTTTGAACTCCCAAAGGAAAAATTTCATCGAGAGTACAATATAAAACTCTACCTACAAAATGTAGAAGTGAGAGCCAGGCATAGCGCCTTTACTCTTTGTAGAGAATGCCAGTGGTATGCTCAAAATACATAAATAAATAACGTAAGCTTGCAACGGTCGAGAGCGCATTGTTGTAATTCTTTTCTTGAAAGACTTTAATTATTTTATGATGCTGGCTCGACTGTCAGACTTTTAAAGAATTTTTCAGGTACAACACCCTACAGCCACCCCTAGGGGGATAACCATGAAGGAAAGAATTTCGCCTCGCTCTATGGAGAGAGCATAAAGTATTTGTATCACCGGTTTTCCGTCCTTGTTGTCATTTTCACTCTCATACGTTAGATAGAAACATCTGTTTTATATGTACCGATAACAGCAGATCAATGGTAAGACTTGCAGTACGATGCAGAGAATAAAAACGGTCCAAAGTGTGAAAGTGTGAAGTGAAAATTCTAACAATAGTAAAACAAGTGACTGTTAGAGACGTGAAAAATAAAATTGTCATTCAATGTGTGATAATTTTTGATATAAATATGGCTAACTCCATCGACGGTTTCTTGCTTCATGGGGATAACAGATTCAAGGGGTGTCACTCTCCAGATGAAATTGTAGGTAAATATAATTGAATAGTTAAATTAATATCTATATAATTCGAGTAGTCTTAACCAATACAAAAGGGGAAACCTGAATCAGGTAAACTTAGTGTGGGATGGCCCAAATGGAGGGATGTTCTACATAAGGTGGCTAGCAGGGACTGGATGCGAAGAGTCGAGAAACGGATTGAATGAATGATTTATAAATAATATTAAACCTTAATAAAAAAGGTTGACTATTCCGTTTCCATACAGCTGGAAGTACAGGTCTGGTACGGAGAACAGTAGATCAAAGGTAACACTTGCAATACGATTTCAACTCTTACGACCCAGATAATAAGAACGGTCCATAGTGATACACTTGATCTACTTTGATGTGTACTAGATCAAATAATACCAATGAAAATTGATCCTTATTGTGCCTGCAACAGAAAAGCTGTTACCGCTAACCCTTCTCAAAATGCTAAGCTTCAGGGCAATTTATTTGCGCCAAATGTTGACAAACCCGAAGACGATTACGAAGAATTGCATAATAACCGTTGTGGCATTTTAGTGGCTCTTTATTTAAATGACGTCATAAAGAAAAATCGTTCCCGTAATATCGGACCATCTGTCGCCGAAAAGAAAAGAAGTTTCGATGTGACTTTTTATGAGGACACCGCAGTTTCCAATATTTAGACATGGAGTTACATTTTAACATAGATACAGGAGTGACTATATGGGTGACCGCTAGTGACAATTTCATCTGAGCCCCTCCATGCCTCGGAAAGCATGTTAAGTAGTTGGTCCTGGTTGTTGTCATTCCGGAGCAGTCATTAGGCCACATCAGAGGCCTACGGGCAACCTTATTAACTCTGACGATATGTTTGGTCACTAAACCACACGAGAAAAGAAAGAAAATCCTGATAAAGAATTCTTACTCCAAGCAGAAACGATAAACTTTCATCAGCTATAAGCCAGACACTTCACCTTCGGCGTTTCGGCATTCATTCCTTCTTCATGAACGTTACGAACAAAGCGGAATTATATGTGAGTGAATGCGCTTACTTCATTTACAGGTAAACGAGTACAGTCAATAGGACATCAGTGTAACACTTTGAACTTTTTATTGTTCTGGTTGTCTACGCCAAAAGCTTTGGAATTGTAATTCATTTACAATTGATGTACTGTGGAGTGTACCAGTGGGCCTGGCCAAGTGGTTATTATTATTTCGTGAAGGCTAGTAGATTATAAAGAAAAATGTATGCATTTATTATGCGTTAGCTAATGTCAATTCCATATTTTTTTCTGGTTATAATGAAAGTTAAAGCCGCCGCAACGTCGCCGTCAACATCACGCAGTTGAATAGTGTACCTGCTTTGTTTGATGTCTCTCTGTTTTTCTTATTTACTCAATATCTTTAGTATGAAAATGTTTCTCGATGCCTCCCCAACTCGGCCTGTTTGGGACATGAAGTTTTATTTTTTATTATTATTGTGATTTAGGTACGATCGAAACTTTTTGATGGTTCTTTGTTGCTTGTCACATTGTTCACTGATTTGATCGTTGCATGTCTTTTGGAGACGTTTTCTTGACTAAAAAGACAATGAAGTTAGATATTAGTTAGAAACTTATTCCGATGATCACCTACATAAACCGAGACTCAAATCGAATGTCTTATTTTGTAAACAAAAACGAACAAAACCTAAACCCTATCCTACTAATACTTTAAGCTGTTCTGTGATTATTGTATGGTTATTTTCACATTATTAGATCGGATCACTTTATTTTCACGATGATGAACAGGTTCAATCAATCAGTTCCTTAAGTGTTACATCAATATCTATTTCGGTTTAGATATAATTTTCATTTTAAAAGACATGGAAAGGGTATTTATGTTTGCGTTTTTTTTCTATCTATTGAATTTGAATCGCGTGAAGTTTGTCCAATCGTGTATCGGTAGTCATCAGTCTCTGAATAGACACTCCAAGATTGCTATATATTTTTTTTTCAGACGTTTAATTTTAGTAGTTAGTGCCGTACAGCGTTCATATAAAAACTGACAATCCGCGCATACGAAGCCATATCTTCAATATGTATATTTGGATTGACCTAGGAAGAATCCAGTTACAGTTAGTTATCCATTTAGGTACACAATTAAATCTAGGAATATACTACAACACTACTGGTCAACAAAATAGATATATTACTATGGCTTCCACTTGTAATTAATTAAGTTCATTCACGAAGGAGATATTACTAGAGCCGTTACTAATTAAACGTATCCCTAATGGTTGTATTCACACTACAAACTAGACCTACGTCAGTTGGCGTTCAGCCCGTTCGCAAGGCCCTTAAGGCGAGGCCACTGGGTCATTTGAGCCTAGTGAGGGGGTGAGGTGCGGGGCGAGGGAGGGGCGAGAGAGGGATGACGCGCATTGATCGGGGTCATTACTCGCGCAGGTACACAGAGTAAGCGTAACCAGTGTCCTCACTGTGACGTCACAGCTCGCTACCCATAATAATACCTATACAGAATGTCCCACGGATAGACGATATACCGAAGTCCACTTGTCGGTGCCAACATTATCGACCCATTTAATGCCAAATAGGGATATCCCAGCAGAGCTCGGTGGCGCAGTGGTTGGGTCAATGGACTTGCAATATGGAGGTCCCAGGTTCGATTCCCAGCCAGGGCAGCCATGTACCAATGAGTTATCCTCGTTTTTTTCGACGGAAAAACTTACGTACATTTACCGAGTGCTCTCAAAACGGTGAAGGAAAACATCGTGATGAAACCTGCATGTCGTAGAAGAAGAAGAAAAAAATCTAAGGCATGTGAAATCCGCCAACCCGCACTGGGCCCGCGTGGTGGATTATGGCCCGAGCTCCCTCGATGTAAGGGAAGGTCTGTGCCCGAGCAGTGGGGCAATATAAATAGACTGATGATGAGGGATATCCCAAGTCTGACAGTTTCGGAGTTACTTATTTCAATTTTCGCGATTGTCGGAAAATATTTCTTTCAATCTTGAACTTTTGTCTATACTAAATGTCGTCGCACATTATGTCAACTCGGAACCGTATCATCATCACCCCTCCTGTTCACCTCTCGCCGCCAACCAGGCTTCAACTTCTACACTGGCCCTAACACGGGCTGTGCTCGTGACTATCCCATACCACTCCCACTAATATTATAAATGCGCAAGTTTGGATGGATGGATGGATGTTGCTGAATGAAACTTTACAATAATATAGCTCATATTATACATCAAAATAACACATAGGCTATAATTTATAATCCTGCGCAGACGAAGTGGTGGGCAGTAGCTAGTTGACAATAAAGTAAAGCAATTTGTACTTTTAAACGTATTTATTTATACGGAAGGTCATAAGCAGACATACGTTAAACCGACCGTCCGGAGTGGGTTCAGTGCAGTCAAATTCACGTCTACAGGTCTATTTTAATTATTTTTTAAGTTATTTATATTGACGTATGATAGTATGACGTAGTAGAATAAAATACTATGTTAATACTAATCTGACGGAAAAAGGACCTGTTATAATAGTATAACAAAATCAATAAAAGTGAAAAATTGGAATAATCAAATTATTTGCTAGGGGAATATATTTTGAAAGTACTTTCACGCGATTTAATAAAAAATTGAGCATAAATTCTTATAAAATACAAAATTTATTAAAATGGTAATAACCATAGAGATTACATTACAACAAATCTGTCTTTGACAAATTTAAGTGACAAACTGTCAAGTGTATCAATAAAACTAAATAAATGACGAAATTTTTAACGTGATGTTAGGTAAGTATTATTATTGGTGTCAGGTGTGACGTCAGTGATGGTGAAATCTGGCCCGTGTTATCACTGCGTAGGGTAAAACATGACACACATTATGTGCTGTTGACTGTACTTTTAAAAGTAGGCACAGTGTATATTGAATCAGTCTATAACTACGTAGCTATTGAAATTTGGCCCGTATTATCACTGTGCTTAGAGTAAAACAGGTATATATCGCACACCACATTACACACCACAGCTACACTTGCATAGCTATTGAAATCTGGCCCGTATTTATTATCACTGTGCGAGTGTGCGTAGAGTAAAATGTGGCAAACTTTATGTGATGTTCACTGTACATAGTTTTACAATTAGCAACTACGTATAAACTATTTTAAGTTCGATTGCTGTTTGTTTGTTTGCTCTGTGGGACAAATCACCGTCAATAGTCATTTGTTTTGGCCTGTTCCACTTTGGTCAATTTGGAAGTTACTGATCAGCCCCCCTATTACCGTTCTCAAAACGATGAAATTATACCATGTCATGGCGCGCCAACCAGAGACGCCGCTATACCAATGCAATAGCACTGTCCCTTTCACGGCCGCTATGACATGGTTTGATTTGATCGTTTTGAGAACCGTAATGTTATAGCCCCACTGTAATGTTAGCCGACTTGTCTTCATCTGCAATTATCAGACCACTGCTCGCTCCCAATATACGACACTCGACACTGGTATTCGTGTCGCGTGTAATATGATGACTTCAAAAACATGGTTCGCGAAAAATCTATTGTGTTAAGGAATATCTGTTTTAGGTTATGAGTCCTTTTTTTTATTCAAAACGATGCACAATCATTCCGTGATTAGTAAACTAATAATCTTAAAGTATAGGTGTGACCAAATTCGACTCGTATTATTTTAAATTTTATTACGTTATGACGATCGTGGGAGCATTCCAAGATTTCCAAGGTAAAGACCAAAGTGGAACATTTAGCAAAAATCGATACAGGTCCGACCTCGGCAGCGCCCAGCGGCGCACTGAAGCTCGTAGCGCCGTGCATTTGTATTTATACAAATTGTGTTTTTTCTTAAATTTTGCCTGGTATAAAAAAAACGTTAGAAACAACAGATTTTTAATTTATCAAGCTCCTCTATTTATAATAACCTACATTTTGATATATATTTTGTATGAATAACTGTTTTAGTTTAGACACACTACTCAGTGAAAAGACAGGAAAGGGGTATGTTTGTGATTTTTTTCTATCGAGCGAAGTTTGTCCAATCGTGTTTCGGGAGCCAACAGTCCCTAAATAGATACCCCAAGATTGATATATATTTTTTTCAGGCCTTTAATTTCAGTAGTTAGTGCCGTAGCCTTCATCGAAAAACTTAAAAACGTCCCAACACCTCGCCTTAAGAGCCTTCCATGAGCCAACTAGCGCCACCAATCTTAAAAAATAATATCTTCCAATATAATAAATTTTATTAAAAAAGCTATTTACAAAATGTTTATTACGATAAATACTATTTTTTAAATGCTTATTTATAACGTGATTCAATTTCAGTAAGTTGTAGTTCGCATAATTGCGAAAAACGGCCGTTTTTGGCACATTTGTGAACTACAACTTAGCTTGTCGCAATTATGACATGTATTGTATATTGAAAAAATAGTATTCATCCTAATAAATATTTTGTAATTATATTTTTTAATAAAATTGATTAAATTGGAAGATATTGTTTTTTTTCAAGATTGGCGGCGCTAGTTGGCTCATGGAAGGCCCTTAATATCAAAACTTCTGCCTGCAATATGGTTGGGTGTTCGGCGGCTAATAAAAGATAAAGGCGGCTGTAACTCGTTTCTAAGTTCACCCCCGATGTTATTAATATCTATAGTTTTCAGAAGATTCGGGGGGCTGTAGAGACGTAGAGTGGGGAGCTTAAAACATTTTTTTTAATGTCATACTAAACTAGGGTTGCCAGTTGCCACCTTTTCTGGAACAAAAATAGTATTTAACCGAAGGTTATCTGGAAGAGATCGCTCTCAGCGATAAGACCGCCTATTGTATAATAATTGTTTAAGCTAAGTATGTGTATCTGTTCTGGGCAATAAATAATATTTATCTTATCTTATTATTCAGTCAGTCGGAGGGGCTCAACGAGGAGGAGGAAGTGCCACCCGTGTCAGAGGCGGAGCTTGGAGTGGCGGTACTGAAGCTTCGTGCTAAAAAGACCGCCCCCGGCCTAGACGGGATCCCGGGCCGTGTCTTGGCGCTGGCCTCCGTGGAGTTGGAGGCCCAATTCCTGCGCCACTTCACGGCGTGTCTGCGGGGAGGACGATTTCCGGCAAAATATAAGACCGGTGGCCTCGTCCTCCTGCGCAAGGCGGGTCGTCCGGCCGAACAAGCCTCGGCCTATCGGCCAATTGTGCTGCTTGACGAGACGGGCAAGTTGTTCGAACGAATCGTCGCAGCCCGTCTCGTCAAGCACCTCGAGGAGGTGGGGCCGAACCTCTGTGACCGCCAATTTGGCTTTCGCAGAGGACGGTCGACCATCGACGCCATCTCCGCGGTGATGGCGATCGCGAAAGAGCAGGTGGCCCAGCGGGGGGTGTTGATGGCGGTGTCTCTTGATATCAAGAATGCCTTCAACACCCTTCCCTGGCCCACAATCAAGGAGGCACTAGTCTTCCACCGCGTCCCGCAATACTTGCGGGACGTGGTGGCGGACTATTTCGCCGACCGGGCGATTGAGTACCCGACCAGTGGCGGCTGGGCGAGAAAGGCGATGGCGTGCGGCGTCCCACAGGGGTCGGTCCTAGGTCCGCTCCTGTGGAACATCGGTTATGACTGGGTGCTGCGCGGCGATAATCTCCGGGGGGTCGACGTAACTTGTTACGCAGACGATACCCTCGTGACCGCTCGCGGCAGCACTCACAGGGAGGCGGCCATTCTCGCCACGGCGGGAGTCGCGCACGTGGTGCGGCGTATCTCTGCGCTAGGGTTGGAGGTCGCGCTGCACAAATCCGAGGCCCTGACATTCCACGGACCTCGGAACGCGCCTCCGGCTGGGGCGCAAATAGTTGTTGGGGGGACCTCCATTGCCGTCGGTAAGGCGATGCGGTACCTGGGCGTCGTCCTGGACGGGCGGTGGAGGTTCGAGGAGCATTTCCGGCGACTGTCGCCAAAGCTGGTGGCCTTCGCCGGGATGCTCGGGTCGTTACTCCCCAACATCGGGGGTCCGAGCGGAGCGTGCCGCCGTTTGTACGACGGTGTAGTTCGCTCCATGGCACTCTACGGAGCGCCAATATGGGCGGACTCCCTGAGCGCCCGAACAACGGTCCTGCTGCGACGCCCGCAGCGGGCCATAGCGCTCAGGGCGGCCCGAGCGTACCGCACCGTCTCCAGAGAGGCGGCGTGCGTCTTGGCCGGTAGCCCGCCGTGGGACCTAGAGGCCGGGGTCCTGCAGATGGTCTACCGGCGCTGCGCGGAAGCGCGTGAGGAGGGTTCTCCCCCACTCCCGGAAGAGGTCAAACGCTGGCGCGAGCTGGCGCGCGATAGCCTCTTCCGCGACTGGGCAGAGAGAATGGTCGACCCGGTGGTGAGCCGGGAACTTTTGGAGGCCGTTCGACCTGTGCTTCGCCCATGGGTCGAACGGAAGTTCGGGTCTATGACCTACCACCTCGCGCAGGTCCTGACGGGGCATGGTTGCTTTGGAAGGTACCTGTGCGAGGTGCTGGGTCGAGAGCCGGACCCCCGGTGTCACCACTGCGGTGCCGACGTGGACACGGCGCATCACACCCGCGCCGTGTGCCCCGCATGGGCCGAGCCGCGGCGAGCCATTGCGGCCGCCACTGGAGGCGACCTCTCGCTGCCCGCCATAGTGCGAGCAATGGGCAGCGAGGAAGGATGGAAGATGGTGGCGGATTTCTGCGCCACCATCATGACGGCGAAAGAGTCGGCGGAACGGGAGCGCGAGGTCGACCCTCTCTCGCATCCGATCCGCCGACGGCGAGCGGGCCGCAGGCGACGGGCGTATGTCCGCCGCCTGCCGCCCTAACGGGGACTTGCGGGCGTCGGGTCGGGGGGTCCGGCGCTCGCTTAGAGGTCCCGAGCTGTAAGGCGTCTCGTCCTGTGTTCCGAGACGCCTTAAGCGGAGGGTTAGGGGTATAAACCCGAAGACGGGCCCACGCGGGCGGCCGCCGACGAGGTTGTGGTATTTGGCGCTGCGTTCCCACAACCTCGTCCAAACGCGGTGAGTTGAACACCTTGGGGTTTTAGTGGGTATAGGACCGTATTGTGACGGGAGTCCCACATACTCACCGCGCGCCCCTCCTTATTGGCGCGGTGAGATGCGAAAAGCATTTCCCCAAGTAAAAAAAAAAAAAAAAAAAAAAGGTTATCTGGAAGAGATCGCTCTCAGCGATAAGACCGCCTATTGTATAATAATTGTTTAAGCTAAGTATGTGTATCTGTTCTGGGCAATAAATAATATTTATCTTATCTTATTATTCTCAAAAAAACGGCAAACAATTTAGGTAAGTACTTAGTACTTTTGGGTAAGAAAAAAACCGGCTAAGTGCGAGTCGGACTCGCGCGTCGAGGCTTCCGTACAACGCAACTTAGCTCTAACGAAAAGATATACTAAATTTAGAGACCATCTTATATTTACCATTATCAATATATTTTGTCCATACATCGACATACGCCTGATTACGTTTTCTGATTATTTTTCCTTTACTTGTGCTATAAGATCTAGCTTCTTGCCAAATTTCATGATTCTAGGTCAACGGAAAGTACCCTATAGGTTTTGGTTTTCTTGCATTTTCATACAAAAATGCGAGAAAATGCGTCATAAACGGGGATATCGTTTGATTGCATTGACGTAGAAGGTTGATATTTTCCTGTGATGTGAAATAAATATGATTATACCTATTTACTTTATTTATTTATTTTTGCCTTTAGTACGCGACTGTACCACAACCACAGGGGCCGAAAAGAAATCTCTAAAATAGTAGAGCGCGATGAAATATAAATTATTAACAAAAAAATAACAGTTCAGGGGACGAGTGGAAACCTCAAATAATTTAGGGGACGAGTGGGCACAGGGTGCGAATTTCAGGAGACCAGTGGGTTCTGACCCATTTTCACGACTGCATGAGGTCGCAGACCTGAGTATTTGGTATTAATTTAAACTTGATCCGTCCACGCGTTTCTGAGATATAGGTCTTGACAGACGGACAACAAAGTGATCCTAGGGTTCCTTTTTTTCCTTTTGAGGCACGGAACGGTAAAAACCTTAAAGTTTTTAATACCTCTATAAACATAAATAGCACCTCCACACCACTCCTTCATAACAAACCACTGAAACGGAAACAGATTTAAATAAAATACACGAGTGATCAATTATGAAGTGCAATGAGAAACATTTACTTTACACAAACAGAATAACCACTTCCAATCGAGCTGAGCTCTAAAGAGGAAATGCACCGATTGAATCCGTTGGACTTCATTCCGACGGATCCATCCACTTCATTGGTTCAAATAAAAGTACCTATTGCATAAATTGAACCGTTCTTATTATAAAGGAGTGCGGTTGGACGGACGCGACGAGATTGTATTGAGCTAAGCTTCTTTGGTGCCAAAGAAAAAATACTGTGGTGTCAAATAGACGCGTGTTCAGATTGGGTTACAAGAAAATACTTAGGTAGGTTCTCTTGGTTTTTATTACCACTTATAAAATTATACCATTAATAAAATAAATAAATAATAGGTTCTCTTGAAAATGGCGGGTTACGAACAACGGTTGCAAAATTATTTGATAATTTTTGATTTAGAATTTAAACTACAGTGAGCCGTTACTACAAATTATTATATATAAACGGATATCACTCACTTATACTGTTAAAGTCGGCAATTAGACCGACAGTTTCGACCGATTTCGACGGTCTTTTTCAAGGTGAGCGCGCCACGCTGACGTTTTGTCGCGCACTGCGGTTCAGCGCCCTCTGTGCGTGCTCCGACATAACTTGTCCCGCCGCCGATGACCGACGGTGCGTTCGATGGCTGTAGCTGGATTCGTTGATCGATCTCACTTGTCGGGGAGTTACCGACTTTAACAATATAAGTGAGTGATATCCGTCTATATATAATATTTTTTGTTTTATTGTCTACCACTGGTTATTTTGAGATTAATCAGAAAATGTTCGCGAGTGACAGTATGGTGAATTTGTTAGATAATTTGAGCAAGATCTGGGGTTTCAAGCTTTTATCAAGAGTTCCCGCTACAAGCTCGGGAGTGAACGCGACTGTCGAGCTGCTTCGTCCAGAGCTACGGCGTCTCCTCTGGGTGAAGACAAGAAGACGCGGCTACCCAGGGTGAAGGCGCTACTGCGACTCCCCTGGAGGAAGATAGAAGACTATTATATATTGAATTTTCTGTAACATGACATTGGCAAATGACGAACTATCGAGTCCATTAATAAAATAAATAATACTAATACTTAGGTATTTCGATGGCATTCGTATAGAAAACTTATATTAACCTGGGAATCTCTGGATCTTATTACTAAAGAACCTTTGAGGAAGTTCTATTGAAAGTTCTCAAAAGAAATTCAATCTCCGATAGAAGACGAGCCGTTGATATCGAAGGACGTACTTTTTTATTACATGTTATAATACATAGGTATACATAGATAGATAGATACGTACTTTTTATTACACGTAGTTATATATTTTATTTTTACTTAAGTGTGTAACATATTTTTTTAAAGATGCGCGCTTTCATTCGTTGCGATTCATTCATTCATAAACCAATTTCAACGAAGGCTACGACACTAACTAAAAAATTAAACGTCTGAAAAAATATATATAGCATTCTTGGGGTGTCTATTTAGAGACTGATGAATACGGATAGGTACACGATTGGACCAACTTCGCTCGATAGAAAAAATATTGCAACTTACATGTCTTTGTGTCAAATAAACGTATTCTATTATAAGGTGCATTATAGCTATTACTAGGAATAAGTGGAATTTGATTCCATCTATCTTTACCAGTTGCGATAGATGCACTCTGAATTTCCCACCCATGGCAACCAAGACACAATGTATACTTGAAAAGAAAATGTTTTTGTATAAAATCATTCAAAAAGCGTCCCAATTGGAACACGATCTCAACGTGTCCCCACTCTTATCAGGTCCGGTACAATCGTGGCCGCTCTTAAGTGGTTATTGAATGGCTCCCAGCGACCTTTCTGGATTAAGGGGCGGAATAGATTCGCCGGAACAGCCGCCATTGTGTTTCGTAACCGATCTGTGTTATTCCGGGGCGAACACGGATGGACGGAACGGGAATTCGGAAGTATTACGCACGGACAGAGACGAAGCCAGAGATAGCAAATAGGGTCCTTAATATTGCACTTGCATTTCTATAAATCATCCTCATAATCATGGCATCCCTATGACTATGAAAGCAGTTAGTAGTGGTTGTTTGAGAGTTGTTGTGTATTAAAATAATAATTAAGTAAAATATTTTTATGTAGGTTCACAAAGGATCCTATGGACCGTTTATTAGCACTATTAATAGTCTTACTGCGCCGCTATATTTGAGCTATAGGTATTTCTTTTTTCTGCTGTTTGGAATGACTGGTCTCTCTTTAACGGCCCTTCTCGGTGAGACCCTAAGCTGGTTCTATAGTGCACAGTTTAGGTATATTACGATTATATATTTGGATTTTAGGGATTCCTTTATTATACCTATACTCAGAGTCTGAACTCTCAGTACAGGTCTAACCGTTTATTAGCACTATGGTCCTCGGGTATTTTATTTTTATTTTTCTATAACTATTCGGAATCACTTGGCTCTCTTAACTGAACCCTGCTCGTAGGTATAAGTATTTGTTATCACAATCGTGAGGTAGGAATGTTTTGAACGAATTTCAAATGACATTGCCACATTTCAATGGAGCTTTGCCCCACCTACAAAACTACGTGACCATTAAAGCGGTATCATTTTGTTGGGGAGTTATTACAGGTTTCATATTGCATAATCATAATCAGTATAATTTTCTACTACTCTCGCAACTCCTATAGAAGAATAACAAAAACAATTAATAATTCGCTTCGATTTCTTACTATTTTCTGAATTTTTAATTAAGCTGTTTTTTTCGACTCGCTAGATGTACAAAACTTTATTTTAACCGATAATTTTAATAAAAAACGGAGATATTTTTACATTCATTCGTTATCTTGTACATCTAGCGGTTGATGGTGGGGCAGAATCTGGCATTGTCATTTAGAAATCACTTTACTCTCCTAAGTGGCCCTTCAGAGTAGGACCCTCAGTAAGATCCTAAGTGGGTCTCTGCCCACAGGTCTAACCTTTTGTTAGCACTGTGGTCCTGCGGTGTGTTGTGGTTGTTTTTCAATTTGTCCACTCGGATTTCCTCCTCGGTTAGTTTGGCTTAAGTTAACTTAAGGCTTTTCCGTGCTGAGATAATTAAACAATAATATTGCAACACCGAAATATTATTACGAGACCGTTTCCTAAATTATAAATGCTCACATTTTACATTTATTAAATAAAAACTTTAAAAAATGTTACAGTATTTCAAAAATCCCATGTTTCACTTTATTGTTGCTAGTAACTTTCTAATTTAAATAAAAGTAATTGATGTGATTTTGTATTTACATGTAATTATATATTTAAGAATAGTGTAAAATAAGTTACGTAATAAAAAGATATAGACAATTCTAAGTAACTCTAGAACATTGTTATTTTTGTCGACTATTTACATAATTATGTAATTATGTAAATGTATTATGTAAAGTGTAGTGTAGAGTCATGGATCGACAACGAATCATCGACAGCAGATATTAGGCCCATAACTTCTGTGACTGTACCTATGTGTGACTATTATCATATAAGATAAAAAGCTACTTGCACAAACACGATTTCCACCTATTATTGTTATGTGGTCGTGTGGTTATCGCGAGGATTACATTTCCTGAATGACGTCACATCCAGCAAGGTATAGTCATTTCACTGAGCTCAAAGAATTACAAGAAAAATGTGTTCCATTTTCAGAAACGCCGGAAACGGTGAACCAGCGGCGGCGGCGGGGATGTAGCTAAATCTCTTCGGAATTTGAATTTGAATAGCTCTCATACCGCAGCTGTTTATATACAAAATGCGCAGTTACTTTTTGGTAGTGCGAAAACACCTTCACATAAGTGGTTTATCGTGAGTTAGTGATTTACAACCCCTGGTAAGTAAATAAATAAATCATTTTATTATTCAATCAATGGTCCGGAGATATTATTATGAGAGGAGAAATGAGAAACAATGGTTCTGACATTTAGCTTTAATATGGTTCGATTTTCTATAGTGATGAGGTATACCCAATAGCGGATTTTCCTAAAGGCAAACTAGGCACGTGTCTAGGGGCGCGAGGTCACAAAGGGGCGCGCATGGAAGGCGTTTAGTAAACGAAAACACAAAATAAGTACCTACTTTACTTACATAAGATAAAAAAGTCATATTATAAGCTATAGGCTTCCTAAGTGCGCCCCGTCTACTTCATGACACCTACATCGCCAGATTCCATAACAGAAGTTGATAAGTCATAAAAACTGAGGGGCGCCGATGAGGTGCCAGCCTAGGGCGCTGTCGACATTTAATCCGCCTCTGGGTATACCCGTACTTGTGGGACCACTATAAGGTCAAGAAAATCTGAAGTAAGTAAAGTGGTCTAAAAAGACTGTGATGAGATTCACCATACATCATGCCATTGGCCGCTTAGTGACAAAAAACGGGCTGTTACCCGTTTAATTGCAATGTATGCAAAAGATGGAGTTCCGTCGTCTTTTCCTACCCATGGGAAACTGGCACGAATTTAAGAAAGTATTCAGTTAATAGTGTACAAATAACATTTTAGTACGAAAATTGTGTACAAATAACATTTTAGTACGAAAATTCGTAGGTAATCGTAACGACCAAATTACTTTCACTACATAAAATCCTAATAATTTGTTCTGTTTTTTGGTTTTCTTAAATAAAGCAAAAAATAATAATAAAATTCTCATTTGAAATCATTGTAAAAATCTTAAAAATATAACGGTTGCTTTGACCAAAGATCATAACATAATATACGTTTAACAAACGAATATTAAATTCAAATTCAAAATCTTTATTGCATTCCGTACCTAAGTTATTGTATTGATGGAAATATAACGTTACGGATCCTGTATTGCTCTTGAGGTGAAAGTTATGTTTTGTATAACATCCCCAAAGCAGACATCCCTAGTATTACTTGCTGTTTGGGCATCCCTACTCTCTCCCTAGCAATCACTAGTTATACAAGTTAATTTAAAATGCAGCCGCTACCAGCTAGGTGGCAGCGAACTAACGTGGCATAGCACAAAATGGCGCACGCGTCTCCTGGGACGACGAAATAATACATGGTCGAAGCTTAGCATGATTAATGTGCGGCTATGGATCGCCACCGTAAATAACATTGTTTGCGAACCTGCTGAAACGTCAGTTCTTTGGTAAATAAATTAGTTTTTATGGTCCATAGCGAAAATTTAAACACATTGATGAAAAATGTAGCTCGTTTCGTTTGTAAATAGAGCAAGTAGGTAAGTTGCCTTTTTCGGGTTAGCCGTTAGCGGTAGAATTTCGAAATAAATTGCTTGCACCTATCGATCGCAAGTAAATAGTAATTTTTGATAGAATTAGATGGACAAAACTTACCTTGATCAGTAACTATTAATTAAAATTTCCACAAAGAAACAGTTAAGTATAAATATCGATTCGCCCCCTTTTCAAGCATTTCTAACATTTCTTATACAAATAAATATATTTATATTCTAATTAACTATATTTTTTGAATTTTTTACAGTCATCTCCTACTTTTATGTAATAAAAGTGATATATTTGGGATCCTAATGTGAAATACTATATGAAATAAATATTGTTATATTGAATTTCGATATGAGTCAACTAGCTAATAAATATATGTTAAATAAATTTAAGTCCGCCATTTTGTACATTTTTTTTTCTTTGCGGCCAGACACTTTTAGCAAAGAGATTTTATGCGCGCGCGAAGCAGCGCAGGCTCAGCTTGTTATTAAATAAATAAAACATTTACGACACTATTTTTCTTAACCGCCATTATCCAAGCATATAATCCACGTACGTACGTATATACAGGATGTTATTTCGCCTATTGTGTACCGTCCAAATGGACACTATCCGTCCCCGAGGACGAATAAAAATAATATACAGGGGGATAAACTTAATCCGATGATAGATGAGGGTCTCCACCAATGTGTGTGTACAGTGTGTTATTAGCCATTACCACTATCATTGCGCTAAATGATAAATGGGGTAAGTAAATATCGCCGATGTGGAGGGTCAGTACCCACTGGTCCCCTGAAACTCGCACCCTGTGCCCACTCGACCCCTAAAATATTTGAGGTTTCCACTCGTCCCCTGAAGTGTTATATTTTTTAATAATTTATATTTCCTCGCGCTCTACTATTTTAGCGATTTCTTTTCGGACCCTGTGGTTGTGGTACAGTCGCGTACTAAAGGCAAAAATAAATAAATAAAGTAAATAGGTATAATCATATTTATTTCACATCACAGATAATTAGTATCAAAAATAAGTTTTATAGACAATCAGTCTTTTAGAAAAACGTTTCGTTACGTTTTTTTAATATTTTTTAAACAGATTATTAACGAATTAAAGATCGTGCACTATGTATAGATTCACAGTCTTAGTGTTTTTGTATAGTTAAAGCTAAATACTAATATATAATATAATAGAGATCAACAAAACTACATGCGAAATCACTATATCTTGAAACTAACAAAATATAACTCTACAACAATAATATTTTACTAAAATCACAGTCCTTATAGAACTCGAGATAAATCAACATTATATATAAAGTATAAATAGTGACCTACGATTTGCTTGTTTTTATTTAAATTAAGCATATACGCATAGTTTTTCCAAGCAGTGGCCCAGGGAAATCTGTCTTTCAAGAAATTGAATAATGATGCAATTTATTCTTGCTTCATTTTCTATAGATTTAGGCGTCCGATTATTTGTTTGTAAACCCTTTTGCACCTGATCTATTGTGGATTTTGACAATTTCGCTTCTTTTTGTAAGGTTTCCAGTAACTGCAAAATATTCAGTTTTGTTCTACCATTCATTTTGCGGTTGATTTTGGCATGACAACTTTCTAAAAGATTAGTTGTCCGATGACGCTGTCCGTACACGTTCCATTTTCGTGTTGGGGCACGCTTTTGTTAATACAATTCCTGGTAAAATTAGAAATGCTGTTTGTTGCCGAACATGAATAGTCATTATATTATATTTATCAACGATACAATATAATTTTCATAATACATATTTTTTAATAAATTTCGTTACAGTTTTGTTCACAAATGTACTGTGTCAGCGCTATTTATGTAAAAATATGTCTGATTGTCTATCAGGGAACCAAAAAGTACCTGAGCAGGTGCTTAAGACTGAGCAGGGGACGAGTAGGTACCTTAAAAATAAATTAATATTGACTCGTCTCCTGTCGGGGGACCAATGGGCACCTATATAGGGGCCGAATTTACAACTTTTAATCGGGGGGACGAATATTAAGGGACCAATGGGTACTGACCCGATGTGGACACAGCGGGTGGAGGCCGCTATTTAAAAATACAATGGCATATCACTTTTTAAACTTACACGGTTTGTATACATATTAATTAGATAAAACGGGAATTACCGTGTTAAACATTTGTTATACATTTGTTATTGATGACTCGATATTTCGACAGCGGTACATCCCGACACGATAATCCTGTTTTATCTCATTATATGAATACATGGCATATTTGTGTGAGTAACAGATGGGAATTAACATCATTTTTTTATATCCATTACTGGGTTTCTTTACAACCTTCAATTAGTTTCATGAGAAATTCATTCCCATTACATGCCCTTCGCATTACATGTTACACAAAAAGGGCATGCATGAGAACAATAAATAAAAATTAAGAAAAAATTCAGGTTTAATTCATCCATCCGCAGTGGGCCTTCGTAGTGGATCATGGCCCGAACACCCTCGATGTTAGGTAAGGGTCTCAACCAGCGGGAAGATAACAATAGGCTGATGATAAATATGAGTTTCTGGGCACATCAGATATATGACAACACCGCCAATATTAACCATGCCCAAAAACATTGTATGCCCAAACCATTGAATAAGTAATACCTTGCCAAAACAATGAAACACGAAATAATTCCATGCAATTCGCAATTCATCACGCAACGCCGGATTCCCATTATGTTGAGCTCAAAACGGACCTCATTATTTCATCCAAATTAGTAGCAAATAGCGAAACGAAACTACCGAATTCCAAACTCACGAACAATGTGAACCGAATTCTAAAACAAAATTAGACACTTAATTTAACAATCAGTTAATTTTAGTGGGTCATTAACGATTAACTGCGCGGATTGGGCTACGAAATATTTCAGCTTCGAAAAACGGTTTGGGAATTAAGGCTGTGAGAGAAGGGGGCATCCTGGGGAAAAATATGTTATTGAACAAAGCGAAAATAGCCCAATGGCTAGTACGTGAAGTCAAATTCAAATTCAAATACACTTTATTGTACATAAAAGACACAAACAATTACAATACAGAAATACAAAACAATATGTACAATTTTGGCGGCCTTATCGCTAAAAGCGATTTCTTCCAGGCAACCACCGTGAAGTCACCAGGTGAAATCGTGAAGCTATGGCTCAAATGTCTCGTATTCGATCACCACTGTGATGGCCTGGCTGTTATTTATTAAGTTTAATAATGGACTCGACATTTGCCAATGGCATGTTACAGAGCAAGTCATAAGATTTCATATTGCATCCTAGTCTTCTCCCTTTCACCAGAGGAGGCGCTGTAGCGTCGTCATCCTGGACGAAGGTTATCAGCGTCTTCTTTTCTTTTTCCAGAGAAGTCGCAGAATCATCTTCAACGCTGAATGAAGCAGCTCTACAGTCACTTTCACTCCTGAGCTCTCCCTTGAATCTAGAGGCCTGGCTTTTGCAATTGACTGATTGGGGAGAAAATTAATAATGTCAAAATATTACTAATTTCCTCAACGTACGACAAATACGGGAAGAGTGAAGGTTTTGAAAAATATATTTATATACAAAACAGACCTTGAGAAGAAAAAGTCTGTACTTAACTTCTTCATAAAATAATTCAATTACAAAATACAAACTTGTAAGTACCACTTCAACTTTTTTCCATAGCATGATTCTTTGTGCAAAACGTTTATCTATCTATTAACTATTTTCTTAGGGAGGTACAGCAATTTATAAATTACTTAAATCGGTGTGATACCAAACTTGTACGGGGCAGTATCCCTCCGTCCCCTTAACAAATTATTTTCTAAATTTCCGAGAGTTTCGTTCGGACTTGCCGCCGCCGCTCCGTCAATTTACAATTAGGTCTCGCTAAAGTTTCTAACGGTTTCAACAATAAATAAAATGAAAAGTTTCAGTATTATTCAGCAATAAATCCCATTTCTATTGATATTATAAATAATTGCGAAAGTCTGTTAGGTTATTATTTGTTAATCACGCCAGGTTTTATAGATCAGCACCCATTTTTTTACTATGGAAAAGCATTGAATTGCCATGGGAATCTTAAAAACCACATACAACGACTCGGGGCGAAATCGTCATTAGACATTTTGCGCTAGTCAACATGCTCCAGTACTTATTGCTTTTTAGGCTTATATGATTGTGACTCTTTGCACGAAAGTGATTGCTTTCAGGCAACCTGACAACAGTATTAACAGTGCAAAGAACATTTAAGTGTAAGGAGAGGAGAATTAGAAACAAAAGAACAATGATACAGTACAAACACAAGCTAAAATAGTTACACATGAAATTATATGTGCACCTGAATTGCATACGTGCACTTTATACTGTGAAGTAAACACACATAAGCGTAAAACAGTCTTAGTGTAATAGCCAACGTTTTGCCATTCACTAAGATTACTAGTGCTGCCCTAGTCTTTCGATGTCCCGAGTCGAGCGGGACATTTGTGAATGGATTTATTTATTTATTTACCAGCTGTACCCCGCAACTTCGTTTGCGTAGAGGAGGAGGATGGAGAGGATGGAGGAGGTCAGGAGGCAGATCTTCCTCTCTGGATCCTTGTTTCCACATCACATACCGCCATGGCTTATAGCCTATGAGCTATCCGGATATTTCAGCTATCTCCTAGTGAAACTCCCATCAAAATCCCTTCAGTAGTTATGGCGTGATACTTGCACAAAGTCACAGACAAACACACAAAAATTCTAAAAATTTGTGTTTTGGCATCAGTATATTTTGAGCCAGAGATTAGTGCGATATCTTTTTTTAATCTTTCATGGAATTTTGAAAAGCGATGCATATAATAAGTTATAATAAGATAATTTATAATAAGATATTTAAAAAGGACAATGAGGCGTGGTGGTTGGGACGCCGAAATTCCGTTATGGAGGCTTCAAATACAGGGCGGCCCCCAATTACCATGTACCAATGAGTTTTCTTCGGTATTTTTTAAGAAGAAATCAGCAGATCAAGTGTAACACTTTGGACTTTGGACCATTCTTATTATCTGCGTCATAACAGTTGAAATCGTACTGCAAGTGTTACCATTGATCTGCTGTTGGCCGTACATTTATCGATTTCCTTGAAACTGTGAAGGAAAAATCGTGAGGAGACCTAACTGCCTGAAAATATAAAAAAATCTGCTATCATTTTGGTGGATTGATTGTAATACATACATGTATATTAATTAGATAAAACGGGAATTACCGTGTTAAACATTTATTATTATTGTAGACTGAGTAGTCTACTCGTGACCATGATGGCTGCAATGCTGTCGAAATATCTATCGAGATCACTTTTTAAACTTTCACGGTTTGTATACATATTAATTAGATAAAACAGACTGAGTAGTCTACTCGTGACCATGATGGCTGCAATGCTGTCGAAATATCTATCGAGACATCAATAATAATAAATGTTTAACACGGTAATTCCCGTTTTATCTAATTAATATGTATACAAACCGTGAAAGTTTAAAAAGTGATATACATACATGTAGTACATATATCTTAATTTTTTTAAACCATTTCGCGGGATTCACCAATCCCGCTAGATGCACCACGGACTAGGCTATCATCTTGTCCCGTAAAAACTTGTAGAGTTGTTAAACTCTACGCTAAACGTCAACAGCACTTTAGGATTACATCCTCGAGTAATATTCCCCTGAGTTCTGAGCTCAGAAGTCATGACATGATCCACCTGAATGAGTTCGATAGCGTTCCACGACGCATTGTTCTAGTAGATTACTAACTTTTCTTTACTAAAGTCTTTCTATTTGTTGGAAATCTTTCCGATAGAAGGCAGGGGTATGCATACAGTTTTTTAAACAAGTACAGATGTTATCGCTTCACACTCTTGAAACTGACTGTAACATGAAGGGAAAATTCGCCGCTCTCTATCTTTGGAGAGAGTCTAAAGTATATTTCGTATGGAGACAGATTGTTCGCCTTTGTTGTCACTATCATTACCTATGTCAGAAAGAGACATACTTGAGTCCGACATTTATTGAACTTTTAAAAATTAAAAAAATGAGTGACACGCTAAGAAATTCAATGTTATATCGGACATTGCTATGTAAGACTTGCTTCATAGGCCCGAATTGTTAAAATCAATGTTAAGAGAGATTTTATTTTCATAATTCACTTGTGTATCCATGAAGCAAGAAATGGCTTATGGAGTAAACTTATCGCAGATACCGCTCTTGCATGACAAATTTTCATGTCTCAGAGACTCATTTGTTATTCCATTGTTTGAATTTTCAATAGAAGTCAAACATAATATAAAATAGATGTATCTTTCTGACGTATGAGAGTGAAACTGACAACAAGGGCAGAGACCACTCCTCTTAATATTTATTATTATTATTTAATTATGGACAAGCAGCTCATCGCTGATATGTCCACTTCACAGTGTTTGTAAACTCTATCACTTAGTGGTATTATTCTTGTTAATGGTTTTAAAATAACTGTCCAATTTGTTTTTGAATGCGTTAACTGAGACGGCAGAGACAACGTCGTCTGGAAGTGAGTTCCAGGCCTGAACAACTCTGTTGCTCAGGAAGTGACGAGCGACATTGGTGCTGAAGGTTTATCACATAATTATTACATACACGCCGAACCAAATGATGGGCCGTTTAATAACCTTTGAATAACAAACACCTAAATCACTTGACATTGATAGCCGGGTATAAATATCCCGGGCCGGTGGCCGGGTGTAAATTGACAGGGGCCCTGGATTTGTGGTCCACATCTTATGGCCAACGGACCCCAATAACTCTTTAAGTAGATTCACGAGTTTTCGAATAGCCGATTTAGCTAGTAGCCGGTTGAATGTGACGGATCTTTTGGGTGGTTGAACTCTTTTTTTTATCCGGCTGCCGAAAGTAGGGGTAATGTCTTTCGAATGTATGTGGTGAGGTGGCCATAGAGTGTAATCGAGGGCGAATATTCAATAAATACAGACACACTAATATCTAAAATATAATGAGTGGTTTTCAAAGTGACATTTACGAAACAAAAATAGTACCGATAGCTCGGGTAGATGGCACTGATTTCTCGACTTCACACCTCAAAATTAAAGAGCATCAATGCACGGGCTAACCTTATTTATTATTTGAATGTCTATTTTTGTGTGGTACCTATTAAAATAATTAAATTGTATTGTTTAAAATTACTCAAATCGAAAAAATTATTATTCAGCTGATATTAACAATATTTCTTTCATGGTCCCTGTGTATTTTAGTGACTTCTTACCACGCCATCTATTATCAACTTTAAAAACTAGTTATTTTCCTTTGAAATGTCGCTTTAAAACATTACGTAGTGAATCAATTGACAGATTAGTAAAAATTTGAGAAAGAACTAAAATAATGATTTTTATTTATTTACCATGGCATTTGTAGATTGTTCCCTTGCATAGGCGGGTGCTACAAGCGTAGCAACTTGCTACGAGATCGACGCGACCGTAGCAGAGTGTGTAGCGAGTCTAGCGGGATCTCGATATAAAACTGTGATACACAGAAAAAAACCCACAACAAACCGATTCACTCAACCGAGTGAATGTCTTTTTTTTCTAAACTGGTATTGAGAGCCTCCTTCTTGAAAGTCGTTAAAAAATTTAATGGTCGATTTTAGAAACACATATACTACTAGACGTATTAGAGTCTAGATTACAAAACTTTACGTAATAACGCCGTCAACTTGTACAGTCGAAAGCACTTAAAGTGTAACCGACTTCAGACTGTGTATAACGCCCTTAATGTCTGCGCCATAAGAGTTAAAATACTTGAAGTGTTACGTTATGTCGGGTGTACCTTTGAATGAATCCTAAAACATATCGCCATTATCGTCATAAATGCGACGCCGTTATCATAGTGTTTACGAGCTCCGAATGCGGCCATCACACTAACAGTAACGGTAAAATTTACTGTAACGGTAAAATTTACCGTAGGTAATGGTAAAATTTTACTGGAAATATTTTAACGCTGTCGTTATTATTTTCATTTGCAGGTGTTGCTTTATTTAGATAACTTTTGTACTGTTAGTCATAAGCGTGACTTAATTAGGCGGTGGTTTAAGCCACAATTTATTAGGCAACTGTCAATATAAGCCACCGTTTAGTAATCTACGAGCATTAAAAGTTAGAGACTGTAAAAGATTTATTATTTTACTAACCTTCCAAAATCCACATCAAGAAAAATGACAATGCCGGATTCTGCCCCACCATCAACCGCATGATGAACAAGATAACGAATAAATGTAAAAATATCTCCGTTTTTTATTAAAATTATTGGTTTAAAATAAAGTTTTGTAACATGCGAGTCGAAAAAACAGCTTAATTAGAATTCAGAAAATAGTATGAAATCGAAGCGAATTATTCATTGTCTTTGTTATCATTGTCTACTACTCTCGCAACTCCTACTGATTATGATTATGCAATATGAAACCTGTAATAAGTCCCCAACAAAATGATATAGAGCTTCTATGGTCACGTAATGGACCAGAGGTGGGGCAAAGCTCCATTGAAATATGGCAATGTGATTTGCCAGAACGTGGCATGTTAAAAAGGAATTCTTAACTCATAAAAAATCTGTCATTCCTATGAAAGAAAATCTATAATGACTTGGTTGTAGAAAATTTTTGTTTACTAATATAAGAAATTGTGGCTATTTCTTTGGGGAGTTATTACAGGTTTCATATTGCATAATCATAATCAGTATCATTTTCTACTACCTACTCTCGCAACTCCTATAGAAGAACAACAAAAACAATGAATAATTCGCTTCGATTTCTTACTATTTTCTGAATTCTTAATTAAGCTGTTTTTTTCGACTCGCTTATGAACAAAACTTTATTTTAAACTAACAATTTTAATCAAAAAACGGAGATATATTTACATTTATTCGTTATTTTGTACATCATGCGGTTGATGGTGGGGCAGAATCTGGCATTGTCATTTAAACATGATGAAAAATTGCTTTCGGTGGGCGTGGCGTGTCACGGAATGACAAGGTCGCAGGTTCAAGTCCTGCCCACGGCAAGAAATATTTTGATCATGTTTAAAGTTCACCGAGCATGGATAATGCATAATACAAAATCTGAGTAAAATGTATATATGGTTTACTCCATGGGCTGTTCGTTGCTTCATGAACAAGACGTACCTACTGAAAATCAAGATGCTGCAGACGGTGACATAAATAAATTAGCTGTGCCTAAATCTACTTGAATATTCAGAAACTTTGCCGTATGTCGAGGAGTTGCGTGAAGGCACACGAAGGTGGCAATCCAGCCAGTGTTGCCAACCCTACTGTTTTAACACTAAATGTGCTCTTTTTAGCCGGTTAAAAAGACATTGCCACATTTCAATGGAGCTTTGCCCCACCTACAAAACTACGTGACCATTTAAGCTGTACCTATCATTTTGTTGGGGTTTACTACAGGTTTCATATTGCATAATCATAATCAGTATCATTTTCTACTACTCTCGCAACTCCTATAGAAGAATAAAAAAAACAATGAATAAATCGCTTTGATTTCTTACTATTTTCTGAATTCTTAATTAAGCTGTTTTTTTCGAATCGCAACTTGTACAAAACTTTATATTAAACAAATAATTTTAATAAAAAATCGGGGATATTTTTTACATTTATTCGTTATCTTGTACAACTTGCGGTTGATGGTGGGGCAAAATCTGGCATTGTCATTTATCTGTATTCATTCTTATACCTTTCGTCATCGTTTGACCGTTCGACATTTATTTATTTATTTATTTATTTATTTATTTATTTATTTATTTATTTATTTATTTATTTATTTATTTATTTATTTATTTATTTATTTATTTATTTATTTATTTATTTATTTATTTATTTATTTATTTATTTATTTATTTATTTATTTATTTATTTATTTATTTATTTATTTATTTATTTATTTATTTATTTATTTATTTATTTATTTATTTATTTATTTATTTATTTATTTATAATATCATTTGCACCCTTACAGCTAATAACCATCGCGGTACAAATTTAATAATCAATTAACAACACAACATTTAAATCAGATAAATAATTAAGTCAACTAACAACACAACATAAAATATTCAAGTCAATAGGATCACATTCACTCTATCGTACTCTTAGGCATTTCGTCTTCCGCGGCTCTCTTACACTCCCACATCACGCGTCCCGGCGCACTCGCAATTTACCCACATCGATCGGGTAAATCCAGCGGAGTGAGTAAATAAGTAAGTTTTTTATACCATTACTATTGTGCTAATTTGCTATAAAATATAAGCCGTGATTTAGCGACTTAACCCATAAAAATGTTTGGTGTTTTCCATCGGCGTATCTTTGGTTGTGGACATATTATGCAAATAGTTTGCGGCTGACTATCGGCTAGCCGACTTACGACGCCTAGGGCCTAGTGTAGTCAGTTTGCGGCGATTGAAACACTATGCAGCTATCTTTTACCCGACTAGAATGTGCTAAAAAAAACATTTATGTTAACGGAGGGTTGGCAACACTGAATCCAGCCCTTTATTACAGACTTGTTGGCAAGTTAAATCGACCGACGACCGGAGATTAACGCCACGAGTTTTTGACTTTTCAACATGTTCCAAACAAACTTGATCTTCGGTTCTCGGTGAAAGTTTGACGAGAACAAAGAACTCGAACTCGTGTATGATGTTCTTTACCAAAATGTAAGATTATATATTCTTTGCCAAAACACAAAGGTAAGTAAATTATTAATAAGAACATTATATATGATACCACGTCTTCCGTACCTACTTAAGGGGCTGCCAGCTATCAAACTCAAGCGCAAGACAGAAGATGTCCCGTCCCGCAGCGGCGCAGTGAAGAGCACGGCACAGCGACTCCGTATTTGTATTTTTATCAATTTTGGCAGGGAAATAAAAATACGCCAACGAAAATCAGATTTTTTTAAACAAGCTCTTGAATTTATTATACCCTACATTTTGATATATATTTTGTATGAATAACGGGTATAAAAGGTTTAGACATAATTTTCATTTTAAAAAACATGGAAAGGGTATGCTTGCGATTTTTTTTCTATCGAGCGAAGTTTGTCCAATCGTGTATCGGTATTCATCAGTCTCTAAATATACACCCCAAGATTGCTATATATTTTTTTCAATCGTTTAATTTTAGTAGTTAGTGACGTAACCTTCATAGAAAAACTGAAAATCCACGCACACCCAGCCTTAAGTTGAGCTTCATCTCGTTTTGGCGAAATGAAGAATGAATTGGCGAATCATTGATCTCCTATAAACAACTAGATACACAAAGGTCTTACTAAAACAATTAAAAAAACGTCCAAATAAGGGCCCATTGTTAACGTCCAAATAATGTCCAATAAAGCAAATGATGGTCCATTCATCCGTTTGGACCTTCTTTGCGCTCGGACATTTTTAGAAGGCAGACTGTGGATGTAGTTGTTCATAAGAGATCAATGTGGCGAATGAACAATGTATTATGGAGTTTGTAGGGAATTAATAAGACGTGACGTCACTTCTTAGTCTCTGATTTTCAAACGCCTGTAACTATACCGTTATTACTATCTCGTTATTACATTCATCGCAACATCGCAAGTAAGTACATTTCCTACATTTTTACACGTCAGCATGTCTTAGATTTACTTTTAGGTACAGGCCAAAGCACATCAAGTGCAACACTTTAGACTTTGGACCGTTCTTATTAGCTGCGTCGTAAGAATTGAAATCGTACTTCTAGTGTTATCATTGATCTGCTGTCGTTTGTACACCGCTTTGCCAGGAAAGAAAAATCTCAATTGGTACCTATTTGTTACCAAAGTTGATTGTTGTTGTTTTTAAAATTCCCCTTCATTACGGCAGGCAAGGATCTGTGCCCATACAGCCTGTTCATAAGTTGTTCCGTTTCACAATGTTTTGCGCAAGTAAAGGCATATAAGTCAAATGGGTTTTTTTCCTATTCTTTTTTAAGTATCACTATTCTGGTTTGTTCATTATTCCGTTGTTTTATTCAAGTAAAAATCCATTTGACTACAAAATGTATATTTATTTAATTTGATAGGGTAGCCTATCAAGTACTCGTAATTACATTAACTTCAACGTTCTTCAAAGTTACTTTTACACAAACTCACACCAAGTACACTACGTTCTAAAATGTTAAATAAATACAATGTTAGGCAGATTCATAAGTTTCTCTCTTGCTTTCACAAAGTTCATGCTATAATTTTAGAACAGTTATCTCTTGTTCATTATACAGCGTGTGTTCAAGAAGACATTATCCTTACTTCAGCAAGCTGCCCACTTAATTCTGTACTCCAATTAGCGAGTAGATGTCATCTTTCGCGACTCATTTGTCCGGATTAGTCTGGTCTCAACGGGCGGGATCCGGTTATGGGCGGTTATAGCCGGTTATCGCCGGTAAAGCACGTCTTACCGGCTAATGGAGGTAGTGCTGTTAATTGGACCCGCTATTCCTTAGGTTATTCTACCTTCATTACGCCTTATTCCATTCTGTCAGATAATATCCTCGCTACGTAGTCTCGGGTGAGTCGAGTAACTTTTATGTTTTGAGATTACCTCTCGACCTTATAATAAACAAGGAAAGTTCTTGTATCAGATATGTATGTATGTTAGATTATAATTAATATCATTTATTGTAAAGAAATATATGTATTTTATCACGTAAATGCTCTTTTTCAAAACTTAAATTTACAACAATTTACAAGGAATTTTTGACAGCACAACTTTTTACTCAACTGCGAGTTATGTTTTTCGAGGGTATGTATGGATAATTATTTGGCACGCCCTGCAGCCTAAACGGCTTGATGGATTTTAATATATGTGATTTGTATGCAGACGCACGTCTGCATTGGCAAAAAAAAATTATGAAAGTAACCGGTGGGAAAATTGTTATTCTCACGACCAATTATTATTGTTTATTTATTTATAAACTCACGCGTGTTTCCCGTAGGGGTAGACAGAGACGATGGACTTCCATCTGCTGCCATCCTTGCACACAACCCTTGCCTCCTCCACATTCATCAATTATTATTCCTATTAATTACATCATCATCATCATCAGTCTATTTATATTGCCCCACTGCTCGGGCACAGACCTTCCCTTACATCGAGGGAGCTGTGGCCATGATCCACCACGCGGGCCCTGTGCGGTTTGGCGGATTTCACATGCCTTAGATTTTTTTCTATGGCATGCAGGTTTCATCACGATGTTTTCCTTCACCGTTTTGAGAGTATTCACATGTAATTAATTACATAATGAATATATATATATATATATCCATTTATGGTCTAGCCATTTGACTAAACGGCTGGCTTCGTACCAAATTAAGGTGGAAATAGTATATTCAATGCACTTTTCCAAGCACGTTATCGGAAAATGAAACGTCGATTTATTTTATGTAAAGTCCGGAAACATCCGTCGACGTTCTGTCACATGCATGATTAAATTACACATATCATTTCCCAACTACAATAATTTTTCATGACAAATTATATGTATGTAAATACAATGTTTGTCTGTCTTAATTAAAGGTATTGGATCGAAATTCATTATGTCGTTAAGCGCTGGCTCTAAAGCGGATATTCATAGATAGTTTTGAGAGTAAGCTGGTTTGAGTTCGACCTTACAAATATCAGATTTAGATAATTTTGACGTTTGTAAGACCGAACTCTAAGTTTGTGCTCAAAACTGTGTACTATGAATATCGACTTGGGATCGAATATCAGGAATATTTGTTAAGTCGATACACGTAGGGTCAATTATTCGTTTTGTCGAATTTGGTAGGTTCGAATATTCGCAGATTCGGAAGGGTTTACGCCATTTTACGGGTTTTCGCCTGATACAAATCGGTGGTGCGGCAACTGTCAAATTAAGCCACAGTTTACCGGCTTTTGTCGCTTCGAGCTGTCATAAAGGAGGTACTTAAAATCATCTGCCATATTTACCTAGTTAAACCACACTTCTCTTAAACCGTGTTTTGTCTCTTTCATAGGTACTTACTTCGTTAAAAAACGTTGTGCTAAAAATGGACCGCAGTCAATCGCCAATAATCATAGTTGCCCAAGTTCATCCTGTTTCATCTATGGCGACAAGAGTTATTATTGTACACAATTCATGATTATTATATGGATTATCCGAAAATAAAGGCATTATTTCCCAATAATCCACATAACACTAAAAAACTTTAAATCACATTTATGGCTACCGAGTGTATTTATATTTTATACCCTATTTGGTTAAAACGTTACTAATTCGTATCAAAAATAGTTCTCCTGAATTATAATTTCCGCGCGAACGGAGTCGCGGTCAGAAAGTTGTTCTGAAATAAATTAACCGTACACGTTTAATATTAAATTAAAATGACAGCGATTTCGCTTATAAAGCCGCGTTTTATGCAAATCGGGACACTATTGTGTTTCTGATTTATATACCTGTGTACTCCGGGCGTTACTTAAAATGTACGTACTTCTCTGTTTGCAGCGAAACAGCGCTGAAATCTGCTTGACAGCTGCTGTGATTCGCCCTAGTTGTATCGTACTGAAGGAACTGAGTTACAGGTTAAGACCTAGTTTGGAAACCCATTGTAGATACTTAAGTACAGTCGAAGACAGAGATAAGTATACAGGGGCCTCAATAAGGTTGATATTTTCAAAAACTACTGGACCGAATTTAATCATTCTTTTACAGTTACATAGTTTTAACTTTTATCTATCAAATAGTGAAAGAATTTTTGCAATAGGTCAAGTAGTTTTTGAGATAATATCAACCTTAAAAACTCTCATGTACGCCTTTATCTGTGTTCCACCGTACAGAGTGTACAGTCATGAGTAATAACATAGAAACATCCTTAAAATTCAAATTCATGTAACAACTTTAAATCGCAAAAATAAGTATGCTAAACTGTGGCCAATAATTATGTAAACGCTAAATTGTATCAAAATAAAGTACACACCCCACCAAGCAAATGTTGTACAATGTCCCCCACTCCTGCCGCTGCGGTGGCGCTGTCGACCAGCTCGGCCGCCATGGTCTCTCCTGCAACAGGAGTGCTGGCCGCATTCCTCGACACGCCGACCTAAACGACATCATCCGTCGGGCCCTTGCCACCGCCGGAGCGCCGGCCGTTCTCGAACCGAACGGTCTGGCGCGCGACGATGGCAAGAGGCCCGATGGTATGACCCTCATGCCTTGGAAGATGGGACGGCCTTTGGTGTGGGACGCAACCTGCGTCGACACCCTTGCGCCGTCGCACCTTCCAGCTACGTCCAGTAAGGTCGGCGCTGCGGCCAGCACAGCGGAAAATCTCAAACGGCGCAAATATGCAGTCCTCGGGGATAACTACATATTTGAGCCGTTTGGGGTGAAGACGCTGGGACCATGGGGGCCGGGAGCACACCGCATCGCGAAAGAATTGTCGCGGCGCCTGGTCGAGGCATCGCGTGACCAAAAGGCTGGCACATACTTCGCCCAACGCGTTAGCCTCGCTATACAGCGGGGCAACGCAGCCAGCCTTTTGGGCACGCTGCCAATTGTGGGGGACCTGGGCCAAATTTTTTATCTTTAAAAATTTTATTTGTACATATAGTTTTAGTTTATTTCTTTTAGTTTTTAATGTTACTTGTAATTTTTAAGATTTTTCAAAATAAATAATTGCTCTTTTATTTAGCGTTTACATAATTATTGGCCACAGTTTAGCATACTTATTTTTGCGATTTAAAGTTGTTACATGAATTTGAATTTTAAGGATGTTTCTATGTTATTACTCATGACTGTACACTACAAATAATAATTATTATTATCCATTGCATTTTTTCAACTACTTAAATAAGTAACTGTAATAAATCTTTTTAAATAATGCATAAATTCAACAGGACTCCCGGGTAGTTTAGAAGTGTAAACCTACTCTAACATGCAAATTAAAAATCTTCAACTAAAACCTGATTTCATTATTCCCTCAAGAGTAGCATCATGCAAAATACTTAATTAGCATCGTCCAGTGCACTTATCTTTATGATAAATGAGATGGTATTTATTTTCAGGTGAATTCAATGTGCTTACAAAGTTACTTGTAGGTAAGTCTTCTAAACTGTATCTAACCAGTTATACAGAGTGTAAATTTAAACATCTATACATATAATAAGACTGTAAAAAAGTTGTGCCTGTACATTGGATAGTTTTTGAAAAGAATAATTGTAATGTTTTTTAGGATCAATACTGATGCCAAAACAAAATTTTTTTAATTTTTGTCTGTTTGTCTGTGACTTTGTGCAAGTATCACGCCATAACTAATGAAGGGATTTTGATTGGAGTTTCAATAGGAGATAGCTGAAATATCCGGACAGCTCATAGGCTATAAGCGGTCTAATTGCCGACTTCAACAATATTATAAGTGAGTGATATCCGTTTATATATAATAAGGGGGGTCAGGACCATGCTACATTCAGCCCCCAAACCGCTTCCCCTAATAAAAATTGCCCAGATTACACCAACTAGCATTTGTGTCACATAAAAGGTTGTAATGGCTGCAGTAAATATTGTTGCCATTTGTACAGGATTCGGGTCAGTTTTGCTAAAATGTGGCCGCACACGTGCTTATCTTACTTTTTAGGGGTAAAGTAAAACCATTTAGGATTGTTATAAGTATTACTGGACAGTATATGCCCGCGGTTTCGATTGCGCATAAAACCTCGTTGGTATGACTCAAGTTATAGTTTCTGGCCGAAATTAAAATAAAAAAGACTTTATATAAGTAATGACGGGGATTCCTTGTTAACCGCGCGAAACGCCATTAGCTACTTTTTTGTGAAAATTCTAATTAAATAGTTTCCGTGGTATTTAGTGAATAATGATCACGCTAAGTTAATCAGTAGATGTCTGCGAACGTTTCTATTAGTTGGAGTGCTCGAAAGAAGTCGTGTTTGTGAAGTTTTGTGCTCTTAGCAAGGTTTCCTTTTGCATAACTTTATACTTGCGTGGATCATTGAGTTATTTCGTTTAGGGGTTTGGGAGGGTTGTGCGTAGGTTTAGGTTAGGTTATCTTCGTATATATGTATGTATTTATAAGAATTCAGACATTCTACTAACATCAGACCAGGCTGTATGCCCTAGTTGGCTTTGCCTTTCCCTTTGGGAAGAATTATACGAAAAAAAAATGTAATTTTAATTTTACTGAATACAGCTGGTATTCAGATAGTGGTTGTTTTGTGTGTGATGCCGTTAAATTTAAGCCTAATTCAGAAAATATCAATATGTCGGAATTTTCGGATAATTATAAGCAATACTTACAGTGTCAAACTTAAAACTAGATTCAAGAGTAACACTGCATAGCACAGGAGTGAAGGTAGACTGTTGGTCCTTAGCCAAAATCTTCCTTAACAATGGTTTAATTTGACTGTTGTTGAACCATCGATTTTGAATGGCGAAATCAAGTGATAATCCTTAACTCAAAACCACCAACTAACGTTAAGTCACGTTTATCGCTAGTGAATAATATACATCCGCGGTGCTACGACGAGTCTGAATGTCACTCGTTTCTCGCCTGTCCCGCAACTACAAGCGGCAAAGTGCCGCACCGACAGTAATACTTGCGATAATGTCACTTACGACAGTTTGCGTGAGCGTAAACGACGCGATAACCGTTTCATACTCGAGAAATAGAACTCGTATTACGCTGTTGATTCATACCATAACGTCAAACTACACAGTATTTAGAAATGAATACTAGCGGAAATGTTAGACTTTCAATTTTTTTATTGCCAATCATTGATCTCCTATAAACAACTAGTCACAGTCTGCCTTCTAAAATGTCATTGAAATGTGGCAATGTCATTTTCTTTTACTTCACTTTTATTCGTTCGATCCCAATGACACCACCAAAATGACCACAATGATGGGGTGTCATGGGGAATGATTGGGCGGACTATAGCGATACCCCATGACAGCTATCTTCCGTTTGACTTATTTATGGGACACTCTGTATAAGTTAGCAAACGTTTCGGGGGCGCACTACCAGAATGAGAGCCAGCGCAGTATTTTTTTATTTTTGTTATTTGTTAGATATTAATTTAATAGAAGTTAAATAATACGTCTATTCCCACTAGTTCAGTTGGCCAGTTCAGTTGACTGAACTAGTAAGAAAATAATTCCCATTGGTTCAGTTGACTGAACTAGTGGGAATTTTTTTCTCACTAGTTCAGTTCAAAAATCAGAGAAAATACAAAAACATCCCCAGACATACGAAAATACGCTAAAAACATCCCTAAGTATCTCACTAATCCTCCCAAAATACTCAAAACACCCCAAAGCACACAGAAGCATCCCAAACACACAAAAAACAGCCAAGACACACGAAAACACACTCAAAACATTCCAAAGCATACAAAAACATCCCAAAACTAGTTTACAAATTAGGTTTATTACAAAAAGTGCTCAGGGTTGTGGATACTAGGTAGGTCTAGTTCTTTAGTCTAGGTGTAGATTGGGTAGAACTGGCCTGCTGTGTGTGGCTGCGGGACAGCCAGTCCAGACTCCGTAGACTTGTAGAAGAAGACAGTAGAGAAGAATTAACTTGAGCTGGAACTGGAGTGTTCTACCCCAAGAACCAGGAGAATGTCTGCTACTGGATGCAGAAAAGATTACTAAATGGAAGTCTAATTCAGAGGGTTCCCGTTAAACAAGGTAATTCAAGTTTTATCTTGATAATATTATATAAAGCAAAAGGTTCTTGTGAGGATGGGATCGCGGGCAGATGTTAAATACTATTTTAAACTACGCGAAATACATAAAAACAAACTTATCTAGAATTTCTTAGAAATATTCCTCAGCTAACTATGAATAGAACCTCAAAGAGAAGCTGCAATAACATTAAAAGGTACGCAACTATTGAAAGCGCAACATTTTCTCGGCTGCATCATCATTTCACTTAACTTTTAAAATTCCTGTATTACTAACCACTACCACAAGTTATTTAGTAGCCACTAAGTTCGCTCGCTAGCGAGAACGTAATAACGTCAGCTACAGTGTTGCCTGACCTATTTAAAAATCCCTAGACCTACGCATTTTAGACCTTATCTACAGATATATGGAAAGCAATTTCAAATATACGGATTTTTTGTTTGTTACATTTCCCCAAAAATATTTTATTTCTTATTACAAAATTATATTTGCAGATGGTGAACTAATCAGAAGTATATTGATGTATGGACATAATTTTGATAATGGCAAAGATAAGTTGGTTTCTAAATCTAGTTTATCTTTTTGTTACAGCAAAGTTACGGGGTTAAGTTGCGTTGCACGGAAACCTCGGTGCGCGAGTCCGACTCGCACTTAGCCGGTTTTTTATAACAATCCATAGAACTTATATTTCGGGGTTTGATCGAAGACGTTGCTAGCTAGGATAGACTAGTCAATCCGCGGAGTGACTGCACGTTCGGCCTTTGACTATAACATAATAAGAGCCTTCATAGAGCCAACTAGCGCCGCCAATCTTAAAAAAATAATATCTTCCAATATAATCAATTTTATTAAAAAAGCTATTAACAAAATGTTTATTACGATAAATACTATTTTTCAATATACAATATATCATGGCGACAAGCTAAGTTTTAGTTCACAAATGTGCCAAAAACGGCCGTTTTACGCAATTATGCGAACTACAACTTACTGACATTGAATCACGTTATAAATAATCATTTAAAAAATAGTATCTATCGTAATAAACATTTCGTAAATAGCTTTTTTAGTAAAATTGATTTATTTTTTTAAGATTGGCGGCGCTAGTTGGCTCTATGAATGCCCTTAATAAAACTAAAATCAACTCATGGTAGGTACTGGTACCTATTTGTGAGCTCAGCTCACTGCGAAGAAATGGCTGCCTGGTCAGGGCTCCCTATTTAACTCTTTCTATTTACAACAAAGTTTGCACAAACATGGCGGAATTTAATTTATATTAACCGGAACCACAGTGTAAGGATACAGTAGTGTAAGTATGCGGAATGACATTTCCCGGGAGGATACGAATATCACATTTAACTAATGTTACGTACAAATTACTCGACTTCAATCCTTCCTTAAGTACATTAGAATAGGTTTTCTAGAAATGTTTTCAAAGTATAAAACCTCACGTACGACACAGAGTAACCTAGAGTTGATAATGCAACTCAGTGACATTTATATACTTACTTATATATTGTTCTTTTGTATTTTGCTTTCAGCAAGTATAGTAAATTAGAATTGACCAAATCAAATAATTACCTACACATGAATGAGTCATTTCACAGTATCTAAGTCATTTTGTGTTGTTGTTTTGCATACAATTTGCGTTTTAGGGTTCCGGGCCTCAATATATGCGTTTTTAGGGAACCCTTATAGTATTACTTTGTTTGCTGTCAGGTTTTTTGGTTTTTAATGTCAGACTAAACCTGATTTTGATCTCAATCTCACCTGGTAGCGTGATGATAATTATTTTTACCACTCTTGCGTTAAAGATCCCAAGGTTGTAAGTTTCGGGAAACACCAAACTTTCCGGCGGGGTCCCATTATAGCGTATGAAATTGCTAAATGCATTATTTCGCTAAAAGTGTCAATATCCGTAAGTTCCGCATCCCGAAACATCGCGAGAGGCGCAAGCTCGCAACTAGTGTCCCTCCGGTACCAAGTGACACTGTACAGGAATACCGTCGGAACCGGATTAGCGTAAATGTAAGCGTCCTATACAAATACTTTGATCTCGTTAGCTTGTCGCGTCAACTCAGTTGTTTATTAAACCAGTTACAATGGACGGGTGCTAGTTGCCGCCACCCGGGGGTACTGTTATATTGTGCTGTAGGTTTCACTTTAGTTTTAACGTAAATCCTCGACTTAACTTCCGGTATACAAAATTATTTCGGGCCTATGCATGCACAAGACGTGTTTTAAACTGAAGTACGTAGCTCAGTTTAGCTTACTACCGATCAAGCCCGTGGTGTCGTAGCACAAACCGTAGAAGCTCTACGACGGTGGTTCTTGTGTCGAAATTATCATTATTCTAAACTGACAGGTATATTATTCATAAATCACTCTCACCTCAAAAGTAAATCTTGAGAGCGACCTCAAGATGGCGTTCCTATTAATAAACGTAATTTAATACTATTTTTAAATGCTTATTTATATCTTGATTAAATTTCGGTAAGTTGTAGTTCGCATAATTGCGAAAAACGGCCGGTTTTGGCATATTTGTGAACTACAACTTAGCTGGTCGCAATTATGCCATGTATTGTATATTGAAAAATACTATTTATCCTAATAAACATTGTGTACATAGCTTTTTTAATAAAATTGATTAAATTGGAAGATATTATTTTTTAAGATAGGCGGCGCTAGTTGGCTAATGTAAGGCCCTTAATATTCTATCAATTATATTCATCATGGGTACGACAGTCGACAGCACATCAAATCTATCACTTGGGTACAGTCGAAGACAGAGATAAGTATACAGGGGGCCTCAATAAGGTTGAGATTTTCTCAAAAACTACTGGACAGAATTTAATAATTATTTACAGTTACATAGTTTTAACTTTTATCTATCAAACAGTGAAAGAATTTTTGCAATAGGTCAAGTATTGTTTGAGAAAATCTCAACCTCAAAAACTCTCCCGTACACCTTTCTCTGTGTTCCACCGTACTTTACGCGAAGACAATACAGCACATATTGCAATGTCTCTGTGCAGATATGCTGTTGGCTTCCGTCATTGTATTAGCAATTAAAAGCCATTCTATTTCAGCACAGAGTCGAATTCAGGAAACCCAGTGTATGTTGCGTGAATTCTCCTCCCGTCGTATGACGCGGCAAGCCAGGCGGAAAATTGTATTGTACTACAGGTACCTACTACCTAATCCACTCGTAATATCTCATCCATGAAGTTTAGGGGGAAACGAGAGAGTAATTCAGACGTGGGAGTAATGGTGCGGTATGGTGTTAAATTAAAATTAGCACAAAAATACAGTATTGTGTGAGAGATGACATGAAAATTAAGTTAAAAAAGCGATAAGGCCGTCTTTACATTAACTAATTTTGGTTTTATATATAACGGATTCCTTCCTTTTGTGTGCAAATAAAGTACTTATTATTATTGTTAAGCCTTTATTTCCACATAATAATTAATACATACATATAATTTGAATGTCATTCTAAATATCTAAATAGTGAAGATATTATTTATTAGGGTAAATACATTTTTTTAAATAATCAACTAAATAAATAAAATAAACTAATCACATAATAATATCAAAACTTAAAATAATACAAATTATAAAAGTACCTATTTACGAAATATTTTTACATAATAAGCATATCGCCTACGTCGCCCCCATGCTGCAGGGTTCCCAGGATGCTGGCGGCATTACCTCGCTGAACGGCTGAACTCAGGCGTTGAGCGAAGTAAGCGCCAGCCCTGAGATCCCCTGTAGCGAGGACCAGTCTTTTGGACATTCTCTTAGTAAACATTTCTAAATAGTTCATTAAATATTGAAATTAAAATTATAAAAGTATTTTACATTTACAAGAGGATGGGGGAGACCTTTGCCCAGCAGTGGGACAATATATAGGTTAACAAACAAAAAAATTACATTATATTATAAATCAAATATGACAAGGCCTCTTTACAGCCGCAAACAATTTCAACTTGACATTTTAATTGACATTTTGTTTGACATGTATTTTTTTTTTAATTAAATTAATTAATTTATAATACTTGACATTATACTAAATGTAGATCATTTATTATAGTTTGTTATTGACAAGGCCTCTTTACAGCCGCTACTTAATTTATTTATTACGATTGTTACTATTCTTAATTAATTATTAATGAATGTAAGTAGTTTAATTACTTTTAGTGACCACTGACACAATGCAGTGGGTCTGCTTTTGCCCTTCTGCCTCTTTGTCTATCGAGCCATGTAATCATACATTATTAAAATCTATGCTCACAATATTATACAATGTATGACGTAACCAAGTGTTCACTGTGTACCTAAGGTTTAAATAAATGAGTATGAGTATAAATAAATTATCATAGATACATTTTGTATCAATTATGGGACACCCAATTTCGGGTATAGGCCTCCTCCATCTCTTTCCATTTGCCTTTATCAAATAAAGTACATTTATTTATTTTATTTTTACTACCCAACTGTCGAAAGGAGAAAGGTTGATGTGTGTACGGAAAGGGTAGGTATATTTTATGGCCTTTGCCCAGCAGTAAGATTTATAGGTTTAAAAAATGGATACATATTTCATTCTCAAGTCTGTTACCGTTGCTATGTTGTATTGAGTATTGAGTATTGAGTAAAGTAAAAGTAAAGTAAAACAATTTTATTTATCATTAATAAATAGCACAAAGAAATAAATACATTGTTATAAATATAAGTCATACATAAACAGTAGATTACAACTATGAACTAAAATTTAACTATAAAATGGATATAATACTAATACGAGATATAATAAATATAACAATATACAAACAAACATTCAGAAATAATGATAAATAGGGCGCTAGGCCACAGCGCTGGTTTTCAGCTAGCCCCTGGCAGTGTGGCTACACGGCCGCGGGCCGCGGGCGACAGGCCGGACACGGGCGACTATGTTACATCTGAGGTAAGTGCGTGGTGTGTGAGAGGGTGTGGATGTATGTGTAGAGGGTGTGTGTGTTGTGTGCATGAGGTTGCGTGCGTGCGTAATGTGTCGTGTGTGTCAATGAGGAAAGCATTGTACTAGTCGAGTGTACGAGAATAGGTATGAGGTAGCTAATTGGCGTAGCGTCTCTCAGATTAGGATTCTGCTGAACTTGATTATGTCTAGATTTCAGCAATAACCTGCACGTTTCGACATTAGCCTGCCTTCGAATTAAGGCAGTACAGTCAACAATCTTAATTCAGGCACGGTTGAAGACAGAGAAAGGTGTACAGTAGAGTTTTTAAGGATGCGATTTTCTTAAAAACTACTTGACCGATTGCAAAAATTCTTTCACTGTTAGATAGATAAAAGTTAAACTTTGTACTGTAAAATAATTATTAAAATCGGTCAAGTAGTTCTTGAGAAAATCTCAACCTTATCTGTGTCTTCGTGTGTACAGTCGAAGACAGAGATAAGTATACAGGGGGCCTCAATAAGGTTGAGATTTTCTCAAAAACTACTGACTCGAATTTAATAATTCTTTTACAGTTACATAGTTTTAACTTTTATCTATCAAATAAAGTGAAAGAATTTTTGCGATAGGTCAAGTAGTTTTTGAGAAAATCTCAACCTTAAAAACTCTCTTGTACACTTTTTTCTGTCTTCCACCGTACCTAGGACTTAGGCCCTACAGTATGTAACGGTTGTAGCTGCAATTGGGAACTCTGATTTAAGTATAGTTCGCTGAGTATATGTCCAATTCGTTAGGGTTGTCTTGTAACATGCATGTAAGTCCCTATGTTCAACCCCCCAGAGGTTAACCCGAACTCTGGAGGCCAACTTGGGAACTTTCCCGGAAGTAGGACGAGTTTTGACAATCCGATAAAGCTTTACCATTCAATGCAATTGATGCTGTTTACTATCCTGTTATATAGAGCCTTCATAGAGCCAACTAGCGCCGCCAATCTTAAAAAAATAATATCTTCCAATATAATCAAATTTATTAAAAAATGTTTATTACGATAAATACTATTTTTCAATATACAATACATGGCATAATTGCGACAAGCTAAGTTGTAGTTCACAAATGTGCCAAAAACGGCCGTTTTACGCAATTATGTGAACTACAACTTGCCGACATTGAATCACGTTATAAATAAGCATTTAAGGACGGATCAAGTTGATATACATACCCAACACTCAGGTCTGCAACCTCATGCAGCCGTTATAAAAACAAACGTATGACGTTATCAGTTTCGAAAACGCAAAGATAAGTTTGTCCCTAAATCTAGTTTATCTTTTCGTTAGAGCAATTTAAATGATGGTGAAGTTGCACGGAACCACAGACCACATACCCAATAGACATGAAATCGGTACAAATTTGCAAGATGTAGTGAAGTATCTCTCTAGGTTACAGGTGTCGCGAAGCAATGTGCGGGCAGACACGGGTGCCCTCCGTTACAGGTCTATGGGGTAAGTGGTGTGCACGGAGCCCTCGGTGCGTGAGTCCAACAGCCGACTTTATTATTTATTTATTTTATTAATGGACTCGACAGTTCGTCATTTGCCAATGTCATGTTACAGAAAATTCAATGTATAATAATTTTCTATCTTCCTCCAGGGGAGTCGCCGTAGCGTCATCACCCTGGGTAGTCGCGTCTTCATGTCTTCATCCACAGGAGACGCCGTAGCGTCAATCACTGTGGACGAAGCAGCTCGACAGTCACGTTCACTCCCGAGCTCGTAGTGGGAATCTTGACCATGGCGCCAAACTTCAGATCCTGCTTGAATTCTCCAATAACTTCACCATACTGTCATTCGCGAACATTTTCTGATTAATTTAACGTGATATTAAACACAAAACACTCACCGTAGACATTAAACTGAAAATTATTAAATAATTTCGCAACCGTCGTTTCCCGCCATTTTCAAAAAGCCCAACAGCCGACTTGCACTTGGCCGGTTTTTAAATTGTATCTGAAAAATCTGAGTGGTCATAAAATGGTACAAATGGACTTAACCCTAAAGTTTCTCTTTTGATATAAAACGCCATTGAATTGTAGAATCCCTGAAGAATTTCTCGAGAACTTACTTTGAAAGTTGAGAGGGTTGAATAGGAATCTGGAGTCAGATAACTTTCATTGAGAGTCGTCTTGTTTTATTTTAATGGGAAAGCGGTGGCGTCTAGTTAAGTTACAGGAATTCCGTTATCCCAGGTTCGAACCCTAGGATGACGATGATTGTTTATCCCATTCCTTCCCACTAATGTACAGGGTGTAACGTAAATGGTATATGAACCCAAAGGGAAGGTGTTCAGTATCGGTAACTGAACAACTTTTGTTCTACGATTTTTCAAATAAAAAATAATTAATGTCTCATACAAATCGATCAGCTGACCGGTACGAAATGTATGAAAAGTCAAAAAATAAATTCGCGAAAATCGAAAAGTGGTAGAACAAAAGTTGTTCCGATACTGAACACCCTCCCTTCGGCTTCATATACCCTTTCTGTTACACCCTGAATAAACGCGAAAGTTTGGATGAATGGATGTTTGTTGCTCTTTCACGAATAAAATAAAGAAAATAACATAGCTAAAAAAAGTCAAATTTCTTTATTGCAAGTAAGCACGTTGATTACATTTTTGCACGTCAATATATTTTTTGAATTTACATTTACACCACTTTGCAAGGAAAAGGTGCCAACGCTGGGCAAAATGTCCTTTGTTACCGAACTACCGCAATCTATTAATTTTCATTAACAAGCTTTTGTCCGCGACTTCGTCTGCGCAGGATCTTTATAAATTACAGCCTATGGCACGTATTCATAAACGTAATTTAAAGTTACGCCACCGTTTAGACCTCCTGTCCATTTCTATCTTATTACACTAGCTTTTCTGGTTTTATATGTAACCGACGTATTCTTTAGTGTGCAAATAAAGTACTTACCTACAGATATGTTATATAATTCTTAAAAATGATTTTTTATTGTTTATAAATACTAGAAGTGGCTAGCTGGTTACAACATCCACAATAGCAAACGTAGGTACAGTTCAGGAACCAGTTTTCTTCCGCAATGCTCGCTGCGATTCAATTAAATTATTAATTTCCCGAATGCGCCTCACAATGCAGCAGGCACTTTCGTTCAATGCCCACATTCCCTCTCGCTCCGCTCCATTTTAGCGAAATCATTTCGCAGATCGAAAACGTGCTTATTATATACTTTAATTAACCATTTTCAGGAACGTGACCTCGTTTCGCAGCTAATGGTGCTGTTATTTTGTCAGTGATAGCGCGAATTGGCACTCCATCCACGCATGAATATGCGTAATTTTTACCCGATTGCTGGAAAGAAGAGGATAATGTTGTTCCGGTGTATGTAGGTATGTCGACTTCTTTGTGGTCTTAGCCGGATTGGATGTATCTCTGGGGGTAGGAATAGCCGGATGTACCTAAACCAGATCAAAAACAAAGTGTCTTATTTTAGTGGCAATGTCTTTTTATCGTCTATTACCTACCAGTTGTGAAATTGTAATGTAACATTGAAGGAACGTATTGAATGAATCTGTTCATAAAAATCCGATCTAATAATGTGAAACTAATTATCAAAATGATCGTTTTTTGTTTATTTACTAACTCTATAACCAGAAATTAAACCCATCTTTAAGAATAAACTAAGGAAGTAGGTATTATTTGTATCCTCGATCATTGTACAGTCTAAAGCACCTCAAATAAACACACGTGCACTCTATGCGACGATAATACGATCTTGATTGCAACGGTTTGGGTTAAGCTGATATGCTATCGACTGTACCAACCCTAGCCGCTTGTAATAACCGTTGATTCATATAATAACGACCCGGAACCGCATATTTGGACGCGTGTCCGGTGTCGCCCTAACGGATACGTTTATGTTTATGACAAATGATCCCATTTTCATGTTCAAGCACAGTTAATTACCTGATTTTTTTCGTATAATAATAAGGGACAGCAAACTGGCAAACGGGTTATCAGCGGCAAGTGGTTACCGTCGCTTAATGATATTTGTGACTACGAAAATAGCGTACGTACCTATACTGCAGCATTAATTTTAAGTGTATTTTTTGTAAACTAATATGATCGTCTAATTACCTATTGTGATATAACCTGAAGGAACTGATTGATAACCAATAATCTCAACCTTAAAAACTCTGCTGTACACTTTTCTCTGTGTTAGACCGTACCTATTTCCTTATACTTAGGTGAGCTTAATATTGATCGCTAAAATATGTTAATTTAATGAACGAAATTAATTTCATCGCTCGAACAATATGATAAAATGGTACCTTTTCAGACATTCATACCCTATTAAGTAGAGTCATAAGACGTGTAGAGTCCAACCTTGTTTCGGTTTCATGGTTTCGGTCACGTTGGCCAATACGTGTTCAATCTAGGATCCCTTCTGATTACGAAAAAAGGTACAACACATACCTTGGTTGTTTGTATTAGGGCTAGCGTACAACAGAACGGCGCCGGCGGACGACGCCGTGTACGACGCCGTGTACCGCGCCAGTGGACGGCGCCGTCCGCCGGCACGAATGTTGTCCGCCTGTGACCGGCGCCGGCCGACATCGTGCACCGGTAGACAGGGCCGGTAGACGCCGTAACACGCCGCGCCATGCGACGACACAGCACCGCGCCGTGACGTTGTACGCCGGCCCTTAGTCAGATATTTTCATACAAAAATGACCTCCGTGCAGACTGCGTGCTGGGGTGGTTAAATACATATCTTGCCTATTTCTGCCGTCAAACAGCAGGATCCTTCAAGCTAACTCGACGCCATGTCATGTTGACGGATTTCCCAAAATATTAAATGTTACGTGAGTATTTTCGATTCCAATTTGAAGGTAACCAATTTGTCTACAAAAGTTTATATTGGCTTCGCATATATCAGTCTTTCTCAAAGTGGGCAGTAACGCCCACTTGTAGGCGCTAGAGGCCTAGAGGGCGATAATGGCTCCAGAAAAAAATTGGGGGGTGTTGAAGTGTTTTAGGGGGCGATGGATGATTTGTAATTTCATCTAAGTACTTAATATTTTAAAATTCACTGAAATTAAAACCTTTTTTGTTGAATTGTTTCATTGTATAAAATAGAAAGTACCTAATACATGTCATTGTGGTTTTTAAACTGTGGTAAAGTAAAAAAAAATGGGGGCGCTGAAAAAATAATTGATTTTCAAAGTAGGCGGTAGACGAAACAAGTTTGAGAACCTCTGTCATAGATGGAGGGAGAGAAGACTGCCCACCATCCAAATAAGTAGTTCAATTTCTCAACGGGCTTCGGCCAAAAATGGCCGAAGCGTGATGGTCTCTACTTTTGAGATATTAACTCCGTCAACGGCCATTAGAAAGTTTATGGGCCTTTCAATATATAGCTTAATTAATTAATTTGGAAAGGCGCCTAATATAAGTGTAATAACAGCTGAATTTATAAGGGTGTCCGTCCGTCTATCAAGCGAAGGAGCTTGAATAGGGACAGAAATGATTACTTATATGTATTTTATAGCCAGCTGCAGTTAAAAGAGCTATCATTTCGTTGTGTAGTTGTAATGTATAGAAAATAAATGCGACTGTGAGAACAGATTTAAAATCAGTTGAAATTAAATACCACTAAAATAAAGTCAATGCTATTTGGCTAGGGGGCTGATAGCAATATCAATATCAACTGTATCATAAAGAAATAACTGATAGTTATACTAATTTGATACCAAAAATTAAAAAAATCAATTATTATGTTTATTCATTTTTTGGGTTCCGAACCTCAAGAGGAAAAAAGGAACCCTTATAGGATCACTTTGTTGTCCGTCTGTCTGTCAAGACCTATATCTCAGAAACGCGTGGGTAGACGGATCAAGTTGAAATTAATACCCAATACTCAGGTCTGCAACCTCATGCAGCCGTTAAAAAATCAAACTTCTACGTCAATCAAAGGATATGGCTGCCTTTTCCTGCATATTTGTATGAAAACACGGCCGGTTTTTAAAACGAGGAACACCCGTATTTACAATATACAGGGTATAACGTAAAGGGTATATGAAGTCGAAGGGAGGGTGTTCAATATCGGTAACTGAACAACTTTTGTTCTACGACTTTTCGATTTTCGCGAATTTATTTTTTGACTTTTCATGCATTTCGTACCGGTCAGCTGATCGATTTGTATGAGACATTAATTTATTTTTATTTTTTATTCGAAAAGTTACATCGAGGTAACGTCGCCAGCCTTTTGGGCATTCTCCCACAGGATAGCGAATTGGCGTCCATTTTTTATTTATAAGTATTTTATTATTATTATTATTCATTATTAAAACTTTCGAAAAGTCGTAGAACAAAAGTTGTTCAGTTACCGATACTGAACACCCTCCCTTCGGCTTCATATGCCCTTTACGTTACACCCTGTAGAACAGATTTCCAATGCTAGAATTATGTTCAGAATGCACAGCGTAGATACAAACACAACTGGCGTAGCGTACAGGGATTATTTCCATTCCGATCGAATCATTTCGACTAAACCGAAATAGCCGAATTACTGATGCAAGAGCACCGTTTTCATATTAGTCCGTGTTAGTGAAGAGCCGATTTATCTCAATAATTACTGGCATTATACGAATTTGATAGACATAATGTATTAAGAGCCTTCCATGAGCCAACTAGCGCCGCCAATCTTAAAAAAATGTAGTTCGCATAATTGCGAAAAACGGCCGTTTTTGGCACATTTGTGAACTACAACTTAGCTTGTCGCAATTATGCCATGTATTGTATATTGAAAAATAGTATTCATCCTAATAAACATTTTGTAAATAGCTTTTTTAATAAAATTGATTAAATTGGATGATATTATTTTTTAAAGATTGGCGGCGCTAGTTGGCTCATGGAAGGCCCTAAATAGGTTGGTTTATTTTTCGATTCTAAAGAGGATTTACTTAGTTGTAGTGTTTTTTTATTCTTTTTTTCTCATGTGGTTTAGTGGCCAACCTGTTGTCAGAGTTATTTCATCCTCCCTCATACACACACGCACCCTCACCCTCACACACACACGTATCTGTAACTATTATTAGCGTAGACGGATTATCTGTCTACGATTATTAGGAATGTTGTATTAGTCCATTACCTAGGAGAGGGAGCCTGGTTATCTGTACCCGTAGAGAGATGATCTCTCTCTACGTCTGTACCACAGGTATTTTTACCTAGTTCAGACACCGACTAGATGAAATTTAATTAAAAAATGACATCTACCTAACTAATAATTTATTGTCCTAGTTCTAAGTAAAATGTTATTCTTTATTGTGACATGAAATAAATACTTTATTTATTATTATTATTTATTCAGGCCTCCTAAAGTACCTACCTACGTCTATTGTACTATTCTTTATTCAGGCCGCCCATAGGCCTCTGTCGTGACCTAACGACCGCTGCCAAATGGCAGTGGTAACAATTTCTGCAGTCAAAAAGCTTTACAGAATGCAGGCTAAAGACGCCAAGGGTATTAGATCTGAGAAATTCCCTCTCCGATCCCTCATCGCATTTGGCATAACTTGGCGAATATTTAGCGAATCAACACACTAACAAACCATAGTTATTAATTTGTGAATAGTTCTCTATTAGTTTACCGGGGCACGCGCCATATTTTCATATTAGGCTCCTAGTTTCAGGATACTTCGGGAGTTTGCCGTAAACATTGTTCGCGAGTTTAGTTCGACTTGCGAAAGTTAAATAGAGCCATGGTTCAGATTAAGTTAACATAAGTAGTGGTATTTGCTAGTAGGTGATAAGTTAAGCAAAGTTGTTAAGCAGCGTTTCGAAACAGATGGGTGACCGCTGGGAGCATTTTCATCTGAATCTGACTGTCCGAAGCGTAGAGATAGGCTTCTCTCTCTCTCTACGGTCCGAAGGTAAAAGGCTTTTTGCATCTGCTGCCTCCTATCTACGGCTGCCTCAGTCAGCTGGATCGAAGTTCCGGAAGTAAAGAACAATTTTTCTACGTATTTCCGTACTTATTAGTTTTTTGATTGATGGTTTAGAACTCTACGTATTCTTTATAATATACAGATATGTGTAATAATTAATACTTAATACGAAATATATTCGTATCGTAAATTTTATATTTAATTAAAAAAATATACTAAAGTAAAGGGTTTGAAATTGATTTAAAAATACCGCACTTTAACGAGCGCCATCTAGCGAACTATTGATTTATTACCAACATGGCAGGCGAGTCGTTCCGTTCCGTTTTATGTTTTATAAGGAACACTTAACATTCTTTTAGAACATTTAATTGATACATTTTACAGTATTAATGTAAGTAGGTACCTGAAATAAAATAATGATGAATATTTATTTAAATAATAAAGTAATAATAACTTGAGCACTGCAGCTGTCACTTTACTTACGAGAAATGGAACGTAAAAATTCCAAAAAAACATCCGTGCGTGCGTCCGTTCGTCTGGTTTTTATCTGTTGATCTCGGAATTTAGGAGTAAAGAACCGAAATAAAACTGAAATAAATCATTCAGAAACAGAAATAATGTAGTGAAATCCATAGTGATGTAAATCCCGCTGAATATTTACCGTGCCTTAGTTCATTGTACAGTGTTGAATAAACAAATGAAGAATTTGTGTGGTGTTTTCCATTTGTTTTCATTATGACGAAGCGCCGAAGGATCCTCCACGCCGACAAAATCATACAAAATGTTGTTCATGTGTTCTGTTTGTTGATGTTTTTGCAATTGAAAGGTTAGTTTTGGTGAACATTTTGATAATCTCATAAATACTTTCACACAATCTATTCAAGAATGCGCTACCCCCTACTTGTAAACTTTATCAATATATCATGATATTCTCAAGATCTAGGAAATGGGTAGTATACAGACATACTCTTCATGTCTCAACTGATGTAATTTATAATATGTAAACTTGGTCGCAAACACTGGGTGACCGATTCTGGAAGTCCTTGCTAAACTCCTCTACAACTAAACAAAAGTTGGTAAAGAAACAGTCCACTACAAGATGTGTACAGTCGAAGACAGAGATAAGTATACAGGGGGCATCAATAAGATTGAGATTTTTTCAAAAACTACGGGACCGAATTTAATAATTCCTTTACAGTTACATAGTTTTAACTTTTATCTATCAAACAGTAAAAGAATTTTTGCAATAGGTCAAGTAGTTTTTGAGATAATCTCAACCTTAAAAACTCTCCTGTACACCTTTCTCTGTGTTCCACCCTATTGAATATAGCACCACACTACCACCATAACCAGTATACAAATAAGCTTTATATTTGCTTACCCATAATTTTAAATTGCAGATTATTACACCGTAGCTAGCAATCCAATGTTATTATACTCCACCGCATCAGACATCAGAGTGGTGGAGGTGACGAAGCTCAGCAAGATGAGTTCTATCGCCAAGGGTCTGGAGCAAGGTTCTGCGGTAGACTTCCTGCACCGCAAGAACCTGGTATGCTGGTCTGATCAGACTGCCGAGCTGATTCAGTGCTTGGAGCATAATGAGACACATTCTGGAGAAAAGGTGAGGAAAAATAATTATATCTGACTAAACACAAATAGTGGTATTATTAATAATAGCCAAGCATCAATCCATATATGCTATTTTGTTTTTAAACATTTTAATTATTTCTGCATAATTTTATCGAGAAAATATAAGTATTAAATTTCTTTGCAAGAAATGTATTGTTATTCGCTTTAATGAGTTATTAATTTGTCAATCATTTATTAAATATACACCTTTGCTTGCTCCTTTCCTATAAACAAGTGCACTAGCACAAAAGTCATAAAACCTGATTGCATTTTGGCATAAACTACCTACATCTCAGTCCTGTGTCGAATTTAACGACAGGTATATCAAAACCCTTGAAGCCGTTTAGGCAACAATACTGAAAACTACTTTCTTACATGCATCTCTCCCATATCCAACTCGACATTGGCAGAATTATATGAAGAGTGTCTCTTCCCAACCCAAATAATAATATGTATTCTTAGAATATTACCGTCCTCCTTTCGACAGTCGGTTAAAAAGTTTTAAAGCTTAATCATTTATAAAACGTGATTTAAAGTTACTCCATCGCTTAGCCACCCTGTCCCTTTCTATCTTGACCATTTTTAACGAATTGTGAAAGGGATAGCAACATTATTTAAGGGAAATCGCAATTAAGGTTCTAAGTGCAATAAATGATTCTATTCTATTGTTGTTTCAATATTTTCAGATGAGAATAGTGTCTGAAGGCCTCATAACTCCTACGGGTATAGCGATAGACTGGTACACCGACAAGCTGTACTGGACCGATGGAGAAACCAACAGAATAGAAGTGATTAGTATAGATCAGAAATACAGGAAAGTACTATTCTGGTCAGATGTCGACCTGGCCAGGGCTATTGCTGTAGTTCCTAAAGAAGGGTAAGACTCTCAAATATTTTCACTTTATTAACAATCTTAAAACCAATAGATACTCTTGATAGACAAGAATACAATTAATATTTTACCAATGTTGGAGCAAATCTTACTCAAATTTGACATCAAAACAAATGGATCTCACAATACCAAAACCTATGCGAGAAGGACTGAAAACCACAGACTAGGAACTGACCTAATGCACAGCAGGAGAGTCTTCAAAAGATTGAAAAGAAGAACTCCATTTTGTTGTGAAACTTAACCGTTGACTAGTCACTGGACTCTTACCTTGCAAGACAAAAGAATACTCGTAATGTGCAGCTGAATGTCCCTGTGACAGATTGCAGACAAAAAACATTTTAAAAAATCCCAAGCATCATTTAACAGTTAGCTTACTTCATTCTTTTTAATTCCTATAAATCCCGAGGATATTGTTAAAATTAAGAAGGCCTCTTAAAGTTGAAACACCCATTGCAAAAAGTCATTACAAATAACTATTTGCTTTTGAAATAACAGTTAACACATACGAGTCTAGGTGTAGTTTGTGATCGTTTCTATGTATGTCTACATAGGGTTTGTCTACATAGTATGGGCTTTGACTGTGTAATGTCTTATTTTTGTTTGCCTCACACTACATTATTAATTCCTTTTACAGCTTAATGTTCTGGACAGATTGGGGAGAAGTACCTAAAATAGAACGATCTGGCATGAACGGCGACCCGTCAACTCGTCGAGTCATAGTCAAAGATGACATTTGTTGGCCAAACGGCATAACCGTCGATTACGACAATAACTTAATCTACTGGGTGGACGCTAAGCTGCAGTTTGTTGACGCAATAGACTTTGATGGACAGAAAAGGAAGAGGATTGTGAAAGGAGGGTTGGAGTACCCTTATGCGTTGGCTTTCTTCAATGACAAGTTGTACTGGACGGATTGGAAGACTTGGTAAGTGGATACTTATATTCTGGATTTACTGATAGAAATTGTGTCTGGTTTTATGGGATAATCTTTATTCTTATACTTTAGCATTATTATTGGATTAATATTAGATGAATTTAGATCATGTATGAGTATGGTCGAAGACAAAGAAAGGTGTACAAGAGAGTTGTTAAGGTTGAGATTATTTCAAAAACTACCTGACCGATTGTAAAAATTCTTTGACTGTTAGATAGATAAAAGTTAAAACTATGTAACTGTATAATAATTATTAAAACGGTCAAGTAGTTCTTGAGAAAATGTCAACCATATTGGGACCCCCTGTATACTTATCTCTGTCTTCGACTGGACATCGCTTTTTATTTCACAAATCAGTTCTATCTTATCGACTGTCTCTTAATCTAACTAATGGGTACAGGAAATGCAGTATATTTAGTATGCTTTGACGATAGTGTGCCTCCTACTATGTATGCATGGGGTCTGGTTTCCTTTTCTCCGGTTGGTACAACTTGCTTGTATTGCCAGCCACCAATATTGTATACACATCTTACCAAGTCTGGGTTTTGTTTATGACTATGACCCGTTATGACGATGTATCCTAGTTTAGGCGAAGATAATGATGTCTTATTTATATCTCATTCGATTTCATTTTCCAGGGCAATCCACAGCTGGGATATCACAGCAGGTGGGCCCAAGAAGGATATACTAAAGTCTGAGCCGGTCCCAGTGGATATCAAGGTGTACGAGGCAAACCGGCAACTCATGCCCAGCGGAGACTATCCGTGTAAGGAGAACAATGGCGGGTGCTCGCATCTGTGTTTACTGGCACCTACTACACCTGGTATGTATGTCTTGTGGGATAGAAAGATCTGTGAAGATCTTTTACGATTCCAATAGAGTGCATTTTGTGCCAAGGTATGATAGATACTTTTATTAGGCAATTTTAAAAGGACCTGTAAAAATATAGTTTATGGTCTTCCTTTAACTTAAGGCCGCCGCTTACATAACCAGAGTTTCGTAATTAGTTTCGATGTAGGCTTTTTAGTTATATTTATAGTTTCGATCAAGGCATTATTTGTGGTTATTATTACTACTGGTTTCCAAAATAAATATGTATGTAACCGATTAGCATGAAGAAATATTTTTTAAGGTATTGTGCCTCAGTAGGAAAAAAGGAACCCTTATAGGAATCACTTTGTTGTCCGTACGTCCGTCCGTTTGTCTGTCCGTCTGTCTCTTTGTCTGTCAAGGCCTATATCTCAGAAACGCGTGAACGGATCAAGTTGAAATTAATACCAAATACTGAAAAAATCAAACTTCTACGTGAACGCAATCAAAAGATATGGCCGTTTATATCGCCTTTTCTCGCATATTTGTATGAAAATGCAAGTAAATCGAAACCTATAGGGTACTTCCCGTTGATTATGAGATGAGATGATTGTCTTCCATCTGCTGCGATCCTGGCATACAATAGCACACATAGTCTGCCATACAATAACACATATAAATTATTATATATAAACGGATATCACTCACTTATATTGTTAAAGTCGGCAATTAGACCGACAGTTTCGACCGATTTCGACTGTCTTTTTCGAGGTGAGGTTTATATATAATAATTTGTAGTAATGGCTCACTATAGTTTTAATTCTAAAATAACACATATACCTCATCATATTTATCCATTTAATTTTAAAATAAAATAAACTCTTGTCTCTTAGGCTACATTTGCGCCTGCCCGACCGGCGTGAAACTCAAAGAGGGCAGTAATACCACATGTTATGACGCGCCTCAGTCGCTGCTGTTAGTCGCACAGCGCTCAGTCATCTCCAAGATATCTCTCGACTCGCCAGACTTCACGCCTTACACGTTGCCACTGAAGGACCTGAAGAGAGCGCTAACCGTCGACTTTGACCCTAAGACTGAGTACTTCTACTGGGCTGATAGTTTGGTAAGCATATTGGTGTTAATGTTCGTGAAACGAAACGTGTCAGCTTCCAAAAACCATCTCCGATGCCAAGGAGCATAAAGATGTTTCTTAACTCTTAGGCGCCGTACGCACTGATAAGCGCCTTGGTTAGCACCCAGAGTAGGCTCTAGGCTAGGGGTGTCACCATACGTGTCAAACTTGTAAAAAAATATTTTGATAAAATAACACAAACCAAGACAGTTTATGTCGAAGCTTACAATCTAGTTGTTGTGCTTCGATTTTGTTTAATCAACATATTAACTGTTATCTATATAGTTATATAGTAACCCTGTATTTTCAAAATTCAAAATAATCTCATTCAAATCATAATATTTAAAGTAATTTATATAAGTAAATTAATATGCACGTTTCTGTTGAACTAGCGGTGAGGACTTTATTGGCTACTGTACTATTCTTAAGTTTCCATGCTCATATGTATTATAGAAGCTGTATATCTTCCTTAATAAATAAATAAACACACGCACCTAGTTTAACCTCGCTTCCCTTAAACCGTCTTGTTGTCCCTTTCACACTTCGTTAAAAAAGTTACTTTATCAAGGGATTTGTCACGTTTATTACGTTTTACAGGCTGAAGCTACATCCTGTAAAACTTCAGGACCAAGATCTATCTAGATCTTAAACTTTTGGCAAACCTAATTAAGCTTAAAAAGTGTGGCTAATGCATATGTCATCTCGCTCTAGCAAACGAAGCTTTGTAAGCTACAGACAAGAAGTCAGTACTAATGACGCTAATGTATTTGTTTCCAGGCTAAAACGATATCTCGAGCCCGTTTAGACGGCAGCGAGCAATCCGTCGTGATTCACAGCACCGGAGCGCCCGACAGCATAGCCATTGACCCTCTGGCGAGGAATATCTACTGGACAGACCCTGTCAGTGACACCATCAGTGTTGCCAGGCTCGACGGTAGCGCGAGAAAGGTATTTAAAGTGTCGGAAGCATATTTGTACCTACCAAACAGCACGTGCCTTGCATTGTGCCTCGTCCGCCGCTCCGCGCTGCGATATCGCGGTGTTACTATTGATTCGCTATCACTATCACTATCGAGTTCAGTTTTTCACAGGTTAAACTGTCATTTCTTAATTTACACAAAATATATAATATTAATTCGATAGTACTACTAAATCGTCTCGCTCGCTGCGGGAAAACTACCATTAAAATTTCACATTGTATAAACCAGGGTGCTCGGGAGTTCGAGCACCCCTGAGAATAGACACCAAGAAACGGATCAGTAATCGCCTTTTAGGGATGGGCGTTTTTTCATTAACGATGCGGGCAACGGATGCCAGTCATCACTAATCAAATATCCGTTATCAAAATCTTCGTTTTTCGATGCGCGATGCCGATGCGAGCAAAACGAAACCTCAAAACTCTTCTTGAATGGCATCAACTTTTTGTTTTGAAAGGAAGGGACATCATGAGCATGAGCACCCATGAGGTCTTCTAAAAGCCGGCGCCCCTGGTATAAACAATGGCATTTCATGTTTCAGGTAATAATCCACGATGAGTTATATGAACCCCGCGCCATAACCCTTCATCCGACGGCCGGCCTCATGTTCTGGTCCGATTGGAACGATAAGAAGCCAAAGATCGAACGAGCGAACCTTGACGGCAGCGGGCGAATGCTGCTCGTGTCAGAGAAGGTCACGTGGCCCAACGGCATTGCTCTCGATACAGTGAATAATAAGCTCTATTGGGGAGATGCTAGGACGCATAAGATTGAGGTAAGAATAATAGTTAAAAAGACTTAAAACCTCCGCGGTTCTCAATTTCACTGTATACAGTATGAATTGAAATTCGATACATTCCTTGAAAGGGGTGATATTAGAAGTGATTTGCAACAAATTAGTTTATTAACGAGGGGTCGAAAATGAGAAAAAAATTCAAACCTCGTGATTTATAACTTTTTATTTTTGAGTTAAGGGGAAGTTTAGGCATGCATTTTTTTAACGTAATCTCAACTTTATCAACTTTCAGAAAAGTATTATTTCAATGCTCAGAGTGGAGCAGTTTTTTAAAATCATTTTTTTTTAACAAAATTAAAACTACCGTAACTCAGAAACCACTCATTTTAACCCCTCGTTAATAGGGCCTAATTAAAGTTAAATTAAAGACCGACAGTCTTTCGGCACGTGACAAAAATTGGAACTAACGCAGCCATCTCGTAAAACGTCACTTTTCGTTCCGAACACCCCCTTTCAATGTCATCCACGTGCCAAAAAGCCCTAGTCTGTCTGTAAAATACTAGTGCCGCGTTGAATTTTTTTTATATATTATTTATTTATTTTATATATAAATAAATGAATGTATTTCCAGGTTTGCAACATGGACGGTTCGGACAGACGAGAGCTACATAACAACGATATTCTGCACATATTCGGTCTAACGCTACTGGGAGACCGACTCTATTGGACCGATATGCAACGAAGGACTTTGGACCGAATAAACAAGAATACGGGTTTGTTTTATATGTTATACTTTGATTTCACTTTGAAATTATCTTCATTCACAGTCATCATATGCTATGCATGTAAGAAATTCTAAATTCCGTATGTACGAATATAGAGGAAGATTTCGCCGGGCAAAAGAAGGAGATAGCAAAGAGAGACGATGGCAACAAGCAGAAATTATATCAAAAACCTATCCCCTTTTGATTAATTTTTATGCCCTATGACAGTCCCGAGCAAGACGAATCTAACGATACCTCATACACCAAAATCCATCAAGGTTTAGGCTAAAGGATGCCAGGAAGGAATGGACATACATACATCCTCCTCCCTAATCGTTGCTTCAGTGCTGAGAATCGTGACCCTCAACAGCAGGCGCGTTCTTGGCATGTATGAACTGGCGCCAGACACGGTCTTGTGCTCTTCTCAAAGGGCACGTGGTTTCCGGCCACGTGGTCTAGACCCCTCAACTTTACCGAGCAGTATAGTTATCTCCAAGTTGGAAGTGTCCATTCTTATGACATGGCCGAAGTACCGCAAAACATTTCATACATACATAAATACACCCTAAAAACATAACCCTCCTTCTGGGGCAGTCGGGTAAAAAGACATGGATGGCAAAGTCCTTTACTTGTGATGTGTGAGTGTGACCCTATCGTGATGTGATCTTATCGCCGGTTAAAAATTTCGTTTGCGATCATCCACCAGTAGAATTATTCCTCTAATTTATTTATCTAACATTTAAGCCCCTAAGACATACCTAAATAAAAACAATATAATCCTCTCATTACCCCAGGTCTGGAAAGAGAGCCAGTAGTGGAACAGATGGCCAACATGTTGGGAGTGAAGGCGTTCCGTTTGGGCGAGCGCCTCGGGTGGAACCAGTGTGTGGACAACAACGGGGGCTGCAGCCACCTCTGCTTCAACCGGCCCAAGGATTACGTGTGCAGTTGCCCACTGGGTAAGCGAGTATTGTGTAATACCTAGTTATTAAGTAATTGTGTTATAATTATTTTAAAAGATGTGCTGCTCTGAGATTTTTTGCCACTTTTTCGCCTCAGCGTTTGCACCATTTCCTTGCTGTAAATGTAAATTCAAAAAATATGTTGACGTGCAAAAACGTACACAACGTGCATACTTGCATTAAAGAAATTGGACTTTGACTATGGACTAGTAAATTTTCAGCCTTTTCATGATGTTCAAATGTAATCTGGACATATTGGTGCGTATTGATGAACGTGGAATCGATCGAAACCTCATTTATGACAGACATTCGTGTCAGACACGTGCCAAAATCATATTATTTTATACGACGTGTCTATCCGCGTCTACACGGCCGTACTACTACTACGTAATACTAAGTATTATAAGATAAATCAGGGTTAAATTCAACTAGGTTTGTGTTTTACAGCGGTTGAAAAAATTCCATAGATATTTGACAGTTGTAAGAGCGAGCTTAAAACTGTCTATGAATCAAACATAAGATTGAGAGACCCCCTACACTAGCGCCTTTAGAGCGTCGACGTCTTGTCAGCGCCAGCGCAGCGTAGACGCAACGCCAACGGCGTCTAGCGAGCGTTGTCGCCCTTCACATTTTGATTTTCCTTTTCTTGGACGACAACGCTCGCTAGACGCCGTGCAGGCGTCGGGTCGACGTTGCGCGGGCGCTGACACGACGTAGACGCTCGAAAGACGCTCTTACATAATTTCATTGTATTCCCAGGTCTAGAACTAGGCACCGACAGAAAAGCCTGTATAGAACCAGAAGCGTTCCTCGTATACAGCCGGAAGAACGTCATCGGACGTATTAGCGTCGAGAGCGAGAACAATGACGCCGTGATACCCATCAAGGAGCTGAAGGAGGTCAGCGCTCTGGCCGTGCACGTGTCTGGCTCCAAGCTGTACTGGGCAGATAGCAAGACCAAGACTATTAACCGGTGCTCTGTCAACGGGGCAAATATGGAGAAGGTTTTGGAGTGGATGGGACTTGTTGAAGGTAATTTCAAGCTAGTAATAAGTCTTCGCAAAACGCGTGGACGGATCAAGTTGCATGTGAAATTAATACCAAATACTGAGATCTGCAACCTCATGCAGGTATTATAGCACAAGTAAAGAAAAAAATCCGAAAACTGTAAATTTTAAATTACATCTCCCCAAAAATATCTTTTTTTTCTTATTACAAACTTATATTTGCAGATGATCAACTAATCAGGAGTATGGACATAATATTTTGATAATGATAAATGGAGAAAAAAAAAATTTATTCATCACGATCGGGATTCGAACCCGTGACCTCGCCATTCCGTGGCACGCTCTATTCCAACAGAGCCATCATGATTCGTATCCAGATCGTGAATTTTGTCTCCATATTCTCGTCTGAGAGACGGTAGCGACATCTATCCAGTGATTGTGCAATTACTCAAATTCATGTCTAACATTGCAGTTAGAAATCATGTTTTGAATCCCGATCGTGATAAAAAAAAATCTCCGTTTATCATTTAGATTTTCGTTTCGCATAGCGCATATGCAAGAAAATATCAAAACATATTTTGATAATGGCAAAAATAAGTTGGTCTCTAAATCTAGTTTATCTTTTCGTTAGAGCAAAGTTACGGGGTTAAGTTGCGGAAACCTCGGAGCGCGAGTCGGACTCGAACTTGGCCGGGTTTCTACCTAATTTTTTTTCTATTGATTTAAACGCCGTATCAAGCAAGCTTAGTACAGTCCAACACAGAGATATACAGAATACATTAGGGGTCTCATTAAGAAGAGAACTGCTGGACCGATTGTAAAAATTCTTTAACTACTAGATAGCTGTATAAGAACGCCGACTATGTAGTAGTGAATAAGACCGTACATAGGTATAACATTCCGGCGCGACGGGTTCGCGACAGCGTCGAGGCTTCACACACGGCTGGAGAGATAGGCGAAAATGAAACCACTCGTTCGTTCGGTTCGGAGGTTGCGGAGCGACTAACTTTATTTTGTAAAAACATTTCTTACTTCTAATTACACTAGTATTGGCGCACCCGCAGTCAGGTAGGTGGCGGTCGGCGTGCACAAAGGGTTTTCTAGAATCAATTCCTGAGCTGAAGCTGCGCCTTTACGACTATACAAAATAATAAAGTCATTGTTACATTTCTATCTTTCTTAAACTATACATACTATTGTCTCTAAAGGTTCACTAGCACATCTGTTCACATCTGTTTACTTATTTCCGTCCAAACTTTAATTGTCTCTATTCACTAAATGCTTGGGTTTTTACGCTTAATTCTACTGTCCGTTCGCACTGTAGTTACTAACCGAAGTTTTACGTAAAATTCACTAAGCTGCCGTTAACAATAGGTATGTTTCTTTTCCAGGATTAGCAATAGACTGGTCCGGTCAAAACATCTACTGGACCGACACGGCTACACAGCGCATAGAAGTGGCCAGGCTCGATGGCTCGAGTAGACGAACACTCATTTGGCAGGGTCTGAAAAAGCCCAAGAGTATAGTCCTGGATCCAAAGAAGGGGTAAGCTACAATATTAGGATAAGATAAATACACTTTATTGCACTATAAATACAGTTTTAATTACATTAATGATAAGCATGTACACATTTAAATCTAAAACGTAATAATGCAAAATTATAAGAGGACGGATCAAGTTGAAATTGACACTCCTGTAATCAAGACGAATCTAACGATACCTCGTACACCAAAATCCATCAAGCCGTTTAGGATGGCGGGAAGGAATGGACATACATAAATACACCAGAAAAACATTGCCTTCCTTCTGGGGCAAGTTGGGTAAAAATAGGCAGATGATGTTTATCCCGAAGACTAATAGCTCTATAATTTCTATAATAATTGTCATTTCAGCTACATGTATTGGTCAGAGCTCGGCTCGAAGAGCATCAAACGGGCGGCCATGGACGGGTCTTCCCCTACCGTGTTTATGGAACAAGTCGGCCGCGTGCACGCTCTAGCCATAGACTACGACAGGCGCGCCATCTACTGGGCAGCGCTAGACCCGCCGACCATAGAGTTTGCATACCTGAACGGAACGGGCAGGAAAGTGCTGGCTGATGATATATCCATGCCGTATGCCCTGACATTGTATAATGATAAGGTGTTTTGGGGGGATTGGAATACTGGTAAGTAATCCACTCTTAGGTCGAGAGCCACAGACAGTGTTAAGCGCGAGCTTACAACTGTCAAAGGTCTGTGGTTATTGTCTTTTGTAAGAGCGAGATCATGTTAAGCTTGTGCTCAGAATGTCTGACTCCGATTTTCAGAGAAAATTTTGAGCGCAGACTTAGTTTAAGCTTGTTTTTACATCTGCCAAATTGCATGGACTGTTGACAGTCGTAAGAGCGAGCTTACGCTAAGCTTTGTCCTCAAAACTGTCTATGAATATCTGCCTTGAGTCTTTATAATATTATCACTACTAATGCGATGTAGTATGTAGGTACTATAGTACAGTACACGCCAATCTAGAAGTATCTGAACGAAGCGGGGGACAGGGGTGTGCCTTATTAAAGATGTGTCCATGTCGATAATATCTCTAGGTTACACGTGTCGCGAAGCAATTTTGGGCTCAGGGGCAGACACGGGCGCCCTCCAGTTACAGGTCTATGGGGTAAGTCGTCTGTGGCGAAGCTGCTTGTGACTATATTCAGATAAGTCATAAAGATGGGCGCATACTGTATCAAACCTTCAACTATGCTAAATTATATGTTTTAATTACTCAAAACTTAATTTCAGTTAAATAATTGCTAAAAAAAATCTTATTTCATAATTAATTGATAAATGATCTAAATTAATATCCATCATGCGAGCTAGCGATTTGTTATTGTTACTAAGGAGTGATGCGTTGAAGACAGATTTCATTTAACCAAGCATTTTATAAACGCAGTATGTACTACATTTTTTGCAGGCATCATCGAAGTAGCAAAGAAAACAGACGGCACTAATCGTAAAGCCATTCACAATCAACTCGACTATATATCCGACTTGAAAGTGTTTCATCGGGCGCGGTCGTCCGGGGGCAACCAGTGTGCGGTAGACAACGGCGGCTGCGGGCATCTGTGCCTACCGCTACCGTCCGACACTCGCACTGACTACCGCTGCGCTTGCCCCGCACACTACCGCCTCGATAGCGACAACTTGACGTGCTCAGGTAGGTCTCATTTATAAGTTAAGTGGATATTTATGCCCACCACTACTGAACTGGGCATAAGTGGATATTTATACCTACCGCTACTGAACTGGGCATAAGTGGATATTTATGCCTACCGCTACTGAACTGGGCATAAGTGGATATTTATGCCTACCGCTACTGAACTGGGCATAAGTGGATATTTATGCCTCGCTACTGAACTGGGCATAAGTGACTATTTATGCCTACCGCTACTGAACTGGGCATAAGTGGATATTTATGCCTACGCTACTGAACTGGGCATAAGTGGTTATTTATGCCTACCGCTACTTATCTAGGCATAAGTGGATATTTATGCCTACCGCTACTGAACTGGGCAAAAGTGAATATCTATTCAAATTAAAAAAAAATCAGACTTGAGTGTCCATATTGTGTGTTAGTATACATTAAACTTAGTACTTAAAGTAATCTTTCAGCTGAAGGCATATGAGTTTTAGCCCAATGCCTCCAGATTACGCAGCATGGTTTATTAGATACCGCTTTCAGGATGCCATTGGGGCTGTTTCTTACTCTGCCTACCGCTACTGAACTGGGCTTAAGTGGATATTTATGTCTACCGCTACTGAACTGGGCATAAGTGGATATTTATGCCTACCGGTACTGAACTGGGCATAAGTGGATATTTATGCCCACCACTACTGAACTGGGCGTAAGTGGATATTTATGCCTACCGCTACTGAACTGGGCATAAGTGGATATTTATGCCTACTTCTACCGTTCGACACTCGCACCGACTACCGCTGCGCCGCGCACTACCGCCTCGCCATCGATATATGTTCTAGATTATTTAACAAAAGTATATTTCCCTATGTACTACACAGTTGGGTCATACATTATTTACGTTTTATACAGAACCAGAAGAGTTCCTGTTATTCGCCCAGAAGAATGCCGTTGGTCGTATCCTAGTCGCGAACGGGGAGTGTACCGACGCCTCCATACCACTCACTGGTCTGAAGAGTGTTAGAGCTATTGAATACGATCCTGTCAACCAGTGAGTATGCTTTGTGTAGTTTTTTTGTATGGCTTTGGCCATCAGCCAAAAGGAATTTTACAAATGAACAAAAAAATAAAATAAATGAGACTGCTTCGTAAATTGGATGTTTTTATTAATGATAGGTCTTTTGTTTATTATCTGTGAAATATTTGATATGAAATTGAAACCCTTGCGGGTTACTCGGATTGTTTATACCTATCTATGTAGGGTAATAGTGATGCCAACACACCAAATTTTAGAATTCTCGTCTGTTAGTCTGTATCGATATTCAGGTATCACACTAAAACTACTGGATAGATTTTGATGGGGCTTTCACTATAGTACGTACGCGTTAAGAAAATAGTGTAAAAAAGAGCACGTCTATCCACGGTTGACAAATTAGATGACTAAGACAAATGTGCCATAATAAGGAAAGTTCAATAAAAAAAATTCAACTTTCCTTCTTATTTGTCTAAGTCATCTAATTTGTCAACCGTGGATAGACGTGCTCTTTTTTTCACTATTTTCTTAACGCGTACGTACTATAGTATAAGCTCCATCTAGGGAGCACATAGGCTATAAGCCATTGCGGTATGTGATTTGGAACCAAGTAACCAGAGAGTTAGAGCTCCCGCACACGGGCCACCGGCCACAACCACAAAACGCCGCCACAGGCATATTTCCTGTAATTTTCATACATTTTATATGGACTCGCCGCACACGGTTGGCGCCGGTGGCGGCCACACGCTACAAATCGTCACATCTTGCTTCTTGTGGCTCGCACCGGCCACTAAACGCCGACACAAAAAGCCGCCACACGCCACTCGCGCGATTCCGCGCCCCTCTCTCCCTTGCCTCAATAAACTATACTGCACGCAAGGGTTAAAAAAAGTAGCAGCCACCGACCGCAAGTGTCGACCACCGGCCACAAGTGGCTGTCGCGCGCTTCAGCTACCTTTGTAGCCGCTTCTAGCTTCTCGTGGCGGCGTTTGTGGCTGTCGCGTGTGGCCCGTGTGCGGCGACACTTAGAGCTGCCTCCCAGTACATTGAAACTACTTCGTGAAGGTTTATAGTAACCAGCGACTTCTGCGAAGTTACTAATAATACTTTATTTTCACAGATACCTCTACTGGATGGACGATGAATCCCATTCAATCCGACGCGTTCCCATCTCGTATTCAACAACATCTGCCATCACGGACTCCATAGCAGTCGTGACCGGCCTCTCGCGACCTTTCCACATGGTCCTAGATGTCGTGGGACGAGCTCTGTACTGGAGCTGTGCTGACACGGATTCTATCAACGCCACGTCTATAGACGGGAACTCGTCTGCCGGAGTTATATTGCGAGGCGGGAATATGCTGCCTAGACATCTGGCTTTTCATCAGACTAAACGGTGAGTCGTCTCTGTATATTTATGAAACTCTATGTCTGTCCGTGTCGTGTCGCGTGGTGGATCATGGCCCGAGCTCCCTCGATGTAAGGGAAGGTCTGTGCCCGAGCAGTGGGGCAATATAAATAGACTGATGATGATGATGTCTGTCCGTAAACCGAAGCCCAAATCAAGTGTCTTATTTTGTAAACAAAAACTACCCTATCCTACTAACATTTTAAGTTCTGTGATTATTGCATAGTTATTTTCACATTATTAGATCGAATCACTTTATTTTCACGGTGATGAACAGGTTCGATCAATCAGTTCCTTCAGTGTTACATCACAAAAGGTAATTAGACGATCATATTTGTTTACAAAATAAGACACTTGATTTGGGCTGCAATATACATCGAAACTTTCAAACTGACGTCAGATTCTAAAGTCTGTGCCGTCGAGTCTCACTGACAGTGCCATACAAATGGTTTAGCTTATTAATTCCCGTTTTATCTCATTATTACTTTTAAATTGTAACATAACTAAGGACATAGTGAGAAGACTGAAAAGAACCAAACCTTTTGAGTTAGTGTAGTGTAGTGAAAACAATTCGTAGTGATAGTGCGCGAATGTAAGACACGTGAACAAAGTGATCGCCCTTAATAGACTCTAAGTAATGTCGTTGGACTAACTCTTAGCTATAAGTGTCAATTTATAGAAATTTAGGTCAAAATCAAATTACTTATTAGTCTTATTGTATTTAGGCTAGATCGTAATGTGAATAAAATGTCATATTATGGCACTTTATTTTTAAAAAAAAACTAAGGTATTCCTTCGTATGTTTCCGTAGTGTACTGGTATGGAACGACGTGGGTATCGGTGCTATAATGCGGTCCAGTGTGGACGGCATGGCGCGCGTGGAACTGGCGCGCGCGACCAACGCGACGGCTTTGACCGTAGACCAGACCACGGGCGTGGTCTACTGGGCAGTCAACAGGCAGATTCACGCTGTGGACCTCGATGGACGGAACAAGTGAGTAAAGGGACCATTTCGAGATATTACAATGAACAGTTTTCTTGTAGAACCGAACTTTAAAACTAGATGGCAGCACAAGGATGAAACAAAGACTTGAAAGTGAAATAGTGTAGCCCTTCTCAATTTCCTAATACTCAGGGGTCATTATTTGACCGGAGTACTACACAATAAGTTATAAAATGTACTAAACGTATTTGTAACGTGAATTCAAAGACATTTTGGCATTGGGCCATGCCATAATAAATAGATATAAGAAAATCAATGTCATTTTTACCCGACGCGCAAGTATGATGGTTTTAAATTAAATACTAAATTTAATTAAAGCAAAACTAGGGGTTTGCTTTAATTAAGACTAGATACGCTTCGTCAATTCTCCCTCTTTGGGGCTTGTACAAGTACATTCACAAGTACGTAAACCAAAGCCCAAATCAAGTGTCTTATTTTGTAAACAAAAACTACTGTACTAACATTTTAAACTGTTCTGTAATTATTGCATAGTTATTTTTGCATTATTAGATCGGATCACTTTATCTTCATAATGACGGATTTGTAGACTATTGAAACAATTCTGGATACGAATGCGCAGAGTATATGTATGTAAACCGAAGCCCAAATCAAGGGTCTTATTTTGTAAACTACCCTACCTTACTAACATTTTAAGCTGTTCTGTTATTATTGTGTAGTTATTTTCACATTATTAGATGGGATCACTTTATTTTCACGATGATGAACAGCTTCGATCTATCAGTTCCTTCAGTGTTACATCACAACAGGTAATTAGACGATAATATTTGTTTACAAAATGAGACACTTGATTTGGGCTGCAGTATAGATCGGCGCATAAATAAACGATAATAATAATAAATGGTTCCTGTAATAATATGCCCGAAGATATACCACTATTCTGTCGAGCGAATACCAATACCAATATTAATATGTAATGTTGTTGGATATTTAACACTGGCTGATTATTATTAAATATCTTTAAAAATAATATTGAAGTGTTCTATCTGATTGTCTGTGTCATTAGATCGCTGTCGAGAGATTCTTGCAGAATAAAATACTAATTTAATTTAAAATATCTATTGGTATTTTCTTGTGTCCGTAGTTTTTCAACCGTTTCTATTTTAGTAGTAGTGCGAAAGGTTGTAATCGTATAAAAAATGTCCGCAGGCGCGTGGTGTGGCAAGGCGGGTGGGCGGGCACGCTGGCTGCGTACGGCGGGCACTTGTACCTGAGCGGCGGCGAGCGAGCGCTCATGCGTCTGCCGCTGCATCGCCGGGAAGCGCCCGCAGCGCCTGTTCCGCACGTGGCAAGACTAATCGCCGCACTGGCTGTGCATAAGGTGAGTTCGAGCGAACATACATAAGCGTGAGTTTGTTTGAGCGAGCGTGTTACGATGCGGTCTCTTTTGGCCGCATCTTGTGGTTGGCCGCCTAAATTCAAAAATGGATAACAATGTTTTTATAAAGAAAAGCTGTCACTTATTTTACGGAATTAGATGGAAAATTGTGACAGCAAAATGGAAATTGTGCATAGGTGTAAGCGACTGTGCATGTGTGTGAGCGAGCGTGCATGTTGTGTGCCGCAAGACTAATCGACTTAGGTGGCAGCTCGACCACACAAATGTCAGCCGAGGGTCTAGCAGCCACCTTTTGAAAAAAGGTAGGTGTCAAATCGACCACAAATCTCTCGGTCGATGGTCGAGTGGACACCTTACCTGAACTGTTAGTCGTCGAGTCAACCAAAAGCCAGAGGGGTTGACGATCTACGTTACCTACCTGCACCATTGCCTTATTGACAAGAACTGTCAAAACTGACAACAACTGTCAAGAACTATGAGGTCCTGTCAGATTCTGACAGGTTCTCATGAATGCAGAGGGCCGAGAATAGGGTTGAGTGGCGTGCTTTGCTAGAGGCCTACATCCAGCAGTGGACTGATACGAGCTGATGAATGATGATGAATAACAATTTGTGTCACCAGGTGCCCCGCGAGCACCCTTGTTTCGGTGGGCGCGTGTGCGGCGGTGCGGCCGGCTCGTGCGCCGCGAACGGCACGTGCGGCTGCGGCGTGCACTGCGCCCCGCCCGCGCAGTGCGGCCCGGACCACTTCGCGTGCGGCGGCGGCGCGCGGTGCGTGCCCAGAGAGTGGCAGTAAGTACAGTACACGTAGCGGTAATTGACAAGGTCTAAAAATTATTAACGTCTTAAAAGAAAAATAGCATTTCAAGATTTTGTATCTCTGAATTAAACAATCTGGGGAAATATAAAAACACATTCAACGGCCAAAAAAAATTACTAATTTGATGTACATCGTATAATTGTGCTTTGGAGTTTATATATTTTAAGGTAGTAATGGTAATTAATTTTTGGTACTGATTTCTTTCACATGAAACAAATTTATAACTAACCTAACGGTAATTATTATCATTTCTAAATTTACCAATTTAATTACCATGAGTACAACTCCTAATTTCAATTTGTCAAATGAATTCTAGGACAGCCTGTGTATGTATAGAATATTAATGAACCTTTTGGTATGGTTAGATGCGACGGTCAAATGGACTGCCCCGACGGGTCCGACGAGGGCGGCGAGTGCGGCGCGTGCGCGGCGGGCGTGCGCTGCGCGGACGGCAGCTGCGCGCAGGCGCTGGGCGCGTGCCCCACGGGCGCGTTCTGTGCGCACAACCCGCTGCCAGATGCTTTCAGGTATTCAATTATATTTATTTTCACTTTCAGCCTAACAGTACATGACACCAAAACACTATATACTACATTTATTATGTATCCACTGCTTGGACACAGACCTTCCGTTACTTTTAGTGAGCTAGCTCGGGCCATGATCTCCCACTCGGGCTTAGTGCGGATGGGCGATTACATTTGGGCAATTTATAAGACAACAATAAATACAAGAGATATGTTCGATCCTGGTCAAGGCAGCAACTGTAACGAATTATTTTTGATGAGCCGTTTAGAACTCATGTTTAAAACTAGATGGCAGCACCAGGTTGAAACAAAAACTGAAATATTGTAGCCCTTCTCAATTTTCCAATATTTAGAGGTCATTATTTTACTGAAGTAGTATACAATAAGTTATATATTAATGTACTAAACGTATTTGTAATATGAATTCAACGACATTTTGGCCGATGGCACTGGGTCATGCCATAATAATAACAAGCAATGATATTTTTCTTGACACGCCAAAAGAATTTGAAGTTAGCTAACGCCATCTGTTGTGCTCAAAAAGGCTTGACAGTTTTATTATTATTAAAAAACGCCTCAATTTACACCAACCCCTTCGTTTCAGATGTGACGACCGGCTGTGTCTCCCGGCACAGCTGCTGTGCGACGGCCGGCAACATTGCGAGGACGGCTCCGACGAGGCGTCGTGCGCTTACTTGCATAAAGATCCGGTTAGTAACTGTGTTCGTTTCCATCAAGAGTTTTTGTCTGTGTTAAAGCCATCCGAATGCAACAAAGCTTAAGAGGGATCGGGCGCCACATGTTTGTCGCATGCCGTGCGACATGGGCAAAAATCTCCAATTTATAGATGTAAAGGCAGGCGAAGCAAGGCATACCGACCTTTCGTTCCTTCGAGACAGAAACTCGTTGGTTCTGAAATTATCAAATTAAGTTATCGTTTAGTAGTTTCCATCACTACAAGACTTACCCGATTGCACAAGAAGAAGGGCTATGTTTTTCGAGTGTATGTATGTGAGTTTAGTATGTATATCTAAAGCTTCGTAAATTTTTACGTGTCACGTCTCCACTTGACAACATTTGATGCTTAACTGCATGTTGCACGGAAACAAAGAACAATCCTCGCGTCATGTTTGACGACAAGTTTTTATTCCTTTTATTCATTTCAGCTAAATATATTTTTATATAAGTATACATATAATAAGACTGTAAAAAAGTTGTGTCTGTACATTGGATATTTTTTGAAAAGAATAAATGTCATGTGTTTTAGGATCGATACTGATGCCAAAACACTAATTTTTAGAATTTTTGCCAAGTATCACGCTATAACTACTGAAGGGATTTTGATGGGAGTTTCAATAGGAGATCGCTGAAATATCCGGACAGCTCATAGGCTATAAGCCATGACGGTATTTGATGAGAAAACAAGGATCCAGAGAGGAAGATCTTCCTCCTGATCTCCATCCTCCTCCTCTATGCAAACGAAGTTGCTGGGTACAGCTAGTATATAATAATTTGTATTTATTGTTGTAAGGTTGTGAGCGGCGGTCGTCAATCCAACGCGTTCGTGGTATGCGGCGCTATCGTGGGCGCGGCGGGCGGCGCGGCGGGCGCGTGGGCGGCGCTGCGTCGCTGGCGCCGGGCCTCGCGCCGCGCGCCCGCAGCCGGCCTGCCGCCCGCCGCGCACCCGCTGTGCGCAGTGCGCGTCGGCAAGCAGCCGGACCAGCGCTCCTCCAGCGGGACACTGTGAGTACAGCTCCAGGCAGATAGAATACAAAATGGCGGTAATTGTCATGAAGGAAACAAAAAACGGTTGCCAAAATTATTTATGTACATCCGTACAGCAACAGATCAATGGTAACACTTGCAGTACGATTTTTAATCTTACGACGCAGATAATAAGAACGGTCCAGAGTCCAAAGTGTTACACTTGATCTGCTGTTAGCTGTACTTACCTGGAATGAAAAGAATAACAGCGTAAAAAAACCTTATTAGCTTGATTATTTTTTATACCTACAATCAAGATTAATCTAACGATACCTCATATGTTAAAATCCATCAAGCTGTTTAGGCTACAGGGCGTGCCAAAGAATTATACATACTCACGTACAGTCGAAGACAGAGATAAGTATACAGGGGGCCTCAATAAGATTGAGGTTTTCTCAAAAACTACTGAACCGAATTTAATTATTCTTTTACAGTTACATAGTTTTAAGTTTTATCTATCAAACAGTGTAAGAATTTTTGCAATATCAAGTAGTTTTTGGGAAAATCTCGACCTTAAAAACTCTCCTGTACACCTTTCTCTGTGTTCCACCGTACCTGGAATCAAAAGAATACGAATCACGATGGCTCTGTTGGAATAGAGCGTGCCACGGAATGGCGAGGTCCCGGGTTCGAATCCCGGTCGTGATGAAAAATTTTCTCCATTTATCATTTGCCATGAATTGTCTCGCTATTTTAATATTAGTTAAAGTAACACAATCGGATGTGTAACACCAGTATTGTTAATCGCAGGGCAACGGACAGTTTATGCGAGCGTTACCCGAGACCAACTGCCAACCCTCCACCGAGTCCTGCCACCGCGAGTGGGGGCGGCGCGTCAATAGCCGCAACCAACCGGAGGCGCCCCTACCGACACTACCGCGCCATGAATAGGCCTCCGCCCCCGACACCAGCCTCCACGGACGCCTGTGAGTCGGAGCCCGAGCCTGGAGCGCCGCCGCCGTCGCCCGCCTGCCTCACACCCTCATACTGACGGCATATAACTTGCTGATGTTTGGTAAAATTAGTACTAAATTACAGCAGTAGTGCGTCAGTTTTCATATTGACGGCATAGCTGGCTAATGTTAGGTAAAACGAAAATACTATGCTACAGGAATGGTACGTCAGTATCCGCAACTAATCGGAGATGCGCCTCTCTCATACTGACGGCATATAGCTGTCTAACTAATGTATAGATAAAAATGACACTAATAAGCTACCGGAGTGATACGTCAGCAATTCAGCATCTGCAACCAATCAGATATACGCTTCACTCTCTCATACTGACGGCATATAGCCGACTAATTAATGTATAGATAAAAATGGCACAATGTTTGGTAGAAAATGGTACTAAAGTATGGAAGTAGTGCGTCAGTTGTAGCAGCCAATCGAAGACGCGCTTTACTCATACTGACGACATATAACTTGCAGATGTTGATAGAAAATGGTACTAAAGTACGGGAGTAGTGCGTCAGTTGCCGCAAAGACGCACCTCACTCTCATATAAGGGTCAGCCCCCCCCCCCCTCCCCCCCCCCCCCCCCTCCTATTACAGTTCTCAAAACGATGAAAATATACCATGTCATGGCGCACCAAACAGAGACGCCGCTACACCAATGCAATAGCACTGTCCCTTTCACTGCCGCTATGACATGGTATGATTTGATCGTTGTGAGAACCGTAATAGCCCCATTAGGTTGGCGTATCCGGCACCAGAAGATTACAGACTCCTTCTCATGAGCTGCATAGCTGATCTATTGAGTTATATCATTAGGAAGACGGAGTTTAAAGTAAAGGGAAGAGCACAAAATATCCCAAAGCGTTGAAGTGACACTGACTATCAGTATAAGATAAGATTAGGTACCGCCCACCTTGTTATCGCTATTTTTGACTCTGAATGCAGAGCAATACAGTGCCATACAGACCTGATAAACGTTTGCATGATATAATATGCATTACCAGTGCAATTCAATACGTTTGGTACAAATGACAGAGAATGTCACAATGTGAATCACTCGTTAGAAAGTTCAACAATATATGATTGTATACCCCAGCTCAAATCAAGTGTCTTATTTGGTAAACATATATGATCGTCACATTACCTGTTGTGATGTAACACTGAAGAAACTGATTAATCAAGTGAAAAACACTATGCAATAATCACAGAGTAGCTTAAAATGTTAGTAGGGTAGGGTAGATTTTGTTTACAGAATAAGACACTTGATTTGGGCTTCGGTTTACGGATGTACCCCTTGGTAATCCAGATAATTCTGGATTATGGGAAGGATTTTATTTATATGATTGTATTTTATTAGGTGCCTTTTTGTTATAATCATCAGACATGGGATTTTAGTTGAGGAGCCCAAATGAAAACCATTTTATTGTCAAAGATTGAATGACATACCCACTGCTCTGGCACAGACCTTCCGTTACATCGAAGGAGCATCCTTAGATTTTCTACGGCAGGCATGTTTTTCAGATTCAGCTAAATCCCATGTCTAATTATTATAAGGCGCCGATCCCACAGCGAGCGGAAACTTTCTGCCATGAAGCAATGAACGACCGGAGATGTCCGGTCCCGATGTAGATAGCATAAAGTTTATTATTTTGTATGACGGCTGGTCTCCGCCCTTGTTGTCACTTTCACTCTCATACGTCAGAAAGAGACATAGTGTTCTAAAGGGTATAACGGAAAGGATATAGGAAGCCGAAGGTAGGGTTTATATCGGGAACTGCGCAACTTTTGTTCTACGACTTTTCAAATGAAAATAAATTAATGTCTTATACTGCTGAGCATGTGTTCAATTATCGATACAGACCACTATCCTTTTTTCTTCCTATATAAATACTGTTACGTTACATCTTGTATATGTTTGATTTCTATTGAAAATTCAAACAATGGAAAAACAAGTGAGTGCGGTAATTTGTCATTTGATAGTCCAGTCTGCGATATCAATATGGTTAACTCCATCCAGCCAGTGCGCCGGTTCATTGCTTCATGGTTTCTGCTTTGGACTAAAGTGGACATAAAAATAAGCATATTTTCGTTCGAAAATCGCTCTTCGAACTTTTAAAGGCTTTGTTGTGAAATTTCAAAGTGGTGCTATTTCACTGTTTGTGCCTCAGTAACTTTAAGCTAAATCTAACCGTATATGTGTATAATATAGATTGTATTTAGAATACCTGATTTGTACATAAAATTATTTTTATTTAGATTTTCTTGTGTAGATATTTGCGTAGTTAATAATCGTAGTCGCCAATTGTATTTGAGATTTTTAAGCATAACACTTTTATTGTTCAATTAATGTTTTGCATTTTGTCTTAAACTTCAGTAAATACATAGATATATATATTTTTTTTGGAATCTACCTAATATTTTACTGCTGTTAAAATATTTATGAGTTCACGAAAACACGCAGTTATTATTTCATAACATAATTCTTCATAAAACAAAAAAAGATGTTATGTACAGTGGAAAGCACATCAAGTGTAATACTTTGTACCGTTCTTATTATCTACGTCATAAGAGTTTGAATCGTACTTCCAGTGTTACCGTTGATGTGCTGTCGACACAGACCACATACCCCATAGACCTGTAACGGGAGGAGCCCGTGTCTGCCCGCACATGAGCGCAAAATTGCTTCGCGACACGTGTAACCTAGAGATATTATCGACATGGACACATCTCTTTAATACGGCACCGCTGCTTCGTCTCTATGCGCTCATCGTTGTCATAATTTTTCGCTTGCTTTGTATAGTCGAAGACAGAGATAAGTATACAGGGGGCCACAATAAGGTTGAGATTTTCTCAAAAACTACTGGACCGAATTTAATAATTATTTTACATTTACATAGTTTTAACTTTAATCTATCAAACAGTGAAAGAATTTGTGCAATAGGCCAAGTAGTTTTTGAGAAAATCACAAACTTAAAAACTCTCCGGTACACCTTTCTCTGTGTTCCATCGTACCTATTTCATGTTTATTGGGTAAGTGGTCTGTGGCTGTCGAGTATACCATATCGCACAAGTAACAGTGAATTGTGATAAAAGTGCGATTGCCATTATTTGCATTTATAATATTAAGTTGTAGGGTTTATACTACAACGTGGAATTTTAGTAGTTGATTTCCCGCGGCAGGATTTACAATCAATAGATATTTAATTTTAGCGTTAAACATGAAAAATAAAAATAAATGACAATGCCAGATTCTGCCCCACCATCAACCGCAAGTTGTACAAGATAACGAATAAATGTAAAAGTATCTCCGTTTTTTATTAAAATTATTGGTTTAAATTAAAGTTATGTACAAGTTGCGAGTCGAAAAAAACAGCTTAATTACGAATTCAGAAAATAGTAAGAAATCGAAACGAATTATTCATTGTTTATGTTATTCTTCTGTAGGAGTTGCGAGAGTAGTAGATAATGATACTGATTATGATTATGCAATATGAAACCTGTAATAAGTCCCCAACAAAATGATAGGTACAGCTTAAATGGTCACGTAATTTTGTAGGTGGGGCAAAGCTCCATTGAAATATGGCAATGTCATTTAATTATTCGGTTCAACTCCAAAACATAGAGACGTTAGTAACTCACTAGATGGCCTACCTACCAAACCTCGTGCGCCTCGTCCGCCGGTCGCTCCGCGCTATTACCACGCTGTGATATGGAGGTACAACTGTCATAGTCAGATCGTTAATTAGAGCATTTCATGAAATCGTCAATCATTTCATGAAATTGCCACCATTTCATGAAATGTTCAATTTAACGATATGAGCACGACATTACTATTGATTCGCGATCACTATCGAGTTCAGTTTTTGCACAAATTGATACTGTCATTTATTAATTTAACAAAAATATATATTAATAAATCGATACCGAGACAAAGTCTTCTTGCTGCGGGAAAACAACCACTAACACGTTGTATATGTGGTGTATTTTTGGTTATGCATTAACTTCGACAATGCTCTAAGGCCACGTTTCCACATGCAAGTAAACTCGCGCAAGTGCATTATTACTTTCAATTATTCAGCACTGCATTCAATTCAAATACACTTTATACAGATATACCTAATATCAAGTAAGTTTTAATTGAAAGGACTACTTATTACTACTGTACTTGAGCACTATAGCGCTTAACTTGCGGTTAAATAATAAAATGTATGACGTCTTCACTTGTTAAGTGACTAACTCTCGGGTTATCTTTTAGTGCAAGTGGCTCTTAGCGATTAGTTAAATTTAAACAAGAGATGTGTTTGTTCAAGTTAATGCATGTCCTAAGAAATATGATGTACAGTCGACAACAGAGAAAAGTATACAGAGGGCCTTATTAAGGTTGAGATTTTGTCAATAACTATTTGACCGATTTGTTCAAGTTCTCTTAAAATTGTCGCAGCGCATGAGAGCTCGGTGGCTCAGTGGTTGGATCAATGGACTTGCAATATGGAGGTCCCAGGTTCGATTCCCAGCTAGGGCAGCCATGTACCAATGAGTTATCCTCGGTTTTTTCGATGGAAAAACTTACGTACATTCACCGAGTGCTCTTAAAAACGGTGAAGGAAACCATCGTGATGAAACCTACATGCCGTAGAAAAAAAAAATCTAAGGCATGTGAAATCCGCCAACCCGCACTGGGCCCGCGTGGTGGATTATGGCCCGAGCTCCCTCGATGTAAGGGAAGGTCTGTGCCCGAGCAGTGGGGCAATATAAATAGACTGATGATGATGATGATGCATGGGCGCTGTCATTGCGCGGTACAAAACGCTGTCAGTGGCCCGGCCATAGGCCACGAGTGTATGTAACAACGAATTTAATTATTAGACCATGTTGAAAAAATTCTTGCCGTGGGCAGGACTTGAACCTACGACCTTGTCATTCCGTGACACGCTCTTACCAACTGAGCCACCATAGGCCACGCCACGCCCACCGAAAATCTTCATCGCATTATACATGCTTAAAGGGTATGTTACGCAACTCCATCTATCGGATAATAGTAGTATTATTCCGACAACCATGTCTAACCAAACAACACCCTGTATAATGTTGATTCTGATTCTGTTGAATATTTAATAAGACTGTATTTTGATCTCAGGCCGATGGTCTAGAGACTCTAGACAGTTTTGAGTATGAGTGGAGTTTGAGTTAGGCCTTACAACTGTCAGTTTTCATACCATTTTGACAGTCGTAAGTGCGAGCTCACGCCGAGTTCGTGCTCAAAACTGTCTATAAATATCGGCCTTAAATATCATTACTTAAATCAAGAATAAGCTGCCTAATATACACGATATTATCACCCCTGAGTCGCTCGCCGTTGACCAAACAACACCCTGTATTTAACTTTTATCTATCTAATAGTGAAAGAATTTTTGCTATAGGGCAAATCAAATATACTTTATTTGCACACAAATGAAAATAACATATAAACCCAAAATTAGTTAGTGTACATACAGGCGGCCTTATCGCCTTAAGCGATTTCTTCAAGGCAACCTTCGGGTGATGGAGATATTGTATCAAAACAGCGTAGCGTAGGTCAAGTAGTTTTCATATAGAGGCTGTAACGTAAAGGGTATATGAAACCGAAGGGAGGGTGTTCAGTATCGGTAATTGGACAATTTTTGTTCTAAGACTTCTCGATTTTCGCGAATTTATTCGTTGACTTTTCATACATTTCGTACCGGTCTGCTGATCGATTTATATGAGACATTATTTTTTTTTCGAAAAGACGCAGAACAAAAGTGGTTCAGTTACCGATACTGAACACCCTCCCTTCGGCTTCATATACCCTTTACGTTACACCCTGTATATATTATTTATTGTACATAAACCTTAAAATTAATACAAAGTTGGAAAAAAATGGTAACAATGGCGAGCTTAACCCTATGAAAGAATTATCTTACAGCTAACCTTAAATAAATGCGGTGATTGCAATGAGTAGGCACAATGAGCATTATGAGTAACCGCATATATCTTAATAAATGCACATAACATATACCTAAGTAAATATTATGTATTGTAAGGTTACATATTATATCATACTTAAACTTACATACTATAATTTACTATATCAGTTTTTGAGATAATCTCAACCTTAAAAACTCTACTGGACACTTTTCTCTGTGTTACACCGTACCTATGTAATAGCTAATAAGATTGACGGATATCTTTAATTGGATTTTACATACAATTATGTACAATACTAAAACCGACTGACTATGAGATTTTTTCTAATAAACATTTGTACCTGTTACATGGAGCTTGTCATTTCAACTAGTTTGTTAATAATATTTTAAATCGTGGTTTTATCGCTGGAAGCTATTAAGAAATTCCGCAAGAATTGCCGGCGCAATATTTTAAATTAATTTTGAAATTAACTTCTAACTTAAAACATGTAAAACTACAGTAATGTTACCTTTTAACTTGGAAGATTATCGTGTTAAGGCTTAATTAATAATATGTACTTACATACTTTTTTTATTACGATAACCTGCCAAGTTAAAAGTTAACATTACTGTAGTTTTACAGTTTTAAGTTAGAAGTTTTATTTATTTATAAACTCACGCCTGATTCCCGTAGCGGTAGGCAGAGACGATGGACTTCCATCTGCTGCGATCCTGGCACACAACCCTTGCCTCATCCACATTCATCAATCTCTTCATGCATGCTCGTCGGTTTGTAGTAGTCCGTACTTGACCCTATCTCAAGACCTCGCCAATTTGGTCGACGTACGTTCTTCTCGGTCTACCTCTGCCGACTCTCCCGTCAACATTCGCTCTGTTAGAAGTTAATTTCAAAATTAATTTGAAATATTGCGTAACTTCATTTATTTGAATTTCAACGCTTTTGATAGGCGCTCAATAAAGATAACTTGGCCCCCTTTTCAACATTTATGTATTGGTGGGATATTAAAATAGGTACTACTATTTAATATTAAATGAACAACTTTTGTTCTACGACTTTTCTATTAAAATATATTTCTCTCCCATAAAAAAGAGACTAGTCCAGTTTAAAAATTCTTTATTAGCACATAAACTTAATACAATGTTTTTTAAATGAAGTAGAAATCTTTAGAAATCAAGAGTTTCCTGCCTGAAAAATAGCTTTATAACTTAGCATTGATTTAGATTTGGGCACTTTTTATAGGAATAAAGATGCCTTGGCCAAAAATTTTCACATTTAGGTGTGTTTTGGTTATAATTTCCAAAATCCACAGTATTTATAGTGAATTTCAAACAATAGGTACCTACTACCATACATTACATTAATCATTGTCAATCACTACTCAATTAATTATCAAAATACTCAAAGTGTCTTTCACATGGCTATTTGTATTTGCGTATTTGTTATATTTGACAAATAATTACCATGTGTGGATAGTACAGTCGACAGCACATCAAGTGTAACACTTTTGACTCTAGAGCGTTCTTATTGTCTGGGTCATAAGACTTGAAATCGTACTGCAAGTGTTACCATTGATCTGCTGTCGACTGTACGTGTGACAAAATATTGCCTATTCGACAAACACAGCAAATACCAAATACGCGTTTCCGCGCGCTTATCGGTTTCAACGACGACGATGTTTGGTTCTCATGTGTGGACGGTCGTATTTGTCTGTATTGGCATATTTGTACCTACGTACGTCAAATATTTTGATGGTGACACTACACTTGGCTATTCGTATTCGCTATTGGATGTTTGTCGTATTTGTCAAATACTTGACGTACATACAAATAAGACGAATATTTCGTCAAGCATATTTCACTTTATTCATAAACAATTTAACATACCAACCACACATGACAATTAAGACAAATACGAATAGCCAAGTGAACTAGTGCCACCATGACAAATACGACCAACATCCGATAGCGAATACGAATAGCCATGTGAAGTGCGAGCATAACATAATATCAACAGAACATTTGTAATATACAATAGTCATGTGATCGTGTCCGGCAAAACTAATCCTAAGGTCCGGTTTCCATGTGTTCGAATAACCAATCAGATTTCGTTATTTCCACATCTCTCCGCTTAGGAGAAGGAACGAACGAAATGACAATGCCAGATTCTGCCCTACCATCAACCGCAAGATGTACATACAAGATAACGAATAAATGTAAAAATATCTCCGATTTCTATTAATATTATTGGTTTAAAACAAAGTCTTGTACATCTTGCGAGTCGAAAAAATAGTAAGAAATCGAAGCGAATTATTCATTGTGTTTGTTATTCTTCTATAGGAGTTGCGAGAGTAGTAGAAAATGATACTGATTATGATTATGCAATAACCTGTAATAAGTCCCCAACAAAATTATAGGTACAGCTTAAATGGTTACGTAGTTTTGTAGGTGGGGCAAAGCTCTATTGAAGAAAGAAGAAATATTTGATATAAGTATTACGATTTCGTATGTTTATAATGCTTAATTTTATATTATGATTTGACTTTTAAAATGCAAACTGTTTTCAGATTAAGGGTCTACGAGAAATTTCGACGCCTACAGAAGTCATGCACAGAAACATTTTCCAATAATCTTCGGATGAATAGACGTCCAAGGGACTACCGATGTAACCTCTGGCCACGCACTTTCTACAGGTCCGTGTAGCATCCTCTGTATATTTATAGGTACCTATTTATCCCAAACTCAAAATCTGTAGCTTTACATGTTCTTTCAAGTACCCCATATGATCGAAATTCATTATATCGAAGCGGGTTTGAGCTGTGCAGACGCACCGCCTAACTCCCCAACTCCCAAATCACGCATCCCAGTTTATATAGGTCTGCGTCGCATCCCAAGCGGGTCCAATTTCACCATCGGATTATTATCCGTCGAGCTCATGCCCGGGTAGAGAGGGTATACCTCAAGCCCGCACTTCTCCCCCGAGGTTAGAGGTGAAAAGACCAGTATTTCGGGCTCGAATGACATTGGCTTCGAATAACGGTCGACATAATACAAAATGCTCGTAGTTAATGGCCTTCAATATTATTAAGCAGTTCTCTCCATGCAAAAGGGCGTATGATGATTGGATTTTTTCTAAACAACTTGATATGCAGTCACAGATAACATTTATAAAATCGCCACAAAGTCCACTAGCCACCCTGTACCGCCATTGTTCATGGTTGTGGTGAACACTATCTTGACGTAGTTGTCCTCGCTGGTGTAGTCCGCGGGCGTCTCGTCGCAGTACGTGGCGCGCGCGGCGCCGGCGCGGTCCACCAGGCGCACGTAGTTCTGGTCGCACGCGCGGCCCAGGTCAAACGCGGCGAACTGCAGGCGCACCCGCGTGCCATGCGGCGTCTCCAGCTCCCACTCGCACGAGCCGCGCTGCCGGTACACCGCGGGGTACAGCGGGCTGCTCACGCGACCCAACAGATTAGACACCTTCCCGCCGCAACCGCGACCCTTGTCCGTTGATATGTAATTCAAATCGAAATCAATACGTTCGTGCTCAGAGAACTTTTGGTGCAATAGCACGTATCTGCCGCTCGAAAATACCGGCGTGTTGTCTTCGAAATTCGTACTTATTCTGATCAACCTCTTAGCGTCCGTCTTGTTTCCGTCGTACACCTCGAGGAAGATACTCTCGTCCCAACTGTCTGCACTGGCAGACATGAAATACACTGATATCGTGTAATTTTCGGGGACTGTTATTAGCGTGAAGCAGTCGGTCAATGCTAGACCCGGTGTATAACCGTAAGAAGTTTTCATCCTGCCTTGGAGCTCCGTGTAGTTTCTACCGCACTGACCACCCAACACCACTTCTAACTCGAAACCTTTATAATTCTTCGAATCCGACTCTGGTGATGTTTGTAAATCGACAGTTATGCTTCCCATTAAATAAAAATCTAGAGATTGATTAAGACCGCACAGCACGAAGTGGTCTGGTAAACGCAGGGTGTCCTCATCAAAATCCCTATGACTGTAAAATGGCATTTCTCTTGATGAATGCATAATATAATCTATTCCAACGCTAGTGTTTTGAACAGACCCGACGCTCGTTATAGTCAGCTTATCTCGGTTACACTGGCTTTGGTCTAGTGTTCCTGGTAGCAGGTCTAGATGTTTTATTAGCAGGTGCATCGTCCTATACGGCTCCGAACTCATATCAAAGTAATAGACGCAATGCAATCCTCGAGATATAGACCCGACAGCATAGCCTGGCGACGTCACGCGTTGCATGTTATTACTCAATTTGAACAGTCTCTGACCGCAGACGTTTCGTTGCACGCTCAGCAGCACTTCGAAGCCGGCACCAACTATTTCACCGTCTGTGACGAGTCTGACACTCAGCAGACTATGTGACGAAATAAGTTGTGGCGGTAAAGTGTTCCCGCAGTAGGTGCCTATAGTTAAACTGTTTGGATTTACACCATCCTTTATTTCGACATAATCACAGTCGCAGGCGCTGTCGCTCAGCGCAGTTTGGTTTACACCGAGACACGGCGATATTTCAAATGACTTAAATCCAAGTTTAATGGCGTAATCCATTGGAGCTTCTATATTCCAGTGACAATCTAGGAAATTTTCATACATACGGCTACCACCAATATGTGGTGATTTCAAAGTATATGATGATGTAGATTCCAGATTTATCGTACCACCGCAGCCCACGGCTTCATCGTAACTGAAAAATACTTCAGCTTTAAATCCTTTGTAACTTATACTGCTGTCAGTGTTAAACTGTAGTACCATGGCGTTACCACGGCTTCTTAACACAGTGGTCGAGTTTATTTTGCCGCACATATGTGCTAAACGTTTATCTGTATCTATAAGCAGTCCGTTATAAACAGATATAGAATCGGTTATACAATACCGATGACCCTCTATGTCTATATACTCGAATTCAAGTACGACCGACTTGTTCAAGGGCGCCTCGATGACCCACGTGCAGTTTAAATTATGCTCATAATTCTCAAATAAGCCAGAACTGATAATTGTTGGCTCTGACACTTTGCCACCGCAAGCAAAAGTACTGTAAGAAAATTTGAACCCCTTTTTCTGTCTATACATGTCAGTTTTGAAAATCAATACAAAACTCTCATACACTAATGGTGACGGCATTTCACTTTCACAGTAAACCTTTTCGAAATTATCATATGTGGACTCACCATTCACAGTAAGATTGTCATATTTACACTCGGGATAGCTCCCTTCCAAATCAAACTCATAGAACTTCAAATATATGGTTTTTATAGATGATATCTGGTAAGTACAATCTAAACGTGGCAAATATTGCGTAGGATAACCAGGACTGTATATAAATTGCTCTTTGTCTGTTGCTGTGAAGTTCCCTCCACAAATTGGTATCCACATAGCCTTGAATCCCTCCAGATTGACATCTGCGTCAGTCCGCAGTACCACTTTCATGCGATTAAAGGTCGAGTTATATGTTGGCGGCAAATCGCGTCCACATAATCTGGCGAGCTCTATGTACATTTCGTCCTTCCAATCGTAAACAATTACGACATCCTTAGAACAATTAACCTTGACTTCTATTACAAATCGTTCAACGAACTGCAGGGATATTCTGCTGCCTCGATCAGCTGTAATTTCCCATGTGCATTCCATATTTGGATCGTAACTTTTCAGGTAATTCGGAGACTGAAAGTATTGGTCGAATTTGGTAATCTTACCTCCGCACTGGCCAGTCACAGTTTTCGTGAATAGTTGTATATCAGTATTGTTTACAAACTTAGAGTGATATTCTATCAACATGTATCTATAAGGTATTATGATAGGACTTTGCTGTGTTCTTTCTCTGCAGTAATTTTCTAAAGCTGTAGCATACTGGGAGAGACTTTGAGTGATGGTAATAAATTCATCTTCGCAGGTCAATCTAAAATTTCCTTCCACTTTGAACTGTATTCTTTTGCCTACTGGCACTACAACAATCCACGCGCAGTCTATTGCACCAGAATAATTACTTGGAATATTTATAATATTTATTGAATTCAAATCTGCATGTACAACGCCACCACACGGCTGCAGTTTCCATTGAAGGTTAAAAAATAATGATCTGAGGTAACTTTTAATTGCTCTAACCTCCACATTTGTCGATGGTATCCTTAACGAGACATCGATATCTCCACATAGGGCCCGAGTAAAAACGCTTGTGCTTTTCAAGTCTGACTTCACAGTCAATTTGGATTCCATAAAGCCACACCTATCGTCGTCACTTTCAAAGAATCTAATGATACTATCTGATGAATTTAGTCTACCAGTAACGTATATCGATTTGAAAGCATTAGTATCAGTACCTGATCCGAGCGCATTGTTATAAGTCCACAGACATGTATAGGATTCCTCAAGGTCAGGTGAATTTAAATCGCCCCTGCTGCCACTTAATGACCCGCCGCATAACGCCTCCTCATTTGAACTAAACGTCGCCTTAAACCGATGAGGCCTCAATTTCTTCAACGTCGACCAGACATAAATAGTCAACTCATTTCCTGAAGATTCATAAACGCGTGTCGATTGGTCCTCCGCATTGTTGTAGGTCAATGTTTTTATTGCATTTCCGATTTCCACATCGTTATAGAAGCTTATTCTGTGCTTGGTTAAATCGAAATCCAAAAGCTCCAAGCGAACTCTTCGCAACTTATTTGGTACAGTGATAAACCAATAACAATATCGTAATGTGGTCTCGCGCGGGTATCCCGGAGTGGCCAAGTATCCTTCAGGTGTCGTAATTACTCCACCGCAGGATAATCTGGAAGAATTAAACTTGAATCGAAAACCTCTGCTTAGCGAAACTGGCAAAGAATCTTCTTGTTTGTTCATATAAAATGTTACGATGACTTCATTTGTAGATGTCTGAATTGTTGACATGTCATGCTCATCATCTTCGTTTCCACAGAAGGTTTGTATTGTTTCCAATGTTTTATTTTCTGGGTTTGTCTCTGCTATTGTGATATTAATGTTACATGACGTTTCCATGGTGGGCAAGTCTATATCTTGAGGTATAATGTTTAAGACTTGGCCCGGTGTTCCTATAATTCGCCATTCACACGCCGAGCCGTAAGGCATCTTTTGCATATGCGGGTATCCTGGCGAAAGTAGCTCTCCTCTACTAGCCACTATCGTGCCACCACACACGTCAATGGATACATTTGCTTTGAATCCGTTCCTTGGTTCTTCTAATTGGGATATATATGTTATATGCACAGTATTACCCCTAGTTTTCTTTGTACCTGGTTTATGGCCACAAAACCTCCCTATAGATGGGGATATATCTGAATATCCATCACGTATCTCGACAAATTCTGTATCACAATCCTCTCTATTATCCAGATCAAATCTGTCGATAAAATCTACTCTCAAAATCTCTCCCGGCGGTCCGGTGAACACCCAAGTACATTCAGAGTACGCAGCAGGCACCGATGGGTAATTAGGGGTACTGATAATTTCCCACTTATGCTCGACATCCAAAGTCGACGTCACGCCGCATTCAAAGTTTTTCTCTTCATAACGTAACTTAAAATTTTGAAACGTCGGTCCTGTATACTGATACCTAATGAATATGACGTTACTTAATGATTCTATTTCAGTAACGCTCTCTTCGTTGGGCGTTGAGCAATATTTTCCATTACCGAGTAAAGGTGCTTCTACAGAATTTCCGTTTCGTAGAGTTACGTACGTAGAACAATAATGGTTGGTATTAGTGATGTTAAAGTGTTCAAAATGTAATTTGATAACTCTGCCGGGTCGCACTTTCACTGTCCAATCGCAAGTCATTCTCAATGTATGTATGTCCTGAATATCGGGCCAAACAGGGCCTACCACCCCGGATGAATTAGATATAGAGGCGCCACAAACAGATCTAATTATAGCCTTAAAACCTTTACGATTAAGAGAATAATCAGTTATAAAATTAACTTTCATAAAATTAGACGCATTCATTACTTGAGTATCTGATAAGCATATGTGTCCCTTCACGAGTTTCCAGTCGCCCACAGTATCAGATGAGTAAACTGAAATAAAGTCTTGAAGACACATCTGTGTTTGTTCAAGATGTATTTCTAGAAAATTTAAGGCTAAGTGGTAGCCAGGTGGAGCTTTATAGATCCATTCACAATCTAAATCGTCATTATAATGATTTGGAAAATTAGGAGAGGTAAAAGTGACAGTTTCTCCCGGAGATATTAGTTTAGTATCATTTATACCACAATTTATTTTATCACTAGAATCAATTACCCCATTTTTATTGGTTTTTGTCCAATTAAGTGCAAATATGGAACCTGAAATAGATTCATCCAGTTTTAGTTTAATAAAAGCTACATTAGAAGTGGTTTGCATGACTTTTGCGTCATATAACAAGCCACAGAGTTCGTCCAGTACTGGCGCCTCGGCATCGTATCCGTCGTATATGACCAAATTGTTGTAACAAGTGGACCCTTGCGTGGGTATTTCCAGTCGTTGAACGGTAATGGAAATTGTGTCTCTATCGTTTCCTAATATTTGCCAGGTATACTCGCCTGCAGCTTCGTATTTGTAAGGGAACAGAGGTGACGTAATTGTTCCTCTTTCTAAACCGCTTATTACATTTCCGTGAATAAAACCATAGTGTATTACAAAGCCTCGTCCAGTATTTTTATTATCACTATGAAATTTTATATACAATTTCGACGCTACTGTGGTATTAGTTGGCAGTTCGTTGCCACAGTATAGGCCTAACAACCGGCCTGCTCCATTATTTTCACGTACTTCTAAGTAATCTTCATTACAATTTTCAGAATAATCCAAATCAAATTGTTCGAATATCATGTAAACTTTGTTACCAGAGGATGTACGCAGTATCCATTCACAGCTAGCACTGACTGGATATGACTGCGGATAATTGGGTGAAGCTATTGTACCTTCTTCTGACGTCAACCTGCCTCCGCAGGCTGAGCTTAGGGCCGTGTAGTGGGCAGAGAACAATCCAGTAACAGTACCGTTGTTGTAAGCACCTAGTTGAATTGTAATCGCGCTGCCGTGGCTGACTATCGTAGGTGGAACTTTGCGTCCACAATATTCCTCAACTAAAGGCGCATTCTCGTCGCTCCCGTCGTAAACCTTAAGAAAAGACGAGGGACATTTTCTGTTAGTAATAACATCGGTATCTTTCGGTATAGACATGTGAGTTATGGTCAGGCTTATTTTTTGTTCTGGAGACGGCGCAAGGATAGTCCACGTGCAATTATGATCAAAATGATTGAGAATATTGTCGTTTGTGATAATTCCATCGTATGTAGCCCTTATAGTAGCACCACATGTGACAGTAAAATTTGCTTTGAAACCCTTGGCTGTATCATATATATGCATACTGGTGACGAATTGTACTACCATCATATTCCCTTTCGATATAATACGAGATGCGTGCGAATTGGGACAAATAAGTTGGGTGTAATTCTGTTCTAGAATAGATCTACCGTCATATATTTTTATAAAATCTCTACAATCGTCAGTGTCATCTGAATACAAGTCGAAGTCGATAAAATTAAGTTCTATTCGATGATTTCTTGGAACTACTAACGTCCACACACAATCCGAGTTTATATCGTAATTTTTTGGATAATTGTTAGAATGTATGATACCGGAGCGTGTTTCAATGCTGCCGCCGCATCCGACCGCGAATGAATCAAAATATGATTTGAAATAAACATCTTTCAGCGACGAATGCTTTACAAATCGTACAAACATGAAGTTAGAAGATGACTGTACACGTGACGGGCCGCGATGGCAAATCTTTGTGAGCAATGGCGTCCTTGCGTTTGGGCCGTTGTAAATTTCTACAGCGTCTATAGTGCAGTTCTGAGAATCAGCCATATAAACGTCGCCAAATATTATATTTACACTTGTCCCTGGTGCTGATTCGATTACCCATTCACACTCTATTTCTCCATTGGAAGTTATACTTTTATCTAACGACAAATCCCCAGAACTTTTCCGGTAATAGCCACCGCACCCATATCGAGCCCATTCCAGTCGGAAACCAGTGTGCGGAATAAGATAACCAGTGACGAATTTAATTTGTAACGAGTTAGTTCTAGAGCTGATTCTAGGAGGCAATGTCGTTCCACAAATTTTGTCCCCAAAATTGGTATCTGAAGATTCTTTTATTTGTAAATAATCTAACATACACGAGCTTAAGTCCCGATAATAGGCTGATGTTCTTACACTTCGTCTGAGGCGTGATTGTGGTCTTTCGGTATAAAAATTCATGAATATGTCCATGTACGTAAATGTTACATTTATTTTGTTGCCTTTAGGGACATTAATTATCCACAAACAGTTCAAATACAGAGGATAATTATCGGGATAACCAGGGCTCTCGATAATTCCATGAATACCAGTTAAATTATTATTACAAATAGTAGCGTATTCAAGTAAGAAACCTTTCCTATTAGCATACATATCAGACTGAAATTTGATGAAAGCGTAATTGGTGGTGGTTTCAATACTATTAAGCTTAGGAGACATCTCACAGTATCTGCCTAAACTAACCGCGTTTTCATCTCGACCGTCGTAGATTTCTACAAAATCATCTGTGCATGTAACTGTCTGCTCTAGTTCTAACTCTTTAAAGCTTATATGTACCCGTGCTCCGGCGTTAACGACGATTCTATAGAAACATTCCGAATTTTCGTAATAATTTCCTGGATAATTAGGGGACGATATGGAACCCGTCGGACTGGTCAAAGTGCCACCACACCCTGCGACGGTGCCATCCCACTCAATTTTAAAGCCATTCCCGCTTATGTAATAATCTGAATGAAAATGTAAATACAGAACATTTGCGGTAGAAATAATGAATTTCGATTTAAATCCCCCACAATACGTTCCTATCAATGGTGCAGTTGCTCCTATGCCGTTTCTTATTTCCAAATAATCTGAGCCATTGCATCTATTATGTATAGGTAATTCTATGTCGAAGTTTGTCATGTTCAGTTTGATTTGTTGTCCAACTGGAGCTTTGATCGTCCATACACAGTCCATGTTGTTTTCATATCTATTAGGCCAACCTGGAGAATATATGTAACCGTGATCTTTCGCATACATCCCACCGCAGTGAGACTTCTCGTCAATAAACATGTAGGTTACTGAGAAACCATGAAACCTTATACTTAGGTCCGATTCAAACTTTATCATTAGTCGATTCGAGTTTATGGTTAGCGCAGGCGGTGCTACTTTGCCGCAGTACTTTCCCATACTATTATACTCGTTGACATTATCTATTTCGATGACCTCTAAATAGTCATTATTACAGGCAGGCATATTCTCAATGTCAAATCGGTTCCACGTCAATTTTATATGCATTCCCTCTGGAGCTATTAACATCCAAGTACACGACTGATAGTTATCGTAGTAGTCATACTCTCCGGACGGATGACTGATGAGTCCCGTTGTCTCTCTGTATATGCCTCCACACTTCGTATCTATAGTGGTATAGTTGGCGTAGAAGCCTGTGCCAGAAATGCTTACATCGGTCCTAAACCTTACGTGCATGTAATTATGTGTGGAAGTCTGAACCGGAGGAATGTGCTCGGAAACCCCGCAGTATTTGCCCAATAGAGTAGCATTGATGTTGGCCCCATCTCTGATTTCAATACTGTCATATACACAGTTACCAGAAGTGTATTCAATATCAAAATCTTGGAAAGTCAATTGTATAACTTTTCCGGGTGTCGTACCAATAATATAGTCACAAACATAATTCGCCGGGTAAGCGAATGGATATCCTGGAGACTTTATGACACCGCTATCGCCAAGTATAGTCTTTTGACAAATACTTTCGTACGTTAATCTAAAACCCTCGAATGATATGCTACTATCCGATTTAAATATCAAAAATAATGTATTCGATGATGACGTGTATGATTTTGGATATGTATTTCCGCAAAATCTGCCGACAAGCCCAGAATCTGATGATGGTCCATCATAAACTTTTAGATAGTCATAAATACAGCCATAATTTTCTAAATCGAAAGACTTGAAGTTAAGCCGAATTCTCGAATCGGCACCTACTTTTATCTTGTACTCGCATAAAAGGTTGCTAACGTACTTTCCTTCTAAGGACGGAGATGCAATATCGCCTCTGTCCGCAGTGAACAACCCACCGCAACCCGGTATCCCTGCCGTAGAAGCGAATGCTATTTGAAAACCATTACCAGATTCGTACGCGTCAGAATGAAAATGTATCAACAGGTCTGAGCCCGCTGATTCGATCGGCGCTGGTTGTGTTGAATTACAGTACATACTGAGCAGTGGGTCGGAACTTTGTACTCCATCATAAATGGCAATGTAATCATAACTGCAATTAGCATGTGATTCTATGTCGAGTTCGAAGAAGTGTAATTGAATCCTTTTACCCAAAGTGGTTGTCAAATGCCAGTAACAATCCCGATTAGGTGGATATTTACCTGGCGAACCCGGCGAGCTGATGTGCCCGTGCGAGGTTGCATCAATTTCCCCTCCACATACGGGATTTATGCTGGTCCAACGCAGTGCAAACCCGTTTTTAGCTACAGTCGGGTCCGACCGAAACCAAAAGTATAAGTTGTTATGACTCGATATAATGTTACCGCCTTTTGGATACGTGTCTCCGCAAAATCTACCTATAATTTGACTGGCAGAGGTACGTCCGTCATGAATTTGTAGGAAATCGTACGAGCACTCGGGACTTACCTCTATGTTGAATTTGCTAAATGTCACATTTATTACTTTATCGCGGTCGGTATGTATAATCCAGGCACATCTAGAATTGTGATTATAAGTAGTATTAGTCAATGGATACACAATACTGCCCTCTTCTGCATGCAACAAACCACCACAGCTCTTAGATGGCACATGACACAAATCACCAGTATATTGAGCTGTGCACTCACACCGAAATCCTCTTGCCGAGCTCTCATCGCGCCTGCAACTGCCGCTGTTGAGGCACGGGGCACTGGCGCAGTAGTCAGCGGCCGCATCACAATGAGCGCCACTGTACCCTCTGTAGCACATGCAGGTGTAGCCCCCTCGCAGCAGGTGACACTGGCCGTGGTTACCGCATGGATTACTCACGCATGTTCTGGTGTCGTTTCTTCCAATTGAGATATAACATCCTTGTAATCCGATGCCATCACCGTCCATTCCTACGGGACAGATGCATTGCGCTATTTGTCCGCCAAGTGCTGGATTATCGACGCATTGTGCTGAAGGGTGACATCCACCGCGGTTAATGCTACAAGAACCTCTCCAGGCACACGTCACACCATCCCCTTGGTACCCAGGAGGACATGGGCCACAGATTCGAGAACCAATTATATTGTGACATGTTACCACAGGGCTGGTGCTGCAGCCGCCGTTGGGAATAGTCAAACACTCGTCGATGTCGGAACAAATATAACCATCTCCCTGGAAGCCAGGTGGACACTGTCCGCATCTGAATGAGCCTGGAAGATTGATACAATCTACTCTAGGGTTGACAGAACAACGGGGACCCTGGCTGGATTCACATTCGTTTATATCTGTAAGACATGCAACGCCAGTTCCGTTGGTGGTCCACCCTTGGTTGCAGAGGCATGTGATTCCCTCGTCTTTATTTACTGGTATACAGGTACCATGTCCACACATTTCATAGTCGCCTCCGGAACAATCTTTAGCCTTTCTGGTGCAATGCACCCCGAACCATCCCGACCTGCACAAACACTCGTATGTCCCCGGCCTGTTGAGGCATGTAGCTCCGTTTTGACACCCCAAATCGGTGCCAGCAAAATTTCGACACTCATTCACATCTACATCGCAATTTTGTCCTTCCCAATTCGATGGGCAAAGGCAGTAATATCCAGTCGCTAAATTCAGGCACGTGGCTCCATTTTGACACGCCCGAGACTGGCATTCATCTCTGGCTTGCTCGTTGACTTGGGTACGGAGACTTTCTATTGACCTTGTCAATCTATTAATTCTTCTCCAAAGCATGGACACATTGAAAAGCAAATCGTTAGATATTGAAAGATTTCGACCCTCTAGGATCTCCAATCGACGCAATATGCCATTTGGGCCATTTAAGTACTTATCTAGGTCTTCCGACGATGGTGGGTCCCGCACGCCGCCGCTTCCGACAGTAAAATTGAGTAAGTTTATTCCTCCAGCAAAGATGCGAGACTTAGGACCATTGGTGCGTAGATAAATGTTTTTACCAACTCCTGGTTCTATTATGAGATCACCATTGGAAGTTTTGATCTTGGGTCTATCACCATACACTTCGCACTTGAGATGAACAACCCAATGGGTTAAAAACAGTATGAGTATAAGTAGCCTAGCCATGGTCCATGTATTGTGTTTGCTAACAAAGAACTGGGTAACTGATTTATTTGGTACACCATTCGATAGTGAAGTGGGCGTTTGTACCATCTGCCACATTGGGATCACTCGTATTATTTATTGATAGGAATATCTAGATAAAAAAACGGACATGTGCGAGTTGGGCTCGCTCGCGCACCGAAGGCTTCCGTTCAACATTGCTCTTACGAAAACAAAAATTAATAGTAGCACACCTTATCTTTGCCGCTCGGAAACTAATAAACTCATATCATACATCAGCATATTCGCCATACCGTCACCAACTGCAAATAAATTGTGTGAAAAAAAAAGTTGGATTAAAAAAGTTTTCGGATTTTTTCCTTAGGTAGGTAGTTATGCTTTAAGACCATTTCTATGTCACCGGGAGGTTTAGATTCCTTTGTGTAGGTACTTGAATATAAGCCACCATAGGCCATGCCACGCCCACCGAAAATCTTTATCGCATTATACATACTTAAAGGGTATGTTACGCAACTCCATCTATCGGATAATAGTAGTATTATTCCGACAACCATGTCTAACCAAACAACACCCTGTATAATGTTGATTCTGATTCTGTTGAATATTTAATAAGACTGTATTTTGATCTCAGGCCGATGGTCTAGAGACTCTAGACAGTTTTGAGTATGAGTGGAGTTTGAGTTAGGCCTTACAACTGTCAGTTTTCATACCATTTTGACAGTCGTAAGTGCGAGCTCACGCCGAGTTCGTGCTCAAAACTGTCTATAAATATCGGCCTTAAATATCATTACTTAAATCAAGAATATGCTGCCTAATATACACGATATTATCACCCCTGAGTCGCTCGACGTTGACCAAACACCAGCCTGTATTTAACTTTTATCTATCTAATAGTGAAAGGATTTTTGCTGTAGGTCAAATCAAATATACTTTATTTGCACAGAAATGAAAATAACATATAAACCCAAAATTAGTTAGTGTACTTAAAGGCGGCCTTATCGTCTTAAGCGATTTCTTCAAGGCAACCTTCGGGTGATGGAGATATTGTATCAAAACAGCGTAGCGTAGGTTTTTATATACAGGTTGTAACGGAAAGGGTATATGAAGCCGAAGGGAGGGTGTTAAGTATCGGTAATTGGGCAATTTTTGTTCTAAGACTTCTCGATTTTCGCGAATTTATTTTTTGACTTTTCATACATTTCGTACCGGTCTGCTGATCGATTTGTATGAGACATTATTTTTTTTTTATTTTTTTTTACGAAAGACGCAGAACAAAAGTGGTTCAGTTACCGTACCGTACCGTGGTTCTTTATTGTACATAAACCTTAAAATTAATACAGATTGGAAAAAAATGGTAACAATGGCGAGCTTAACCCTATGAAAGAATTATCTTACAGCTAACCTTAAATAAATGCGGTGATTGCAATGAGCAGGCACAATGAGCATTATGAGTAACCGCATATATCTTAATAAATGCACATAACATATACCTAAGTAAATATTATGTATTGTAAGGTTACATATTATATCATACTTAAACTTACATACTATAATTTACTATATCAGTTTTTGAGATAATCTCAACCTTAAAAACTCTACTGGACACTTTTCTCTGTGTTACACCGTACCTATGTAATAGCTAATAAGATTGACGGATATCTTTAATTGGATTTTACATACAATTATGTACAATACTAAAACCGACTGACTATGAGATTTTTTCTAATAAACATTTGTACCTGTTACATGGAGCTTGTCATTTCAACTAGTTTGTTAATAATATTTTAAATCGTGGTTTTATCGCTGGAAGCTATTAAGAAATTCCGCAAGAATTGCCGGCGCAATATTTTAAATTAATTTTGAAATTAACTTCTAACTTAAAACATGTAAAACTACAGTAATGTTAACTTTTAACTTGGAAGATTATCGTGTTAAGGCTTAATTAATAATATGTACTTACATACTTTTTTTATTACGATAACCTGCCAAGTTAACATTACTGTAGTTTTACAGTTTTAAGTTAGAAGTTTTATTTATTTATAAACTCACGCCTGATTCCCGTAGCGGTAGGCAGAGACGATGGACTTCCATCTGCTGCGATCCTGGCACACCACCCTTGCCTCCTCCACATTCATCAATCTCTTCATGCATGCTCGTCGGTTTGTAGTAGACCGTACTTGACCCTTTTTCAAGACCTCGCCAATTTGGTCGACGTACGTTCTTCTCGGTCTACCTCTGCCGACTCTCCCGTCAACATTCGGTCTGTTAGAAGTTAATTTCAAAATTAATTTAAAATATTGCGTAACTTCATTCATTTGAATTTCAACGCTTTTGATAGGCGCTCAATAAAGATAACTTGGCCGCCTTTTTCAACATTTATGTATTGGTGGGATATTAAAATAGGTACTACTATTTAATATTAAATGAACAACTTTTGTTCTACGACTTTTCTATTAAAATATATTTATCTCCCATAAAAAAAAGACTGGTTCAGTTTAAAAATTCTTTATTAGCACATAAACTTAATACAATGTTTTTAAATGAAGTAGAAATCTTTAGAAATCACGAGTTTCCTGCCTGAAAAATAGCTTTATAACTTGTATTGATTTGGATTTGGGCACTTTTTATAGGAATAAAGATGCCTTGGCCAAAAAATTTCACATTTAGGTGTGTTTTGGTTATAATTTCCAAAATCCACAGTATTTATAGTGAATTTCAAACAATAGGTACCTACTACCATACATTACATTAATCATTGTCAATCACTACTCAATTAATTATCAAAATACTCAATGTGTCTTTCACATGGCTATTTGTATTTGCGTATTTGTTATATTTGACAAATAATTACCATGTGTGGATAGTACAGTCGACAGCACATCAAGTGTAACACTTTTGACTCTAGAGCGTTCTTATTGTATGGGTCATAAGAGTTGAAATCGTACTGCAAGTGTTACCATTGATCTGCTGTCGACTGTACGTGTGACAAAATATTGCCTATTCGACAAACACAGCAAGCGTATTTGGTATGCGCGCTTATCGGTTTCAACGACGACGATGTTTGGTTCTCATGTGTGGACGGTCGTAATTGTCCGTATTTACATATTTGATGGTGGCATTTCACTTGGCTATTCGTATTCGCTATTGGATTTTTGTCGTATTTGTCAAATACTTGACGTACATACAAATAAGACGAATATTTCGTCAAGCATATTTCATTTTATTCATAAACAAATTAACATACCAACCACACATGGCAATTAAGGCAATTACGAATAGCCATGTGAAGTGGGAGCATAACATAATATCAACAGAACATTTGTAATATACAATAGTCGTGTGATCGTGTCCGGCAAAACTAATCCTAAGGCCCGGTTTCCATGTGTTTGAATAACCAATCAAATGACATTGCCACATTTCAATAGAGCTTTGCCCCACCTACAAAACTACGTAACCATTTAAGCTGTACCTATAATTTTGTTGGGGACTTACTACAGGTTATTGCATAATCATAATTGCATAGCATAATCTCCGCTTTGGTCCGGGCCTGAATCACGCAACCTGTCACTGACACATGTATGGACTATTGAATGAGAGGAAGCGGAACGCCTCGCTTAGAGACGATTTTTAATGTGAGACACCTCGGAATGATACTTACATTTATTACAGGTGTAACGCATGGAGCAAATAACAGGTGTTCAGTTAGGTTGCGGTGACTGAACATGAACAAATTTAATTCTACAACTTTTCGAATTAAAAAAAAAACACTAAATTAATGCCTCGTATAAATCGAAAATTTAAACGCGGAAATCTGAAAGTCGTAGAGCAAGAAGTTGTTCAGTTACTGAACATGCCTATTTCAGCCTGTATAGAAATTCGTAATTTTTCGTAAAATTATCTAAATTAACCCTGGAGTTCTGTAGGACGGATGTAGTTCATATTGCGATGAGAAATATTTGATGTAACTATTACCTACGATTTCGTATGTTTATAATGCTTAATTTCATATTATGATTTGACTTTTAAAATGCAAATTGTTTTCAGATTATGGGTCTACGAGAAATTTGGACGCCTACAGAAATCATGTACAGAAACATTTTCCAATAATCTTCGGATGAATAGACGTCCAAGGGACTACCGATGTAACCTCTGGCCACGCACTTTCTACAGGTCCGTGTATCATCCTCTGTATATTTATAGGTACCTATTTATCCCAAACTCAAAATCTGTAGCTTTGCATGTTCTTTCAAGTACCCCATATGATCGAAATTCAATATATCGAAGCGGGTTTGAGCTGTGCAGACGCACCGCCTAACTCCCCAACTCCCAAATCACGCATCCCAGTTTATACATAGGTCTGCGTCGCATCCCAAGCGGGTCCAATTTCACCATCGGATTATTATCCGTCGAGCTCATGCCCGGGTAGAGAGGGTATACCTCAAGCCCGCACTTCTCCCCCGAGGTTAGAGGTGAAAAGACCAGTATTTCGGGCTCGAATGACATTGGCTTCGAATAACGGTCGACATAATACAAAATGCTCTTAGTTAATGGCCTTCAATATTATTAAGCAGTTCTCTCCATGCAAAAGGGCGTATGATGATTGGATTTTTTCTAAACAACTTGATATGCAGTCACAGATAACATTTATAAAATCGCCACAAAGTCCACTAGCCACCCTGTACCGCCATTGTTCATGGTTGTGGTGAACACTATCTTGACGTAGTTGTCCTCGCTGGTGTAGTCCGCGGGCGTCTCGTCGCAGTACGTGGCGCGCGCGGCGCCGGCGCGGTCCACCAGGCGCACGTAGTTCTGGTCGCACGCGCGGCCCAGGTCGAACGCGGCGAAGTGCAGGCGCACCCGCGTGCCGCGCGGCGTCTCCAGCTCCCACTCACACGAGCCGCGCTGCCGGTACACCGCGGGGTACAGCGGGCTGCTCACGCGACCCAACAGATTAGACACCTTCCCGCCACAACCGCGACCCATGTCCGTTGATATGTAATTCAAATCGAAATTAATACGTTCGTGCTCAGAGAACTTGTGATGCAATAGCACGTATCTGCCGCTCGAAAATACCGGCGTGTTGTCTTCGAAATTCGTACTTATTCTGATCAACCTCTTAGCGTCCGTCTTGTTTCCGTCGTACACCTCGAGGAAGATACTCTCGTCCCAACTGTCTGCACTGGCAGACATGAAATACACTGATATCGTGTAATTTTCGGGGACTGTTATTAGCGTGAAGCAGTCGGTCAATGCTAGACCCGGTGTATGACCGTAAGAAGTTTTCATCCTGCCTTGGAGCTCCGTGTAGTTTCTACCGCACTGACCACCCAACACCACTTCTAACTCGAAACCTTTATAATTCTTCGAATCCGACTCTGGTGATGTTTGTAAATCGACAGTTATGCTTCCCATTAAATAAAAATCTAGAGATTGATTAAGACCGCACAGCACGAAGTGGTCTGGTAAACGCAGAGTGTCCTCATCAAAATCCCTATGACTGTAAAATGGCATTTCTCTTGATGAATGCATAATATAATCTATTCCAACGCTAGTGTTTTGAACAGACCCGACGCTCGTTATAGTCAGCTTATCTCGGTTACACTGGCTTTGGTCCGGTGTTCCTGGTAGCAGGTCTAGATGTTTTATTAGCAGGTGCATCGTCCTATACGGCTCCGAACTCATATCAAAGTAATAGACGCAATGCAATCCTCGAGATATAGACCCGGCAGCATAGCCTGGCGACGTCACGCGTTGCATGTTATTACTCAATTTGAACAGTCTCTGACCGCATACGTTTCGTTGCACGCTCAGCAGCACTTCGAAGCCGGCACCAACTATTTCACCGTCTGTGACGAGTCTGACACTCACCAGACTATGTGACGAAATAAGTTGTGGCGGTAAAGTGTTCCCGCAGTAGGTGCCTATAGTTAAACTGTTTGGATTTACACCATCCTTTATTTCGACATAATCACAGTCGCATGCGCTGTCGCTCAGCGCAGTTTGGTTTACACCGAGACACGGCGATATTTCAAATGACTTAAATTCAAGTTTAATGGTGTAATCCATTGGAGCTTCTATATTCCAGTGACAATCTAGGAAATTTTCATACATACGGCTACCACCAATATGTGGTGATTTCAAAGTATATGATGATGTAGATTCCAGATTTATCGTACCACCGCAGCCCACGGCTTCATCGTAACTGAAAAATACTTCAGCTTTAAATCCTTTGTAACTTATACTGCTGTCAGTGTTAAACTGTAGTACCATGGCGTTACCACGGCTTCTTAACACAGTGGTCGAGTTTATTTTGCCGCACATATGTGCTAAACGTTTATCTGTATCTATAAGCAGTCCGTTATAAACAGATATAGAATCGGTTATACAATACCGATGACCCTCTATGTCTATATACTCGAATTCAAGTACGACCGACTTGTTCAAGGGCGCCTCGATGACCCACGTGCAGTTTAAATTATGACCATAATTCTCAAATAAGCCAGAACTGATAATTGTTGGCTCTGACACTTTGCCACCGCAAGCAAAAGTACTGTAAGAAAATTTGAACCCCTTTTTCTGTCTATACATGTCAGTTTTGAAAATCAATACAAAACTCTCATACACTAATGGTGACGGCATTTCACTTTCACAGTAAACCTTTTCGAAATTATCATATGTGGACTCACCATTCACAGTAAGATTGTCATATTTACACTCGGGATAGCTCCCTTCCAAATCAAACTCATAGAACTTCAAATATATGGTTTTTATAGATGATATCTGGTAAGTACAATCTAAACGTGGCAAATATTGCGTAGGATAACCAGGACTGTATATAAATTGCTCTTTGTCTGTTGCTGTGAAGTTCCCTCCACAAATTTGTATCCACATAGCTTTGAATCCCTCCAGATTGACATCTGCGTCAGTCCTCAGTACCACTTTCATGCGATTAAAGGTCGAGTTATATGTTGGCGGCAAATCGCGTCCACATAATCTGGCGAGCTCTATGTACATTTCGTCCTTCCAATCGTAAACAATTACGACATCCTTAGAACAATTAACCTTGACTTCTATTACAAATCGTTCAACGAACTGCAGGGATATTCTGCTGCCTCGATCAGCTGTAATTTCCCATGTGCATTCCATGTTTGGATCGTAACTTTTCAGGTAATTCGGAGACTGAAAGTATTGGTCGAATTTGGTAATCTTACCTCCGCACTGGCCAGTCACAGTTTTCGTGAATAGTTGTATATCAGTATTGTTTACAAACTTAGAGTGATATTCTATCAACATGTATCTATAAGGTATTACGATAGGACTTTGTTGTGTTCTTTCTCTGCAGTAATTTTCTAAAGCTGTAGCATACTGGTAGAGACTTTGAGTGATGGTAATAAATTCATCTTCGCAGGTCAATCTAAAATTTCCTTCCACTTTGAACTGTATTCTTTTGCCTACTGGCACTACAACAATCCACGCGCAGTCTATTGCACCAGAATAATTACTTGGAATATTTATAATATTTATTGAATTCAGATCTGCATGTACAACGCCACCACACGGCTGCAGTTTCCATTGAAGGTTAAAAAATAATGATTTGACGTCACTTTTAATTGCTCTAACCTCCACATTTGTCGATGGTATCCTTAACGAGACATCGATATTTCCACATAGGGCCCGAGTAAAAAAGCTTGTGCTTTTCAAGTCTGACTTCACAGTCAATTTGGCATCCATAAAGCCACACCTAGCGTTACTTTCAGAGTATCTACTGATACTAACTGATGAATTTAGTCTACCAGTAACGTATATCGATTTGAAATTGGTGGCATTAGTATCAGTAACTGATCCGAGCGCATTGTTATAAGTCCACAGACATGTATAGGATTTCTCAAGGTCTGGTGAATTTAAATCGCCCCTGCTGCCACTTAATGACCCGCCGCATAACGCCTCCTCATTTGAACTAAACGTCGCCTTAAACCGATGAGGCCTCAATTTCTTCGCCGCCGACCAGATATGAATAGTCAACTCATTTCCTGAAGATTCATAAACGCGTCTCGATTGGTCCTCCGCATTGTTGTCGCTCAATGATTTTATAGAACTCTGGATTTTCACATCGTTATAGAAGCTTATTCTGTGCTTGGTTAAATCGAAATCCAAAAGCTCCAAGCGAACTCTTCGCGACTTATTTGGTACAGTGATAAGCCAATAACAATATCGTAATGTGGTCTCGCGCGGGTATCCCGGAGTGGCCAAGTATCCTTCAGGTGTCGTAATTACTCCACCGCAGGATAATCTGGAAGAATTAAACTTGAATCGAAAACCTCTGCTTAGCGAAACTGGCAAAGAATCTTCTTGTTTGTTCATATAAAATGTTACGATGACTTCATTTGTAGATGTCTGAATTATGGACATGTCATGCTCATCATCTTCGTTTCCACAGAAGGTTTGTATTGTTTCCAATGTTTTATTTTCTGGGTTTGTCTCTGCTATTGTGATATTAATGTTACATGACGTTTCCATGGTGGGCAAGTCTATATCTTGAGGTATAATGTTCAAGACTTGGCCCGGTGTTCCTACAATTCGCCATTCACACGCCGAGCCGTAAGGCATCTTTTGCATATGCGGGTATCCTGGCGAAAGTAGCTCTCCTTTACTAGCCACTATCGTGCCACCACACACGTCAATGGATACATTTGCTTTGAATCCGTTCCTTGGTTCTTCTAATTGGGATATATATGTTATATGCACAGTATTACCCCTAGTTTTCTTTGTACCTGGTTTATGGCCACAAAACCTCCCTATAGATGGGGATATATCTGAATATCCATCACGTATCTCGACAAATTCTGTATCACAATCCTCTCTATTATCCAGATCAAATCTGTCGATAAAATCTACTCTCAAAATCTCTCCCGGCGGTCCGCTGAACACCCAAGTACATTCAGAGTACGCAGCAGGCACCGATGGGTAATTAGGGGTACTGATAATTTCCCACTTATGCTCAACATCCAAAGTCGACGTTACGCCGCATTCAAAGTTTTTCTCTTCATAACGTAACTTAAAATTTTGAAACGTCGGTCCTGTATACTGATACCTAATGAATATGACGTTACTTAATGATTCTATTTCAGTAACGCTCTCTTCGTTGGGCGTTGAGCAATATTTTCCATTACCGAGTAAAGGTGCTTCTACAGAATTTCCGTTTCGTAGAGTTACGTACGTAGAACAATAATGGTTGGTATTAGTGATGTTAAAGTGTTCAAAATGTAATTTGATAACTCTGCCGGGTCGCACTTTCACTGTCCAATCGCAAGTCATTCTCAATGTATGTATGTCCTGAATATCGGGCCAAACAGGGCCTACCACCCCGGATGAATTAGATATAGAGGCGCCACAAACAGATCTAATTATAGCCTTAAAACCTTTACGATTAAGAGAATAATCAGTTATAAAATTAACTTTCATAAAATTAGACGCATTCATTACTTGAGTATCTGATAAGCATATGTGTCCCTTCACGAGTTTCCAGTCGCCCACAGTATCAGATGAGTAAACTGAAATAAAGTCTTGAAGACACATCTGTGTTTGTTCAAGATGTATTTCTAGAAAATTTAAGGCTAAGTGGTAGCCAGGTGGAGCTTTATAGATCCATTCACAATCTAAATAGTCATTATAATGATTTGGAAAATTAGGAGAGGTAAAAGTGACAGTTTCTCCCGGAGATATTAGTTTAGTATCATTTATACCACAATTTATTTTATCACTAGAATCAATTACCCCATTTTTATTGGTTTTTGTCCAAATAAGTGCAAATATGGAACCTGAATTAGATTCATCCAGTTTTAGTTTAATAAAAGCTACATTAGAAGTGGTTTGCATGACTTTTGCGTCATATAACAAGCCACAGAGTTCGTCCAGTACTGGCGCCTCGGCATCGTATCCGTCGTATATGACCAAATTGTTGTAACAAGTGGACCCTTGCGTGGGTATTTCCAGTCGTTGAACGGTAATGGAAATTGTGTCTCTATCGTTTCCTAATATTTGCCAGGTATACTCGCCTGCAGCTTCGTATTTGTAAGGGAACAGAGGTGACGTAATTGTTCCTCTTTCTAAACCGCTTATTACATTTCCGTGAATAAATCCATAGTGTATTACAAAGCCTCGTCCAGTATTTTTATTATCACTATGAAATTTTATATACAATTTCGACGCTACTGTGGTATTAGTTGGCAGTTCGTTGCCACAGTATAGGCCTAACAACCGGCCTGCTCCATTATTTTCACGTACTTCTAAGTAATCTTCATTACAATTTTCAGAATAATCCAAATCAAATTGTTCGAATATCATGTAAACTTTGTTACCAGAGGATGTACGCAGTATCCATTCACAGCTAGCACTGACTGGATATGACTGCGGATAATTGGGTGAAGCTATGGTACCTTCTTCTGACGTCAACCTGCCTCCGCAGGCTGAGCTTAGGGCCGTGTAGTGGGCAGAGAACAATCCAGTAACAGTGCCGTTGTTGTAAGCACCTAGTTGAATTGTAATCGCGCTGCCGTGGCTGACTATCGTAGGTGGAACTTTGCGTCCACAATATTCCTCAACTAAAGGCGCATTCTCGTCGCTCCCGTCATAAACCTTAAGAAAAGACGAGGGACATTTTCTGTTAGTAATAACATCGGTATCTTTCGGTATAGACATGTGAGTTATGGTCAGGCTTATTTTTTGTTCTGGAGACGGCGCAAGAATAGTCCACGTGCAATTATGATCAAAATGATTGAGAATATTGTCATTTGTGATAATTCCATCGTATGTAGCCCTTATAGTAGCACCACATGTGACAGTAAAATTTGCTTTGAAACCCTTGGCTGTATCATAATTACTGGTGACGAATTGTACTACCATCATATTCCCTTTCGATATAATACGAGATGCGTGCGAATTGGGACAAATAAGTTGGGTGTAATTCTGTTCTAGAATAGATCTACCGTCATATATTTTTATAAAATCTCTACAATCGTCAGTGTCATCTGAATACAAGTCGAAGTCGATAAAATTAAGTTCTATTCGATGATTTCTTGGAACTACTAACGTCCACACACAATCCGAGTTTATATCGTAATTTTTTGGATAATTGTTAGAATGTATGATACCGGAGCGTGTTTCAATGCTGCCGCCGCATCCGACCGCGAATGAATCAAAATATGATTTGAAATAAACATCTTTCAGCGACGAATGCTTTACAAATCGTACAAACATGAAGTTAGAAGATGACTGTACACGTGACGGGCCGCGATGGCAAATCTTTGTGAGCAATGGCGTCCTTGCGTTTGGGCCGTTGTAAATTTCTACAGCGTCTATAGTGCAGTTCTGAGAATCAGCCATATAAACGTCGCCAAATATTATATTTACACTTGTCCCTGGTGCTGATTCGATTACCCATTCACACTCTATTTCTCCATTGGAAGTTATACTTTTATCTAACGACAAATCCCCAGAACTTTTCCGGTAATAGCCACCGCACCCATATCGAGCCCATTCCAGTCGGAAACCAGTGTGCGGAATAAGATAACCAGTGACGAATTTAATTTGTAACGAGTTAGTTCTAGAGCTGATTCTAGGAGGCAATGTCGTTCCACAAATTTTGTCCCCAAAATTGGTATCTGAAGATTCTTTTATTTGTAAATAATCTAACATACACGAGCTTAAGTCCCGATAATAGGCTGATGTTCTTACACTTCGTCTGAGGCGTGATTGTGGTCTTTCGGTATAAAAATTCATGAATATGTCCATGTACGTAAATGTTACATTTATTTTGTTGCCTTTAGGGACATTAATTATCCACAAACAGTTCAAATACAGAGGATAATTATCGGGATAACCAGGGCTCTCGATAATTCCATGAATACCAGTTAAATTATTATTACAAATAGTAGCGTATTCAAGTAAGAAACCTTTCCTATTAGCATACATATCAGACTGAAATTTGATGAAAGCGTAATTGGTGGTGGTTTCAATACTATTAAGCTTAGGAGACATCTCACAGTATCTGCCTAAACTAACCGCGTTTTCATCTCGACCGTCGTAGATTTCTACAAAATCATCTGTGCATGTAACTGTCTGCTCTAGTTCTAACTCTTTAAAGCTTATATGTACCCGTGCTCCGGCGTTAACGACGATTCTATAGAAACATTCCGAATTTTCGTAATAATTTCCTGGATAATTAGGGGACGATATCGAACCCGTCGGACTGGTCAAAGTGCCACCACACCCTGCGACGGTGCCATCCCACTCAATTTTAAAGCCATTCCCGCTTATGTAATAATCTGAATGAAAATGTAAATACAGAACATTTGCTGTAGAAATAATGAATTTCGATTTAAATCCCCCACAATACGTTCCTATCAATGGTGCAGTTGCTCCTATGCCGTTTCTTATTTCCAAATAATCTGAGCCATTGCATCTATTATGTATAGGTAATTCTATGTCGAAGTTTGTTATGTTCAGTTTGATTTGTTGTCCAACTGGAGCTTTGATCGTCCATACACAGTCCATGTTGTTTTCATATCTATTAGGCCAACCTGGAGAATATATGTAACCGTGAGCTTTCGCATACATCCCACCGCAGTGAGACTTCTCGTCAATAAACATGTAGGTTACTGAGAAACCATGAAACCTTATACTTAGGTCCGATTCAAACTTTATCATTAGTCGATTCGAGTTTATGGTTAGCGCAGGCGGTGCTACTTTGCCGCAATACTTTCCTATGCTATTACACTCGTTGACATCATCTATTTCGATGACCTCTAAATAGTCATTATTACAGGCAGGCATATTCTCAATGTCAAATCGGTTCCACGTCAATTTTATATGCATTCCCTCTGGAGCTATTAACATCCAAGTACACGACTGATAGTTATCGTAGTAGTCATACTCTCCGGACGGATGACTGATGAGTCCCGTTGTCTCTCTGTATATGCCTCCACACTTCGTGTCTATAGTGGTATAGTTGGCGTAGAAGCCTGTGCCAGAAATGCTTACATCGGTCCTAAACCTTACGTGCATGTAATTATGTGTGGAAGTCTGAACCGGAGGAATGTGCTCGGAAACCCCGCAGTATTTGCCCAATAGAGTAGCATTGATGTTGGCCCCATCTCTGATTTCAATACTGTCATATACACAGTTACCAGAAGTGTATTCAATATCAAAATCTTGGAAAGTCAATTGTATAACTTTTCCGGGTGTCGTACCAATAATATAGTCACAAACATAATTCGCCGGGTAAGCGAATGGATATCCTGGAGACTTTATGACACCGCTATCGCCAAGTATAGTCTTTTGACAAATACTTTCGTACGTTAATCTAAAACCCTCGAATGATATGCTACTATCCGATTTAAATATCAAAAATAATGTATTCGATGATGACGTGTATGATTTTGGATATGTATTTCCGCAAAATCTGCCGACAAGCCCAGAATCTGATGATGGTCCATCATAAACTTTTAGATAGTCATAAATACAGCCATAATTTTCTAAATCGAAAGACTTGAAGTTAAGCCGAATTCTCGAATCGGCACCTACTTTTATCTTGTACTCGCATAAAAGGTTACTAACGTACTTTCCTTCTAAGGACGGAGATGCAATATCGCCTCTGTCCGCAGTGAACAACCCACCGCAACCCGGTATCCCTGCAGTAGAAGCGAATGCTATTTGAAAACCATTACCAGATTCGTACGCGTCAGAATGAAAATGTATCAACAGGTCTGAGCCCGCTGATTCGATCGGCGCTGGTTGTGTTGAATTACAGTACATACTGAGCAGTGGGTCGGAACTTTGTACTCCATCATAAATGGCAATGTAATCATAACTGCAATTAGCATGTGATTCTATGTCGAGTTCGAAGAAGTGTAATTGAATCCTTTTACCCAAAGTGGTTGTCAAATGCCAGTAACAATCCCGATTAGGTGGATATTTACCTGGCGAACCCGGCGAGCTGATGTGCCCGTGCGAGGTTGCATCAATTTCCCCTCCACATACGGGATTTATGCTGGTCCAATGCAGTGCAAACCCGTCTTTAGCTACAGTCGGGTCCGACCGAAACCAAAAGTATAAGTTGTTATGACTCGATATAATGTTACCGCCTTTTGGTAATGTGTCTCCGCAAAATCTACCTATAATTTGACTGGCAGAGGTACGTCCGTCATGAATTTGTAGGAAATCGTACGAGCACTCGGGACTTACCTCTATGTTGAATTTGCTAAATGTCATATTTATTACTTTATCGCCGTCCGTATGTATAATCCAGGCGCATCTAGAATTGTGATTATAAGTAGTATTAGTCAATGGATACACAATACTGCCCTCTTCTGCATGCAACAAACCACCACAGCTCTTAGATGGCACATGACACAAATCACCAGTATATTGAGCTGTGCACTCACACCGAAATCCTCTTGCCGAGCTCTCATCGCGCCTGCAACTGCCGCTGTTGAGGCACGGGGCACTGGCGCAGTAGTCAGCGGCCGCATCACAATGAGCGCCACTGTACCCTCTGTAGCACATGCAGGTGTAGCCCCCTCGCAGCAGGTGACACTGGCCATGGTTACCGCATGGATTACTCACGCATGTTCTGGTGTCGTTTCTTCCAATTGAGATATAACATCCTTGTAATCCGATGCCATCACCGTCCATTCCTACGGGACAGATGCACTGCGCTATTTGTCCGCCAAGTGCTGGATTATCGACGCATTGTGCTGAAGGATGACATCCACCGCGGTCAATGCTACAAGAACCTCTCCAGGCACACGTCACACCATCACCTTGGTACCCAGGAGGACATGGCCCACAGATTCGAGAACCAATTATATTGTGACATGTTACCACAGGGCTGGTGCTGCAGCCGCCGTTGGGAATAGTCAAACACTCGTCGATGTCGGAACAAATATAACCATCTCCCTGGAAGCCAGGTGGACACTGTCCGCATCTGAATGAGCCTGGAAGATTGATACAATCTACTCTAGGGTTGACAGAACATCGGGGACCCTGGCTGGATTCACATTCGTTTATATCTGTAAGACAAGCAACGCCAGTTCCGTTGGAGGTCCACCCTTGGTTGCAGAGGCATGTGATTCCCTCGTCTTTATTTACAGGTATACAGGTACCATGTCCACACATTTCATAGTCGCCTCCGGAACAATCTTTAGCCTTTCTGGTGCAATGCACCCCGAACCATCCCGACCTGCACAAACACTCGTATGTCCCCGGCCTGTTGAGGCATGTAGCTCCGTTTTGACACCCCAAATCGGTGCCAGCAAAATTTCGACACTCATTCACATCTACATCGCAATTTTGTCCTTCCCAATTCGATGGGCAAAGGCAGTAATATCCAGTCGCTAAATTCAGGCACGTGGCTCCATTTTGACACGGCCGAGACTGGCATTCATCTCTGGCTTGCTCGTTGACTTGGGTACGGAGACTTTCTATTGACCTTGTCAATCTATTAATTCTTCTCCAAAGCATGGACACATTGAAAAGCAAATCGTTAGATATTGAAAGATTTCGACCCTCTAGGATCTCCAATCGACGCGATATGCCATTTGGGCCATTTAAGTACTTATCTAGGTCTTCCGACGATGGTGGGTCCCGCACGCCGCCGCTTCCGACAGTAAAATTGAGTAAGTTTATTCCTCCAGCAAAGATGCGAGACTTAGGACCATTGGTGCGTAGATAAATGTTTTTACCAACTCCTGGTTCTATTATGAGATCACCATTGGAAGTTTTGATCTTGGGTCTATCACCATACACTTCGCACTTGAGATGAACAACCCAATGCGTTAAAAACAGTATGAGTATAAGTAACCTAGCCATGGTCCATGTATTGTGTTGGCTAGCAAAGAACTGGGTAACTGATTTATTTGGTACATCATTCGATAGTAAAGTGGGCGTTTGTACCATCTGCCACATTGGGATCACTCGTATTATTTATTGATAGGAATATCTAGATAAAAAAAACGGCCATGTGCGAGTTGAGCTCGCTCGCTCACCGAAGGGTTCCGTTCAACTTTGCTCTTACGAAAAGAAAAATTAGTAGTAGCACACCTTCACTAGTTCGACGATCGAACTAATGAATCGAACTAGTGAGAACGAACGTATCTTTGCCGCTCGGAAACTACTATACTCATATCATACATCAGCATATTCGCCATGTACCGTCACCAACTGCAATTAAAATTGTGTACCAAGTCACAAAAAAAAAGTTGCATTAAAAAAGTTTTCGGATTTTTTCCTTAGGTAGGTAGTTATGCTTTAAGACCATTTTTATGTCACAGGGAGGTTTTGATTCGTTTGTGTAGGTACTTGAATATAACTATGCGGGAAAATTCGACATAAACGGCCATATTTTTTTCACAGCTGCTAGAGATTGCAGACTGCAATTACAATAAGTCAATCACACCGTGTTGAATGTAATTACTACGATTTTGTGACTTAGGTTCGGGTAATCATGTTGGTGCAAGTGACCCTAAGAGATCCTTTTTTGTTTGTTTACGGAACCCTAAAAAAAGATAATAACGCCGAGCGAGCGGTATGCGGCATGCCATACATTACATGACACACTACTGATTATATCACAAAAGTTGACGAAAAATCAAACAATTTTCATTTAAGTATTCAAAAACTTTACATTTTCTTTACAGTCACACCAAAGAAAGAACTCGGTGGCGCAGTGGTTGGGCGAATGGACTTGCGATACGGAGGTCCCAGGTTCGACTCCCAGCCAAGGCAACAAGTTGTCAAGTTGTCCTCGGTTTTTTCGACGGAAAAAAATACATACATTTACCGAGTGCTCTCAAAACGGTGAAGGATAACATCGTGATGAAACCAGCATGGCCTAGAAAAAAAATCTAAGGCATGTGTAAGTCGCCAATCAGGAAAAAAGGTTCTGGTTCTGGTCACAGTCACCCGAAAATCGGCCAAGTGCGAGTCTGAGAATGAACTCGCTCGTGATCGATACATCGTGCTTTCCTACAGAGATGTTTACAAAATATATGGCTAATGACGCCCTGACCAATATTTTGTACAGTGTGCAGTTCATCAGCGGCCTATCGATCTTAGACCTCAATAGACCGTGAAGGTGTGACGTCACAGTCTATTAGGGTTGTGGGCATGCCCATCGTGCCGAACGGTAAATCGGCGCTTGAGCGAAGTTGTAATACAACCTCGCTGATTAATAGACAAAGTGTAAAATAAGATAGGCTGTATTAAAAATGATTGACAAAAATTTCCCCTCATAAAGTAGTGACTGACTGGGGTCTTAATCCAGTCAAGTATACCTACTAAACTAAACTTCAAGATTAACCATCGAAGCCACGTAACTAAACATATAACTAGGCAATGCACGTCTCGGGCCTTACCCTTTCTGACTCCCTAAAGTATATTTTGTCTACCAACGTATCATATTTATGCTTTTTTAACATGAAGTTATCATCGCCCTATTCAGTAACTCGAAAAAATGGTTCGGGTTCCTTAGCAGATGCGGGGCCCCAGGAACCGGGTAATTAATTATATACTTTCTTATGTATCCTGTACTTCCATGTTCCGAATAAATTCTTTACCCAAAGCTATAGAGCTCGCTTCATTGAACGATAAGAACTACATTTTAGTAATTGTTTACGCTAAGATGTGTCAATAAAGTTCAATTGACCAATAAAGTCACTTATTCTTGTGTTACTCAATGTAATAGTGACTCACTTGGTGAAGAGTTCGTCTGGGTAAACCACGTGGGGTAAACCGTCGTGGGTAAACAGCTCAACACAGTTGCATGTTAGGCTGTATGATGTAAGACGCTCTATCATTTTCTTTGCACTGTATGACGTATGCTCTAGTTAGCTTTGCCTGCCTTTCCTCTTTTATTGAAAAAAAATATATTTTTTAAATCGTTTTGTTGTTTTGGTTTCAGTTGTTATTTATTTATGTTTCGCGAAACGCGCGCGTTTTCATGAGGAAACAGGAATAAAATGGTATTATTATAGAGAAATTCGCATATTAATTAACAATTCACGTTACTATGGAGTTCTTTTCTTTGATTTGGATCCTATTTCTATACGGTCTTCTGGCCGTTATTTCCTCGCTAGTCTTGGTAAGTTGATATTCTGCGTATGTTTATTATTCACGTAGAATTATATGTATTCTAAAAGCAGTTTGTAAATAAATCTTTTATAGGTTATAATGACGAAATAGGTTATGTTTATGCCCAGTTGGCTGCTATCATTTTTGTACCATTCATGTCAACCGTCATGAAGCAAGGAACACATATGGAGTAAGCCATATTTACATCGCAGACACTGCTATTGCATGACATTAGCGTCTCTGCCACGCATTTGTCTTGACAAACTTAATCTCTTTCCTAAGTATGAGAGAGAAAGTGACAAGAATGGCAACAACCTGTCCCCATACAAAATGTACTTTAGGCTCTCTCCATAGAGCGCTGCGTTTTTTTCCTTTCATGTTGTCAACCAATGCAATAATGCTTTTTAATAATAATGGGAAGTTTTGGTTGAGATGCAGTTTTTATCGTTTCTATAGTATTATTTGTCGCAGAGTTGGACCCATTTATTGGGAACACATTTTCATTGCATTGACTCGTCAATGCAATGAAAATGCATGCAATGCATTTGTATGCATGCAAATAACTTTTAACTCGTTAAAAGTTATTTGCATGCATACAAATTAACGTTAATAATTTGTTAGAACTAGCAGGTTACATAGGTAATGAGTAACTGGATAAAGTATGCATCTGATTAGATAATAACATCGGGAAGCTGATAACAGAAATTAATCATATTTGTATGTTTATTGCAGTTATCAATTATACTGTGTATTACAACAAGTCCATATCCATTGGTGGAGAGATATAAGGAAGAAGAAAGCTACACTGATGCTGTAACAAAAAGGAAACTAAAGTTCCCAACTCTGAATGAAGCGTATGAAGTGAACCTCAGTGTAGTAGTACCAGCTTACAATGAGGAAGAAAGATGTAAGTTTTGCTTCGATAAAATTAGCAACTCACTGGTATGTGGCTGACCAAAGATCGAACCTGAAACCTATAACATAAGAACAGAGACCTCAAGTTCATGTTCACATTGTACCTAATAGTTTCCATAACATATACATATTTCAGTGGACTTTTCAACCATTATAGTTATAGAAATCAAAATTATCAATACTAAGCAGCAGACAGTTTTATAGTGTTTTTTTTGTTTAATATTTATTATGTTAAATCAGAGGTTCTCAAACTTGTTTCGTCTACTGCCCACTTTGAAAATCAATTATTTGACAGAGCCCCCATTTTTTTTTACTTTACCACAGTTTAAAAGCCATAATGACATTTATTACTTTAATCAATTTAATTTGTTCTATATTAGTCTGGTCTGGAGTTTAAACTGACATTCTAAAATAATTCTGGAGCCCTGACCTCTAGGCCTCCAGCGCCATTGCCCACTTTGAGAAGGACTGCGTTAATTCAATCTGTAATTTTTCGCGAATGTCAGTACTGTACTGGAGTACAGAGGTTGGAGTTTTCACATAATTATATGCAGGATCTGCAGTTTTGAGCTATATACAAGAGACCCATTACGGAGCTCAGGAGTGAATGTGACTACTAAGCTACTTCATCCAGGGTTGAAGACGCTTCTGAGACTCCTTTGGAGGAAGAAACAACACTGAGTTGATGCAATATGGCTCTGTAACATGCATTGACAAATGACGAACTGTTGAGTCCATTAATAAACTAAATAAATCTATTTCAGTGCCACCCATGCTAGATGAGGCTATAGAATTTTTAGAGAAACGAGTAAAGGATCAACCTTTGTACAAGTATGAAATAATAGTAGTGAGCGATGGTAGCAAAGATAAAACAGTGAAGGTGGCGGAGTCCTACGCAGAAAAGTATGGCAGTGACAAGCTGAGGTGTCTTGAATTAATCAAGAATAGGGGAAAAGGTGGTGCTGTAAGACTGGTAAGTTATCTTATCCTGATAGGGTCCATTGTAGCAGCATTGTGACCCGTTGGAATCTTTTGTACTCTCCCCTTTTCTCTATACTCCCTCCTGACTAAAGATATAACTCAATAGGTAGACTGGTAAGTTACATTTGATTCTACATATCATCATCACCAGTCTATTTGGATGTTGTTTCCTTTACTGTTTTGAGAGCATTCGGTAAATGTACGATGTTTTTTCCATCCATTAATACATGGCTGACCTGACTGGGGATCGAATCTAGGACATCCGTATCGTAAGTCCTTCGATTACTACGCCACAGAACTCTGATACTACAAATCTGCATAGCATATTACCACATACCTACTGAAGATGTAGGCATCTTGAATACAGATCTCATTCGCATTTTGGCGGCTCTAGCCAGCCTAGAAACCTGCCAGTTTCTTAAAAACAACCAGGAATGCATAACTTGTTGTTCGACCACACCAATTCACTCTAAAAGCATATGCATTGTAAAGAGGTAGGTAAAAATGATTTCCTATTGGATGTTAATAAGTGGTAGCATCTCAACAGTACTCTGTATTGTATAATACATATATTCACAGGGTGTGCAAAGTGCAAGAGGAGCCACAATACTGTTTGCTGATGCGGACGGTGCATCGAAATTCGAAGATTTGACAAAACTTGAATTGGCATTAGCAGATATCGTTAAATGCGATCCCGTGACAAAACCGGCGCCTGTCTGCGACAGCTTAGCATTAGCCATCGGCTCCAGGGCTCATCTGGAGAAGGAGTCTTTGGCTACACGAAGCATTTTTAGGTATTTTATTTTTTATTTTATTTTATGTAAAGTATGACAAGTTTACAGAGAATGTATGTATTTAAATAGTTATATTATACCTTCATATCCAAATGTGCCCACTAAGATAATGAATGACGTTTATTTAATTGAAAGAACATATTTGCTGTTATTCATAAACCTAGTTAAACCTCATTTCCATTAAATCGTGTTGCTATCCCTTTCACACTTCGTTAAAAGAAAGGGAGCGGGGCCTAAACGTGGCGTAACTTTAAATCACGTTTATGAATACGCGCCTTAGTGTTTAACACCCGACGCAACGTAAAGAGGGGTTATAAGTATCATGCCTAATAATCAGCGAAATACCTTTACAGCGCACAGACAGAAAAGCTAACCAAAATTATTAACTTTTAAAAGACAGTTTCCTCGATCCTTGGAGCATTTAAAACTGGACACTGGCAGTAATGTAACAATTGCCAAATTAAAAAATAATCTGCGAAATAATGTAATAATATGTCTGTCCGCATTATTAGCTCCAGAACAGATGACCCTTGATTTCATTTTAAGACATAAGGGATCCAGGGTCTCATGATGACCAGAAAGATAGCCTCGAGATCTTACGATTTGATTTTTTTTTTCCATTAATTCATCTTCACCATCAGCCCGTATCACTCCACTGCTGGACGTAGGCCTCTCCCAAAGCACGCCACTCAACCCGACTTTCGGCTTTTTGCATGCAGTCTCCGCCTGTCACCTTGCGAAGGTCATCCCTCCATCTGGTCGGGGGGCGTGGCCTCCATTCGAGAGAACAAATTCAATTTATTATGTCAGTGTAAACGTAAAACCTCAACAAAAATCGTCATCATCGTTTGTTTCATATCGTTCGTCCATTGTTTCCAGGAATGTCCTGATGTATGGGTTCCACTTCCTGGTGTGGATGTTCACCGTGAAGGGCATCCGCGACACCCAGTGCGGCTTCAAGCTGTTCACGAGGAAAACGGCGCAGTTGTGCTTTCAAAGCTTGCATGTCAATAGATGGTGAATATTATCCGTTATTTAATTAGTTAAAATAACTTTACAGAGAGTGTTCATCAGCGACGCACAGTCTAAAATAATCTTGGTTCCTTCCCATTGTGTTTTATTACATACTTTGAACATAATTACTACAGGGTGGCCTGTGGACAAAATTAAATGGATGGTTAGGCTTGTTACATACATTAATTCTGCACAGCGTTTAAGTAAATTAAACAAATTGGGGAAAAATAAAAAATAAATATTTGCAATAAATTCAACTAAATCAAAAAGACAATAAAGATATTTCCACCCGCCTGATCCTCGCCTCGGGTGAGTCCAGAGCTGGCGCCTACTTCCGGCAAAGGCTGAGCCACGCTATTCAGCGGGGCCACGCCGCCAGCGTGCTGGGCTCCTGCCGCGCAGTGCGGAGTTGGACGGCGTGTTCGGACTTTAATTGTAAATAGTATTTAGGTATTTCATTTATTTTAGTATAATTTTTGTTGTATTATCTATTTGTATTTTATATCTCTCCTTGAATAAATTATTTTAAGAAAAAAAAATATCAAAAAAAAATATTAATTAGATGTGCATCTTTACTGTTCTTTGGAGTTTTTACATTATAAGGTATTTTTAATTTTTTGCTACGATTTCGCTCACTGGTATTTACCTCTGTGTTACCTAATGACCGAATGGTCATTCCTAAGGACATTGTGTGACTTGTGACGTACTTCAATTAAAAAAAAAATTGCAGTTTTGATTTTCTAAAAAACCTTACTAATTTAATATTTATCATGAGTAGAACACCCAGTTTCGATTAGTCGAATGAATTCAAGGACACCCGATATACAGAAAGTTGTTTTGATCTACGACGCGCGACTCAGGGGTGATAATATTCACGATACTGATGCCAATCCATAAATAATAAAACGTCGTTACCCACTAATCTTGGCCTGTCGGCCGGGTCACTGCCGTCATTGGTCATTGCGCTACGATAATTTCAAGTGAACTCGAACAGAGGTTTTTAAAATAGTAATTATGTAGGAACTAAGATTATTTTATGAGGTCTCGAATGGAGGTCACGAACGGGCAAACGTAGTGTGGGACGCCCCCCGACCAGATGGAGGGATGACCTTCGCAAGATGGCTGGCAGGGACTGGATGCAGAGGGCCCAGAGTAGGATTGATTGGCGCGCTTTGGGAGAGGCCTACGTCCAGCAGTGGACTGATACGGGCTGATGATGATGATGAAGATTATTTAGAGTTTTAGACCCCTGAGTTGGGCGTCGCTGATCAAAAACACTTCCTGTATAAAAAAATCTCTGTTCGATTTGTCTGGAAATCATAAAGTGAGGTTTTACTAGGTTTATGGATAACACTAATATTCTTTTGCAGGGCATTTGACGTGGAATTACTATACATAGCGCAAAGGCTGAACATTCCAATAGCGGAGATTCCAGTGCGATGGACGGAGATAGACGGCTCTAAGGTGACGCCGGTGCTCTCCTGGATACAGATGGGCTGTGACCTCGGCCTTATCTGGCTCAAATACAGACTCGGCGCGTGGAAGATCAGAAGCGAGAAGCTAGAATAAGCACAAAGTGACATTTCCACATTATATTTGTAACTGTATCGTTATTTATTGCATTAAAGCTTATTTTATTTTATGAAGTTGTTTTTATTAGGGTTCCGTGCCTCAAAAGTTCGTTCGTTCGTTTCTCGTGTGGTTTAATGACCAAACCTATTTGTCAAAGTTATTCAGGCAGCCCGTAGGCCTTTGACGTGACCTAACGACTGCTGTCAAGCGACAACAACCGGGACCTGCTTAACGTGCTTTCCGAGGCACGGAGGGGCTCAGATGAAAGTGTCACTAGAGGTCACCCATCCAGGCCCTGACCTCGCCCAACGTTAAGCAACTTGTACGATCGTTTTCAACGTGTAATCGCAACTGACCTACGAACCCCTTTTTGTTATTACAAACTTATATTTGCAGATGATCAACTAATCAGGAGTAAGTCGATGTATGGACAAAATATTTTGATAATGACAAAGATAAGTTGGCGTGGTTTTCGTTAGAGCGTAATTACTGGGATTAAGTTGCGTTGCACGGAAGACTCGGTGCGCGAGTCGGATTCGCACTTGGCCGTTTTTTTTAATATAAGCGAGTATTTTTTTTGCTCAAAAAAACGTACAATAGATTATATTCCGTGTAAACAAAAGGGACGCATATATTAATAGTTGATCGCTGAGCGTAAGCGAGTATCGCTGCGTCTATTGTACGTTTCTTGGGCAAGAAAATAGCCGATAGTTACTCGCCGGCGGTGGAACAACTGCCTAAGTAGGTAAGTACTTTGAATACACGACCTACGAGGCATGCCTTTTAAGTTCTGTCGTTTGCATATTTGCCGCCAATTTTTAATTTAGAACTGTTCAAAATTCAAATTTGTTGGAATTTCGACTATCAATACAATTGAAAGCATTAGGATTAATGCAATTGTTTAGTCACAGCGCTGGTTTGAATATGTCAGGTCACTACGAAAATGAATCTTACTAAGGAAAATGTCCGTGCAATAATTTTCTATAACTTTCGAAGAGGCCTAACGCGACTTCAGTGTTTCGAACAGTTAACATCTGTATTCCATGATGAAGTCCCATGTCTGCGGACCATCGAACGCTGGTATTTGGAATTCCAGCGTGGACATACCACACTTAGTGACAAATCTCGCGAAGGACGTCCAAAATCCGCCTTCACTGAAGATAACATCGTTGCTGTGAGACAACCAATCCTCGAAGATCGTCATGTGACATATCGAGAGATAGGGGCGTTATTAGGCATCTCAGGGACAACCATTCAAAAGATATTGCATGAGGCGCTTGGTGTGAGAAAACTAGTTTGCCGTTGGATCCCGCATTTGCTTTCCGACGATCATAAGGCGGCCCGCGTCAGATGGTGTAAGAAAACTCTTCAGAGGTTCAACCGAGGAGAGTCAAATCACGTCTACGACATCATCAGTGGTGACGAATCTTGGATCTATGCCTACGATCCTGATTCCAAACAACAATCCACAGTCTGGGTTTTCCAAGACGAGCCAAAGCCGACTAAAGTTGTTCGCTCTCGAAGCACTTCAAAGAAGATGGTGGCTACGTTCGTGGCGAAAACCGGTCATGTTGCGACGATTTCACTTGAAGATCGTAGAACGGTTAATGCGGAGTGGTATACCACAGTTTGTTTACCACAAGTCATCGCCGAACTTCGGAAATCTAGCCCAAAGCGACGCATCATCCTGCACCATGACAACGCAAGCTCACACACCGCTCGTCAAACGATTGAGTATTTGAAGCAGGAAAACGTAGAAATTCTTGACCATCCTCCATACAGTCCTGACCTAAGCCCTAACGATTTCTTTACATTTCCTAAAATTAAGAAAACTCTTCGTGGTCAAAGGTTCCTGTGCGGTGAAGAAGCGGTCGACGCTTTCAAGTCAGCCATTTTGAACACCCCCACTTTGGAGTGGAATAAATGTTATAATAACTGGTTCGAGCGAATGGAAAAGTGTATTAAACTTCGTGGTGAATACTTTGAAAAACAATAAAACTTACTATAAGGTTATAGTTGTTTTTTTCTCTTCAAACGACAAAACTTAAAAGGCATGCCTCGTATTACGGAAGAGTCACACACGACTCAGTCTTCCCTGTCAACTGAGTCGTGACGTCGGGCTACAGCAAAGCTGGATCGATGTAAAGCCTGACACACAGGCGCGATCGGCTTGCAGCTAATTGAAACTCATGCCCCGCCTCCTTTTCTCACATCGTTAACATCCAGTAGGTAGCGATCTGAGGCCTAGGCCGCATACAAGTTACTAGACGGTAAAATGCCCAGAAAATGAGGCGGGGCATGCGTTTCAACTGGCCGCAGGACGCAAACCGCGTGCAGGTCGCGGCTGTGTGAGGAATGCTTAAATAAAACAAACATATTGGACGATTTCGTGTATTACAATAAACTTACAAAACAGTGTAAAGATAGGACATTTATAATTATAACAAGTAGGTGTAGAAAAGTATAACAAGTCGATGTCCATCTTGCCATTTGCATATAGTAAGTAAATAGGTACATAGGTTTCTTATAAATTACTCCGACCAGAAATCATATTTTTGGTCAGATTTCAAATATGTACATAGAAATAATTGAAACAAAAACATTAACTTCTTATGATACTATACGACATGGAATATACAAGAAATTCTGTAGAATATTAAGTTTATATTAATCACTAGATTATTTACGAAATAAGGACGCAGCAACATGCATTTAGAATAAAGTGAAACCAAACATTTTTAACATTTCTTGGGGCTTAGTGGTATTGTAAATATGACAAAAATATTTCATTGTTTCATATTTTTTTATTTCAGCGTCAGTGCTACCAATAAATCCACATTATTCGTGGTGCAAAACGAAATACCTGTAGATTATTATTAATTATGCTTATTTCAATAAATTGATTATGTACTATCTAACCGTCTCTATAAGATGTTATTTGAGCAATATTGAAGTAGACAAGCTAAACAGTGTAGGGGCTGCGAGCAATTATTACATTTCCGGGCAAATGCTGGTATTTTTATCCGACTGCGCAAGGACGGTGATGTTAAAAAAAATCGGTCAAGTAGTTGTTGAGAAAATCTCAACCTTATTGAGATCTGTATACTTTTCGCTATCATCGTGTATACTTAAATTGTCTATAAAAAAAAAATACGATAACTGACTGGTACAGTCGAAGACAGAGATAAGTATAAAGGGGGCCTCAATAAGGTTGAGGTTTTGTCAAAAACTACTGGACCGAATTTAATAATTTTTTTACAGTCAAATACATAGTTTAAACTTTTATCTATCAAACAGTGGAAGAACTTTTGCATTAACACAAGTAGTTTTTGAGATAATCTCAAACTTAAAAACTGTCCTGTGCACCTTTCTCTGTGTTCCACCGTACATGGCCGGCTTGCGGGTCAAAGCCGGGCCGCGTGTATGGCTTTCCTTATTCTGTACGTCCCCCAAAGGGAGACCAGTTAGGTACTAGACCAGGGGTGGCCAACAGATCGACCGGTCGATCGAGACTGTTAGTCCAGTCGATCGTGGCAAGGCAAAAAATATAAATACGTAGACCAGACTGCGCAACGTAATCACCAACTGCTGCGCGCATCATCTTGTATAATTTTTCAATTCTCTTTGTCACAAAGATAAAGATTTTCCAGACAATAGCTACCACTGTATAATTCATCAACAAGTACCGGCTAGTAAGAGATTAAACATGAAACATGTGATGGATATTTCTTTCAAGATTGTAAATTTCATAAAGGGAAAATCCCTCCAAAGTTGTTGTCTCTCTTAATAATATAAAAAATACTACATGATTGTGTACTAAACTATGCTGTTTCATTTAAGATTTCAAGAAGTATGTAATTGGTAGATCGCACAGGGTTTCGTTGGTAAACAGCTCCTATTGAGTATAATCCAGTTGGCCACCCCTGATATAGACGTTGTCTTTCCATACCTAGGAATCGTTGTTCTGTAGACCTATTGAATACGGGTTTCTGTTAGCTTTATCCTGAAAAAGCGTACCGTATTCGACGTACTGCATACGGTATTTCAGGTGTTTAGTCTCTTAGAAATGCGTACCTAACTCGTCTCCCTTCGGGGGACGTACAGTATTGGGAAAGCCAGATACGCAGCCGAGCCTCGGTAACGGAAGGCTACTGTCCTAACGACAGCGCCGCCGAGCTCTAGCTATCTACGAGTAAATTAAATTGGCACCATTTTACTCTACGTGACTATTTTACTATGATTTCTCGCAGCCCCAAAACTACTTTCTACATAATATTGACAACTAATAAAAGACTTGAAAATTTGGCAGTGATATGAGCGATAGTGACTTTAACTTGACAATTGTAGTATCAAAATTGCATGCAATCAAGTAATTATTGAAACATATTTCTATCTTTGAATAAAGCTACATAAATGCACAGAATTTAACCGAAAATTTGGTATAAATAAATGAACTTTTAAATCTGTAAATAATACTTTTATGGCAAAAATTTGAGCCACCATATTGTTCTTTTTATTTCAAATGTGTGACGCACGATGTGATCTACATATTGGGACGAAGGACGCTTATTGGAACAAACATAAATACATAAAACATATTTTAAATATTACTCGTATGAAATATCGTAGTGTCAAAAGGTATTACATATTAGTATAACCTCCAAATGCTGATCTTGGCGCTTTTGGTACAGATAACTTATTTAACAAGATCTGTATTCACATCTATTGTATGATGCCCAGTTGCCCACACAACAATGTGTAATTTTAATATGTTTATTTATTTAATAAAATAAATTATTGGATGCCAAGCAAGATGTGTCTAATGATATTTGTAATGTACTTTTAACTATTAATCGTGCGCCACTCATTTCAAATAAAAAGGACAATATGGCGGCTCGGGCCGTACTCATAGTCAGTTTTGATCGTGAGCTTAACTTTTAGCGTGAGGTCGATCTTACAACTGTCAAACGTCTGTGTAAATTGGACGTTTGTAAGAACGATCTCACGGTAAACTCTAAAACAATCTATGAATTTAGTCTGAAGAAAAGAATTCGAACGCATTTAAAAAACTACATATAAAGCTACTCGTATAAAATATCTAAACTCTTAACTGTACCAGTGGATAGGTGATTTCCGCGACTTTGTGACACGAATGCGATCGTCGTTGCTTACAGCTACGGCCAGCACTGGACGAAAGAGAAATTTCCTGTTAATGCAAGCCAATGGTAGTCGAGAGCACATTGTACTTTACAAGACGGTAATACAGCCTAAATTACAATATTTGATGATCTGTCGACTGTACAAAGAAAAGTATACAGGCCTCATTATGGTCGTTCGTTTCTCAAAAACTTTTATCTAACAGTGAATTTTTTTTGCAATAGGTCAAGTAGTTTTTGAGTAAATCTCAACCTTAAAAACTCTCCTGTACACTTTTATCTGTATTAGACTGTACCTATGTAGCAATTCAATTGATTATACGTACCTACGAGTAATTTAGAAACACAACGGTAGCAATTCTATCGTACGTTTTCTAATTTTAAGATAACTTTGATAGTTCTTAAAGTGGTAGTTTTTTAGAAATCCAGCAGTATTAAGATATTAAAAAACGCACCGAGAATTACCACTAATTTTTTTAGTAAGTTTTAGTTATAGTCATTAATTATTAAATAATAAAAATGGAATTGCACACCATTAAGTTTTAATGTAATAACATTTAATCTTCGTTACCTCTCAAATATCCTAAAATATCTAACTCCCAAGTAAACTACTGGGGTAAATCTTTACTTACGACTCCGTATACAAAATTAAAGAATGGTCCCACAATCTCACGTGGCTTTGTCTTTTTAAACTATGAAATTGAAGGAATTAGCCAAAACTACATTTAGGTCAGATTCGTTCAAATCAAACCGCTACATTTATTATATTATAATGAATGGAAGACATAAGGAAAGAAATGTCAATTCGCCAGTATGATTTTACATAAAATGCACATGCTTTCTTTACAGTATTTAAATTTTTAAATATTGCCACAATTTGTTTTAAGACAGTTACCCCCACTTGCAATATAAGAGACCCTTAGGATCTCTTGCAATATCGAGATAACCCTGGGTTAAGTACTTAACACGAGAAAACTCCATACATTTTGCTCGGGTTAAGTCGCTAACTCTAGAGTCTAGAGTTATCTTATATTGCAAGTGGGAGTAAATTAAGTATAACAATTTAGGCCTATGTAGGCTAACATTACAATAAGCTATGCTTCCCGAATGAATATTTTAATTACGAGTAATAATATAATATTTGTCTTAGAAACAATTATGAATATGCCTTAAGAGCCTTCATAGAGCCAACTAGCGCCGCCAATCTTTAAAAATAATATCTTCCAATATAATCAATTTTATTAAAAAAGCTATTTACAAAATGTTTATTACGATAAATACTATTTTTCAATATACAATACATGGCATAATTGCGACAAGCTAAGTTGTAGTTCACAAATGTGCCAAAAACTGCCGTTTTTCGCAATTATGCGAACTACAAGTTACCGACATTGAATCACGTTATAAATAAGCATTTAAAAAATAGTATTTATCGTAATAAACATTTCGTAAATAGCTTTTTTAATCAAATTGATTATATTGGAAGATATTATTTTTGTAAGATTGGCGGCGCTAGTTGGCTCTATGAAGGCCCTTATTTTGGCCACACCGCCAGCGGCCTGCGCTTTATATGTCAGCTTAATCTATAAACCTACATTGCGTTGGCTATGATTATAAATAAACGTAATTCAAAAATAAATTTCTCTAAATTCTAAGAAACGTCTTTGACACTGACTATCACCATAACTAGAATCAAATTTAGTAATTTAAAAAAATTCCATTGCACCCCGATTGCACCAATAAAATTAGTATTTTTTACTAAACACGGGTTTAGAACAAAAAGGGAGTTATAAATATAATGTAATTCATAAACAAAAATACTTATATGACTATTTGTCATTTAACACTTGAATTATCACTTGCGCAAGTTAAAAACATTTTAACTTTATTTAGGTGTGGAAATTATAGTCGGAACCCCATCTGATCGCCCGGTACAGAATTTTATCGTCCTATCCTTTTCTATCAGCGTTATCTAGAGCGAGAAGATAAGCTTGTAATGTAAGCTATTTTCTCTGTGTTTCTAGAGGACCGATTAATGATATACCCAGCGGTCAGATGAGCTCTGACCCTTAACATTCGACGTCACAACATTGTGTGCGTTGTTTTATGGTGCGATGCGTCCGATCCAGTGTCGATAAGTGCCTTACATCTGCAAATATTTTCAATATTTCAACTAACTCCAATGATAATCGTGCTTTTTTTAATAAGATAGCTCTTAAATTATTTATTTCTGGCGTTAGTAATCTGTGATATTGTGCTATTGCCGTCTCTTTCTAAGTCAACAGCAATACAATATACATCTCTCAGTCCACAGCAAGTGTCTTATTATGTGAAGAAATACGATTATTCTTTTATTTAAGGTTTGCTGTGATTATTGTATAATTATTATAATATTATTAAATCGGATTAATTCAATTAGTTCCTTCAGTGTTAAACCACAACAGGTAATTTAACGATCATATTTGTTTACCAAATAAGACACTTGCAGCAGGCTAAGTAATCCGAAGCTCAAATAAAGTGTCTTATTTTATAAATAAAAACTACCCTACCCTACTAACATTTTAACCTGTTCTGTGATTATTGCATAGTTATTTTCACATTATTAGATCGGATCATTTTATTTTCACAATGATGAACAGGTTCGATTAATCCGTTCCTTCAGTGTTACATCACAACATGTAATTAGACGATCATATTTGTTTACAAAATAAGGCACTTGATTTGGACTGCGGTATACAATAATACATCGGTCGGTTCAATGTGCGTTAATCTGACGTATCTGAATATAGTCACAAGTCGCGTCACAGTATAAATTCTTCAGTACAACGAGGGTGAGGTAAGGTAGTAGTGGTAGTAAGGTAGTAGGCTATACTAATACAGTGCCTAGTCGCAAGTTTTTAAAAGAAAAAAGTAAGTACGGTCTATCTAGCACAGAGAAAAGTGTGTAGAGTTTTTAAGGTTGAGATTATCTCAAAAACTCCTTTACCTATTATTAGAAGAATTATTTCACTGTTAGATAAATAAAGTTAAGACTATGTAGCTGTAAGAGAATTATTAAATTCGCTGCAGTAGTTTAGAGATAATCTCAACCTAATTTCCCTGTATACAAGGTGTTTGTTGCGGTGCCCCTACGGGGTGCCAAATGCATGAACATTTAACATGTAACATCTTATAGACCATGTGGCAAGCATAATAAAAAATTTGAATTTGTTCTACGACTTTTCGAATAAAAAATAAAAATAAATTAATATCTCATACAAAACGATCAACTGAACCACTGACCAGTACGAAATGTATGAAAAAATAAATTCGCCATAAAACGAAAAGTCGTAGAACAAAAGTTGTTCAGTTACCGATACTGAACACCCTCCCTTCGGCTTCATACACCCTGTATACTTATCTCTGCCTACCTACTTACACGTCTACTTGATTACCTACTCCTACGCTCTATTCCCCAATAGAACTTAATACTATTTGTATCGAGGTGTTGGTTAAAGCCCAAGGGTTACTGCGACCTCAAACGTCTATCGTGACAAATTATTATATATAAACGGATATCACTCACTTATATAGTTCAACTATATAAGTGAGTCTTCAATTAGACCCGACAGTTTCGACCGATTTCGACGGTCTTTTTCAAGGTGAGCGCGCCACGCCCGCTAAAGTCTATTGTGACCTTAGAGGTCGCAGTATAAAAGTTGGTAAAATAAAAACAGGCGCCTCTAGACGAGAGACTATATTCAGACATGTCATAAGCGTACTGTATCATACAAGTAACAATACCATTCGTGTAGACGTTGAAATGTATCGCCGTTTCAATTTAGACCTTTACCTTCAATCCGAAGACCATTTTGAGGAATTGTTCGTAGTGGATGGTGATGACGCCGTCCTGGTCGGTGTCGTATTGCCGGAATGAGGAGGTTAGCATCTGAAGACATGTTACTCTATTATTTATAAATGTCGACATTTGACGAGAGTGCGTGAAGAGATTAATTAATCAGATTAAATTTTAAGCATTGAACCATGCTCGGTGAATAAATTAAACTAATGAATTTATTTTAGCCAAAAAAATTGGCTTAATCATATATTGTTTTATGTTGGTTCATTAATGTTTGAAAAAACGTTTTAAAAATGGATCATTTGACAAACTGTTCATGTCGCAAACATATCGATTTTAATAAAGGATCATTTCACAAATACACATTTCGCAAATATGTTGAATGTGTTGAATGTAGGTAATTCACGAAATTTAGAGAATCTCTAAATTTCTTGAATAATTACTCATACCCCATTTTGATTTTTGATTTTGTAGTACAAATTACTTAATTCATACAACTTATGGTCACACCTTAATCTCGATCCAGGAATAAATATCAACAAGTAAGTCATGATGTTTCCCTCACTAAAGTGGCATTCAACCAGTTAGCTGTCATTCAGCCACTCAGCTGATCGACATTTAGACGAATGGTTGAATGACGTTGTTCAAAAGGGCTAGCCGTTCAATCAAACGTCTATTTCAATCGGTCGACATGTTCACCCGAACACACTATCCTTGACAGGGATATAAACGGTAAAATACTCACATATAAAGTGACACAACACTGAATGAAGTCATCAAACAGTATCGTCCCTCGGCCGAATCTGTCGAACTTCTGCACCATAATGCCGACAACTTCGTCAGACAGTCTGTACCCGAAGGCGGTGAGCGCGCTCTTGAGCTCCTGTTTGTCGATGTTGCCCGAGTTGTCGCGATCGAACGACTTGAAGCAGTTCTGCCAGTCGCTCACGTACTTCCAGAGCGCTCCGAAGTCTTCGAATGATATCACACCTCTGCTTTGCTTGTCAAACATGCCTGAAATTACGAAGACAAAACACTGTATCTATATTCTAATTACTATATTTTGTTTCACTCTACGAGACGGCTAAATAACCAGTGTAGGTGTCAGTAACTAGGAAAAAATGTATAAAATAAATATTGTTATAGTATTTAAGTTATTTATCTAAGTATATGTATAGAAGTTGATGTACAAAAATATATGAATAGTCCAGGTACAGTCGAAGACAGTGATAAGTATACAGGGGGCCTCAATAAGATTGAGATTTTATCAAAAACTACTGGACCGAATTTAATAATTATTTTACAGTTACATAGTTTTAACTTTTATCTATCAAACAGTGAAATAATTTTTGCAATAGATCAAGTAGTTTTTGAGCAAATCTCAACCTTAAAAACTCTCCTGTACATCTTTCTCTGCGTTCCACCGTACACATCATGTAAAAGTTGTAAAAAAATTGTCAAGTACTTTTTGAGAAAACCTAAACCATTTAATACTCAATATTCAATATATTTATTGCATTCCATAAGTTATAATACAGATGTTCACAATTTCACATACTTAACAATGGTTACAATGTTCTTTATGGACCTTGTTTAGGCACAGCAATACAAGAGAGAAACATTTTTTGTTCAAATATAGTGCAATTTGCAATAACTAAGAAGTAGTAGGTAGCGATTGTTTATTATATTTTCTCATTTAGAAATTCATCTACTCTGTAATTTTTAACTCTCCTGTGCACAAAGCACATCAAGTAACCCTTTGGACTTAGGACCGTTCTTATTATCTGTGTCGTAAGAGTTGAAATCGTACTGCAAGTGTTGCCAATGATCTGCTGTTGTCCGTACAAGTTTTTTTTTTGGTCTCGACACATTGTGCCATTTGCCACACACAAGTTGTAGAATTAATAATTTGGAATCGGGAATTTAGGAATCGGGTAAGGAGGAATGCTAGAGTTTTGTCTGGTTTATAGATATATAGGTTGCTAGAATCTTGAAAATATCCGGAATATTGAGTATAAATAAGGAACGGAAGCAGGTAGGTAAAGGAATAAGAGAATCAAACAGTTCCGTACAAGTTTCTTAGACCGTTCATTCGAAAACACTCCTCCGTAATGGAAGTCTGTTAATAATGTACTTACCAATCATAAGGCGCACTGTCTCCGGGTTGAACGCATTCCACGTGCCGTTGGAGAGAGCTTGTTGTAATTCATCCGCTGATATGTAACCGCTTCTGTCTTTGTCCACCCTTAAATAGAAATATTCTTTATTGTCAGAAATTACAATATCGGTTTTGCATTTGGACTCCACACTAGGCGAATGCAATAAATAAATTAAATATAACACTATGCTGAAGTTTTGCAAAGAATAAGTACTAGTATTATAAAATGAGTTATCCTCGGTTTTTGCGTACATTTACCGAGTGCTCTCAAAATGGTAAAGGAAAACATCGTGGTGAAACCTGCATGCCATAGAAGAAGAAAAAATTTAAGGCATGTAAAATCCGCCAATCCGCACTGGGCCCGCGTGGTGGATCATGGCCCCAGCTCCCTCGACGTAAGGGAAGGTCTGTGCCCGAGCAGTGGGGCAATATAAATAGACTGATGATGAATGTAAACAGTCGAAAGCAATTATTTTTTAACGTTATTAAAGAATATTTTATGAGCACTATCCAAGTTAAAATTATAAGTTATATATTATCACTAAATTAAATATTTCTTGAGATAAATAAAAGTCTTCAACCAGAAAGGTCTTACGACGCAAATAAACTTTATTCTTCATTCTTAGAAGAAATATTACTACTATTATATTTATATATATTTTTATAGTAATATTTCTTCTAAGAATGAAGAATAAAGATTTTAGTATTTTTAAACAGCTATCTATCTGATTGAAAAAAATCTATGAATGACTCACAATGTAAGAAAGGAAAAACCGAGTAATCTACTGAGATATGAATTTTTTATTTGGCCATGACTCATTGGCCAAGACCACAACAGTTTTATTTAGTGAGAAAATTGTTCAATGATAACTAGACAAAGACATATTATACCTATTCATAGTTTGCTCACAAGGTTTACTTTAAAGTCAGAATTTTTATGTACAGCTAACAGCAGATTAAGTATAGCACTTTGGACCGTTCTCACTATCTGCGTCGTAAGAGTTAAAATCGTACTGCAAGTGTTACCATTGATGTGCTGTTGACCGTACCTAAGCACTTGCGATAAATGTAAAAATAGACTCGTAGACATAAATATTGCTAAACGGTGGCTTATATTCATATAAGCTGTCGCTTTGCTAAACCACCAAAAATTCTTTAAATCGTGGCTTAAACCACCGCCTAACTTTAAGTCACGTTTATGACTAAGCGACTGTATTTAGATGCGCCATAAAGTCTGCATGCTGTATATTTGAGACCTTTTGGGGTATAAATATTATGAGCCAATAATTTGATTGTCAATTTTGTTCAGTACACTCAAGGAACCCATCGCCTAATAGCTACCGGTCAAATTATTACTAATACTCAGTGTCTCTCTCAACCAGGACATTGGCGTAATCACTGAAGCCTCGGTGGAGTCAAAATACCCAAATTTGCAGCAATAATAACTAAATAAATAAAAGGACAGTAAATAAATGTATACAAAAGTCAAATTTGAGCTCACCTCCTGAATATGTCCCACAGAAACTCCCTGCTCGGCATTGGAGACTGGAATGTCATGGTTATCTGCAAAGCAATTGAACAAACATTGTGATTTGAAAAATTTCGAAATAACATTTTTCGAAAAATTTCAAAAGTCCCCTTATTGTTACAAGAACCAGGCAGGGTTCCATACGCACAGCGATTCCATAAACCAATTCATACAACCTTAACCAAAACAAAGTTGTATGTTTTTTTAGAACCCAGCCCTAGCGGACATTGATAAAGGTCAGTAGATAAACATATGTAAGTATACATTTATCTCGTTCGTATTCCATTAAGTGTAAAGGAAGGGATAGGTGATAGTAGCTTACAAAGTAAATAATACCTTTAAGTTATACCTTTAGGTCTGAAATACTTTATCAAGCTGGGCATAGGGTAAAAACCACACCATTACTGTGTGTGTCAGTAAAACCTGAAGGATATAGTGGGTTCTTCATTGTGTAAAGTTTCATAACAAGTATGCAACAAACATATGGGATGGGTTATATATAGTAAAATAAAATTGTCCATTTGACAATTTTATTTTACTACCTACTTTTTAGTAAAGAGAACCCAACAATACAAAAAGTAACAATGATATTTGGAACGTTCTTTCTATCCTTAAAACTATGAAATATATTTACTGAGATCATGAGCTGATGACGAAACCAGATAGATGAAAGCTTACTGACTCACCTGTTGTTGTTATAGTTATATATGTACAATTAGCCTTTCAATTCCTTGTACGACGCACGTAAAGACAAATAATAAGTAACAATTGTAGTATATAAGTAGTAAAAACAACCCGAAATTAATTAAATTAAATTATTTACCAAGAGGCCCAAGAACACAAGCAAATGGAACTAACTTCACTCACTCACTAAAAAAAAAGCAAATGAATGACATCCACCCACAGATTATTTATACCTCGCTCAATCAATCATCATTTTCACTTCTTCTGCACAAACTTCATATCTATCAATGAATGAATGGAATTAATTGACATTTGATTGAATTTCCCCAGTGTAGCCGTACCTTTATGAGTGAATGGAGACCGAAAAAGAAAGAGACAAATAATCACTTTTTGCATAAAGGGAAATGAGATAGACAATATGCGTTTTGTTAATACAAAATGTGAAGTTTGCATGCACCAAATAAAATTAAGAGAATAATCCGATTTTTATTAAATCTTTAAGATAAATTGAATACATTAAAAGTATATAACAGTATATTTGGTGAACATGTCGACGATAGTTTAATGTTCGACAGAAATGGAATTTGTTGTTCTCTAACTAAATATGCACATTTTGCAGATGCGTTTTGTTGCCGTTTGCGCTTATTTTGCATGCACTTGCGCTCGTCTTGTTTGCTTTTCTTCCTTTTCGATATTAAAATGGCGGATGTCTCAAGTAATGACCGCAAAATAAAGCTTACTAAAAATGGGAAAGTTGTGAAAAAACGTGCGCGAAATCCAGAAGGTATGTTTCGCATTTCTTTGTCAAGAACTTAGAGATTTAACTTTCATTGGACGACTTTTATTTGTATACGGTTTCTGTTGTTAGGCGTACAATACCGAATTAAATTTTTGTCTCTTACTACTTTTTGATATGTAAGTAAATATTTGAAATAGTTTTCAGAGTTTTAGATTGTAGGTTTTTAGTTTTCAGCAAGTAACACCTGTGTTTTTGCTATATATGAGAGTTTATTGTTGGTTGAGGACAAATACACACAAAGAACTCGATTAGAAGTATGCTATGTATGTATGTACACACGAATACATACGTTTACTACGTGCTGTAGTTTTGAAAAAATATTAACTGGTCTCAAAGGGCTTAAACAATTATAAAACTTTACTTTAAATTAAAAATAATAAGTAATTTTTAATAATTTCAGAATGGCACAAACAGAAACAAAAACGCTTGAGAATCGCTGGTCTAGAGTACATAAATGCAAATGGAAAAACGGTCCCTCCAAAACAGCCAGGTCCTGACTGCAACTGTCGACGGAGATGCTTCTTAAAAGTACCAGATGAAATTCGACTAAAGACATTCCAGGGGTTCTACTCTATGAAGACCCATGACGAACAAAACGCCTATCTATTCGGGCTCATGAGGCAGGTGGATGTAAAAAGAAAACGAGTTAAATCCAGCAGCCGTCGCACCTGCACATTCGAGTATTTTATCAGAGTCAAAGGCAGGGAAACCCAAGTGTGCCAGACAGCCTTCAAAAACATTCACGCTATCACTGAGAGAAAAGTCCGAGTGTTATGCAAAAAAATGGATGATGGAGTAATGTTCCCAAGTGACAACCGAGGCAAGAACAGCCACCGACGCTCAGGAGAGGTTCGCTTGCCTACAGGTGTTGTGGACCAAATAAAAAATCACATCTACTCTATTGTTCACACTCATCGCTTGAAGGATTTTATTAGACTCGATAAGATTGCAGGCCTCGAAATCAACATCTCGAAGATGTGGAAAGACTATATAAAAGCCTATGACCCAGATAACATATCTGCTACTATGCCTAAGTCTAAGAGAAATATGGATGTAGCATTGCCGAATGATGCAGCCCTCCAACCGCAACCTGTGGTCCAACAAGAAACCTATGCGGCTCCTCCCGGACTGTACCCGGGCAGCGGGCATCTAGTGAACATTGCTGAAAACTACTTCCAAAACCACTATCAGACTACTGCATTGACTGCGACTGCTGGACCAACAAATTTTTATCAAACTCAAAACGGAGGACAAAGCATGGGCATACTGCTACAACCCGCTACAGCGAGGCCAGTACAGTCCACCACAGCATACATTGTGCTGCAAGCCAAGCCGGAACCACAGCAGAACACAGTTATTGATAATACACCATACCATCATACTATAGAAATTATTGAAGAACCAGAAAAGTCTCCTAAGAAAGTCAAGAAGGAGCGAAAACGAGGTCCTCTAGTGAAACAGTGGAGATACACCAATATATTCCATGACGAAATAAATGGGGCAGCTTTAGCCGCAATTAAAACTAGGCTCGGCATGTATTATGCTGAAAGTGATGCTGCCAGGAAAAAAGCGAAGCTGGCTCGGCCTCCAGAAGTCTCTCAAACCCAGACTCAAACTGAACAGATTAGGCCAACACACACGACAGTTACAATTTATACATAATTAGGTTTAAGCTTTAATTTATAGAAGTAGACTGATCTGATAATTTCAAAAGTTCTCGAATCTAGTTGTAATTTTAAATTATTATCTGTCTGCTTTTGCAGACCTTTGTCAGTACACTGAGTATTGGTAGCCATAAAATCAGAGGATATAATTTGATGCACTTTGATTTGCCACACCTTGTGGAGTTTAGAATAGGTCACCTAAGTCCTGAAATAATTATCTTCACCTAATAATAAGATAATTTAACATCATTGTATTTTTAAGTTTCATAATAATAATAGTTTTACAAACATAATTCACTATTCATTGTAGCTAATGTCAACCCACAAGAACTTCCATATTCCATGTAAATTAGCAAGCAATACTAAAAAGTGCTATCATATTTTTTAATTGAATATTTTATGTGCAAATATTTATAAATCTAGAAGTATTATGACTATACCCATTATACATTATTACGAATATTAATTAGTAAGTTTTCATTTCCAATTCTTGTTTGAAGAAGACATCATAATGTAGGTTTTTTTTCTTCTTCAAATTTCATGTCAGAACATGTTCATATGGATAATGAATATTCCTGCAGATGGTCAATATAGCACAGCATCCTCCATCCATATATGAAGGTGCATGCTAATGTAGTTTCTGATGATACTTGTACTGGTAGTACAGTCAACAGCACATCCAAGTGTAACACTTTTGACTTTGGACCGTTCTTATTGTCTGGTCGTAAGAGTACAAACCGTACTGCAAGTGTTACCATTGATCTGGCTGTCGTGTGTACCACATGGAACAAACGGAATGAATGCTTACATATTCTTCAAAATGATTAAAAACAAAAGCCAATGATTTTTACAGTTTTATTGTAAACTTAAACTACGCAGACAACACACAGACACCACCCACATCCTTAATCTTCTTCTCTGCTGTTTTGGAGAAGTATTTTGCCTTCACGATGACAGGCTGTTTGGGCAGCTTCCCTTTGCCCAACAACTTGTAGTAACCCTGGAAACAAGAATTTAATATTTAGTTTCAACATGAAGGAAAAAAATCGCCGCGCTCTATAATGGAGAAAACCTAAATTATATTTTGTATACTGTCATACGTCCGTCAGAAAGAGACATCTGTTTTCATATGTCCGATTTACATTGAAAATTCAACTAATCGAAAAACAAATGAGTGACAGACGCTAATATTCTTCTTCTTCTTTTTTGTTTTATGGCGCTTCTCTGAAGAACTATACCATTTGTTATGCAAAAGCGGAGTCGTCAGGAAAATATGGCGCACTCCATAGGCCGTTCCTTGCAAAGTCAAATTTCTTTATTGCAAGTAAGCACATTGTGTACATTTTTGCTTCCTAATTCTCAAGCAAATGGAGTAAAAAAATAATTACCAAGTCAATAAGAGAATGTCAAAGAATAAGAGGCAGACCACAGAAATGATGGGATGATGGCATCAGACAAGTTGCTGGGATAAAATGGGGTAAAGTGGCCAGAGACAGGCAAAAACAGACTTTACAAAATCGTATCAATTCCAGAGTGCTCCACGCTATTTTTAATCGTCGCTAAAGTTGTCCCACTCCCTTATGTGACGTAGCATACGAGTAAGTGGGTATTAAATTAAATGTTTTTCAATCTCATTACAAAATAGACACAAATTCATGACCAACAGATATCAAAATTTAAATTAGTTCAAAGAGGAAGTAACTACAGGCATTTAAAAAAGTTGTGTTAGAAAGAGACAGCTAAGATCCAAATAAAAGGCTTTATTATTATAATAACTATTACTTATTAGTACTTACAGCTTTGACAATGTTGATGACTGGCACCTTTCCGTCTGTGGCCGTTGCGTATTTGAGGCGCGCCTGCTCTGACACCAGGGTCCACAGCTTGTCGAGGTTCAACACGGGGCAGAAGATCTTGTTCCTTCGCAAGTGGAAGTTCCTCATGCCAAGCTGCAAATACAAACAATTTGGTTAATTGAGTATTTGATTATTTGTTTCATAGGTAGAAAGGTTTATTAGATGAATGAATTTGTATGAACAATGAACATGCTGAAAATCTGTCTACCCCTAAGGAAATCAGGCGCGAGTTTATAAATAAATGTAATGCTGAAGATAAATAGATACTTCAACATCTTAGGCTTTCTGCCATAAATGTGATATAAAGCTAATCCGTTTAAGTGCGCATTCAAATATGTCGCGCGGCTGCAGCGCTGCACCCGCGCTGTTTTGGTCAATCCATACAACGACAAAAAACGCGTGGCTGCAGCCGCGCAACATTTCGCGACGTATTTGAGTATTTGAATGCGCCCTAGAAGTGTTCTGCCTTCCATGAGCCAACTAGCGCCGCCAATCTTGAAAGAATAATATCTTCCAATTTAATCAATTTTATTAAAAAAGCTATTTACAAAATATTTATTAGGATGAATACTATTTTTCAATATACAATACATGGCATAATTGCGACACGCTAAGTTGTAGTTCACAAATGTGCCAAAAACGGCCGTTTTTCGCAATTATGCGAACTACAACTTACCGAAATTGAATCACGTTATAAATAGGCATTATAAAATAGTATTTATCATAATAAACATTTTGTAAATAGCTTTTTTAATCGAATTGATATTATTTTTTTAAGATTGGCGGCGCTAGTTCAGCAAGAGATATCAATCAATGGTCAATATCAAGTAGTGAGACACTTGTGCCAGTTGTAGGTACAAAATTACAAGTTGTTAATATTAAGAATGTCTCACCACAACCTGCCTTAAAGGTGTACAATACAAAATAATGTTACATATATATTGACTTTTCAAATTATTATAGTTAGAAAGATTGTTGAACAATGGTAATTTTATTGAAATACAATTTTATCCTGATAATATTCTTCAAAGTCAAAACATTTATTTGCTAGAATATGGTACATACAATGGATCTTAAATATACTCAACCAGCATATTGTGCCATAAAGATGGTGTGCAAATATTTTTATAGATTAAAAGTAGGACTTTTATAGATACAAAATTATATAATTGATATTTTAATTTTAACTTCTCTTCAATACCATAATAACATTTATTATGCAATCTTGATTTAAACACTTCAAGGCAGTAAACAGACATGCTGCTATACCAACACAATAACTGTTCCGCATGCCATGATATGGTATGATTTCATCATTTTGAGAATTGCAATAGCCCCACTGTTTTCTATATCCCAAATACATCACAATATGTAGTAATATCCAAAGCGCAGACACTGAGTAACATCTTACCTTGCCGAAGTATCCAGGGTGGTACTTGTCCATGTTTATTCTGTGGTGGTGCTCGCCACCAGCGTTACCGCGACCACCAGGGTGCTTACGGTGCTTGCCTGAAACACCACAATGCCTTGGTAAGGTAACATCAATGCACAGTATACACAGACAGTGGGGTAGCTATGTAACGAAGGTCCCCGTGGCCCAAACATTTCAGTTTCATTTCATCAAGTTAAAATACAGGGCACTATTTCAAGTGATTTGAACGTGGGAAAAAAAATAGCGGATTCGAGGTTGGCTGCTCGGGCGCCTCCATAGGCCCCAATGGATGGCCGCGGCCGGCTTGAATAATTCTTGACAAGGTGTGGCCATTACCACGAAGACAAAGTGTATAGATACTCACCGATACGACCATGACCATGGCTCACGTGTCCTCTCAGCTTCCTAGTCTTCTTCTTTGATGTGGCCTGCAGAACGAGAGGTTATGATGAGTAGGTGCCAAAACAACAACAAAGGCAGAAATATTACACATATCGACAGGTATTCCACTTGCGCTACACAGCACACTATAGAATATAAGTAATTACGATGAGATTTCACTGAAAAATTTAGATAAATATCACAAAACAACACCAACCATATTTTCGGTTTCCGTCAAATTTTCTAAAAGACGGAAAGAGAACGAATGATAAATAAAATAAACTGTCACTGTCAATCAGTGACAGTGTTGCCTACAAATACGGAATAACATTAAAAAAATTATCAATCAATCACATTTGTGAAAGATTGTTCATTTCATGAAAGTTGTGGATTTTTGTGAGAACTCCCGTTACTAAGGCCACTTGCGCATACCTAGATAACCCGAGTTTAGTACGTTACCATTACACCTAAGATTGCCTAATTAGAAACCTTTCGTATATCGCAAGGGATTAATGCCGTGAAATGACTGCATTTGTTTGTTTAGTTAGTCTAGTGTAGATAAAAAAATACTATCTATGTGTCGTGTGTGTAGATGTACATAGGGATCAATCAAATTACCATTGTTTGACGAATGACTACTCCATATTACATTATCTTGGAACTACTCATTCTCACCTCATTCTTTTCTTTATTTTATATTTTTCATTCATTCACTCATTCAGTACGTTTTCAGAAAATGGTCGGATTGAGTGTCGTAGTAGATTCTGACACGTATTTCTTTTAAAATCGCAATTAATCTCTGAAAATTATACAATGTTAATGTGGAAATAGTATATTCACGTTAAGGGCTATACAATATTGCTAAAATGGAGTTCCGCGAGACGCTGCTGGCTGCTCAGCGGAATCAACAACAAAAACCATCTGTGAGTTTTCTAATTTTTTATTTTCCGAATGTTTTAGCATTATCTTCTCGTTGTTTTCAAAGCCTTTCTTCCAGCCGTACTTTGGTAGCCGTAAAATGTATTGCGAAATGTTTTTGTTTTTATTATCGCACAAGTCTACTCCCCCACCTACTTTTACTTTTGTGGCCTATCACCTTGTGATAATTATATACAGTATGTTAATGTTTTAGGAGAACTCGTATTACAAAGCGCGGTTCGACCCTCCCAAGAAGGAGCAGAAACCGCGCGATAGGCTCTCTGCGAACATACAGAAGTTCCTCGCTAAAAAAGATGAGGAAGAGAAACAAAAGAAACTTGATGCTGTAAAGAAAAGAGATGATCTCTTGGCTATGCGCGATCCTAAGGCGTTACGGAAGATTCAGAAGACACTGAAAGTCATTAAATCGGCAAACAAGTCCGTCATAGCCGATGCTGTTGACCATGACAACACGGCTGTGACCCGGGATGGCCCAGACCAACCGGACCAGGATGACTACGGCTATGAGTCTCAGGAAGCCGCTGCGCTGTATGCTAAGATGATGGAGAAGTATAGCAAGATACCGGATGAACCTAAGTTTTCTGTTGGCCGTAAGTGTGTCATACATTATAATAAATATATAATAACATCACACTCATTGCACAAACTATAATTCACTGCTATAGCTTCAGAAACAAACACAGATTATACCCAGACTCATAAAAAGCCCCTTCCCGAAAGGGAATTGAACCCAAAACCCCTTGTACGATAGCAGGTACTCTACAAACTAGGCTAGGAGGTCTCTAAATACACTGAATACTCCACAACAATAATATTTTAATCACAATAGCCCAGTCGCTAGGGCGAGATAGTGGTTTAAACATTACAGGTGAAATTCCCACCGTAACCCTGACCTGACACATATGCTGTTATTCATAAACCTAGTTAAACCTCACTTCCCTTGAATCATGTTGCTACCCGTTTCACACTGCATTAAAAAAGGTTAAGATAGAAAGGGACAGGGGGCCTAAATGGTGGCGTAACTTTGAATCACGTTTATGAATACGCGCCTTAAAGTTTCAAGTGCATTACTATATATAAATTATACATTTTACTGTGCATAAATTATTATTATATTAGTTTCCATTTTTACTTATTCCTTCTGGGTTTGTTACGTGATAATGGACCACAGATAAATCATTGAATTGAAAAGCCTCCTCCACCTTTTTATTTGTTTATTACGTTATTTCCTACACAGAGATAAATCTGCAAATCCCCACCCTATTTCTCCATTATTTGTTGTAGATAGCTCGGTGAAGAAGGATTTGAATGGCACCAGAGAGAGGGTGAAACATGCCCTGCAGCATGAGGACGACCCCGTGCCTCACAAGAGGAAGCGAAAGACTGATAATGGAGGTAAAACAGTAATCATTATTACCCGACTGCCCCAGAAGGAGGGTAATGTTTTTCGGGTGTATGTACTGCAGCCCAAATCAAGTGTCTCATTTTGTAAACAAATATGATCGTCTAATTACCCGGTTGTGACGTGACACTGAAGCAACTGATTGATTGAACCGGTTCATCATTGTGAAAATAAAGTGATCCGATTTAATAATGTGAAAATAACTATGCAATAATCACAAAAAACCTAAAAATTATACTAGTTTTTGTTTACAAAATAAGATACTTGATTTGGGCTTTGGTATATGTCATCCTGCCATCCTGTAGCCTAAACGGCTTGATGGATTTTGGTGTATGAAGTATTGTTAGATTCGTCTTGATTACAGGAGTGTCATAGGGTATAAAAAATGAATCAAAAGGGGATAGGTTTTTACAGTCGGTTTTTTTTGTTTAATGAAATAATTTTTAGCATGTCCTTTTAACGGCACAATAGTAAACATAAGTATTTTCCGTTAGCTTTAAGGCCGACCAACGTGATGGATAATGACGCCGATGGGGATGCGGGAACTGGGTAAAGCGAGGCAGGGTAGCACTTGCTATCGTTGTTTCGCGCTACCATTAACCACTGTATTACCATATAAACCAACATTACTGTGCTACCGTTACGAGGATGTAATAACGCGGCATAGCGACTGAACCCATCGGGAGGGTCGCGCGTGAAGGGACTAATACAGCTTAAAACAGTCCCTTTAATGTAATATTAATTTTGGGGTCAGATCGTTAAAACCATAATTATGATATAGTCAATTTAATGATCTGGCCACATTGATCTCCTATAAACAACTAGATACACAGTCTGCCTTCTAAAAATGTCCGAGCGCAAAGAAGGTCCAAAGTCCAAAAGGATGAATGGCCCTCATTTGCTTATTTGAACGTTAACAATGGACCCTTATTTGGACGTTTTTTAAATTGTTTTAGTAAGACCTTTGTGTATCTAGTTGTTTATAGGAGATCAATGTCTGGCCACGACATTAATACTGCCTGTGGAAAAGGGACTGTTTAAAACAGTATTAATCCCTGTAGTTCATTACAATACTCTATAGATAGATAAATTACAACAACCTTAAATTAAAATATGACTTTCAGAGCGAGAACCAAGTCCATCAAAATACGAACCAGAGAAACGGGACGAGAAACCTGAGAAGCCTAAAATACGGAAGCCAATGCCTCCTCCCATAGACTTCAATCAGCTCTTGAAATTGGCTGAACAGAAGAAGAGTGAGCCCTTGGATGCTGCTCAGAAGAAGGTCCAATCAGAGCCCGAGCCAGACAGGCTGATGACCAAAAGGCAGAGGCGAGAGTACGAAGAAGAAATGGCGAGGCGTCAGCGGAGACAGGAACGCATCGACGCCCAGAAAGGGAACAGGAAAAGTATGAAGTCAGATGCTGCCCGTCTTAAGGCTATAAGACGTGATGGCAAACGATTCTTTTTTAGATAAGCAGGCTTTATACCCTTTTTTTCTTCTTTTGTCTCGTGAATTTGATCTCTAAACGAAAAGTATATGAGTGACCGTGATAGATACATTTAGGTTTAGCTTTCAATTTAGAGGCCACGGCTTATGGCAGAATCTCACCCCATTTGTAGCATTTTTGGTTTGTTTCCTAATAAATTGTACAGCGCAAATTGCAAACCTATATCGCTACCATTTCCTTCATAGGTTTATGCAAAAAAGGCATTTATGTTCTAAGATTAATCCCAATATTAAAGTTATTTAATGTTTTAAATTATGTTATAAAAACTATTTTTGTTTTATTTCAGTTCAGAGGGACGATAGGCCTAATGAAAGGGAAAGGAAACCAGAACCGTCTGGTTTCGGAAGAATTCCAAAGCTAGGCGACAGAGCCAATGGGAACCAGAGGAATGACAGTCCGAAGACCTATGATAAAGAGAGAGATAGACATGAACGGGAAAGAGCGGAAAGAATGCAGAGAGAGAAAGACAGAGAGGATAAAAACAAATATGACAGAGAGAGAGTTGAAAAGATGCAAAGAGAAAAAGATAGAGCAGATCGTGACAGATATGAAAGGATGCAAAAAGAAAAAGATAGAGCCAATTCGGATAAAGCGGAACGTGAGAAAGAAAGACTAGATAGAGAAAGACTAGACAGATTGAAAGCAGAGAGAGACAGGATTGATAGAGAAATGGAAAGATTGAACAAAGATAGAGATAGACTTGACAAGACTAAATCGAAATTGGAATCCAAAACAACAGAGAGAAGACCTACAGAGAAACCTGTAGATAGATCAAAGTTAATTTCAAAAGAACCGATGAGACAGGATATTAAGAAGACCATAGATTTGAAAAGTCAGAACACGTATAGGATAGACAAATCGAATGACAGAAAACTTCCAAATAACATCGAGAGAAAAGCAGCTATGCCGATCAAAGAGAACGGTAAACATGTAAATGGTTTCAACTCTCAAGGGAAACCAGTGCCAAAAGGACTACCCCAAAAGGATATAATGAAAGATAGAATAGCAGTAGCTAAACAGAAAGCTTCAGAAGGATCTCCAAAACTCAACGGTGTTAGACCAGAGAATGGGAAACGGTTGCCGGAGACAAAAGGGTTTCCGTCGAAAAGGCCCGAAGGCAAACCTCAAGCTGGCTCAAGTAAACCTCAGATTACAAATAGCTTTGACTTTTCTAAACACGTTAGCAGTCTGGGAAAGAATGGCGGGCGGCCTGCGCCGGGTGACGTCAAGCGGAAACCACAGCCCGACGATAGGAAGAAACCTAAACGTAAGTTAATTTATTTAGTTCTCAATTCATTTATTCATCATATTCATTGCTTTATGTTGTAACATGGCTTACCATGAACTCTTATAGCAGGATTACTTCAATAATACTTTGTTATTTAGTACCACAACGACCTTAAAGTAAGCTTATTAATTTCGATATGGTACGAAATAATAAAGTATTATTGAAGTAATCCTGCTATCAGAGTTTGTGGTAAGGGGGATGGTGCAGGTGTTCTTTCATTATCAGCCCTTATCAGTCCCCTGCTAGACAAAAGGCCTCTCCCAAAGCACCCCAACCTTCAGCCTTTTGCTACGAGCCAGCAACCTTGCGCGGGTAATGCCTCCATCTGGCCCCATTCTAAGTTTATCCGTTCGTGACCTCCATTCGAGAACTCGTCTACCAGTTATCGGTTCTACAACATAACACAGTACAGATATTTTAATTTTATTAAGCATCTATTCACACATACCACAAACAGTCTCGACAGTTCTGTCATTTGCCAAGTAGCAATTCTAGATTGCAATATGAAAAGAGAAATGGAAAGATTGAACAAAGATAGAGATAGACTTGACAAGACTAAATCGAAATTGGAATCCAAAACAGCAGAGAGGAGACCTGCAGAGAAACCTGTAGATAGATCAAATTTAATTTCGTGTATTTTCTGCATGATCTTGATATATGTAATAATTTGAATTTAACATCCCCATTGACAATAATAACATACCTAAATGACAATGCTAGATTCTGCCCCACCATCAACCGCAAGCAAAACAAGATAACGAATAAATGTAAAAGTATCTCCGTTTTTTATTAAAATTATTGGTTTAAATTAAAGTTATGTACAAGTTGCGAGTCGAAAAAAACAGCCTAATTAATAGTAAGAAGCGATTTATTCATTGTTTTTGTTATTCTTCTATAGGAGTTGCGAGAGTAGTAGAAAATGATACTGATTATGATTATGCAATATGAAAACCTGTAATAAGTCCCCAACAAAATGATAGGTACAGGTTAAAAGGTCACGTAGTTTTGTAGGTGGGGCAAAGCTCCATTGAAATGTCTTTTTTAAAGGACAATAAGAGAGATACGATGATTGTAATGATATCTAAAACCTAATTGGCATTTCAGGTCGTCTGAATTCCGAGTCCGAGTACGATTCCGAGATGGACGACTTCATCGACGACGGCGACGAGAATATGGACTACTCGACGCACATCAAGGAGATATTCGGATACGATAAGTCGAAGTGAGTCAATGTCCGTTTCCCACGTTTTTCTTGAGAAAAGTGCCCAGGCATCATTAAGGAAGTGTTCATTGCCATTTTTCTTGTGGCCTCGCCAAATTTGATTCGGACTCATTGATCTCCTATAAACAACTAGATACACGCAGTCTGCCTTCTAAAAATGTCCGAGCGCAAACAATGGACCCTTATTTGGAAAATTTTTAAATTGTTTTAGTAAGAACTTTGTGTATCTAGTTGTTTATAGGAGATCAATGTTCTGACTACCTAAAAAGCATTGAAAAAGTGTTACAAACAAAAATACAATGTATTACTTGGCTGTATGGGTTAGATTCCCTTTGGCTACTACGTCAGAGCCACAGTACTTCCGGAATGCCTAATTTTACAGAAAACTTCTTTTTCTCGGATTTTATCTAAGAAAAAATTCTGAAAAATATTCTACGTATTCAGAGAGACAAAATCTGGAAATGGTATTTTTATTTTAGGATGTTAATAATTTTTAGACCTTTTCGATTACAGTCGTATGTTGAAGTAATTAAAGTTGAATTCAAATTGTTACTACCATAATGAGGTCTCCTAATCTCCTATTACATTTCTCTGTTTCGAGTGTACCCATACCTATGTTGTGTTTCTAGATATCGGGACATGGATGACGACGACGACCCTCGTATGGAGACCAGCTTTGTGCAACAACAGCGGGAGGAGTATATCAGCAAGAAACATGGTATGTAATACGTACACACTACAAGAAGACACAAAACTCTCGGCCTCAATAAGGTTGAGATTATTTAAAAAACTACTGGACCTAATTTAATGTTTCTTTTACAGTTACATAGTTTTAACCTTTATCTACCTAACAGTGAAAGAATTCTTCCAATAGGTCAAGTAGTTTTTGATATAATCTCAACCTTACACACAACAAGAAGACAGAAAAGTCTCGGCCTCAATAAGGTTGAGATTTTCTCAAATACTACTGGACCAAATTTATTGTTTCTTTTACAGTTACATAGTTTCAACCTTTATCTATCTATCAGTGAAAGAATTCTAGCAATAGATCAAGTAGATTTTGAAATTATCTCAACCTTAAAAACTCCCTTAACAACACAAGGCTTGTGATCCCCCGTGATCTCCTCGCGCCCCTCCGTCTAAACTCTCTGAAAATGTACCGATTGTGGAAAGAAATAATTAACAATTTTGAATTTGTACGGGGGCCAGATTATAATGGTTACGTAATCGTTCGAAATATTTTAGTATCGCAGGATTTTTCAACTTTCATTTACCAAAAAATACAAACTATTCTTTTATACAGGTATCATGGAAGATCTCGAGGACATGCGAATGGAGGCGATGGAGAAAAAGAAGGCCAAGAAAAAACGGCGGATCAGCGACGATTGACATTTCCACTACTGGCACTATGGCTACCACCAAGGACCAAGATTGTTCATTTTCTATAAAGTTTATGTCGTTATATACCTTAACAATATCATGCATATTTATTGGATTATTACTGGCTGCTGACCAATCTTTGCCCCTAATCTATTTAGGGCCTGACATGAGCCAACTAGCGCCGCCAATCTTAAAAACAATATTTTACAATATAATCAATATTAAAAAGCTTTGTACAAAATCTTTATTAGGATAAATACTATTTTTCAATATACAATACATGCCATAATTGCGACAAGCTAAGTAGTAGTTAAATATGCCAAAAACGGCCGTTTTTCGCAATTATGCGAACTACAACTTACCGAAAGTGAATCACGTTATGAATAAGCATTTAAAAAATAGTATTTATCGTAATAATGATTTTGTACATAGCTTTTTTAATAAAATTAATTATATTGGAAGATATTATTTTTTTAAGATTGGCGGCGCTAGTTGGCTCATGGAAGGCCCTTAACTGATATATAACATATTATGGAAGGGTCAGGGAAAACATATTTTGTCACATAATGAAAAAAGAGAGACTAGGCACGTATTAATAAATGCGATTTAACCATAAAGCGTGGTTAAACAACCGTTTTGGTTAATGCAGTTTTTTTATTATTAAAAATGCTAATTTTTACATTCAATTTAATTTAAGTAAATCAAGTTCTATAAAAAATTCTTTTCCGCAGCCAAAATTCTCCTTTTTGGGTTGTGATTTCGATCAAATAAGGCTGCGTTTCGAAACACCCTTTTTATTATTCACTATTACTTAAGAATTTTGGCGGGAATTCGCCATACAAAACCCGGGGATTTCGCAACTACTGTCAAATTAAGCCACCTCTAGCAGTTTTAATTGCTAAGAGCCAATCTAAGATAAATAGATTGAAAAATAAATAAAAAATGCGTATTAATAAATGACGGATTATGTCATTTAACTAAACCACTGAACGAAAGGCGATAAACATGGAGTGGGGATTTAAGCTAAACCACGGTTTAGGCAGTTTTTATTAATACGATCCCACGGTCTGTACTAATCAAAAATTGGCTCGTTCATAAAAGTAAGTAAGGAGTGAATGTTGAAATGGTTTTACGAAACGCGAGCTAATAAGGTATACTTCAATTTGTTTAAATGTACATTTTAGTTTATTGTTTTTTTGGTATGTTAAGTTATTATTAGTGTAATTAGAATTTTGAGTTAGGATTATTTTGACTTTAGTGTGATTTTTGTACATTGTCAGATTTGCTAAATAGTGGGCAGGTTTTATTAAACGTGGCTCAGCACTTTGATAGTATAAAGACCGGTTATGAAGTGAGCCCGATTATATGGAGTTTGTTAGGTATTTATAAGCATAAATAAATTTGTAAATTTCTCTTTTGGCTGATGTTTTAATAAGAAATCTTTGGGAATGGCTTCAAGAGTCAATACTATTAAAATATTAATATTACTTATTCATTTTTGTATACTCTTTGTAAAACTAACCAATAGTTATACTACGAGTCGCTTCCCTTCGAATTTTTATTAAAATTACAGCTATTTTCTGTTGTATAGGTTCCATAGACGATCTCGGTAGTATATTTTGATTTAAAGAGAGACCCCTTATTGATATCATTTACATACCTTGTTTTTACGCAACATGTAAGACGGTAGGTAATGTTTTTCGGGTGAATATATGTCATTTGTTGCCTCCTGTAGCCTAAATGGCTGGATTGAATTTGATAGTACGGTAGAAAAAAATATAGGACAGTTTTTAAAGATGAGATTATCTCAAAAACTACTTTACCTATTGCAAGTATTCTTTCACTGTTGGATAGATAAAAGTTAAAACTATGTAACTGTATAAGAAAATTTAAAATCTATGCAGTAGTTTTTGAGAAAATTTCAACCTTATTGAGGCCCCTTGTATATCTGTCTTCGTGTCGGGTGTACCTATGGTTGAGGTATCGGTAGATTACAGAATTAGTCTTGATCAAGGGCCAGATATAATACTTTTAGTGCCAAAAAAGTCATTGTTTTGGTAATAATTATTATTAAACAGTGCGCAGTATATTCGTGTAGTACTTAATTTTTAAACGAAAAATGTATGCGAATATATAAAATATTGTACGCGGCTGCTTGCTTGTCCTAGAAAAATCAATATGTAGATTTTATATACTTAGAGCTAACTATCGCGCGTTGAATTTCTGTTATCCAATGGATATACTAATTTACACATTGTGTACGGTGGAACACAGAGAAAGGTGTATAGGAGAGTTTTTAAGATTGAGATTTTGTCAAAAACTACTTGACCTATTGCAAAAATTCTTTCACTGTTTAATAGATAAAAGTGCAAACTATTTAACTGTAAAAGAATTATTAAATTCGGTCCAGTAGTTTTTGAGAAAATCTCAACCCTATTGAGACCCCCTGTATACTTATCTCTGTCGTCGACTGTACCTACTCATGCCATGTACTTAACAGTTTGGGAACTATACTTACACAAAAATAGACCACTTTTAGGCAGTTGTCCCACCGAAGCGAGTAACTATCGGCTATTTTCTCGCCCAAGAAACATACAACAGATAGTACATTCCGTGTAAAGAAAAGAGACGCAGCGTTACTCGCTCAGCGACTTAATAGTACATTGCTGAGCGAGTATCGCTGCGTTTCTTTTGTTTACACGGAATGTAGTATCTATTGTGCGTTTCTTGGGCGAGAAAATAGCCAATAGTTAAGTTACTCGTTTACTCGCCGGCGGTGAGACAACTTAGCCAAGAATTTCAAGAGGCATCCGTGTTAAGTTGTCATAGAAATGACATTCCTAAGCGCTTATGTTATGGTGACTATGAAGACGCACGTAACGACACACGACCACTTCGTGCAGTGACAAAACTGTCGCCGCCGTACCAAAAGTCACCCGCGCCCGACCGCGACTTCAATCGTTTTCATTTTGACATTTGAACGATATACCTATATTGCTGCGTTTCGTTGTCGTTTGTTAAAACTTGCAAAAACATTGCAGCAATGTATAGTGCCAAATTGAAAGCGATTGCGAAAACTATAGAAATCGCGATCACCCCACTGTTTGTCCCCTTTACCATAGACTTAGCAATAATAATTACTCTTTAGGAGTACTTGCAAAGAGATAACACGGTTTAACTGCCTTAATCCGAGTTAAATCGCGGAAACGCTTCTTGCAATATCATATCGGAATAACTCTGGGTTAAGTACTTAACCCGCGAAAACTACATACATTTTGCTCGGGTTCAGTCGCTAATTCTAGGGTTATTTTTTTATTTCAAATGAGGGTTAATTTTTCGTGATTAACCTCGGGTTAAGGCACTTAACTGGGGATATCTTTTTGAAATAAGTTGCCCTAATAGTTTTTTGTTAGGCACAACATAATGATACCTATTGATTGGTAAACTGTAGGCAATATCCAATTAGTGTTAAGTAACCACAAAACACTTTTGTTATGTGGTGTTAACCAATGTTAAGTAGATTTTGTATATCAATATGTGATAAACAAATCAATTAATGATGATTAACATATATCGAATTATTATTACCGTTGTATATCTTTGAGAAGAAAAAGACAAAAAAATGTATGTTTAATAATAATATAAACTTTTTTCAGCAGAAATTTGGCTGTTTTATTTTGTATGAAGTTATGTGTTAAATAAAGCCTAAGCCCTTGGGCTCATAGTGATAAAAACCTGCTAAACGGTGGCCTAAGTTGACATTAGCTAAAACACCAACTTTGTATGACAAAATCTAGCGAAAATCCTTAAACCATGGCTTAAGCCGCTGCCTAACTTTCAGCCGTGTTTATTGCTACGGGCCGTTGATTTGGCTCTATTGATGTTTAATGGTTTATAGTATAACTTCTAAACGTGGACAAAGTTGAGAACAACCTAAGAAGACGTGATGTCTCGAACCGTACTTCTAGCTGTCTCTACGTTCCAGCCTCTAGAAACCATTGAAAAGTGGCACACTTCAATGACCATCTTCATCTTATAGAAGATCCACTTGCAGTATAAGATAACCCGAGACTTAGCGACTTAACCCTGTTCAAATCTTTCCATAGAAAAGCGTATTTCACATATTTGAATCGTGTTCAAACATTTTTAACACAAACGATATCGCAAATAGGCCTACTACATGAAACATGGATGTATGGGCTTGATTTCCTATGCCTTTCCCAATATGGGTAATTTATATCATCATCATCTCGGAAATGTCACTACACTGTCAGCCAGCTGTCATTAAATTTTCGGTTTTCCTGACTCCTGACATTTCTGTCACTTCACTTTTGTGTTACTGTGGGAACATCTGTCTACGGTGGGAACCTTGAGAAAATCTTTTGCTAAAAATATTTTCCACATTCGATAAATCGTTAACTTCATCAAAAACTAATTAATAAGGTGCCGTGTAAATTCTCCGACCGTATTGTATTGTGTAATTCGTGGAGAGGTAACTACGTACATATGTTTGATAAATAAATCTTTGACCGTCCTTTTTTCACGTCCATACTTAAGATATATTTCTGGAGGAATAATATTGTAGGGCTTTTGGTGTTGTACTTTTGTAATTTTAATATTTGTCTAAATTCTTGCATATTATGCTAGAATTTCAAAATTATTCTTAGGTTAGATTCGATCTAAAATGAATATTTTTCTATGTACAATTTCTACACAATATTGATGACCTTACTGTCTCAGAATTTGATAAGCATTAAATCATGTTCAGCAACCAGTTTTTTTATCTTTATCTAATTCTCTATGTAAATAACTTTATTGCAGCCATGAATTTGACACTAACCCTCAACGACATTCCCGAGCTGAAGCAAGCTAATGTCCACGTGAGGAATGAGGAGGAGCTCATCGGGAAGCTCAGCCGAGTGATCCAGGGTGGCCACGGCAAGCTGCAGATCGTCACAGACTTTGACCACACGCTGACGAGACATACAATGGATAACGGCACTAGCGTACTTACTAGCTTTGGTGAGATTTATTTACATATTAAGAGCTAGTACACATTACACGCTTTGCGTTGCGTTCGGCGCGCGTTGGTAGTGTACACACATTACTCTCTGCATGGCATTCGACTAACATGAGTAGATCGTTAGTAGGTAGAGTGCGGTGTATGTATGCTACCAACGCGCGCCAAACGCAACGATGAGCGCCCAATGTGTACTTACAGTCAATTTGATCTTTGATTGTTTCAAGAAACAAACTAGCTTATTTCGAGCGTCGCGTCTTGTTGGCGCCAGCGCAGCGTCGACGAGGCACTTGCTAGGCGGCGCTGCCATCTTTCGAGCGTTGTCATCCAAGGAAATGAAAATTAGAACCATAAAAAATCCTAACAGAATCTCTGACTAGACTAGATATATAAATGACGTGAGTATGGACTCACAGCATTTATTAACTCCATAGGTATATATTTGACCAGTTGAACATTTTCATAATAATCTTCATTGAGGAAGTAGACAGTTTCGACATACTTGTATAGACAATGTACTTACTGTATAAATTAATAATTACTACACAAAGCAGCTCCATTGATCATTATCATTACTAATGATGGCTAAGGTAATTTACTATGTTTCACAACAAAATGATAATTTCTAAAGATGTAATATTTCACAATAACAATTGACATGTATTGTTACGTAAATTATATTAGGATTGATATCAGTTGAAAAATAAAAGTAACACACTCACGCCCATGTCCCGCAGGAAGGCAGGAAGGGATGGACATACATACATACATACACCCGAAAAACATTACCCTCCGTCTGGGGCAGTCGGGTAAAAATCCATGATAATAAAATTTGTTGTTTGAAATTATCATATAATACAATTTTAGGAACTAATTTATTTGGCTACCCTGAGTTGGGCATTGCTGATCAAAAACACTGTCATTATAACTCGGTACTCTATTCCAGGTATGTTCAGGGAATGCCCGTCGATACCGCAGCATTACAAAGACGAGGACAGTCGCCTGTCTGCCATCTACAAGCCCATAGAGAGTGACCCTGTGATGAGCATTACGGACAAGACGCAGCACATGATCGACTGGTACCTGGCCGCGCATCAACTGTTGAAGTAAGTGTGGAACGGCTAAGGGACAAGAGCCAACTAGCGCCGCCAATCTAAAAAAAACCTCGAATATAATCAATTTTATTAAAAAAGCTATGAAGAAAATCTTTATTAGGATAAATACTAGGGTTTGAAGATGAGATAAAGATGAGAAAGATTTTATTCCATTTTTACCCAACTGCGCAAGGAGGGTTATGTTTTTCGAGTGTATGTATGTATGTCTAATTATTTGGCACGGCGTACAGACTAAACGGCTTGATGGATTTTACCATATGAGGTGTCGTTAGATTCGTCTTGATTGTAAAAGTGGCATAGGCTATAAAAATTTAATCAAAGCGGCTTAAGTTTTTGGCAGTCGGGTTTGTTTGTTTTTTAAATTATTTTAATGATTTTTTGCACGCGCTAGTGCTACCTACTAGCGATCGGTGTATCGCCGCGAAGCTGTCAAACTGACGTTATTACAAGGCGTTTGGCATTGGTTTGACAGTTCCCCCGCGTTACGACACGACGATCGCTACCTCTGGCGCGTGCTAGGCTCGACCAATCAGAGGAAGGTATTGACGAAAGTCGTGTCGATAAATTGTTGATTTGTTGTTTGTGAACACAGCTTTAACCTATTATTATATTAAGGTCATAACCACAGTATATAAGGTAGGAGTTAATATTGTTATTGTCTATTAGAAATATGACTTTTGATACTTTTCCAGGGGCTTGCAGTTTCCCCGGCATGAACTGATGGACATCGGCCAAAATATGATACAGTGCTTTCGGTAAGAGAGTTTACTTTTTCTCTATACATTGTCATCAGTTTATTTTTATTTACCCATAAATTGTGCACAGACCTTCTGTCTCTACGAAGGCAGGGCCAATTACGCAAAGAAATCAAGAAAGAAATCCGCGCCATGGGGAGGTACGAGGCGGTGCCAAGCGTACCGGAGTGTACGAAGTGCCGCCGCCTAAGTAAGGGCCCGGGCCCACGGACGCATTGCGCGAATCGCACGGCGGCGCCGTGGAAGGTGAGGGATGAATGGATTACGCATTGTGGGCTATTACAGCCCACAATGGGGAGTGCTCGGGGCGCCAGTTGGGTCACGAATGTATCGCAGTTCCCGTGGCTCGGCAATAATGGCACGAGGTGGAACACCCCAGGAGGTTTAGTCGGTATTCCGCCCCTTCAGGACGGTGAGCCCGACATAATCAACACGCTCCCCCGGGCGTGGTGGTACATGATTGCATGTTTTACCTGGGTAAAAAAAGGGCCACTTACGCGCGTTTTTTTTGTCGCGCCTACAGTGCGATGGCATACCGGTTGCTACATTGCATTTATTGAGGTACTTACATGATTGTACCCATTTAACCTACATTTTTTTGATATTTGTTGCCCAGGCAAGGTGTTGAGGATCTGATATCCTGGAGCCAGACGCAGCAAGTGCCGGTGCTGGTGTTCTCTGCCGGGCTCGGGGAGTCCGTGCTGGCGGCGCTGAAGGCAGCCAACTTCCTCCTGCCACATGTCAAGGTAGTGTAAAATTATCATCATAAAAGGCCCATTGCGCCATGGTTAGGTTTTTTAAGATCCATATAGATACATAATATTATAGTCCATTTTAACACCATTCATATAATAGTGCCCTGATAACGTATTTACTCTGAAAAAAAATTGAACTCGCAACGGTATACCGAAGTACCCTTCACCGAGAGAACGGTTCCCCGAAAACACGGACTGGCCACCTTTTGTGCCATATTTTTATAACTTTTATATTTCTCTCCGTCAACCTTTTATGCCATTGTAAACGCTACCCTGATATATTGAAATTAAGTCTTTTAATCACCAGCGAGCCCAGTTCATCAACAACACGCTTAGCCGACTGTTTGTTCTACAAAAACATCATTAACCGATGGAACGCTTCGCCGAAAGGTTTGTTCTACGAAAATATCATTTACCTTTTTATGCTTCGCCGATAACATTCATTGCTTGATTGATTTAACACACAGAAGCATTCGAAAATACAACCGTCGGCAAAGAATGTTTTCGGCGAAGCGTTCCATCGGTGAATTATTTTTTCGTAGAATAAACCGTTGGCTAATCGTGTTTTCGCTAAGCATGTTTTCGGCGAAGCGGTCCATCGGTGAATGGTAATTCGGTATATCGTACCGAGCTCCAAAAAATACGCATTCCGAAAAATCTCTCGAGAGATTAGGGACTTTATGTTATGTACATAGGTATATGTAAACCGAAGCACAAATCAAGTGTCTTATTTTGTAAACAAAAACTACCCTACCCTACTAACATTTTAAGCTGTACTGTGATTATTGCATAGTTATTTTCACATTATTAGATCGGATTACTTTATTTTCACAATGATGAACAGGTTTGATCAATCAGTTCCTTCAGTGTTACATCACAACAGCTAATTAGACGATCATATTGGTTTACAAAATAAGACACATGATTTGGGCGGCGGTATACATATTTGTGGTTATGAGCCAACACCTCAGTTTTTTTTTTTTCGCAAGGTGGTATCAAACTTCCTATCAATGGACGACGACGACAAAATAGTAGGAATCAAAGGCGAAGTCATTCATACGTACAACAAAAACGAGACCGCCATCAAACACACAGATTACTACGAGATGGTCAAAGAGAGGAGCAACGTCATCCTTATGGGGGACAACATAGGCGACGCGGGCATGGCGGAGGGAATGGAACACTGTGACGTCATCATAAAAATAGGCTTCCTCGGCCACAATGTCGAGGGAAACCTACAGAACTACCTCAACAAATTCGATATAGTATCGGTCAATGACCCCACTATGAATATAGCTAATGCCATATTGAAACGGGTGCTGTGATAATTTTTAGTAGATTTTTACTTACTCATGTAGAGAAATGTATAGGGGCTATCAAGGTTGATATTTTCTCTAAAAATACTTGATTGTTTATAATAATTCGTATTATGTGCTACATAATACGACTACCACAATAAAGAATACGTACAGAAGGTAGTCTCCATAGAATCGTGCGAGAATCACCTCACGCACACATCGAGACTACGTCAAGGCAATTTCAGCCTATTTTTAAATTGTGAATTAGGAATTTTACGTCGGTAAAGAAAAAATCACGCATAGAGACCAATTGCATCCGTAAAACCATTTAAAAATAACATCAAGTATTTTTTGAGAAAATGACAATCATAAAATCTATTCTGTGTAAGTACTTATGTAATAGAGGAAGGGAATTTATATTGGATTTTGTGTGAAGATAATTCACAATATTTTTAATTATACAATTCTGGCAAAGATATAATATTATATCTGTTTCTGTTGCCTCAAAGGCCGATAATCGTAAACGTTTTATGACAAAATTCCCTCGTTATGTACCTGTATTTGTACATGCAATTTATAGAAAACTTTTTGACAGTATTTGCACTTTATATTTTGCACTATTCTTGTGACATTTACAAGTTTGCATGAGAGCACTGTTTACAGACACAATATTGACCCTACTGTGACAGAAGGGTCAGAGATAGTGTATAATGGCCTTTATTGACTGTCTGCGTTAAGTACCTTGAGATTAGGTGGAAATAATGTACTCTTTGTAATGTTTGCGATTATTTTGAAGTTCAAATTTGACTGGCAGATACCTTTTTCTTATTACGATTATTTTAGATTATAAAAAGACTATCATGTAATTTAATTTTAACAATGCGTGCAATATAAGGTCTCCTAAATATTGATTAGGCCGATTTAAAAAGTACTCCGTGCTTTAAGGAAATCTAAAAAGGTACCGTTATTTAACGTTTCATTAATCGATGTTTTTTTTTTATATTAAACAATGATATGATATTTAACTATGAATTAGATCTCTAATGGATTTGAGAGTTTGTGTGTATTTACAATGCATGCATTCACTCTTTCCTTTAATACAAACTAAAATCTCAATTTTTACATATATTTTTAATGAAAATTCTACTGTATTTATAATGTAATAAAGTTCATTGCATTCACTTGTCATCTTGACTCATTGTAAGAGTCCATTATTTTTGGGAAAGGTCCATTCACTTTTGTACCAAATAGGCCATCGGATGGCTCAAAGAATATTTATCTTTCATAATCATAAATGTTTGTGCATGTATTGTATAGAAGATCTGCATAATAACACTATTAGTTTAATGTTTACTTGTAGACCAAGCGTTCACCGTCGGTTATGTATTTCATCGAGTACCACGTACGGGATGATGAAGGATAGCAAGTAACATAAGAATGAAGAAATCGCCTTGTTTTTGTAAACATTTGTGGAATTTTTTTATGTACGATAAAGAGTAATAAGAATATTGTAAGTTCTTTTGCCACGGGCTTGGATGAAAGTACAGTTGAAAGCATGTCAAGTGTAACACCGTGTCTTACGCGAGAAGAGCTAAAATCGTACTTGTGCTATCGTTGATGTGTTCCAGAGTACAAGGAAAATACCTATAAATGTGTGGCAAATCGGCCAATTGGGATAGTTAAATTATTCATTATTATTACCAACCATCCCTATTTTTAATTTAAAAAATCTCCGCAGATAGTTGTCTGAAAGAAGTCGCTTATACCTTATAAGATTCTTAAAACTATGCCTTTATTTATGGTCATATGTATATTGAAACCTTATCTTTTATGTATTATCCCAGGAAGCTTCCAACGTGGTACGCGATGAGACAGGTCAACGACGGTAAACGCTTTGTCTATAAAAAGTTGTTGATTATTTCAAGTTTATTTGTTATTCACTATACCTACATTATAAGGTTTGTTGTAATTTTATCGATTATATTCCGTCTCGGACAAAATATTTTTGTTAAATATGAATTTATAGGTATCAAATTTTTTTTCATGTATTTTCTAATGTTTTACTACATTTGTATGTACAGGATGTAACAAAACACCAATATAGACTGAACCAGAACTCATGTGAAAGCCTGATTCTGCAATCTCGTAGCGAATATGGTTACTCTAAATAAAATTAAAATTTAATGTTTATTTCAGTGAAAAAAAAAAGGTTACAAAAATTATAGCACTTTCCGGGCTCTCAATCTCATTTGTGAGAGATTATCTAATGCTCCCACTTCACTTGGCTATTCGTATTCGCTATTGAATGTTTGTCGTACTTGTGAAATACTTGACGTAACAAATTAGACGAATATTTTGTCACACATACCGACCACACATGGCAATTATGACAAATACGAATAGCCATGTGAAGTGCCACCATTAGAGGCGTCATCGGCTGTCATACGATTTTGGCTTCACTCTGTATATTGATAATTAACATGAAGATTCAGAGCCAACATATTCGCTTTATAATCTGTATGCGGCTTAAAACGTGTTAAGCTTGACACAACCGCGACCTAGCCGCGTTCTGCGATCAGTTGAAACGCATGGCCCGCCTCGTTTTCTGCCGTCGTTACCTTACGTAAATCGCAGGCCTCTGATCGCTACCTACCGGACGGGAAATAAAATGCCCAGAAAATGAGGTCGCAGATCGCGGCTGTGCGTGGAGGGCATTATTGGCATATTATATCAATGTGTGACTGAATGTCTACCAAAAGTCGGGTATTTCGATACACTCGGCATTTAATAAAATAAATTTCGCTTAGTTTGCGCCGACCTCTCGAGGAAACTCGCACAATTAGCTTGTATGGAAAGTTTATTGAAATGCAAATGTACTTTTTGAAATTTTAATTTGGTTCGCAAGGACGTAAATAAAACAAAGTTGATAAAGAAATTAAATATTTCGTTATTATTTATAAAACAACACATTCATTATGTATCTTTATGTATTTTCTAGTCATTGCAATGCCCACGCTTATTATAAGAAAGCTTGGATGTCAAAGGGACAATTTTGTTTGGACATATTATTGGTAGCAATTCTGGTATATTTGACGTGCCTAAAAGTAGCTGCCATCTCTTTCCTAACTTTAGTAAAAGAAAGGATTGACAGTATTTTTAGACATCTCAAATTACCAGTCCAAATTATGCAGAAGCCTTATTAAGGTTGTATTTTCTCAAAAACTTGAACGCCACGCCACGCGATGCGACGCGTGTTTACCGTACATTTTTCATCGGCATCTGTTCATAGTGTGATTCTGGCTATAAAAAATTGTAACGATTTGATTTGTTTAACACGCATCGTATCGCGTGGCGTTTTAACAGTATGTTTGCGCCTTTAATAATCGATCGAGTAATTTTTGTGAAAATCTCAACCTTGAAGGTAGACTTCCGTGGGTCGCGGCCGATCGCAGCCTCATGCGTTCCATCGCGCGCTGACTTCGTGGCTGATGCGACACTTTCACTATGAAAATGTATAACGCCTCGCAGCATGCGGCTGCGATCCGCCGCGATGCACGGAATTGTACCTTAATAAGGCGTATCTGCAACTCTTATCACAAACTTCTTGGACAATTATCACAACGTGTAAATGCATGTCTATTTTGACAGAAGCAGAGCTGTAACAACAATATTGGTGGTCATACAGGATTACTCAACGAAGGTTTTACCTATTCCCTAATAGAATCCATTCGAGCCCAACTCTAAAAGCTTTGTTTACACCAATCGAGTATTCGTACTTAAGACGACTGGGCTGGGGCGAATGTATAATGTAGTCGGTACGTGTAAACAAGCTTTATTATATTATTAAAACCCGGACTGTTTTTGTTGTAAAAGATATCATATATTAGTCATATAATTAAGACGAATCTATCGATATCTTTTACATAAAAATCCATCAATCTGTTTAGATTACAGGAGACAAAGAAATCGACCCACATACACTCGAAAACATTACCCTCTCTATATGGCAGTCTGGTTAAAATAAACATAAATTAATAAAGACTCGTTAAATTGAATAATCCTGTATAAAAGATTTCAGTTTTAATTTAAATCATAACAATATCTTACATGTTACGGAAGATCATCTCGCGAATACTAATCATAAGTTTAACGACATAAAATGCTCTGCAAATATTAACTTTCGTTGACAAAAGACTAGGTTATAAATAAAATTAACTAATTAACTAATAGCGTCCATTAACTAGAAACAAATGTTATTAGCCGGTGATTCTTAACTATCCCTAACTTTGTTAAACTAAATTCTGATTCAAACGCTGGAAAAAAATACAGTCTAGATCAACTTTTATTGGTATCTCTTTCTAAAGATATGACACAAAAAAGGATAGCATATTACTTGATGCTATGTGCAAATACCGATTTATATAACAAAGTTGTACTAACACCCGATCTCATAATATGGCAAGAAGTACATAAATCAACGATGTCATTCGAGAAATCTCAATTTTTCCAATATGTCAAAAATACATGTCACTTTTCCATGATAACCTACTTAACTGAACAGAACAAATTAAAAGCTCTAAAATAAACAACAGTCTTAGAACATACGCGTTATTTACACAAAGATTTGTTTTAATATAAAAATATCCTACTGTACATGTAACAAACATCATTCGTGTAGAAATATATATATTTTGTCTCTATGTACACAACTAGAAACAATGTTTTAAAAATAGTCAAACATTTTAGGTTAGGAATCGCTAATAGACTGGGCGAATGCGACAGCAAGTACACTTGTCCAACTAATGCAATGCAAGGCACTTTCGTGTAAACGAATCATCAGAAATAGGTAAGTACGGTCAACGAAACAGTCGATTAGAGAATCATCAGAACTATCTACCTAGCTAGTGGAATGTATGGTTCATCTATGTAATTTTAAGAGCCCCTTTTACGCTACAATACTCAGACAGCGATATACAGGTACAGTCGACAGTACATCAATTATTGCAACTTGTGTATCAAAGTCGTGTTTTAAAAATGTTGAGTTCTGCCTTTAATAAAGCAAATGAACTCGCATAAGAATGTTTACTATCACAGTCTGCATGGGCTCTTAATTATAAAAGATAGCTAATTTCATACTGGCTACAAGTTACTACTAAGAAGTAGATTACTTGTAAATTCATGAAACTACTGGTATTCTAATCAGGGTGTAACAAAATATATATATTGTAGCTTTGCAGGGTTGACAAATAGTGCGAACTCTAGAATGCGCACGTTAATATTAGTACAATAATAATATTAGGAAACAAGGCGACCCGCTCGCTCTTACGTAGCATATGAACGACACTTGTGCCGCAGTCTCACGTTCGAACCATTGGACTACTGTAGCTTCAATTGATATTGAACTAACCGCAAATAGTCAATGTAGTGGCCGCAAAGTTGAATCCTAAGAGCCCTATCTCACCGGGTCGCCACGACGACGTCGCCAGCTACGTACCAAAAATGTATGACAGCTAACGTCGCCAAACCGTCCGTGTCGCCAAGTGAGTTAGTAGTCATACATTTTCAATGGGATTTTTTTGGATACGTAGCTGGCGACGTCGTGGCGACCCGGTGAGGTAGGGCTCTTAACCTAAAGAAACTGTCACTATCGTTCATATGCTACATCGCGTAAGAGCGAGTGGTACACCTCGCTTAGCGGCGACTAATATTAGCGTACGGAATCTGGAATCGCTACAAATATAGATATTTCGTTACCCACAATGACAAGTGTAATTCCTTCGTCATTTAAAAGGCATGCCCCAATAGCGGGCACCCGGCAAGGCTTGTGACGCGTTGAGTAAATAGACTATACAAGGAAGCCAACCATCGTCACTATCTAAACACCTACAAAAATACATCTCCTTCACACTATGCCTTAAGGCGATTCATTGATTCCTCTCACTCTCTTTTATAGACATTTCTTTAAAGAATAACTTTAGTACTGAACACGAGATTGAATTTACAATTTGATTACCAAATCAAAATATAATGTACATGTTTTAGAATTAAAACCATAGTGAGACAGTGCGCGAAGAAACGTCACCGGCGACGCGGACGTGACGCGCTTACCTTGAGAACGACCGTCGAAATCTGTCGAAACTGTCGGTCTAATTGCAGACTTCAACAATATAAGTGAGTGATATCCGTTTATATATAATAATGTACATGTTGCTCTGTAATCGAAATTCTAATAATCTTAAATCATATTATTTTATAAAAGATGTGCTGCTGAAAGTTTTTGAGCCATTTTTTTTTCTCGGCAATGGCACCTTTTTACTGCAAAGTGATGTAATAGTAAATTATAAACATATATCAAAAAAACAATAGGAATCGCGGATAACACAAAATCTGTAATTCTGTATATTTTATGGAAATATAAAAGTTAAGTGCTTTCTGCGATCTCAGATTAGCAGAACCTTAAAGGCGGAGAACATATTATTATTTTATATTTTGATTTGGTACTCAAACGGTGTACGAGTAATGTAAAGGTTATGTTGGATTGTAAGTTAATTTGTATGAAAAAGAGCAATCGATAAATCACCTTAATATAACTTACAAGGCACCAGTTCAATTCTTAAGCGATATGTGGATGACATAATATTCATAATAATTATAAATTAGTAAAAAAAATATATAAACGTAATGTTTAAATCAAATCATAAACTTCAATTATTAATTTTTATCATAAAACTACTAAAATTCAAGATTACCATAATCTCATATATATATTTCCATTGGGTAGTTTATTTACGTCGGCATTAAATATGCACGAAAGGTGCAAAGTTAAATTTCGATGAATACGAAATCACGTCTTATTAATTATTATTTCCGAGGTGCCCATAAAATTATGCCTTGTAAGTCATCTTGCAATAAGGCCCCATTTGTTTATCTCGATACATGATAATCATAATGAACACTTCAAAAATATTTAACAGCTACAAAAACATGAGCCTTGCCTCCGATTAAACATTTATAAGGTAACAGGCAAGTATTTTTTTCGAATGGAACTTTTTTAGGTCTCTAAAATACAGGGTGATTAGAAATTCGATACATTCCTTGAAAGGGGTGATACTAGATTCACCAAAAAAAATTGATGTTCAAAAAAGCATTGAAATAATACTTTTCTGAAAGCTGATAAAGTAGAGATTACCCTAAAACATGCATGCCTAAAATTCCCATTAACTCAAAAATAAAAGGTCATAAATCACGTGGAAATTTTTTTTCGACCCCTCGTTAATAGGGCCTTGTTGCAAACCACCTCTAGTATCACCCCTTTCAAGGAATGTATCGAATTTCCAATCAACCTGTATGTATCGCACTTTTTGGTTCATCTTAATTCGTTATTACTCGAGTTCCAAAGACGATCTAGTTTTTTTCTCATTATAATTCAGTTAGCGCAAGTTTTACTTAATATTGAACCTTAGTACGAAGTTATTAACATAAGTACACATTTTTAGTTATTTACGTTAGAGACATAGAGTGCCTTTGGACCTCATTTCATAATACTACAACTCTTCTAATTACACTTTTAACTGGCAACACTAAAAACTGGAATAAATGTTGCCATTTTCATATCGCTTACTTTGAACATTTTCTTTTGACAATAAATAAAGGAACAAGGTACTAAATGCCAACTTTTATGATAGTTTAGACATAAAATCAATAGCAATAATGATGATTATCGGTTGTCACCAGAAAAATGCTCCAGTACTAACGCATTTCGTAGCTTGGTCGCACGCTGATATGAATTCTAACTACAAGATTTGTAATATCACGAAATGAGTCCTTATCGTGCTAAATTGAAAGTACAAACTTGCACGAATACTGAAGTACAGTAACACACAATAATTACTTTACTTATAGGATTGGCAGATCTATAAACACACCGAGTGTATGGGCTACCGAATATGTACGGTCGATAGTACATCAAGCACACGGGCACTCTACGCGGTGGTATTATGGCCTAATTTGTAATAGTTTTGTGTAGGTTGACGTGCTGTCGACTGTACTGAGAAAGACTAGAGAAAACGTTACGAAGTAACTTATAATCTCAAAAATTTCGCTTTTGGCTCGATTCGGCTTTAGTTATCTAAACTAAATGTAAAATTCGATTTCCCAAATCTTTAAAAGTCAAGAAAAAAATTTAGATGTCAATTCTGGTTTGTCATTTTTACTTTAAACTAAATTGGATTGTAACTGACATTAGGTGCTGTCTTGTAGCATTAGTGAAAGAAAAGGAACGCAGTATTTTAAACCTGTCACTTATAATTTAATTTAGATAACTCAAGCTAGAATTTGATGGGGTTTTATATCGAATTGGAGGATTTTTATTTATTTATTAATTAAGTACTTATATGGAGAAGGAAACAAAATCACTTTCGAGCCAATGTGAAATTCAAATCTCGCCGCAAAATAATTCTCTCCATATTGAAATACGTCTAAAGTTACGGGGATAAAATTGGTTCCTAAAACTCTCTATGACTATCGGCCATAGATAGTTTTGAGCACGAACTCAGCGTGAGTCACACTTACGACTGTCAAAATTTAATAATAATTAATGTAAGACCGAATTCAAACTTCACTATTACTCACAACTGTGTATGCTTATCGGCCTTACAAACGTCATATCCCACAGACGTTCGACAGTTGTAACTCACTCTGAGTTCCAGCTCAACTATCGGCCTTAGGCAGTTGTCCCACCGCCGGCTAGTAACTATGGGCTATATTTTCGCGCAAGAAACATACAATAGATAGTACATTCCGTGTAAACAAAAGAGACGCAGCGATACTCGCTCGGCGACATAATATTTATAGTTCATCGCTGCGTCTCTTATTGTAAACCGAAGCCCAATACTTATTTTGTAAACAAAAACTACCCTACCCTACTAACATATTAAACTGTTATGTGATTATTGCATAGTTATTTTCACATTATTAGATCGGATCACTTTATTTTCACAATGATGAATAGGTTCAATCAATCAGTTCCTCCAGTGTTACATCACAACCAGGTAATGAGACGATCATATTTGTTTACAAAATAAGACACTTGATTTGGGCTGCGGTATACGTTTCTTGCGCTTTCGCCGGCGGTGGTACAACTGCCTTAAAGTCTCGGTGAGCCCAACACGATCCGGCTCGACGTCCGTCCATCACAAACTGACGCATTGGTCCCGCATTGCTGTATAAAAGCACATTATATTACGCTACAACTATAATACAGTTCTAATGACAGATCACAGCCTAAGTTTAATATTTAAATTGGGGGGTGTGCGCTCCGATATACAACTATTAGAGGTAATTTTAACTTATTAAAAACCTGATTAGATTTTAATGTGTTTTAAAATCTAGCAGGGTTTGATATCCTCTGGATCGAAATAGAAGAAATAGTACAGAAAAATCTCCCTTTCGTTAAGATAAGATAAGATAAATATTCTTTATTGCAAAAAAATAAAAGTATTACACAAAAGAAAATTCATTCCCCTTTTCCTTTCGTTCCCCTTTTCAGTAATGTAGGGTAGGTAGAGTGGTAGAAACTAACACAGTCTCAAAGGTGATCCCAAAAGTAGGTTTCCTGATACCAGTGTGTCTATTTTTAGAAAGCCAAAAGCGTATCCTCACAAGTCAAAACAAACATTTATTTAGTTAGCCGTAAAGACCGTTACTAGGTCTGGGGTGCAAGAGAGTCGACACTAAGAAGACCGCTACTAGGTTTGGGGAGCAAGAGAGTCGACACTAAAAAGACCGCTACTAGGTTTGGGGAGCAAGAGAGTCGACATTAAAAAGACCGTTACTAGGACTAGGGAGCAAGAAAATTGGAGTCAAAAATACCGTTAGTAGGCTTGGGGAAGCAAGATAACGAGGGATTTTTCTTACGTATCTCGCTGTTTCCCAGTAAGTACCATTATACCGCTAATGGTAGTATACTAGCGCGTCCCCCGGTCGCGGTCTCGTGCGGTCAGAGAGCACCAGGGTCACGTGGCAGGGCGGGGCGCGTTACTAGCTCTGTAGGGAGACTAAAACATGAGAATTGACATTTGATGATTGCTAGGTATGAGATTTGACACTAAAACGCCCGTTATTATGTCTAGGTAACAAAGAAAATTAGGGTCAAAAATACCGTTGCTAGATATTGGGAGCACGAGAGAGGGTAGTAAAAAGACCGCTCTTAGGTCTGCAGTGCAAGAGAGTCGATAATAAAAATACCGTTAGGTACCAGATTTGGGGAGTAAGAGAGTTGACACTAAAAATACCGTTACTAGGTCTGGGGAAAAAGAAAATTGGGGTCAAAAAGACAGGTTTGAAGAACATTTTTCTTGCATATCTCGCTGTTTCCCATTAGATACCATTATACCACTAATAGTAGTACACTAGCGCGCCCCCCCGGTCGCGGTCTCGTCCGCTCCGAGAGCACCAGGGTCACGTGGCGGGCGCGGGCTGGTCGCCGGCGCTGTGGCGGCGCCGTCACGTTATCGCAGTCACGTCGTTCGTCTTCTGTAAACCGTCCTCGTCTGTAGATCTGAAATTAAGGTAAGAAAATACATCACATGGTCCCTAAATACTATACGATTCCTTAAGTAAAAAAATTTTTTTGACCGAACTTTAAAATATGGAAAAATGGTGATAAAAATATTATCTTTGTCTAAAAATATACATTTATACATAAATGTTTAAAAACGATTATTTGTATTCAATAAAAAATAAATGTAACTTTTTACGCTGTTTTAATTTCGCAAATGATAAATACGACGGTTATTCGATCAATTACCGCATGCGCAGTACAGCGCCTTAGGTAACTAGCTGCGCGGCGAGACGCCACCCCCGCGTCTCGCCGCGCAGCTCGCTTCACTCTGTCATGTCGTCGTCAGCTCTCGCACTCGCTCGCGTCCCTCCCCTGTCACCAGAAGGCGCGGTACAGGGCATGCGGTCAGCCTACAGTAGCGACTATAGTTTTTATTTTAATTTAGAAGTGACTGAAGGCAGCAGCTGTTTACCGTCTTTGTTTAAATTAGAAAATATAACGAAGGATCGTTATATTACAATAATATTACACCAGCGTACGATCAACCGAACTTACCTATAAACATGTGCCGAGGAAGTGGTGGTGTGGTAGTGCGCAGCGTATGGCAGCCGCCGCGGGTACCGCCGCCGCGCCAACACCGCGCGCCGCAACGCGCCAGGCTTCGTGGAGTTGCGCACCGCGTGTAATACCAACCTGATAGATGAAACCGTTCATCATCATTAACAGTTACTACGGGTACAATGTCGGACATAGGCATCTGAACAACTTTTGGCCGAGTCGAACTCGCGTACCGAGGGTTCCGTGCAATTTAACACCGTAATATTGCTCTAACGAAAAGATAAACTAAGTAGATTTATGGACAAACTTATACTTGAGTCTCGATTGCTCCTCGCTCGGAGCTGTAAATAGATATAAGTATCAGTTTTCGGATTTTGTCCTTTACTTGTGTTATAAAGAACTAGCCATCATATTCATTCCGACAGAGCTATGCTATGTGGACCAACGAATATGATTGGTGGATATCAAACGCATCCATAGCAAGTAGCATAAGCACATCTCTGGTGGAAAGGCACCCTTAGGATTCCCTTTTTTCTCTTGAGATGCGGATTCCTAAAAAGAAGTATGATTCGTTCCAAAACATTTTAACTCTCAATATTCAACATTTTGCGAATAGATAATTTTTCGATGCGAAATCATACACATGTGACATACCTTGGCGCCAAAGCCGCTACAGTGGTAACTATGACGACCAGCCAGTATACTGGGTCGGAGACCGCGTGGAAGATGACGTAGAATGTGGACGGCATGCTGAGGCACGTGGGCAAACACACCGTGTTGTACACCATCGTCAGGATGTAGAACGACAGCAGAGAGCCGGTCAGCGCGAGCAGGTGGATCACCGTCTGTGGATACGAGGACATCAAGGCTGGAGCCAAACAAACGTAATTTACGCTTTTTGAGTTGTAAGGCGATTAACACACTGCCACGCAGCGTAGCGCGTGAATGCGTGCTCTAACGGTGCTCGTATCTCCGTTTGTATAGAAAACACGCATACTCCAACACACAGAAAATGCATCCACACGCGTTCATGCAAATCACGCGCCTACAAGCGGAGAAACATGCACCTCCGCGCGTAGGTGCGGGTCGAGATGCAAAATATGGCACACCGAGTCACGCAGTGTCATGCGGGATTTTGAATGAAATGAGTCAGAGCCGCCGTGAATCCACAAAATGCAACTACGCGCGTGAGTGCGTAAAAAACCCGCACGATGATGCAGATCCGCACTCCCCGCAAGTACGCGCGTAGATGCGTCGACACGCAACATGCTGCGTGGTGCGCGGCAGTGGGATAATCGCCTTAGTCGCGTAATTTACGCTGCATTTGATTTCATACAAAAACCATTTTTGTGCCACACGGTGACGCAAAATGAGTTGTTAATTTCTATAGTAGGTACGTAAATTATACATACATTTTACGCGACTCACAACTCAAAAAATTACATTCGGTTGGGTCCAGCCTAATAGCATATTTGAATCTTTCTTCTACTCTATCTCTTTTAGAAGTTGAGCGTATTGTATACTCTCTCAAAAAGCATTTTATCAAATTAATTAATTAGTTCTTTTATTTTATCATGCATTGCTATACGAGTGCGTGACTTAAAATGCAGTCGTGTATAAAACGTGAATCAAACAGCAGTGTATAGCTCTCTTCATATAGTCACTTCGCCCTTCATAGTTCGTCACTAGTCGACTCGTGACTATATTCAGAAATGTCATAAAGACTGGCGCGTAGGCACCCTATAATTTAGATCACTATAATGCACACATCTCACAGACTTACAAGTTTGATATAGAACAGCTGCATGCAAAATCAGACATCGATAACGTTAGGGTTTTCAAATAATTCACATAGTTATATAACATTGAGGTACTTTATCTGTTTCCGAAGCGAATTCTTTCAGAGCATCTGACATGGCTTAAGGTGAAACGCTAGACCCCGTTCTGCATACAAAACTATGCCGGCTTAAACTCACACAGAACACGTTGATTGTTAACTTTTTAAACTAGATTAATAGTTTAATAGACTAATTTTTTTGTTGTTGCATCAATCAACTCTCATATTCCTGCTGAAAATAACTGTGACCGTGACCGAAAAGTCCGAAACATGGGTATACACCGATTTTGGAACGACACTTTTCAGTGATGTGAGGTCATCTTCACGTACGCCCTTTTTAATTTTCATGATCTTAACTTGATCTTTAAATATTGAAAACGACGTTCTTTTAATAAAAGAAAAAATATGGGTCTCTTAATTTTACCTATATTTTCATAAAAAAAATATAATAAATTAGACCTTGTTCATTAGTCGCTTCGCCGCCACTCACTCTGAATTAAAAAAAAGTTTACAACTAACGTGTTCTTTGTGAGTTTATGCCTACAGTTTTGTATACAGAACCCCCAGTGTTTCACCTTGACGACTCAAAAGGTACTCACCCAACTCCTGGTTTCCACAGCAACGTAAACCAGCATGATGACGAGGCAGCATGTCATGTTGCAAGCTCCGAACGCCCATATATCGACGGCACTGTCCCAGTACGCGTTGGCGCACGTGAAGAATATCACCACGCTGATGTAGATAGATTCTAGTAGGACGAGCCAGTACGAGTGGTTGCGGTAGGTGAGGCCGCGGCGGGATGCGCTGTAGAGGCCTGGACGCTCGGTTAGGAGGGCTGCTGGAGCTACGCGGTCGTAGACTCCTGAGGGGAAGGAATTGAGGCGTCTAGTTTCAAACTCTGCTATAACGTTTTTCGTAAAATATTAGAACACAACTACTACTACTTAAGGGTCATTTTAGCGGATGGAGAAAGAAATGAAGACAATGAGATCCTCTCAAGGGTCTACTATACTAGGGTATACTCTCTGGCGACTTCTCTGGAGGAAGAGAGAAGACTATGATATCTTGAATATACTGTAACATTACATTGGCAAATGACGAACTGTCGAGTCCATTAACAAACTAAATAAAAGAAATAAACGTGTTCTAACCTATGATGAGCGGCGGGAACGCGGTGAACATGAGGTTGTATAGCATCCAGTGCATCTGGTCGATCATCACGGACGTGGAGAAGCCGCAGTACAGCTGGTACCAAAACACCAGGAACACAAACGTCTGCGGAACAAAGAATGTCATTAGGACAGACAAAATTCATATGTCATTGCCCATAGACCTATTAATATATGCGTCTCTTTTGTTTACACGGAATGTATTATCTTTTGTACGTTTCTTGAGCGAGAAAATAGCCGATAGTTACTAGCTGGCGCGGCGATCGGTGGGACAAATGCCAATAGCCGAGCGACAATCTATCGAAATTACTACTCGCTGCTCGCCAACTCTAGTAGTTTCTAGCTCTACTCGCTCATCGCCGGCGGTGACCCACCGCTCACACTAACTGCATAAGAGCGTTTCGCCAAAATGTACCAAAGCTCGTCGCATCCGCGGCGGCGCCATGGGTAGGGCTCAATATAAATCCAAGAGCTGCTAATGCAGCGGCGGCTGCGGTGCCTTACATGTATCAATTTCGGTAAGTTGTAGTTAGAATAATTGCGAAAAACGGCCGTATTTGGCATATTTGAGAACAACAACTTGTCGCAATTATAATATGTTATTGTATGTTTATAAATAGTATTTATCTTAATAAAGATTTGCTTCCTAGCTTTTTTAGTTATTTATATTCATATTCATTTATATTCATTTATTAGTAATAATCATACATTGTCAAGTTAATACATTTCATAAAATAATTAAAATTAACGCTATAAGATAGATTAGTCAATAATAAATTAATTACTTAGTCAAATGATAATACATTAGTAGTATGTCAATTTAAAATGGACTGTCTTCGACCAAAAACTCGACTACAGAGTAGTAGGCCTTCTGGACCAACCATAATTTTAGTTTCGCAACAAAACCATTAGTAGTTTTGGCTTCTTTTATACTTTTTGGAATTTTATTGTAAATACGAGGGCCCATGACGTGTGTGGAGTTGCCGGTCTTTTGTAGCCGATGCCGAATGGTCTCCAGGTCCTGTCGTCTCACACGCGTCAGTCTCTGTCCCACCCATGTCTTGGTCGCGTACTGGGCAATATTGCGCCTCACGTACTTGGCCACCTCCAGTATGTACAGGGATGGCACAGTCATGATGCGGTAGTCGATAAACAGCTGCTTAGCTGGCGTGTCATTGGGAACTCGCGCCATCCTACGGAGAACTCTCTTCTGGATTATAAACGGGCGGTCCCTATCCGCGGCCAAACCCCACAGATCTATCCCATAAATGAGATGAGAGTGGAAATAGCCATAGTATGCTTTCAGTAGGTTCTGTCTGGACAGCGTGGGGGTCAGTCGGGAAATCGCGTAGTAAGCAGAGTTGAGTTTAGCGCACACGGTGTCTATATGACTGTGCCATTGGAGGCCGGCGTCGAAGGTGAAGCCCACAAAGCGCGCGTGCTGCACAGGCGACACCAGTGTGTCGTTTATTTTATGCAATACTATTATTTATTTAAAAGCTCCATTAGGTATGCCTGGTATACTCACAGCATTCTTGAGGAAGAAGTATAGTATCATGCGCGCGAGCCGGTCGTAGCTCCAGTGGCCGTGCACCAGTAGCAGCCGCTCGATGAACTTGAAGCGGGACAGCGCGAAGTCTGACGCCATCACGGCTTGGCGGCCCTCTTGGCCGGAGAGACCTGCAAAAAGTCACATTTATTGAGTTCTTCTCGTGAACATAATTATTGCAATATCGAGACCTCATCCTCAATGTATAACACGGTTGTTGGTTTTTTGTTTTGTTTTTGAAAGGTCTTTATTTAAGTTAAGAGTTTCTTACAGACTTATTTGGCCTTTATAAAACATGTAATTCATAATCTAAAATAGAAGTAGGTAAATAAATATTTTAAAACATAAGTTTTCGTATCCTTCCTTTTCCGGGTGATTTTACTTCGTAAGGCTTGCATGTCTACGTAATGATTAAACATTTTAAATAATAGATAACACTAGGTGTTATCAAAAAATAAGTGTAAAATAAAATCGTAGACAAAGCTAAGTACTTAATCTAATTTCTTTTGCTTGTGGGTGAACATATTTTTTTAACATTGTTATGCATCAAGATCAGCTGGTCGGGCCGCTGACGTCACTCGTACTTATAACACGGTAATTCCAGTTTTATCCCGAGTCATTAATTTATTTATTGTCATCGGTGACCACAAATTACATACTAAGCTCGGTGGGTTAAGCATAATAATATTGTATACCTGGACATTGAAAATGATATACCTAATAATATTGTATATCATTCTCGCTAAATCCTACCTGAATTTAGCGAAAATGATACCTTGTGCAAACCCATTTGCAAAATGGGTTTTTATAAGATTTCATTTCTCTGGATAATTTTTTTATTTATTTATTTAACACTTTATTGTACACAACATAACAAATAAAACTTAAAAAAATATAATTTGTACAAAGGGCGCACTTATCTCTATTAAGAGATTTCTTCCAGCTGACCCATTAAGAGAAGAATGAGATAAAAACAGAGGAGGATAGGTGCACATAAAGTAAACACAAATAAAGCACGAGACAAGATAATATACTGAGTATAAATATAAAAGAAGAATATATAAAATAATAATATAATGCTTAATGAATTAATATAAATACTTATATAATTATATAATACATACAACTATACATATTAATTACATAAAATATATACTAAATATAAACTATATAGCACAGATATACGGCAATGGATAAGAGGACAGCTTAAATTATGAAAGAGAGAGGTAATGTTCTTTAACACGATTTTTGAAAACTAATATAGATTGACTCTCACGGACAGTGGAAGGGAGATCATTCCACAAGCGAACTGCATGGACAGAGAAGGAATAATTGAAGAATTGAGTTTTACGGGGAGCAGGTGGGAATTCAAGGAGTGTACTAATGTGCGACCTGGTAGAACGCTGCGATGTAGACCGTACAAACACAAACTGCTCTCGCAAATAGGAAGGAGAAGAAGGGTTCTTGAGAACTTTAAAGAGAAAACTGACTATATGCATATTTCTCCGCGCACGTATTGGAAGCCACTTTAGTTCAGTCCTGAAGTGAGAGATTCTATCATATTTACGTAGGCCGAAAATGAAGCGAATGCAGAGATTCTGCAAGCGCTCCAACTTGTTGAAGAGTTCCTCAGTAGCGTCCAGCGTGCAGATATCGGCATAGTCTATGATAGGAAGGAGTAGGGATTGAGCGAGAGTGATCTTAGTCTTCAAAGGCAAAAAGTTTTGGAGACGCTTCAAGGAATGGAAGGAGAAATGAACCTTCTTGCTAATCTGGTTGACGTTTTGAGTGTTACTTATGTAAAAATATATGTACAATAAAGCGTATACAAATAATCCGTGTAATTTTGAAACGCTACGAGAGAATCATGCCTATTGTCAAGTACGGAAAATTAAATGTGTTTAGTAATCCAACCTACCAACTCCGACATCCGCTGTCTGTATCATCGACACGTCATTCGCGCCGTCGCCGATAGCCAGGGTGGTCACACACAGCTCCTCTTTCACCGCCTGGAGGAAACGAAACAATATTTAATATTAGAACATGATGAAAAAATTCTTGCCGTTGGCAGGACTTGAACCTGCGACCTTGTTTCTAACCGAATGTTAGACATGGTTGTCGGAATACTACTACTATTGTCCGATAGATGGAATTGCGTAACATACCCTTTAAGTATGTATAAAGCGATGAAGATTTTCGGTGGGCTCGGCGTGGCCTGTGGTGGCTCAGTTGGTAAGAGCGTGTCACGGAATGACAAGGTCGCAGGTTCAAGTCCTGCCCACGGCAAGAATTTTTTCATCATGTTCTAATTTATTCACCGAGCATGGATAATGCGTAATTCAAATTCTGAATATTTAATATGTTGTAGTACGAGAAAAGAGGACAAATATGAATAAAAGAACCATACGAGTGACCAAGAGTTCTTTCGAAGAATCGTTTGCTGGACGAAAGTTCCCATGTCGTCAAGCATGTGTCCAATATGGTCTAAACTATGATGTCTTGAGCTATCGAGAGCCTGTACTAGATGTTCTAAGCTGTCGAACACCTGTTCAGTTAGTATTCTAAGTCAATGTAATAATACCAAGATTTTAAGATATCAAGGATATTAAAACTGTGAAGTATCTGTACAAGTTGTTCCAAAATTTCGAGCGCTTGTTCAAGGTGTTCTAAATCTAAGCATCCATCTAAGTTATTCTAAAGTGACGAGCATCTATTCAGCGGCAGCGTATTCAAAGTTGTCAAGGATCCAAGATATATTACCATTCTCAAAGCGATGAAATCATATCATCTCATGCCGCGCCGAACAGAGACGCCGCTATACCAACGCAATAGCACTGTCCCTGTCACGCACGTCATGACATGGTATGATTTGATTGTTTTGTAAACCGTAGTATTAATTATTACGGTTTACAAACCGTTATTTTGTAAGCCCCACTGATCATAGCTGTCGAGCATCCGGCGATGTTTTCTAAGCTATCAAGCGCCTACCTATCCAGCATATTCTAAACCGACGAGTCCCATATTATATTCAGTAAACAGCTATGAAATGAAGAAAAAAACCTATGCTTGGCTATATTTCTTTGGTGGATATAATAAGAATGGAGTATATCCGCCAGTGAACAAAAGTGGTTGACATTACTCATAGAATCACCAAACTAAAGTGGTAGTGGGCCGGCCACGTCTGTCGTAGAACCGATGGGGTACACGAGTACTTGAATGGAGGCCACGAACGTTCGAAAGGTGGCTGGCAGAGACTGGATGCAAAAGGTCGAGAATCGGGTTGAGTGGCGCGTGGCGCGTTGAGTTGGTGGCCTATGTCCAGCAGTGGACTAATACTGGCTGATGATACATACCTTAACGATATAAGCCTTCTGTAGCGGTGTCGCACGGCAGCACAGTACGGCGGAGCACCGTCTGGCTAGCGAGAGGAACGGCGCAACGAGCCCCGACCGCCGGTCCAGGATGTACGTGAGCGTGCGCCCGTCGACGACGAGCGCGCGCCCGCCGGGCGACTCGGCGGTACCGGTTTCTAGGTATGACTTGATTGTGGACTCGGCGTGGTCCTGTACACGAATAGGAGGTTAAGACAATTTTGACTACGACCTTGGTGTGATTTTTCTTACAAGTACCTAAGAATAAGTTGTAACGCTACAAATCAATATTTATAGTGATACGAACCTCCTATTAAGGTTCTCAAAGTGACGAAATCATATCAAGAGATGGCGTCGCAATACCAACTCGTCATGTCCCGAACGCATTGTCATGATCTAATTTGATCGCTGAGAACCGTAATAGCTGCACCGATCGTGATCGGTGCAGCTATTGCAGTACAGCTACCAATGGTACACTCATATTTTCAACGCGTTTTCACGCCAATATTGTGGCAATTTCAGAATTTTTAATATACTGAATTCACGCTTAGGTGAATCCATTCCTAAGGGTGCATTCAGGATCTCAAAAACCGTTGAAATTATCACAATATTGATGTGAAAATGTGAGGCTTGCTCGATAATTCTAAATGCGAGTCGGATCGTGATTCGTATATAGATATAGCGTCTGCCTAAGAGCTAGCTCACTCCTACGGATCGTGAGCGCTGAGAAAGAGTACTGGAGATTATTACGGAATGGCGGAACATAAGGTGCATGTCTCCTTGTGTAAACAGCGTGGCCGAGTACGTTATACCGAGTCCAGCAAGGCGCGGTTGGTTCGAGTCATATCTTAATGTGACAAGGTAACTACCCTCTACCTCACCAGTCTGTAGAGCGTACCTTGTCACACCACTATGCCGGCGTCCAGTGTTCGAGACATGTCTTAATGTGACAAGGTAACTCCCTCTACCTGACCAGTCTGTAGCACGTACCTTGTCGCGCGACATAAGGTGCAGAAGCCGGTCCCCCTGCGAGAACAGTGCAGCGGAATACGCGATATTGACCGCGGTCTCCGGCTTGTCCCCGGTGAGCACCCACACCACTATGCCGGCGTCCAATAAGGCGCGGATAGTCCGAGGCACGTCTTCTTGCAAACGATCTTCAACACCCGTCGCTCCGACTAAAGTTAAGGCACTTTCGAGACGAGCTAGTGATTCGCGGATGCGTTTTTCTCGACCTGTGAAATAAGGTTTAATTAATAATTTAATCTGGCTGCCATTGCACTGATACAGGATTATTTGTCGACTCTACAGCGATTAATCATATAGGGGCGTATTCATAAACGTGATTTAAAGTTACGCCACCGTTTAGGCCCCCCTGTCCCTTTCTATCTTAATCTTTTTTAACAAAGTGTGAAAGGGATAGCAACACGATTTAAGGGAAGTGAGGAATAATTAGGTTTATGAATAACAGCAAACGTGATTTAAAATTAGTCCACGGTTTAAGCCTTAAGTTACAAAACATCGGTTTAAGATAACTGAATTAAAGCAAGACTTGAGGTTAAACTATGGCAAACAGCCGAAGTGGTACATTCCGTGTCAGTGTACGTACACACGAAGACAGAGAAAAGTATACAGGAGGCGTCAATAAGGTTGAGATTTACACAAAACTACTGGACCGAATGTAATAATTCTTTTACAGTTACATAGTTTTAACTTTCATCTATCTAACAGTGAAAGAACTCTTGCAATATGTATAAGTTTTTGAGATAATCTCAACCTTAAAAACTCTTCTTGCACATTTGTCACTGTGTTAGACCTGCGTCTGAATACACGGATCCTAACGCGCGGGTTCTTTCTAAATTGGTCTTACCTTCTCCAATCTCACAAGCCCTAGTATGCGAAGCCAGCCACTCCTCCCATAGCGCGGGTTGCATGGTCCTCTTGGCCATGACCAGTGTCCGCAGACCCGCCCTCGAGTATTCCGACAGTAGGGCGCGGGTTCTCTCGTAAGCGGCTTGCTCGGCCGAGCCGGCGCGCATAGGAGCTAGCGCGCCTAGGACAGTACTATCCGCGCCTTTCACGTATAACACAACCTGTGGTAAAGATTACATTTGTCATTATCAGGATATTTTTATGTTCCTACTGCTAAGGGGCTGACCCTTCCCTTATACTGAGGGAGCTCTGGCCATGATACGCGGTCTTACCATGGATTGGTGGATTACATATATCTTTATGTTTTTCATTGTTTCCTCACAATATTTTCCTACACAATTTGGAGGTTCAGTAAACGTTGGTTGGTAACTTTTTAAAACCAGATGCATTAAATGTAAAATTATATTGCCGTCATCTAGTGCTAACTTCCATATAAGGTCATGTTTTCGCGGAAAAAAATAATTAGGCAATCATATTTATTTTTTCAGTCAGTTTTTATTTACTCAGAAATCACATATTAAAAAATTCTATCTCTGACATTTGAAGTAATCCTTAAGTACTACATATTATCACTCCCTTATTTCAAATACATTATTTACGCTTTTAATATTATAATGTTATATGCTTATGATAGGCTCTCGAACACAGTTTCGGTTTCGGCCGTAGTTTCGGCCGGATGGCAGCTGAAACCGAAACTAAGCCGAAACCCGTTATTTGGCCGACACCAGGCCGAAACCGAAAGTTCGGTCGGACACCGTCATCTGAATATTGTTCAAATTCATTTTTATTCGTCTTTAAAGAGAATAAAAATCATTCCAGTATAGTAGTATATATGAGTAAGTTGAATTTGAATGATAAATGCGATGATATTTAGTTGGCGCAAGTATAATTTCACGATTAATGCATCTGGATTCAAAAAAATCAACAACTAACATGTTATAGGTGAGTTTAGACTCGTATCTACTGGCAACATTCGACGTGCGAGATGTTGCACAACATGTTGAACGGCAACGGCTTGAGGTATCTCATTGGTCATGTTGCGCGACAGCTGGCAACGTCGCGCATTGTTGTGCAACGTTGCCAATCTTCGTCACGCGTTCTTCTTTCGCACTTCGTGTTGGCTAGTGGATACGACGTATGGTAACGTCTGTATGCACATGCAGAGCGGGGACGGAAGTTTAACCTTAAGGGCCTTACATGAGCCAACTAGCGCCGCCAATCTTAAAAAATAATATCTTCTTAAAAATGATTATATTAGAAGATATTTTTTTTTTAAGATTGGCGGCGCTAGTTGGCTCATGTCAGGCCCTTAAATAAACTACTATAAGGTATCCTCACCTGTCCAGTGGGTAGTTTGAGTGCCACGGACATGCATTTCCTGGTCGCGTCGAACTGCTGCACCCTGAGCACCCTCATCTTGGTGAGCTCGCCCTGGATGCCCAGCTCCACCTCGTCCGGGGAGCGCACGCGCAGCTCGTAGCCGTACGCCATGGCCGCCTCCGCCAGGGCCAACTCGTCGGGGCTCTCGGCTTCGAATCGAGCAACCTGGACATAAAATATTTATTTATAAACTCACGCCTGATTCATGTAGGCAGAGACGATGGACTTTCATCTGCTGCGATCCTGGCACACGGCCTGCCTCTTCCACGTTCATCAATCTCTTCATACATGCTCGTCGGTTTGTAGTGGACCGTACTTGGCCCTTTTTCAAGACATCGCCAATTTCGTCGCCGTACGTTCTCCTCGGTCTACCTCTGCCGACCCTTCCATTACCATTCGCTTTGTTAATCCTCTCTAAGCTGGCCAAACCAACGACATAAAATAAATACGATATATGCTACCGAATTGCTAGGTTAACGTAGCAATGAGCTGGATACATGATGAGGCGTCCTGACGATAGCTGGAGCCGAAGACTAGAAGCTAAAACACATTTAAAAGCAGCGGAAAGGCAACGTCTGAAACTCTGTGAAAGATGACAGACTGAACGCAGCAATGGAGCGTCAGCGGCAAAAAAAGCGCGGCGTTCACTCTGTCATGTCGGTGGATTGAAGGAGGCGATAGTAGAGAGAACTGTCGAGGCTTTGTTCATTTCATCAGCACATGATTTGATGAATCTCTTGTTAGATGAGGACACACCTTTATCTTATGATATCTATCTTCTTATGATAACTATCGCTTTACTGAGTTTTGACATTTTTCGTTAGCAAATGTCAATCTTATAATTTTTTCTTTCTATTCTACTAGCGTTAACGGAAGTTAATGTCACTTGGCGAGGGGCTGATATAGCACATTATCAAGATAAAACGAAAATTACAGTGTTTGACACTAAGGATGGAGTTTCAGATATAATCCTAAGATAAAACAAATCGCATAAGTTTAAAAAGAGATACAGAGAGTCGACGTTATGTATTAGTACGTTCGATAAGAAATTATAACGATGCAATAAAATAATTATTAATTTATCGGAACAAGGGACAGATAACGATGCCGGGCTTTACCGGGAACTCGGAATGCGATACGCTTGGTCATCTATAAGTACATAATGTGTATGTATGAATATTAAGACTGTAAAAAAGTTGTGTCCGTACATTGAATATTTTTGAAAATAATAATTAAGATTGAAATAATGCCAAAACAACAATTTTTGGAATTATTGTCTGTGTCTATGTAAACATCGACAACACACAGACAAAAGGCATAAAAACAACCGGAAGGATTTGATGGGTATTTTACTAGGAGATAGCTCAAATATCTAGGGAGCACATTGTGGTATGTGATGTGGAACCACGTAACTAGAGAGGAAGAGCTGCCTTCCAGTACATTGAAAGTGCTTCGTGGAGGTCTAAAGTAATCAGCGACTTCTATGCATACGAAATTGCAGGTACAGCTAGTTAACAATAAAATAAGTAGACACAGTGCATTACAGTGCGTTTTCCGTACTTCATTTATATCAAATAAACTATGCGGTACTGACTGTGATGATCGAGGTTATCGATCGAGATATGAAATTATAATCCAATGACAGCATATTATTATTTTACAAGACAAATAACTTTATGGGCAATAAACCTATATGATTTATAGCGGTCAATGCTGTAGACAGCGTTGTAAGCATGCGTTACTATTATAGGCTTCATGACGTCACATCTATTACAAAAGAACCGAGTACCAAACCTATGACTGTTCAGAACATCATGAAGAAATTGCACTCTGGAAAGGAACCACAAGCAAGTACCGAGTGGCATTTAATGGCAATTCAAATTGGTAGCAATATGAACTACATAAAAAAATCAGGAAAATTCCCCAGGCTTTGAGACTCTCTTTTACCACCCACCCAGACTTTCTTTTAGACTCCCCCGGGACAGGTTTAAGCCGTTGTCCCACCGCCGGCAAGTAAGCGAGTGTAACCCGGCTATTTTCTCGCCCAAGAAACGCATAAAAGGCAGTAAATTCCGTGTATACAAAATAAATGCAATTGCATATATTAATAGTTCATCGCCGACCGTTCACACCGCGGACGAGTACTCGCTCGGCTATTTTGTCGCCGAGCGAGTACATCTAATCGCTCGGCGACACTCGCTTTTATATGTATGTACATATAAAATTGTAACATCAAACTCTTTATTGCAAGTAAGCACAAGTACGTTTTCCCACGTCAACATTTTTTTATTAAATTTACACCACTTTGCAAGGAAAAGGTGCCAACGCCGTGAAGAAAAAGTGGTAAAAAAAAATTACAGCAGGACATCTTTTAAAATAATAACAATTTAATCTATCACCTTATTTACCACGTGGCAAGCATATAAAAGAATATGAATATGAGTGCATCTCCTAGGTCACGGCTTTAAAAAACCTAGATGATGGAAGGCGAAGAGCTATAAAAATGTTAAAGCAGCATGCTCACCGCTTGTTCTGTGGTAGTGCTGGTGGCCTCTGAGCTGTTCCTGTGGTCGTCTCGACTGCCGAACGGGAACTTGGGGAGCCGTATCCGGAGCGGGGACGTCGTCGACGGCGGCGGAGACGGCGTCGTCGACCGGGACTCGGTCAGGCGGGAGTATCTGTAATAGGGGGATACAATAATTGACTACTAACTTTATTTAATGATCTCGTATAGTAGACGCATTATCTTCTGAGTCGTGAGGCCATAAATCATTGTATCTACCTATCTCGCTCGCACTTACAGGTCTATGAAGTAGGAATGGATAGAGGAGCCCGTCGACCAGATCAACTGAGTCGTTAAGTGGGTCTACAATATCCGTTTTTAAAACCCAGGCCACACATTTTTTTTATAATGAATGTATATGTCGTGGTCATATCGTTAAATTGAACATTTCATGAAATAGTCGACCATTTCATAAAATGGTGGCATTTCACGAAATCGTCAAATGTCTATTGGTCATTTCATGAAATAGCTTGGCCAGATCAATGAATAGAAAACGTTTTACGATATGTCCAACAAACGCACGGCTATTTCATGATATGACCAAACACAATTGACCATATCGTAGAAAAATGGCAAAAACTACCGCTAGAGGCGCTGAGAGCGCGCTTTGTCATTGTTTATGTTTGTGTGCGTAAGTAAATAATGCGGATTCATGTTGAAAAGTGAATAAAAATGTGCAAATTATATAAGAAAGTGTGTTGGAAACTTGAACAAGTGTTACTATATGAAACGGTGTGAATTTTATGACAGTCACGCAAAAACCAACCTCAATTTACAAAAAAAATCTTGGGAATACATTTCACAGGTTAGTACCTATTTAAATGACAATATTTAGTTTATATCCTTTTAAAATCTCATCTAAGTATCTAAAATGTACTTATTTACTTTTAATAATTGAATCCTGGAAATTTAACATACATAATTTGAATTTTTAGGTTATACAACAAATAAAGGAAAGTAGGGTGACCAGGCAACGAAAGTCGACGGACTATAATTTACTGGATTAGAAAATATTACATCATAGAAAAACTGAAATTACAAGTTTTTAATATACAAGAAGATGATCCTACTATGCGTATAATTACGATGGAGAAATATTTTGAAATACTAACGGAATTTCATAAAGGTATACCGTATGTGAAACGAAACGTTTTAACGTTCTATAATATTATAATACAATTTTGTACTTATTTTATTAGGTAATCAATATAATAATAATAATAAAAACATTTAATAAAAACATCTTTGTTGTCCTTTTAATGTGTTCAATATGAATATTTCGTATATTTAATTCCAGTGGACAATTGGTTTGAAATGCTTGTAAGAATTTTGTAACATATATATTTTTTTAATTTGGTACTGACTAGAACAATAAATAAGTTCGTAATAAGTATATTTTGAATTATTATTACTTACATCCTTAATGGGCACCCTACATTAATGATCTGACCAAACGTCGTTGGACAAATCGACGAACGTTGACGTTTAAACGATATGCCCAGCGCAACATGACGATTTCATGAAATGCCACCATTTCATGAAATGACTGACGATTTCATGAAATGCTCAATTTAACGATCTGACCACGACATATATACGTTTTTGTGCACTCTTTAGGCTCAGTTGTATCAGATTTTATGCGATTTAGGCGATGCAGCCGATGAATAGTTTGATGACTATTTCCGAAAAATTCCTGAGAGTGATTTATTAATACGGGCCTAGGAGCCCCACACTGAGTCCAGCCACTCACGTGCGCTACTCACTTGTCGATTGATCGCAGCGTCCCGTTGGCTCGCGGCGGCTTGTCGTCCGTGTGCGAGCCGCTCATACGCATCGAGTCCACGTGCGGCTGGCTCACCACAACTGTGTTGCATACCGCGAGTATCAACAGAAACTCACGCACCTGTGCACACGGCAAAAGATAATAGAATGAGAATTTGTCGAATATAATATAATATTTATTATATATTAATACGTTACCGTTGAGGCCCCCAGTCCCTTTCTATCTTAACTTTTTATAAATAACTAAGGCGCGTATTTATTTATTTTATTTTTCGTATGGTCACGGCGACGTGACAGGAGATCAGACCGTGAATGGGAGGCTGTCCAGCCACTCAATCACGTCTTCGTCAGCCTTATGGATCTTGACAAGACCACCCTCAATTGACCATTGCGGACAGTTGTCGGTGACGTGTGACATGCTCTGGATTTCGCCACAGGAGCAGTGGGGGTCCGACCCGAAGTGCCATCTGTGCATGAGTTCTGCGCACCGGCCCTGTGATGTTCGAAACCTGTTTATTTGGCTCCAATATTTCCGAGGCAGGTTAAATCCGGGAACTTGGGTATTGGGGTCCGAGATGAGGTGGCAATTCGGCGGCGCGTATTCATAAACGTGATTTAAAGTTACGCCACGTTTAGGCCCCGCTCCCTTTCTTTTAACGAAGTGTGAAAGGGATAGCAACACGATTTAATGGAAATGAGGTTTAACTAGGTTTATGACTAACAGTAAAAGAAATCGTGGTGGCAGCTTGTAAATTTTTGCAATGCGAATTCTCGGTTTTATGTGCAATCTTTAGTGGAGTAGAGATTTTTAAACAGATTTATGTACAATACTTAATGTCAGGTCGTTTTTACAAACGTTTAAATTCCATAGACGTTTGACGTTTGTACGAGCAATCTCACGCTAAGCTTGTGGTCAAAACTATCTAGGAATGTCGTTCTTAATGTACAGCTAACAGCAGATCAAGTGTAACACTTTGTAGTTTGGACCGTACTTATTATCTGCGTCATAAGAGTTGAATTCGTACTGCAAGTGTTACCGAACCATTGATCTGCTGTTGTCCGTACCTACCTCGATCTTTCATCTGTTTAAGTTTACGCAGCATTGCAGTAAACCGTGATATTGAACATGGAACTTGGCAGCTGAAATCGACGTTTGTTTAGTCAATATACAAAGTAGCTAATGACTGAATGCAACTGACGCAGTGTCGTTACTGCATCGTTTGAGCGCATAGCGTGTGGCAATGGGCTTCAGGGGTACAGCACAGTTTAACGCAGAGTATTGTATATTTTTAATTGATGAAGTTCATACCAGGGGCCTATCCAGATATTTTGTGCCAGGTGACTTGGTACAATGGGTCAGCGCTAACGATCTGCGTAACGCCGTGGAGATACCATATCATTGTAAAATGCACTGTAATATAACGTCTGTCGAAAGTGAGATCTGTATAACCCACTCCTGTTGATATGTCTCTGGACCTATACTTTTTTTAAGTTACTCTTATTTAAATAAATGTAATGTGGCAATAGCCAAACAGACAAAGCAGCACCACGACAACAGTAAAGCAGCAGCGGAATGGCAGATGTAACACAGTCAGATGTCCCAGTGCCGTTGCCAGTCGCGCTGTCTTGCTTTTAAACCAGCCGATGCCCTTATATTTTCCTACAAACCAATAATCACTGAAAACCTAGTTCCACTTCAATCATTAAACAGTACTATATTTATATTAAATAAAATGGAATGTGGTATTTGATGTAAATTACGACTTTAAAGTTGTCTCGAAAGTCTCATCGACGTATTCAAAACAATCTCAGTTTAGGAGTAGTCACACGGAATAAAAAATCCGTCCGTAGTCTGCGAGTGGTCGTTACATTCAAATGAATAAATTTGCGGGGAACCTACATTAACGGGAAAACACCCGTTCCTACGTACTCCAGTTACAACTAGGCCAATGAGTCATAATATTGAACTATTCGGTACTTATCAGTGTAGGGTTCAATGCATTCAAACCACTCGTATCTAGTTATCTGAAGAGCTAGTAAAGTACATTTCATTAGTAACCGCAGATAACAAGTATCGGATTGAAACGCCTCTAATCTATGTCAATTCAGAAATGTAAACAAAGCGAATGTTATGCTGCGAAATTGAAAATGCGTGGATTATTAATATAATGAATAAACGCTATTCCACCAGGGAATAGCGTTTGCATTTTACCGGTTTACCATGACATTTTCTGATGATACATTTCGGTTACTTATTTCACACAATGAACTGTACCTAAGGCCGGCTTTATAACTTAAAGTGATCTCTACCAGACAACATTTGGTGGCAAGAAGATTATGTTTCTAAAAGTACCTAACTAATTACAATGCAGAAAACTTTCAAAGGTGCTAAAAGCCTGATAAAGTGTTGTAAATCGGATGTTTAATGTATAGCTGTTAAGATAGTTATATTTTTGTAACAACTTATGTCAAATAAAGAATTTTGAAATTGAAAAATTGAAATTGGTGGCAATGGAGAAAATATTATAATATATAAGTTACAACATAAAATAAGGTTATACGAAAAGAAAAATTATATACATTTGTCGCACTTATGTTTATCTGATATTTGGATTTGTCAGATGTGACTTATCACACTTCTAAGATGAATGAATCTCATTTGAATACATAATTTGTATGGACGATGAGTGACGTGGTTTTATTTGTTTACCTTTAGTTAATATATCAACCAGATTACACTACAGCTAAAGTATCAATCGATACTCACCCATTGAGTCTACAAATTAAATATGCATGAAGTAAATATTCCGTGTTAGTAAACACTGTTGGTTTGCCTTTTATCTAACAAAGGCTTTAGTTTTTGTCTCTATTTAGATAAAGATTTTTTTTTAAATTGGAATAGAATTACAAGAATTGAGTTCGGTCCTACAACTGTCAGTTTTCATACAATTTTGACAGTCGCTGAATTTGTGCTCAAAACTATGTATGACTCGGACTTAGTATCACAAATATCACAATTGGCGGTCTTGTCGGTGAAAGCCACCAACTATCCACTTCCAGACAACCTTTGGGTTGGTTTAAGTATACTTATTAAGTATATGTATTTGGTGTCGGAGGCAGTCGCGCTAAAACTAAACCTTGAATTTTTTTAATCAACTAAAATGTTAAAATAAAATTAAAAAGCATTTGGGCGACATTACCATCAGTAATTTTCGCCTGTAGGCTACTCGCTCTGGCTCAGTTTAAAACTTTAAAAAACGTAAACTCGCCGACGAACCAGATATTTTGTGGGCGAGTTCCCGACTAAGCTGCGCTCTTTGGTGTCAGAAAGTAATAAAGAAATTTTATCTATATCGTATTAAATATTGGGGGATTAGCGAGATATTAAAGTTTACCTTTTGAGTGTGATGAGCATCATTGTTGTCTAGCACATGTTGAAGCATTCTTCTGTTCGGCGAGATCTGAGTGACAGGGGTCACTATAGGCGGAAGGTCCACAGATGGCTCTGCCGGCGGACCAGGTGGATGATCATAGTCCACCCCGCCCACGGTACATCGTCGGAACAACATTTTGTTCTCTGTCAACGTTCCAGTCTTATCCGTAAAGAGATAAGTAATCTGTCCTAATTCTTCGGTAATATTCAGCGCTCGACATTCGGTTCGAGAGTTCGTTAGCGGATCGAACATGTCAACATCCTGATGGATATGGTACACTTGTAAAAGCTTAGTCATTTCTATCGTAACGTATAAGGACACGGGTATCATGACTTGAAGGACGATTATATACGTCCAGAATATTATCAAGCCTTCGTATGCTGGTGTTCCCGCTGAAGGGATAAAAGGCACGTTCTTGTAAGGAGTGTATTGGTCCAGCCAAAGTTTGTAGCCGACAGCGCCGCTACAGCAAAGGAATAGTAACACTAAAATGCACCAAATAATGTCTGTGTTCATTTTCTTTTCGAGTTTCGAGGCCTTGTATCTGGGCCCGCCGTTGTTTAACATCGCTTTGGTCTCGTGGCCTGCGTACACTACGATTCCTTCTACATAGTCTGTGTTCTTGATGAAGCAGTCTCGTAGTAAAAGGTGTTCGGAGTACAGAGGGATGCGGTCGCCGTTCGAATGGGCTATCGTGCCGTTGAATCGATATATTTTCGTTGATGGTCGTTCGACTTCTACTGAGCTCTTGAACTTTAGCGGATTGAAGTCTATGTGCTGGAAAATGAAAGAAAATGTATTTTAATTTATAGACATTAGAAGGAACAAAAGTGGTTGACATTGCTCAAAGAATCAGCAAACTGAAGTGGCAGTGGGCTAGTTACATCTGTCGTAGAACCGATAACCGATGGGGTAGATGAATTCTAGAATGGAGGCCACGAACGGGTAAACGTAGCGAGAGATGCCTTCCGACCAGATGAAGGGATGACCTTCGCAAGGTGGCGGACAGAGACTAGATGCAAATGACCGAGAAACGGGTTGAGTGGCGTCCGTTGGAAGAAGCCTACTTCCAGCAGTGGACTGATACGGGCTGAGGGAAGTCAAAGGCTGGATTCCCAAAAGACTGGATTATGAAATTATACTAAGATCCTACCTCTGAGATATGGATATGAGATCTATTAGCACCCGTGTAATCATCAGCTCGTATCAGTCCATTGCCTACGTCCATCAGTGAACTGGTATGAGCCTGATGATAACCTGAACTCTTAATCTTATAGCCGTATCTCAGAGGTAGCGGTTACTTGAACTACATAGAATTAACAGTTGAGTGAGCAATTTGCCAGTACTCACAAACCCACTTTTGTCCAATTTAAATGTAATTACAATTCTAAACGGCCTATCAGAGAAAGTTTCTCACGGTTTGACTTCTGAGGGCATCAGTACAATGGCAGGGAAAATCTCCTTTGCCATTACCGCGAAATGACGGAGGCCAGTGTAATGCCGCCGCTCATAAACGAGGTTACAGTGTATGTGTAGCTTTATGGAGCGGAGAGTTGACACAATTCACGGGAAATCCGAACCATTCCATGTGATATACGATCTAGGGCGGGCTTAAACTGGAACCCGTCATAAACATGATTAATGTTTACTATGACTTTAAATACTATTGTGTCAAATAGAAAGAGATATGAAAGACGAGAGTAGATAAAATATAGCACTATAAAATCAAAGTGTTTCGTGATGAACTCTCTTTCGCAAAGGGGTGATGTTTTTATTTTAAGATTGACAGAGAATGCCATATATTATATTATTTCTTTGTTCATCATTATCCCTTACTTACAGGATTGCTCTTCACAATCCACAAACCTTATTTTAATATTTAAAAAAAAACATTTTTTTTTCTATTTATTGGAGCTGATATAACTTTTTTCTCTCAATCTGTAATTTGTGTTCATATTTATTGTCTCTAGACAGGGAATTCTAGTTTAGGACATGAGTATGTCGTATGCTTAATCGATATATCTCGCTTCGAATTGAGTGGTCTCATCACGAGTGGAACTCAACAGTTAAGTGGCAACTCATAAGCTGAAGATGGCTGAAGTGATCGATTCCAAAACAATGCGCTCGGCAATATACTTTTATACTATTTTTTAGACATAAAGTAACTATATATACTACATAATCGATTTATCCGTGTATTATCTATCAGGGACTCGCTGACGGATTCCCGAATATAACTATTTTCCCGTTTATTGTAAAGGAAAACCTGTAAGTTTATTTTTGTTAATTATGTTTTTTTATTAATTAATTAATAATTCAATAATTATTCCTGGACTATCCCGCGGTTGAACTGACGTCATTCATAAGCATTATAATTGTTTCTAGTCAACTTCAAGACGAGCATTATTAGAGGTTTTCCTCAATATAATACACTGAGCATCTATTACATACTTGTGCATGTATTAACACGCCCCAAAGAAAGAAAGTTTATGAAGAAAACATAGTCTTATACCAAGACTAAGGGAGCGAAGAAAATGCATCGGCAAAGGAGCAAGTACCGAGTGCATCTCGGTCACGGCCTTTAAAGAACTAAACGTCGAAAGTCAAAGCAATTTACTGATCCTCACCTTTTCCCTGAACCCTGGTGCTACCACCCGCTGCTTGAGGTTCGTCTCCCCGTCCAGGTTGCAGGTGTCCAGGTAGCATATCCCCAACGGGTTGGAGGAGTGCAGCAGCACGATGTCTGCCGGCACCGCCTCGTTGTTGGACAAGTGAACTAGATCGCCGACTCTGACATCTCTCCATTTTATTCGCACGTACCGCTCCACCGTTCTGCGGGACAAGGATAAAGATATGTTTAGTGTTTTGTTAATAGATTACAAACATGCAGGCAGACCTGTGGAGCTATTCTGCAAGCGCAAACGTCCTTACTTGAATCAACGTTACAATAATGAGAAGGTACCTAGATATATTTTGCAACGTCGCGTCGAAAGCAAGATTGTAAGGATGTTGGCGTTTACAGAATAGCACCCCTGATTGTAATGTTGTCACCGTATAGAAGGCAACGGACTACACCGTTACCATTTTAAAAATTCAGTCTAAACTTTGAGCTATCTGTGAGTAAAATATTTTTTTACAATCGATCAAGTAGTTTTTCAAATTAATTTTGTAAATACATACCTTGGTATACCCTATATACTTTCCACTGAGTAACTGACCTAAGTAACAGTAATAAGTAGATATTAAATTACGATAACCTGAAACCTTCATGACGAAGGCATTCCTAAGCAATTGCAACTGTAAGTACTTCAAGTACCTACAGTTGCAATTTTGTCTCACAGTACAAAAGGCTATTGTGACTAAAATCCTTTTTTTCAGCAAAGCGGGGCGTTGTATCGATGTTATCGCGTCGAGCCCGGTCGAGTTCGACTTGATAAAGACGTTCGTGCGCCCACGCAACAGGTACGCTCGGAATACAGAAGAACTCGGAAGTAGACACTCGACAGAATATCAAGTGAAGCTATACCGATGGCTACACGCACAGTATTCGTTTTAAACTTAATATGAGTCCTTAATTATAATAAGGGTTACTTGCAATATCGAGATAACCCTGTACGGACAACAGCAGATCAATGGTAACACTTGCAGTACGATTTCAAATCTTACGACGCAGATAATATAAGAACGATCTAAAGTATAAAGTGTTACACTTGATCCTGTACTTAACCGTTGAAAACTCCATACAGTTTGCTGGAGTTAAGTCGCTAACTCTAGAGTTATCTTATATTGCAAGTGGGGGTAAGTATTACCAATCTTATTACAGGGTATTGTATTCACAGAAACTTAGAACAAGGTTATATTTTCCTGAATAAATTATCTTTAGGGCTAGCAAGGAACACCATCATCGCCATTGAATTAAGCTAACGATGCGAGTTACTATTTATTTTGTATGATACTCGTACCTACCTAATAATCGGTTACATAAACGGCCATGTTTGCTTTCGTTGTTTCTTGCAAACCCGGTCGCTTGCGTGTTCTGGTTTTATTTGTATTCTGTCCAAGTAAGTAAGTAACCAACCAACAACAATAAAGATCCGCCAAAGAGAGATTCCACAAATGATAACCAAGTTTTCCTGCTTTCTAACTTTTAACAACGCCGTTTGTCAACTTCGCATGTTTTATGAAATCTTTACCTTACATCTTCACTTGACAGAACATCAATGAATATTTGATTTCAAGTCTTATGTCGACGACAATAAGGACTGTACAAAACTTGTATATTGCACGGTCTAACACAGAAAAACAGTGTACATGAGGTTATCAAATAAAAACTCAAAAAGTGTCGAATGATTGGGTTGTTGTATATTCGTCACAAAGTTAATTCGTCACCGAAAATAGTCTCAAAAACTGTGTACCTACTTACCCGACACAATCTACCTGACCGCAAGCTGCGATCCTAAGATGAAGTTTTTCAATTTGTAGTAAACCGCGCTTGATTTATTTTTAACTTTCAATTTATTCCCAATCTTTCAAACATCTAAAATAAATCCCATCATACCTTCATCTGCGGGAATTTCCTCAATCTCGATTTAATCTGTAGTTGACGACAGTAAAACGACTCTACAATCTCCAATGTCGCCTTATCTAATCTGCGCCGTGCCCTCTTCGCCGTAAGCTGTTTAATGAATGGACTCTGACTCACTTTCAATATTATGTTAATTCTAAGGTTGCTGGACACGGGACAATATCGTCAGTGAAGGCACCATTTCCTTAAAAAGTGGTGTAATCATAATCAAAAGTGGTGTAAATGCAAATACTAAAAAAATACGTGCAAAACATACACAATATATTTAGTTGCAATAAAGATATAAGGAGGTATAATTTTGATTCCTATTGTATATTTTAAGAATGTATTTTGTGAATGAATATAAATTGTTATTTAAGGAGCGCCCAGCTCCTTAAATAACTATTTACATTGCTGATTCCTTTTAGTTATGAAATGCAGAAAATATGATGAAAAATATTATTAAGAAATATACTGTTTTACGGGGGGCCAGGAACGTTTGATGAGCAGCAGGAGTTTGAGGTCGGTCTTACAATGATCAGTTTTCATACATTTTTGACAGTCTATAAGTTCGTGCTCAAAACTGTCTATAAATATCGGCCTTAATATCATTACTTAGATCAAGAAAAGCCGCCTAATTAAATTAAACTACTAAATAATAGTAATTCCGGCGTGCGTTTTTAAAACTGAACTAAATCCATGTCTAAAAATGCTGTCTCCCTTTTCTACACCAAAGTAACAAAAAGGATGACACTACTAAGAACTGTTAAAGTTAAAATTAGAAAACACACGACATATTCGCTACTATTAAGCATACCTACCTAAATCGCACACAAAACCAGCACACATAATTATAAATATTTGCCTCCGAGTACAGAGATAGTTACAGAAAGGCATAGCACTTACACATAAGTATGGCGGATACTAAGAGAGATAAAAGAGGTATAGTGGATGAAGTAATATTGGAAAGCGTGTCAAGTGGCCGACGTGACCAATTAGACAGGTGAGTAATGGCAAGACAATACCGCCCTGGCCAAACTGCACCAGACCAATATTGACGCAATGGCCCATGACGACAAACGAGCCCAACCCTACTTTAGCTCCTTTAATAGAAAATGACAAAGAAAATGAGTAGAGAAACGAAAAATAAATTCTTGGCATAAACATTTTATACCATATTATTAAAAATAAAATACACTTTAGGAAATTGTCGTTTTACTTCCTGAAACCGAACCCTAACTTGATTATGTGGGTTTTTGTAGAGGTTTTTCGCCGTAATACTTTCCCACTTAGAAACGCAGGAACCATATCGATAACGTCTCTGTTTTCCTGTACACATTTGATAGCTGTTTGCGTCAGCTCAAAGGACATTCGTTGCTAACAGCTAAACAGTACTTGTTTAGCTATCAGCCGTAGCCAATTGGCATTGACTTTCGTTAACGCTAGTAGAATAGAAAGAAAATGTTCGGGATTGATTGACGTTTGCGTTTTGGTTATCAAATGTCAAGCCCATATATTTTTGTTACTTTATACAATATAATCTATATTTACACCACTTTGAAAGGAGAAAAATGTCAATAAACTTTCAAATGACAATGCCAGATTCTGCCCCACCATCAACCGCAAGTTGTACAAGATAACGAATAAATGTAAAAATATCTCCGATTTTTATTAAAATTATTGGTTTAAAATAAAGTTTTGTACAAGTTGCGATTCGATAAAAACAGCTTAATTAAGAATTCAGAAAATAGTAAGAAATCGAAGCGATTTATTCATTGTTTTTGTTATTCTTCTATAGGAGTTGCGAGAGTAGTAGAAAATGATATTGATTATGGTTATGCAATATGAAACCTGTAATAAGTCCCCAACAAAATGATGATGTACCAGCTTAAATGGTCACGTAGTTTTGTAGGTGGGGCAAAGCTCCATTGAAATGTGGCAATGTCTTTTCATTTCATTATATGGCAACAATGTACAGGTAGGTACTTCAGTAAATAGTGTCACATATCGCGGTCTAGACTGTCCGGGAAATCTGTGTCGACGACCCCACGTGAAACCTTATTACGTGTGATGTTTATTCACGAACTTAGTAGGGATTTTGTGGGCAGTGTAGAATAATGGCAAGTACAGGAACCTACACACAGAAACGTGACCGATCCGCACCGGCACAGACTATAATGTACAGTCGAAGACAGAGATAAGTATACAGAGGGCCACAATAAGGTTGATATTTTTTCAAAAACTACTGGACAGATTTTAATCTTCTTTTAGTTACATAGTTTTAACTTTTATCTATCAAACAGTGAAAGAATTTTTGGTCAAGTAGTTTTTGAGAAAATCTCAACCTTAAAAACTCTCCTGTACACCTTTCTCTGTGCTCCACCGTAACTATATTAAAATGTATGTGAGATTACATACAATTTCGTTTTGGCATATGGCGCTCCATACACGCCGTAGTTTCGTAGTACAAACGTTGATGTCGACGATTATATGAGAGACTTTCTGCTATCCCTTTTTACTCGACTAATGAATGGAGGATTTGGATATCATATTCTCAATGTATCGAATCGAAGTATCCTTGTAGTCCTTTCACTAAATACTTAGAAAGGTTTAATTTCCACAGAATTTACATCAACATAAAAACAACATGATGTAAACGTTTCCACGAAAAAGGTTCTTTCATCGAACTCCAAAACAAACACTGTCAGGTAAAGCTCTTAATTAATTAATCTAAACCGGGTGGTGTTTATAGTCTAACCGTACTTTAATCCGTGGATAATGACCAGCTTTACGCGTTGGAGGTCAAATTCCAATACTAATTAGGGAGGATGAGCCATAATTGAATAATGAATTCAATCGAAGGAATAAGTTTGTTGATAGAGCACAGCTTCCTAACACAACACTCTATCTATAGGTTCATCTTTGATTAGAAGTATATATCGCCCTTACTTAGCGGGGATTCCGTATTTTAAGGTAAATTTAACCTTGCTAAACAAGGTGTCAAATGACAATGCCAGATTCTGCTCCACCATCAACCGTTTGATGAACAAGATAACGAATAAGTGTAAAAATATCACCGTTTTTTATTAAAATTATTGGTTTAAAATAACGTTTTGTACACCAAGCGAGTCGAAAAAAACAGCTTAATTAAAAATTCAGAAAATAGTAAGAAATCGAAGCGAATTTATTATTCATTGTTTTTGTTATTCTTCTATAGGAGTTGCGAGAGTAGTAGAAAATGATACTGACTATGATTATGCAATATGAAACCTGTAATAAGTCCCCAACAAAATTATAGGTACAGCTTAAATGGTCACGTAGTTTTGTAGGTGGGGCAAAGCTCCATTGAAATGTGGCAATGTCATTTAACCATTGCTAAACAAGGCTCAAACAATTCGGGTATTTTGGGTCCACCGAGGCTTCTAAGATTCCGCCAATGGTCTGGTTGACAGAGACACTGAATATAAGCAAAAAGATTGGTAGCTATTAGGCAATGGTCTCCCTGCAAGCATTAACGTAACATCTGAATGACCCTGAGTCTCGTTTAGATTTAGCGGCTACAACCAAATAATATATATTTTTACGCCACAACAGAATCACTGTGCCTATGATATGGCCAGGATGGAGCTTTTTACCTGACTGTCCCAGAAGGAGGGCAATGTTTTTCGGGTGTATGTATGTATGTCCATTCCTCCCTGCCATCCTGTAGCCTAAACGGCTTGATGGATTTTGGTGTATAAGGTATCGTTAGATTCGTCTAGATTGGGTATGAAAAATAATCAAAAGGAGATTTTTTGCAGTCGGTTTTTTTATACAACCATTTTGGATCTACTAACTAGGTAAGCTCCAAGGACCTAGGTGAGTAATTCACATATTGTTACTATGGTCAGTTCATATTGTCTCACCGATGGATGATGTAAGAGCGATTAAAGGTCTCGGTAAACAGCTAAAGGTAAATAAGTCGTTGAATCACCGGACCAAAACGGACACAAGAGGTGTCGGCTCGGCTCTAGTGGCACACCAATGGAAAACTACAAGTGGCACAAGGATTGGTGCTGGGGAGTTGTGGCGCAATCGGATATTGACTGTGGGTAGAGCTTTGGGAGGCATTTATATGTATAGAGAAATTAATGCTAGGGTAACTACTCTATAGTTTAAAACATTTTCAGATCAACTTTGGACCGTTCTTATTATCTGTGTCGTAAGAGTTAAAATGGCCAGTTACCATTGATCTGCTGTTGTCCGTACCAGAATTGATGCAAAGAGAAATTTTTACTAAAAATGCGGTTCTAATCGCGAAAGCAATCATCGCAATGAAATTCACTGCAAAGAATCTTATAAACATGGTAATGTAATGGAAATTATCATCTTGAAAAAGACCGTCGAAATCGGTCAAAACTGTCGGTCTAATTGCCGACTTTAACAATATAAGTGAGTGATATCCGTTTATATATAATAATTTGGAAATTATCATATTAAGGACGAAATAATGAGGTCCCAATCATTCGGTGACATCGTCAGTTACTATCGCAAGTCGCAAAGAGTGAACTGGAAAAATTCTTTTGACCAAGATTTGGTCGAAAGCGAAGATAAGAGATCACGAATCTATTATCTTTGCTTTTGACCTATTAAAAAAATTTAGGGCTTAACTATTTTATTCAATTAATTACAAAAGATTTTGAACAATGAGGGACGGACAGGACATGGTAAGTAGCTACCATCGTACCTATAAGAAAAAGAGAGCGATAAATCTTTTTTTTAAATTTATTTATTAATTTTTAACAAAATTGCAATGTTACATCGGTCGCCAAACTGCAATGCAGTTTGTTGGCGTAGCTCTCTTACTTCTACACTGGTAGCACACTCGACAGCACATGGTCCTGGCCATGCAGTTACTAAGAAAACAGAACTTGGTTTAAAATGTGGCTTTTATAAATGGACTTGATAAACTGAAATCGTAAAGTAGAAATTAGCTTGTATCATCACATATCTAACCAATTAGTTTTTGAGTGGTTTTTAATATGTTTAATATGTAGATTGATGGATATTGATTGGCTGTTTGTACTGTATGACATTAGTCATATTTTTTACCCTTTAAAAATTTAAAGATCACAGACAAGGACACAGTTGTTAAAATTACAGACCTGTAACGTCAAACCAGCAAAACCCCCGATTGTTTTTGGAATATTAAGATAACGGCAGATAAGCGCGTCAATAAAGATTTACGGTTAGTGTAAACGCTCATTTACTGGAGCGATAACAATTTATTACAGTACAGATTAAAAATATCCGTCAAGTGTACTGTATTATTACAAACGCACTGGGTTCCGTCAATATGCTTGAATATCAGTGAAGGAGACAGAAGTAACCTAGTTATTAAACTGTAATTCTTTTTCTTTTAAAAGAGAGTTTTTTTGGCACGTTTTCTTCTCATCGTTGGCACCTTTTCGATTGCGAGTGGTGTAAATGTAAATTCTAAAAAATATGTATGCGTAAAAATATACGCAATGCAACACTTGCAAAAAATATATTATTATTAATCCGAAATTAGCGTATTATTATTTTACTAAAATCCTGTCACTGTCAAGGAGGTCACACCGGCAGTGTCCTTTCCAAAAGGCCGATTTTTATTATTTCTTCCTGATGTAGAAATAACATTCAGTTCACAATAATGTGTAGATAAGCTATTAGCTTACGGTTTCCTGGTTCTAGAATTATATAGGTATCTACCGGAACCCAAGAAAGCTAAGAAATGCACTCTGAAACTAAATAAAAAGTTATTGTACGCAAAAGAGATAAAAGTTCAATTGCAAGCAGAAACAAGCACTCGCACAGAACGAGGACAAAATGCAGTAGAGTAATGATAAAATGATTGCGTAACAGTATAACAACATAACAACGTTCGTAATGTAATAGTGGTAATACCAACATCGTACGATGGAATAGCATAGCGTAGGCGCAACAATGAACAGTAAATCATCTTCAAACAGAGAGAAACACGTTTCACTCACACATCCACAAAGCATCATATAAGCTCAATTCATTCATTTTTGAGATAATTTTGTGTCAATGAAAATAAGGGTCTCGCGAACACCGACTGTTTTCAAAATATCCAACGATCAGAAAATGCATTTTTAACAGAATGTCAACTGAATTTGAACTGCATCGGGCAACTGATTTTGTATGTAATGTACACGAGTTACACTTGGTAATAAGTGTTTAAGAAAACACCTATAGTGGACACCTGAGTGGTTTCGAACCAATATATTTTCATGAACTTTTTCTCTATAAAAGTCCGACAGTGTTTAAAACCCTAATTTAGAGTCGTCTCGCTCGAGGTCTATGTAGAATCGTAGGAAACATAGACTTTACGATTCCAATAGGATCTTTTTTATGTCTGTCGATGCTCAATGAGATTTAGGTAGCTTTTTATTCATCATCAGCCCGTATCAGTCCACTGATGGACGTAGGCCTCTCCCAAAGCACGCTACTCAACCATATTCTTGACCTTCTGCAACCAGTCTCTCCCAGCCATCTTGCATCTGTTTTTATTAGGATTGTATTATTTTATTCTCCTATATTACGAACACAAGACTGACTCGTGTGTGCATAGGTTTCCATTTTCTATCGATGCAGTGATTATAGTTACTGTTCTTGTATGTTCTGTGGCACAGATACGCGCAAGATCTCAATCAATCATTTTGCTGGGACAAGCATGAAGTTAGTATAATCTCAGTTCGGATCGGTCTGCATCAATGCCATTACAGCTGACTTGATACTTGACACAGATTGTTACGTTGTCCGCTATGAACTTATTGATATTGGTTTGTTTATTTATATCTAGCCAGTTTTACTATGATACAATTTATTAATGTGGTGAAGGATTTATGTAAATTATCGACAACTGCTTGACGTAGAAATCCTATTTCAATATTATAAAACTACAATAAAAATAATCTGCGCCATTTTCATCCGTGTTTTTATTTAGTTCATAGTTTCGTTCAGTATTGTTTTCCAAAATGTAGTAAGTTAAAGAAGGTACAGTTATCAGGCATACGACACATATTTCCTTATGTTAGGATTGTAGTTAAGGTTGAGATTATCTCAAAAACTACTTGACCTAAATCGGTCAAGTAGATCTTGAAAAAATATCAGCCATATTGGGACCTCCTGTATACTTATCTCTGTCTTCGACTGCACCTATACACCTCCTTAAACTCTTTTTGGTGAATTCCTCTGGAGTTAGTTCTGCATGCTGGCCGAATAGAAAAAGAAAAGAAAAGCGCCAATGAAAATGGCGGATGTTAATTTTATTATCATCTAACGTAGCTTGATCGTTTATTATAATGAAACCTCTATTTAGCGCAGTTAATAATAGCCTGGGTTTATTCAAAATTATAATAATGTATTACTGTTTAATGACAATTGATCCAAAAGAGACAGACGTTGACAGACGAAGTTTTCTATTAATATAGAGTGGAAGAGAAAATTATAGATTAATGTGAAGTCCGTTTAAATATTAATTAACACTATTGCTGCGACACACATTGTATCTTTCAATTAACACTTTAATTGCTATGCTTACGTCGTTATAGCTGATCCGATTAATAACAGACATAATTTACACTTACAAGATTAGAAATCTTTACAATAGCTTTTAGTATAGCAATAATCTTGACTATTCTACATGTAAAGTCACCATTACATGTAGAATAGTCAAGATTATTGCTGGACTAAAAGCTATTGTAAAGAATTTGTTTCTTTAACACCCTGGCAAAAGGATTAAAATCGCACTTCAAGTGTCACCGTTGATGTGCTATTATGGCATTGTTATGGTAGGTACAGTCGAAACCAGAGAAAAATATACACAGGGTCCCATTAAGGTTGAGGTTTTCTCAAGAACTACTTGACTGATTGAAAAATCTTAGAGCGCGGACTAAGTAATTGTAAAAGGATTTTAAATATCTGCTTTAAAATTATCATTCTTAATTTTATTTATTTAATCTTTGTTACGTTTTATGTATCGGGCGAACTTAATGCCTTGCGGCATTTTCTTCCAGTTTACCTTAGGGCATGCAGAGATTGCTTGGGCTGGTGCAACACAAATATATTATAATAAAAGAACAACAACAATGAACAGTAAATAAAATCATACCCATATACTTACATACAATACACATATACGTTTAAACACTATTACATATATTATATACATGAATATACCTATAATACATACCTATATTATAAATAATATATAGTATAAATATAAATACATATACCTACTACTTAATAGCTAGATATTCGTATGACATACAATGACTACTTAGATGACAATTTAAGTGGGTTTCAGAAAATGGTTGCGGACTTGTTTTTAATTACTCTTGTGTATACTTTTCTTTATGTTGGACCGTACCTGAGATAGGCCATCCTGTGGTATTTAATAAAACGTTTACAAAACATATTGACACAATTGTGTGGTCAATGTAATACTCGATAATTATGCGTATTATCCATGAAGCAAATAACCACGTATTATCTGAATAATGACATCCTTGTGTGCCAATGTCATATGTTGTAATACAGCTTTATGGTCGCCATGTGTGCCCTATTACATTAATTTATTATTTATTACACAATTAATTACAATAGGCTCACGCGGTTTATATAGGGCGTCACTTCAAGGAAGTTCCCCGAGTATATAGGTAATATTTGTAATTTTCCCTATTTTGTTAGGTTACGATAAATGTGTGGTTTATGGAGACCGGAACCGACATTTTACTTCAAAGTGCACCCGTTGCGTTGAACAATTGTTAACCTAAACTTGCTCAGTCATTTTGGAAACCGTGGAAGTTGCTTTCATGTTTTGTTTTTGGCTTTTATAAAACTGAAGATTTAAAAAAAAAACCTTACCTTTAGACCTACAGTACTTAGCCTTTCCCCTGCCATTATCCTTTATGGCTGTTATTCATAAATCTAGTTAAACCTCAATTTTCTTTCAATCGTTTTGCTATCCCTTTCACACTTCGTTAAAAAAGGTTTTGATAGAAAGGGACATGAAGCCTAAGCGGTGGCGTAACTTTAAATCACGATATGAAATTAAATGATTACATTACACCCCAAAGAAATCCATCTTTTGGTACAACAAAGAGAAAATCTTTTTCGGCATCTCGAAATAAAATTGTTGAGAGATATAGATCTCGATCCTGAACACTAATTATCTTAAAAAAACAACGTAAAGAAACCCACATGCTCAAGAATCAATTAACGTATAATTATTGGACTGACGCCAAACTGGTAACTTGATGTCTGGTGGTCCTTCAGTTTCGTCTAACCGTGGGAGGTAATAGGTCGTTATTTAGCGTAGAACAAAGACCGCATTATGTCCGATATGGAAATAAATAACATAATGTAAGGCATGTTGAGGCGTTGGCACAAATTCAGTGTCGTCGGTTACATCAGCGCGAATCTCGGCCACTGGCAATGTGAAGGTTAACCGTTCACTATCGGCCTCAACCCGCGATGGGAGCGATATGTCTCACAACGGTCCCAACACAATGGACATCCTATACGACAGACTACATTTCGAATTGGAATAACACATCATAATCATGGCCCTAATTAGAATTCCCTGGTAGATCCAGAGACCATTCATTACCTTTAGGAACAAATCTCTCATAGATATAAGTTACGCTCTTTGTGCATGTCTTTTCTTTTTATTATATTTTGTTACATATTATAATGTAACAGGGTGTACAATAGTACAAGCACCTTCCCGACACTGGGAAATGAAACTATGACTCCTCGCACTGAAGACGCACTACCGACAAGGTTAGGTCGTTCTATGCAGGAAGTGTTTCGGATGCGCATGGAGAGCTCTGGTGCGATCATAAGAGATCCCAAACCTCGCAATGCGACGAGGATACCACAGTGGGGGTTTAGTCAATTCCAACATAACCTGTCGGCCGCCACGAGGTGGAGAGTATGCATAACGCATTTCCCCACGATAAAAAAGATCGTCTTATGAAGTACGAAACCTTACAACTAATTGGATATGTCTAAGAATCGGTTGTAATAACAGCTCAAAGATTGAAAGCATATGTAAGCTAGTGAACTGGCAATGGCTACTTTGTCAGCTGAAAATCATCAAACGCCGCTAAACGAACTTGGCATTTAACGCTACTTCGTTTTTAACCTCACTCCCCTTAGATATACCCTGTTTTGTCACTTTTACACTTAGTTAAAAAACGTTAAGTTAGAAAGAGACAGTTGCACTTTGAGTCATGTTTATAGCTAACATGTTTTTTAATTAAATGTTGTAATTTAACATTTAATGTTTTTTTTAATCTGCTTATTTTATATACTGTGTTTAGTGGTGAGCGGTGACGATAATCTACCCGGAACTATTTATAGTAAAGAAAAAAGCTTCTTACAAACAGAACTTGACGTCACAAACCACACCCTTATTCGAAGTAAATCTGCTACTATCACACGATAAGTCAAGTTGTTATCTTATGATGATAACATAACGGGACTGCTATTTAATTCAGTAAAACAGTTTCAGCTAACTGTGAAACGGAGACCACATCATGCTCATAGTATATTAACATTTATGAGCAAAACGTAGGATAATCAAAACTTTGCCATCGCCATTTAAATACTAAACGGGTGATCCTACATTTTGTGGTGGGATAGAAGTGGAAAATACCGACAACGTACAGCAAAATGTTTCATTTGAAACGCATAAAATAACAGAACTGTATGTTCTTCGGGAAACATGATTCAATATCTATTTGTGTAGACCAGAGCGGTCTAAGGTCTCACACCTGTCGTAACCACCTACTAAACTATTTACTTTATACTAAGGCCGATAGTCATAGACAGTTTTGAGTGTGAGTGGAGTTTGGGTTGACAGACGTAAATGCGAGTTCACGCTGAATTCGTGCTCAACATTGTCTGACTATCGCCCTAAGTACTAGTCGGTTATATTGTAGGACTGTCGAGGTGGCCATTGCATTTCACATTTCCAAAAATGTATATGCATAAAGTCATATAATCACGACGTCACAAACAATTAAAATAATTATAGGACCATAACCTATACCGTAGATTAATTGTAGAAATCACAGGTGTCGACTCTAATCTCGGATACTCAGAATCCATTTTCCAGAATCCAGAATCAATTTTATGTTTGTAATGTCCATTTATATTGATTAATTGATTGAATTGAATTTTGTTTTGTGAATATTATTATAATGGTGTTTTAGATATCTCTGTAAGCTATATTGTAAGTGAATAAATAAATAAAAATCCGATTCTTAAGCATCGAAATCGGTTTAGATCAGAGAACACTTAAGAGTATTGTACCATTTGAAATTGACAATATAATCCTCACAATTTCTAGCGTTTACGTCAAAGCCAATAGTTTATCTCTTCCGTATTTCACCAAGAATAGTAAATAATAGCGGCAGTGTAGTTTTTCTGCAGATTAGATAGGGCGCCCCCGTTCGCGAATTACAAATTCATTGCCATCGAACCGATCAAGGTTTTCATCGATAATTCACGTCAGGCCTTCAACGCAGTCACAGTAAAATCAATTTTATGCTTTTCTACGAAACGCCAATGAATGCAACGTACTGTATAATTCAAGGACAGGCTCAGTTGAAAGCATATCAAGTGTAACACTTTGGACAGTTCTTATTGTTGCGATATAAGAGTTGAAATCGCACTTCAAGTGTACACCACCGCGCGCAAGAAACGTAGCGACTTTGTGCTTTTCAAGGACTATTTTATGTGACTGACTTGACTAAAGCCGCGCTTGGCCCCAATCTCGCTTGATGGTAGGCCAAAGACAATATAATACTAGGTTTGATCGTAGACCTCATTAAGGCCTAAGGCGGAGCATGCGAGCCTACTAAATGCCTATTCATTCTAGCATTGAGGCTTCCGAGGTTGTAGAATCTACAGCACATCTACCTGCTCAAAATCATTGCAATCTAGGTCCTATTACTGTAACGAAGAGTGGCCGAATGTTACTTGATGTGCTCATATCAGGAATACAGACGTACAAAGTATTATAAATCCATAGCTGATCACAATATGCAAGATTATGCTTTGCACAATAAGCTGATTGCGTATGGAAGTTTTTTTCCAAGCAATACACGAACATCTGCGTACTGTACATAATGTTTCCTTCAATATTTTACAATAAGATGTCACGAGCTTGTTTTTACAAATTAGTAGTCATAACATAACAAATGTGTACCCGGCATTTGGAACAACAGCAAGTACTTTATCATAATTGGTTTGACTTGTTTTCGAAAACCAACAATGCATACCAATATTTTCTATGACGCAAACTGTTGAGTACGATTTGTAGATCGTTGATCTCCATTAGATCGTGGATTTATTCTGGTCTGTGGTCATCATTTTCACGAACTGAAAGTCACTGTCTGCCTGTCTATCTGGAACCTTATAAGAGAACAATTCGGACTCCGCGACACAGGGTTGCAGTGCGGGATCCGCCAGTGGTTTTGACAAGTGAATCAGTTGCGGGTCTATTGTTGAACTGACAGTCACAGGAAAACGATCATATAAAGACAATTTCTGCATTTGAATAGTAACATTAAAATTGACACAGCAACCAAGCAATGGACATGATGCTAAGGATATCAAACTGGAGGCGAGAGTATTAAAAATATTCGTCAAATATGGCGAAGAAAAAATTCGGATGCCACCACTGTACTTTTTTTTCTTTTCGGCCAGCATCCAGACTTTGATTGATTTAGGTACCAAGGAGGTTTTATACTTTGTTGGAACCGAGAACATGGCAGTGTTAGGGTGTTAGGCCCGTATTAATAAATCACTCTCAGCTCAAAAGTCCATCTTGAGAACAAACTCAAGATGGCGTTCCTATTAATAAAGATAACTTAGGTGCGCGTTTAGGAATCACGTGAAGTAACGCCGTATTAATAAACAAAACTCAGTTCTCAAGAGAACTGTCAAACTCATACTGAATACGTCACGTGATACGCCCTCAAGATTGGTTTATTAATAAACGACATACTTGAGATGGTGATCACGTCTTGAGACTGTATCAGCTGAATTCGCTCTTGAGCGGGTTTGAGCTCAGACTATTAATACGTGCCTTAGACACCTTAGTAAACGATATACGTATGTTTCGGTCATTTTTCTCGCAACTTGTATCAACATTTTGCAAGGACGCCGCGAGTCAAACAATGAGAGAACAATGCTTCACAGCGCAAGCCACCCGACGACGACGCCGGTACATTTTTGCGATCCCGTTCTATTGTTTATACAATAACGTTATAAATAAACTTTCGATTTGTTACGGTTATGAATCTAGTTTCTATGTTTCCTGCACTAAATAGCTCAATGCCAAAGTCCAAGCAAAAGACCGAGGTCTAGAAATACAAAGAGATACGTGTGTACTTAGCAGCTTCTTTTTAGATATTTAAAATTAAAGTACACCATAAAAGCCCGACAAAAGTTAGCCCTCAAAGAGTTAAATAGTGATAGGATGTGCCCACCTGTCATGCATGAAGGTTGAGGTTAGCACAAAGTGGATTCTATTACAATCGCAAAAGATTCAAATAGAATTTTTGGCAAGTCCGCAAGAAATAAATGCCGTAAATCGACATGTATGTAAACCAGAAACGTTACGATTACCTAAACAATTGTGTTTTGGAGTAATCGACTGCTTAAGCTAAAACTGATAAGTATGCATATGTATTTAGGGATAAACACGAAAATTTTGCACAAGGTCTATTTTTTAATTTAATTAATTAAATAAGAACACGACAACAATGTCATTTCTGGGTAGGACGACGGTCGCACCCTCACGCGCCCTTGAATTTAGCATAACCTAAATAAATATGTTGACAGGTCACGGTTGTTGTAAATTAGGTAGGTTGGGAATTCATTCCATTACGAAATGCTGCTGTAATAACATTTTATTAGCAAATCTGAATAATGTATTCCAGAAGAAAAATTAAATAAATTTTTGGATAAATAAGGAAAATGTCCAAGATTGGGATCGATACATACCTTAATTTTAGATAGAGCCAAATACGGAACAGATACAAACAAAACAAGGTTCTTTGGTACATATTTGTATATGCTTCAGATTTACCAAAAGATTTAGATGACGATTATACCATTAGAAGTAGAGATAAAAACAAACAGAATTGACATTTATTGTATCATTTGTCGTGTCAAGTATCTGATGTGAACTCGAGTCGAGAGCAGGACAGGCGCGAAGAGGACGCATAGCATCAGCAATCAAGATATTTGCTTTGTTATGAAAACACTTCATATTTATTAAGATTTATATGACGATCACAACACATCATTAGACGTAGAGATAAAAAGATATAGAATTGGCATTTAATTTATCATTATTTGTCAAGTAAGCTCGGGTCGAAGACACAGCAAGCTGCGAAGCGGACCCATGGTGTCAGCAAACGAGACAGCTACTTGCTTTGTTACTTCATGTTTATTAAGATTTAGATTACGAACACATTATTAAGTATCACAAATGTAACCATTCTACCTGTATCCATTCTTTTTAGAAGGAGTTAGTTGAGAACCAGGACTAACGTATGCACCACGCTACATTCAGGACTGAGCCACTCTCAGTGTTTTTATCAGTTATGGTTTTTATAGAGGTGTTCAATGTCATGTGGCAAATACCTAAATCATATTTTTAAATATTTATTTTTATTAGAAGTAGAGCTAAAAACAAATAGAATTGACAATAAAATTATCATTTTGTCAAGTATCAGGTGTGAACTCTAGTCGAGGGCGGGCAAAGCGTGAGGCGGACTCATGGCGTCAATCATCGAGTCATTGCCTATTCGGATTTAATGCGTTTTTAACGATTTCCATGGATATCGATCAGCTCGGAAATGTATGGAAACTGAATACGACATTTTGTTAGTTTACACGTGTCGATTTCACGTTTAGCACTTATCTAGGTATTTGGGTTATTTTATAAAGTCAAGAATAATTCGAGATATGTTTTATAGTTTTCAGATTTGGTTGATTTGGTTGTTTTCCTCAACTTTGCCTTGCCTTTTCCTGTACAATAGTGAGAATGAGCTCCTAACTCATTGTTAACACGCTTGAAACCTTCTTTGTATAATATACCTCCCAAGAATATTGAGAGGCATATGTCTTGGGGCAACCAGTTATGTTGGACAAAATTTGAAATAAATAAATAATATGGATCGATATCATTGGCCACTCCTATTCGTGATTAAAAACATAAATCAACAAAAAAATAGATAATGGCGGACACAATAATATATGTACTTTGTTTAAGTCTGGGTGTGCGTGGATTTTCAGTTTTTCTATGAAGGCTACGGCAATAACTACTAAAATTAAACGTCTGAAAAAATATATAGCAATCTTGGGTGTCTAATTAGAGACTGAGGAGCCTTAAGGGCTCTTGAGCGAAGTTGTCATATTTACGCCACTTTGGTACAGCTTCACAATTTGCTAAAATTTTCCTTGAGCGAATATTTCCGTTTAGCGGTTCTTGAATTATACCTAACTTCACAGACAGACAGACAGACGTAGTCAACGTAGTTAATAATCAAGTAGGTATACAGATGTATTTCGTCCTCATTTACTTTTTCTGATTGAAGAGAAAGTGGTCGCGAAATAACTCGAAAATTATACGACTTCTAACATAACTTGTTTGCATGACTCATGCACAACATTGATCACTGACCTTACAAGAATACTTACAGCTTACTTATAATAATTAAAACTTATTATTTTATTCCAATAATACGCTTTATAAATTAACGCAATTAGAAAACTCTTAACTCGGTCGAGTTCAATTAAAATTGTCAGTGGAAATTTCAATTAAGTTAATTTGCTACGGAAATTCAGATTCTCATTTATATAGCTATATATCTCAGCTATTCTTTGATGGCTCTTGCAATAAAGTTTTATTTTTGTAAAAGATAATGAACTAAGTACAGTCGTCGGCACCTCAAACTATACAAAACCATTGCATACGTACGACGTACGTATTACGCCCGATAAAGTCACCCGTGTGTGCTGACGTGCTGTCAGTTGTACCATGAAGCGGATGATATTACAATTGACTCCAGACAATGGATTTGTTTGAAAAAATTATAATTTCTAGTACTATTGTGTATACTCGGGGTTAATTGTCTACAATCTACATGTAATAGCTTACCAAGTTACCGATAAGAAAAAAAAACCGGTGGAAAGATTATCGAATGGGGTATTAAGTGGTAGTTATTAGACTCGATGGACGATCAATGTTGCCAACTGTAATTTTTGAATTTCGTTAAGTGCACTAAGAAATTCCGCCAGATGATTTCTTTAAATCATTTTAAATTGTGTTTATTGTTTTATGACCATTGTGGCTCAAGTTTAGTCAACAAATATTCGAGTCAGAGTTGAATGAATGAATTTCGATCCCGTGGGGGTCCATTATTTAACTGAAAAATAAAGGACATTCCGTTGGAAAATCCGTTTCCCGTTAGAAGACGAATTTTCCCGTTTTGCGCTCCGTCCCAATCCGCTAGGTCTAACGGGAAACCCACCAGAGGATATAAAACTCTCTCGCCCAAGTGCATCTACGATTCCTAAAGGAGCCTTGGGAGCGAGATATTATATAAAATCGGTGCGCGGTCACAATAGACCTTGGAGATCGCAGTGATCCTTGGGCTTGGATAACACCGCAACACATAATAACGGGAAAATCGTCAAGTTGGCAACACTGTGGGTGGACGATAATAGTGATTGCCTTTGATCTACTCTTATAATCGACCTAATTACGCAGTGACGTAATTCCAGTATAATTAATGTTCTAAAAGTTGCCGTACCTATCTAATTTGAATCGAATACGTGACAAAAGCAATTTGTAATTAAAGCTATTGCTTTATTTTGGTCAAGTTTATTCTATAGAGTAACTTTTAGTACAAAACTAATCACGTATATTTGATTACCAAATCAAACCAATAAATACCTTATAAGCCCTACTAATCTAGGATAGCCTAGAAAACAAAACTTATTTACATTCGTATAAAAATACAAAAAAAATTGGATAATAATACTTTGACTTGGTTTGGTGGTCAAACTGTGTGTGAGAGTTCATTTATTAAAAGTTGGGTATACTGTACCTAAATGTATGAAAGAGAGAAATTAAGCATTCCCCTTAAGTTACAAATTAATTATGCACGTAACAATTACAGGTCTTAATACATACTTATTAAATTAACACCTGTAAAATTCATACTAAATGTGATATTTTTTTAATTATTCGTCAAATAAATCGCTACCAACTAATCACTATACTTACCAGAAAATTAGAATAGTTAGACATATAATTTGATTTTAATTATACCTTTGAATATGGTTAGACTTATAATTTCTCAGTAAGTACTTATATCGAGCCTAGAAAACAAGATAAATATATGGTTTTAAAATAAATCACTGAAAAATTCCACTTTGCATAACATTTAAAACTGAAGTCGCACACACGCAAAACGACGTACGCACACGAATGTACGGTCGAAGACAAAGAAAGGTGTAGGAGAGTTTTTAAGGTTGAGATTATCTCAAAAACCACTTGACCTATTACAAGAATTATTAGACTGTTAGAAAGTTAAACTATGTAACTGTAAAATAATTATTAAATTCAGTCCAGTAGTTCTTGAGAAAATCTCAACCTTATTGAGACTCCCTGTATACTTACCTCTGTCTTCGTGTGTACCTTGTACGCCATACTTTTTTGGAAATTTAAATGGGGTAAATTTTATAAAATACATATAAAGCAATTCATAATTATTGATATCCTTATTCCGTTGTCCTCTTCAATTAAAGTTATGTTAATCTAGATATGTACAAACATAAAATAAAATGTGGTAATTTAATTACTGTGTGAAAGATTTGTTTATAAAAGTAAAATTAGACGAATCAGGTTAATTACCTGAGATCAAATATTTCGTTAGTCCGTCCTAGAAACTATATATTTTTAATCTGTGAGTCCGTCTTGCTTCATAAGATAGATAACCCACTGAATAAATAATAAAACTCGCATCAAATTCTAATTTTACACGAAAACAATGTCATTATGTCAAAGGAAAGTGTCGAATAGTCATCGATTCCGTGCCGACGCAGTTACGGATTTGCGGCTAAGCGAAATACGCATAAATTATATGCGCGGTCGCACTAGGGTTGTCACGCATCCGGCCACATAACATTTCTGATATCTCGTAAGTAGTGTGGTAACTTATGTAATTTCCGACTGGCTACTATAATATCCGGCACTTAAATTGTACGAGTAAATTTATGGTTTTTTTAAATAATTATCTATCACATACAAGCTACTCACGCACGCCCCTGTTTCCCGTACGGTAGGCAGAGAGATACTGAGGCTAAGACTGACTTCCATCTGCTAGATCTTGGAATTCTTCATTCGCAAAAATCTTTTGTTTCGAACTGACTTCAGCTATTTGTCCCTGGCCTATTTTATCGTAAACCGATGATTTTTACGCAACATAACCTCACTATGACCCTTAAGGCCTTTTTTTGCAGCTCCTTAAGCAGGTTGGTATGGACCACGAAACCTGTTTTTGCACAGTATGGTATGTATTGTACTTACCACACTGTCGAACGATTGTGCAAAAACAAATTACAAGTCAAAATGCCACAAATCTGAGGCCGAGATTCAGAGAAGATTTTGAGTGCTTAGGTAATCTCGTTCTTACAAATGTCAAATTCCATAGACGATTGACAGAGTTGCAAGAGCTGAGCTGGAGACCTGTTTGACACCACACCACTGCACTATGTATCTCTTTTCTTTGTACTTATTATTCTACATATATATCTCTTGTGTACTGTGATCTGTGTGTGTGTCAAATAAATGTTTTCTATTCTATTCTAAGCTAGTGCTCAAAGCTGTACATGAATCTTGCCCTAAGAGGCTTCTTCCCAGCCGTATATCCAGATTAATGCCGAATGCCGGAGAGAGCGTGACAACCCTACCAGCCCGATACCGTTATTCTATTCGCTTTCTTTTCTGCGCGTGCGACGCGCCTGAGAGAAATTCGTGCTCGACTTGTATGCGGAATGACTCGCCGAAGATCCGACTACGATTATGGGCCACAAACTCCTAAGCCTTATTTGTAAAAGATAATGGCGGAAGACAGCTAATCTGATAAACTTGTCATGGAGTTTGGGAGAGGCGGATGAATAGCTGAGCGGCTCGTGGATAATTGAAATAACGTACAGCTTGGAGGTACAGGTCATGTGAAAATAATGCTTAGAGGCTTTGTAATGTAAAACACATTGGAATGGCACCAGATTGACATTTACATTTTTGTGATATTCTAAAATAGTGACAAGACAGATTTATAAATATCTTTACAACTGACGATAACTGTACACAATACAATAATTTAAATCCATTTAGAGCCGGATGTTGAGATTTTTCAGTTTTTATATTTGTGATAGACTCATTTTTGATTTTCCTTGGTAGGTACAGTCGAAGACAGAGATAAATATACAGGGGGTCCCAATATAGTTGATATTTTCTCAAGAACTACATGACCGATTTTATGTACCTACCGTGTATGTACATAAAAGAAATCTGCCTCTTCGTTAAAAGATATCCACATTATTTCAAAATGCTCAGCGATGTATTTACAAGTAATAGGAACACTCGTCACCAAAATGTGTTATGCATACCTTCAATCAAACTAAAAATATACAAAAGAAATGTCTACGGTATGGCAGTATTGTTATACAACAAGCTGCCAAATGAAATAAAAGAGCTACACAACCCCCTCTTTAAAAGAAAATTGCATGAGTGGTTACTTGACAAGCGATTCTATTCTGTTGACGAATTTTTAAATTATAGCTAGGATTATTTTATTAAACATGGATATGACATGAAATTTCAGTTACATTTTAAACATTAAATTCAAACAAGTAATATACTCTATATTTGCATGCCATATGAGTGGTAGAATGTATTAGGGGCTTATTATTGTATCATGACAACTGATTATACATGTACCTACATTCACGCAAATAAATGATTTGACTTTGACTTTTAATAATTCTTTTACAGTTACATAGATTTAACTTTTATCTATCGCACAGTGAAAGAATATTTACAATCGGTCAAGTAGTTTTTGAAAAAATCTCAACCTTAAAACTCTCCTGTACACATTTCTTTGTCTTTGACCGTACCTGCCTATTTTATTACATGCTGATTGTAATAGGCTTTTAGTTCTATATTCGATAGGTTTTGGTTCTATTTTCTTTAGGATTTCAGTGCCACGAGTTTAAACAACACAGAGCATATAACTTTCATGTGGTGACGCTATATGTTGTGACAGACGATAAATAGGCCACACCGAGGTCGCATGTAACACGTGAGCCCGTCCCTAGCAAACAAACTGTACCACTGTGGGACCTTCGTGTGTACCTATGTACTCGTAGATAAACAGTTGGGCGCTCAGGTCCCCCAATGGAATTGCCGAATTGTCGACAAACAACTTGACACAGGGCCTAGCCAAGTGCTTTTGACATTCGTTAACGCCGCAGAATATTTACTAACGAAACAGCAAATGTCAATCCCATTCTAATAGCGTTAACGATAGTCAAACCTCTTATCTAGGCGATGATGGTGATGATGGTGTGTTACAGTTACCCTACAGAGGGTAGGAGCTAGCATGAAACACCATCGTCATCAAAGTCTAGCTCGATGCGAGGTCAATCTCACCTCTTATAGCGATCCTGTTTAGGTTCCTACTTCCTTCCTTCCTACTATTTGCTACAATGATGTCAAACGTCATTGTAGCAAATAGCGATTCGGTTCAGTTTAGGAACCTAAACTGGATCGCTATAAGAGGTGAGAGTAACCCCGCTGTACAATTTGTATGATATGATAATGTTTGATTGTCAGCGCCGTCCAAGCGTTCGCTGAAAATTGTCAAAGTCCTCTTTATTGCAAGTAAGCACGTTGTGTACATTTTTGCACGTCTACATATATATCAACAATGTTCAGTACACTCAAGGAGCCCCAACATATATATCAACAATGTTCAGTACACTCAAGGAGCCCCAACATATATATCAACAATGTGCAGTACACTCAAGGAGCCCCAACATATATATCAACAATGTGCAGTACACTCAAGGAGCCCCAACATATATATCAACAATGTGCAGTACACTCAAGGAGCCCCAACATATATATCAACAATGTGCAGTACACTCAAGGAGCCCATCGCCTAATAGCTACCGGTCAAATTCTTACTAATATTCAGTGTCTCTCTCAACCAGGACATTGGCGGAATCACCGAACCCTCGGTGGAGCCAAACTACCCGAATTGGAACATATATAAATTTTTAAATTACATTTACACCACTTTGCAGGGAAAAGGTGCCAACGCTGAGGATAAAAATTGTCCGATGAAGATCTCACTTATTTGTAAAAGACGTGTAATAAAATAAGATTTCGACAACAAATACAAACACCCCAGTAAAAACCTTTACGAACCCCTTGTTAATACTACTACATCCCACTAATCCCATCCCACTAATATATAAACGCGAAAGTTTGTATGGATGGACGGCTGTTAGGTGCTCTTTCACGCAAAAAGTAATGAATGGATTTTAATGAAACTTTACAATAATATAGCTCATAAATCAGAATAACACATAGGCTATAATTTATAAAGATCCTGCGCAGACGAAGTCGCGGGCAGAAGCTAGTTAGGTATAATTAAAACCACAACAAAGTTGGGAAATGAAATATCTGCAAATTCCCACAATGTCAAATTGTCAAGGAGACCTCCTACACTGTCATAGTAAACCTAGGTTATCATTTGGTACAATATACGGACACGTAAAAATAGTACAGTCGACAGTGCATCTTAGACCCATTGCAATCTAGATCATATACCGTCATGTAGAGTACCCGGTAGAGTAGTGTAGAGTATACAGCTGTTACGGGACTTTGTTGTGCATTGTATAATTAAAGCTGGGAACGAGGGCGACGTGTTATGGAGATATCAAGGCACACGTTATTAAAGCGACAACACAACATAGTAACGTCCGGTCTAAGGCCGAGATTACACCTGCACTAAACTCGCGCAAGTCTTGAGCTTATTTGTGTGCAATTAAAATCGCACTAAAAAATCTAATAGTATCCGTTCATGGGCATTATCTTTGATGTGAATAGAACTATGCATTTTCTTTCATACTAATCTATGCCCGACAACTATGTCGTTGTCGTCGACCAAATTGGCGATGTCTAGAAAAAGGGCAAAGTAAGGTCTACAAACTACAAACCGACGAGCATGCATTATGAAATTGATGAATGTGGAGAGGCAAGGGTTGTGTGCCAAGATGAAAGTGCAGATGGAAGTCCATCGTCTCTGCCTACCCCTACGGGAATACGCAGGTATACAATCGCGTTCCGGACGAGATCAAACGAGCTCCCAGCTTTTGGAGCTACAAAAATAGGTTAAAGAGTTGGCTTGTCGAGCAGTCCTACAGCTTCAATGATTTCTTGGAATTGAAATATAACAATAATCTAATCTAAATATGAATATTAATTTGAATTTAATTTATGTAGGTACCTACTGAATTACCTATAATATTAATTTATATTATTATTTATTTTAATGTAATATTGACTTGTAATTATCAATAAATGACTATGAACGTGAGTTTATGCATAAATAAAAATCAACTATGTCGTTGTAGTGTTGTTATCAAGTGGCCCGTCTGAATAGTGCCTTACAGGAAACATTTACAGGGTATCCGTTCCGTTATGGGTAAAAATAACGTCAAAACAATAGCATTCAGTCACGTTGAAAGTTGCCTGCAACCCGCAAGTAACATTATCAACGGCCTGACCTGAGCCATTGTTGAAGAAAATGTGCCCGACGCAAAAAAAAATGGCATGACGTGAGAAAATTTCCTCTCGCTCTATTTGACGTCACGACAAAACAAATTGACGTCAATATTAGAACTCTCAGGTTATTGAATATCTGTGCCAATGCCAACTTAGTCAAATGCCTTAGAGATATCATAATCCGTAGCTCCGGTAAGTACGGTAAATGTCTTAGGTTTGCGTCGACCTGGGCTGGGACTAACATTTACCTCAAGGTGTGCCTGTTTCGGGTAATGTCGACTCGGTGCAAATGTTGCAAATCTAAATAATAATTGCGTTGTGTAGGTTAAGTTAAATGCTAATGTATTTAGCAAACTGTAAGCGAAACAGGTCTGGCGAAGTTGTCGTAAAGAAACAACATCCCGAGGACAGATAAATGTCGATCCGGATCAATTTAAATCGGGGGCAGAATTAAGCGAAACCTGCAATACGTAGGTACTTAAAAGATTACATTTGAACAAGTTGCCTGACAAAATGGCCCCCTAAGAGCAGCGTCTGTCTATACCACTTGTTATGCACGAGAGTTTAACTTGACACAAAGTGGATCCTATAAGAATCGTAAAAATCCCAAAAAAAAAACTGACTGGTCGCAAGGGATAAATGTCGTGAGTTCATTGTATTTTCAATATGTAAAGTCCTAAATTTTCACCCAATTCTACCTATCTCACTTATTATTAAATTTTTAGCATCATCAGACTGTATCGCTCCACTTAGACCGATAGATTTTTGGCATAAATCAAGCTCGTAGGATGTTTGTGGAGTGGACTAAGTTGCTACTGATTTAGTTTGGACTTGGAATTAACACCATTGAGATAAATTAAACATAAACTGTATTGTCTGTATCGACCAAGGGTTCGATAGCAATTGACAGGAAGTGTCATTTTGGCAGCTGGTGTTGCCAATGTGTTATGTTGGTTTCTAACAAACCGCATTAATGAAGTAGGAAGTGTCAGATATTGCAAAGACCTGGCAACTGCAAGGCCTCTAAAGGCGTGGCAAAAACTGCATCACGTCTGGTGTGCGGAGGCTGGGCGTCGCGGGACGTATTGTGCTCCACAACCGGATACTAGGGCGGCCTTCAGTTGCCTTTGGGACTTGGAACTGGTTCCGTGCGACTTGTGCAAGTTATAGAGCAAGGTCTCTTAGCGTCCGATGAATAATCTGCATCGATTAATTTTCAATCTGAATGACCTAATTTGACTAGTATTGAAAATTACACGGTTTTATGAAAATAGAGTTAGACAGTGATTGATGTTCTAATGTGCAAACAGAATCGAAATTGGTTTAAAAATACCATATAGGTGACAATGTCGCGTACAAAGGAATGGATACCAATTCGGATGTAAAATTATGTGAAGACGTATAAATTGGCATTCATAGACTGTATAATTTACACAAATACGAGTAAGTATTACTCCCACAGACCTTTAAAAATTCGTAGAAAAGTATAACTGTTGAAATCGGACCTCCTGTGAGATTTAATGTTACAGATTACGCATAGCTCCGAGGGAAACAGTTAAAATTTTATAGCAACAGTACGAATTTTACAAGCCATGGCAATATTACATGGGAAAATGGCGGTCGTTCGCCAGTTTAGTACAGAAACGTGATGAGAATCAGAGCGTTGATGTTTTCAATGAGCTGGCATGACCTGGCGGTGTAAAGCGTGAAGGTGCAAATAATGAAGTTGAAAAAAAATATCAGTTGGATGACGCTCTGTGCTGTTGAAATATGCAACTTTATCTGAATGAATCTGTCACGCTATGCAATTTAGGCGGAAGGGAAAATGCACAAAGGCCATACACTAGCAGTTGTAAAAGCAGGTACTATTTGAATAGCAGAATTTTTAAGATGCATTGATCCGAGAACTGCGAAACTAACGAAAATTTACTGACCTTAAAGTAGAGCTTCCGGGTTTGTGATGTTAAAAATTGGAATAGTTACATATTTCGAATCTGGGTGGGTCAGTAAATACAACAAAATAAGACGAACTTCACATTGTATTATCATTATTCAGCCTTTTTCTCTCCATTCTAGGAAATATAAGTCCTTTCCCGGAGACTTCGTTGGCACTTCATCTTAATTTATCGTCTTCCATATTCTTCCAACTTTTATATAATATTTTTCTAACTTCAATAGCCGAGTTTCAATTTCGTTTGCTGAGGTTAACAACACAATTTTATTTCGCGGTAATACAATTTGCATAAGTATTGCATTTTCGTGTACTAGTTGTAAATGTAATGCTGTATGCCCGCATTTGTCTGCCATTGGAGTGGCGCCAACGTTTTTTCGTGCTGTCAAGAGTACGATCTCGTGTTATTTTCTATTCGGAAAACGACACTTCGTTATTGGAAGGTCGAACGGTACCGTGGCAAAGCCAATTATTGGCAATACTTTGTGCAGTAACTTGGGAGCTCGTAAACGCAGCGCACCAATATAAATTTTATTAGGTTTGCGCGGATGTCGTCACTGAAGGCCTTCGACCACGATTCAGCTCGTTAATATCGTCTCCACACCATTTGAAGCAATGATTTCGTCAATTTAAACAGTTTTATTAAAATGTAATTTATCTGTACCAAGCGTATGGCCTAGAGCTTTTGGAGGGGAGACGTAAGTAGGTTGGCGGAGAAGGAAAATGTTATTTGACTTTTTCTGCTCAGACATCTCTCTTCGGTCTCTTCGCTTCAGGCCTAAGCTGAACTTTTAGTAGGACCTCAATCAGTAGCAGGTTTCATTTTCCGACATAGCCTTATGAGCCGTATACTGACTTATGCGTCCTCTGTGATTAGTTAATGCGTTGACTCAAACTTACATGGCCTTACAACCACGTTACATTGTTTTTTAGGCCGACACGGGGTCTCACAACGGTAAGGTCAAGCCTACTGTTTCCGACATAATTTTGCTTTTATACAATATAGAATTAGCGGGTTCAATATCCTACTCGTATTATCTCAAGCCCTTTACGAAATATGTAAATATTTCAAGTATTTACAAAAAATTCTTGCAATTGATATATATCAGCTTTCCATACTCTACGCGTTTGATTCGTAATTCAGGAAATTGAAGTGTTGCGTGCAAATCTGAGTCTAATTTATATGACCTACACGCAAACACTCCAATCAGAGCAATTCAAGATCACGGCTGCTTTAATTGTTTCCAATTGCTCATCATCAGTTTCTATTGCCGAATTTAATACGTAATTCTGTATTGTCTGGTTTTACTTTCAATGAGAGGAATCCTTTGTATATTGTTTTGCATCTATGTAAGTAGATACTTTTGGTGTAGGTTGATAATATTCAACGTTAACTAGTCATTATTAATATATTAAGGGCCTTCCATGAGCCAACTAGCGCCGCCAATCTTTGAAAAATAATATCTTCCAATTTAATAAATTTTATTAAAAAAGCTATGTACATAATGTTTATTACGATAAATACTATTTTTAAATGCTTATTTATAACGTGATTAAATGTCGGTAAGTTGTAGTTCGCATAATTGCGAAAAACGGCCGTTTTTGGCACATTTGAGAACTACAACTTTGCTTGTCGCAATTATGCCATGTATTGTATATTAAAAAATAGTGTTTATAATTTTAGTATTAAGTGAAAAATACTAAGATTTAAATATTTACATCGAAAATGGTTGCCGGCCCGATCTGAACAAGAAAGCTGGGATCCGACCACATAGAGGATACACGGAGAGGAGTGGGCTGAAGTTTGCCTATGATGAAGAAGTATAATTAGATAGTCAAAATTTAGTAAATATATGTGTGCTTAATTAAAATATTGTAGATATTTAATGAACACTAGAAACTATTAATGGTTCAATCGAGGAGTGATGCAATAAGGGTAAGACAGATCGAGTATGTCAGAAACTCCCCAAATCTAATATCTTCACGCCACAAATTCGAGAACTGTTTATGTGAATATTTGGAAAGAGGCCTAACCAATATTAGCAGCGAATGAGTATTCTGGGGTCGGCCTATCAACCAGAAGATTACAGGCTCCTTCCCATGAGCTGCATAGCGGACCTATTGAGATATATCTTTAGGGAGGAGAAAAGAGCATAAAGAAAAGGGGAGAGCACATAAGATCCCAATGGGTCGAAGCGCCGCCACATTGGTCTCTATCAGGATAAGATAACATTAGAAATGTACAAAACCTGATCACGAAACACCCAACAGACAGGATTGACCACTGAACAAACACGCCACACGTCGGTATCGACCGCCATTGACCGTGATTCACATTGCCGTTCACTTTGTATGAATTATGAATGTTCTATCGTGAATAAAATGGACGCAACATGCACTACTGCTATTACTACATGTCTAGGTCGGTTAGCCATAAACCTAGTTTAACCTCACTACCCTCATGCTGTGATTAAGAATACCGAAGTGTTCCTACAATCATAATAAATGGGTATGAGTCTTTCACGCTTGGTCCGTAACGTTAGTCAGAAAGTGAACGTTGCTAAAACCGTAAAATATCCCATATTCCGCGTTTATGACTATGCACCTCATTAGCCAAACGCGACTTAAAAGTTACTTCACAGTTTTAAGCCACTGTCTCTTCCTAAATTAACTTCACTTCACTTTTTAAAATATGGCTTCTACCGTGGCTGGCACAGCAATTTTTCCAGTGTCAAATAATTAGACGATGACCAACGAATTGAGAAAATGCATGGTTAAACGAAATAAACCAAAAAAGGAAAAAAAAGGTTAAGTCATCCAACAAAACCGATGTTTTTAACGAAGTGTGAACGTGACAAAACATACGTTTATAGCTAACAGCACTAATGTCGTATGTATGACAAAGTAGTGTCACTTTGTCATGCATTTGCTTTGACGCACGATTCATGATAACATACACTTTTCCTGAGGTCGTATGATAGAGAGAAGCATGACCTATAGCATTTTCCTTATCGCAGTTCCGATCAAGATGTTGTTGATGTGAGCTTTTAGTAGAATTGTCATCAACTAATTTCGCCCAATTACTATTTGGGGCAGTTGCGTTATTAACAACACATCAGGGTGAATAGTTACCAAAGATCAATACAATAATTGGCAGGACAGATACAATCCTCCTACGGATCTGCGATGTTATGCGGGGAAGGTCTGCTATGGCCTATGCCACAGTGAAGATATTGTTCGTCGTACCCCTAAAATTTATAAACACGCCTTGAATTTCAAGACGTTTTTAGGGTTCCGTGTCTCAAAATGGCCATTTATGTCGCATTTTCTCGCATATTTACATGAAAATACAAGAAACCCAAAACCTACAGGGTACTTCCCGTTGACCTAGAATCATGTTTGGCAAGAATAACACAAGTAAAAGAAAAAAAATCCGAAAACTGTAAATTTTAAATTACATCTCCCCTAATATTTTTTTTCATATTACAAACTTTTATTTGCAGATGATTAACTAATCAGGAGTATATCGATGTATGGACATACAATTTTGATAATGGCAAAGATAAGTTGGTTTCTAAATCTAGTTTATCTTTTCGTTAGAGCAAAGTTACGGGGTTAAGTTGCGTTTCACGGAAGTCTCGGTGCGCGAGTCCGACTCGGACTTAGCCGTTTCTTTTAGTCTTATTGATGACGATTATTACGCACTGGGTCCGCATGGATCATGGCTCGAGCTTCCTTGATGTAATGTCGGCTCCCTCCACACTATCGTCCAATAGTCCAACACTCGATCGCGCGCCAACACGACTCAACATTATTGAGTAAGTTCAAACTTCGCCAAACATGCACGAACTATCTCTCTACACATGAAAGGTTGGACGAACAGTTGGACGATGGTATTAGTATGGAGCTCATGAAGGATGGATTCTGTGTGATGTACTTACCTAGTATGTGTCCCAACAGTGTAACCAAAAAAATAAGTTGATGATGATTATTACATGAGAGAGCTCGGTGGCTCAGTGGTTGGGTCAATGGACTTGCGATATGAAGGTCCCAGGTTGGATTCCTAGCCAGGGCAGCCATGTACCGATGTGTTATCCTCTGTTTTTTCCACGAAAAAACTTACTTACATTTATCGAGTGCTGAAACCCGCATGCCGAAGGAGAAGAAAAAAATATAGGGCATGTTAAATCGGCCAATCCGCACTGGGCCCGCGTGGCGGATCATGGCCCCAGCTCCCTCGATGTAAGGGAAGGTGTGTGCCCGAGCAGTGGGGCAATATAAATAGACTGATGATGATGATTATATCAGATTTTCGTACTCTACAAACAATGAATTTCACAAGAATATAAGTACGGTGGAACACAGAGAAAGGTGTACAGGAGAGTTTTTAAGGTTGAGATTTTCTCAAAAACTACTCGACCTATTGCAAAAATTCTTTCACTGTTATATAGATAAAAATTAAAACTATGTAACTGTAAAATAATTATTAAATTCTGTCCAGTAGTTTTTGAGAAAATCTTAACCTTATTGAGGCCCCCTGTATACTTATCTCTGTCTTCGACTGTACATATGGCCTTCGTACATATTTCCAAGTAATATATGTACGGAGCATTTCTTTTTAATTCAATCCTGACTCCGCATTGACCTCAACCTCACCTAATGGTAAGTTGCGATGAGGCCGAGGACGGAGCATGGGGTTGTTTATGTACGGTAAAGCTACCTGATACAAACGTCGTCGTCGTATCTTTACATTAGGTACACTGACCTTACCAAAAATCTAAACTTATTGCTTTGATATTGTCACGAAAATGTAGGTTTAATAAAAACAATACAGGTATGGATGCGGATTTGCGTTTCGAAAATCATGTGTCTGATATCGTACGTAACAGCTTTTACCGCCTTAAGGTTCTGTACAAGGTCCGGAATCTGCTGAGTGTCCCGTTGCGCATGCGACTTGTGGATACGGTGGTACTGTCTCGGCTAAATTATGGAGATACCGTCTACGGTCCTTGCCTTCTGGCTAGAACGGAGCGATCTATACAACGCGTCCAAAATGCGTGCGCCCGTTTCTGTTTCAACGTTCCGTCCAGAGCTCATGTAACGCCATTTTTCAACAAACATAACGTCATAAAGATGGCGTCGAGACGTTACATGCATCTGGCTGCGCTATTGTTTGGTGTCATCAGGACCCGTAAGCCGGCCTATTTGTACGACAAGTTGTCATGGGCTCGTGACTACAGTAGGTACAAAACGCGCGCATCGACTTACCTTTTGCTGGTTCCTAAGTTTACTACTGCTGCTTTTAGAGGTAGTTTTAAGTATGCCGCGACCAAAATCTGGAACAATCTTCCACCACCGTTGCGTGATTCCCAGACTATTGGTACTTTCAAGAAAACACTTAAAAACTATGTTATTGACGCACAGAAATCTGACAAAGTGCAGTTTCTTTTCTAATATTTTTGAGATTGTTTTTGGCAATATGCTTATCTACCTTCTTCTATCTGCCGGCCGTGATGAACGAGGAGGATCGATGCGTCGTACACACTTGGGTACTTGGACTTTGATTGTTTGTTGTGCTTGTACCTACACATACTACTTAATTTATTTAATTATACTATATCTGTTTACTCTTTATAATATGTATCTGAAACGCTACACCACTTTTGTGTGTGTTTATATTATGTATGTATATGGATGTGTTATGTGTATATACGGGTATATATATATATATATATATATATATATATATATATGTATATATATTATAGTATAGTATATAAATATTATTACGATTAATATATTTTATTTATATGAAGAGTGTTTGTCCATTGTCCGCCTGTGCCGTGGACGCTGCCGAGGCCAGCTGAAAACCAGCGCTGTGGCCCCGCTACAGCACATGCTGAGCTGGTCTTTTTTGACGTTACATGCCGCACCATATACTGTCTCTAAGTGTTCATTGTATTAGTGTTTTTGTTTCGTTTATTTATTCACTGTATACTGTATTATTGTTACTATTTTATTGTGGCGTCAAATAAATGCATTTTCTTTCTTTCTTTCTTTAGGTACAAAACTAAGTAGTAAGTTAGGTAGTAAAACTTTTCAATTTTTGTTAGTATTTGTAGCGAAAACATTTGTCACACCATTTGTTTCCAGATTGCGTACGCTCGGCTAACCGAGGTGTCCCGCTCGCTCTCGCGATGTACCATATGAGCGACACAGTGACAGTTGCGTTTACGTTTATAGGAATCGACTTAGCGGCCGCTACAAATGTCGTTGTACAGTTACATTTCATCATCATCATCAGCCCGTATCAGTCCACTGCTGGACGTAGGCCTCTCCTAAAGCGCGCCACTCAACCCTACTCTCGGCCTTCTGCATCCAGTCCCTGCCAGCCGTCTTGCGAAGGTCATCCTCTGGTCGGGTGGCGTCCTATACTACGTTTACCCGTTCGTGGCCTCCATTCGAGAACTCGTCTACCCCTTCGGTTATCGGTTCTACGACAGATGTGACCAGCCCACTGCCACTTCGGTTACATTTACATTACATTTTATTATTTTATAAACAGTTACATTTTACTATCAATAATGTTCACAGTAAAAGTGAAAATTATATAAAAACTGGCTGCTGCCCGCGACTTTGTCTGCGCAGGATTATAAATTATAGTCTATGTGTTATTCTGATGTATGAGCTATATTATTGTAAAGTTTCATTAAAATACATTCAGTAGTTTTTGCGTGACAGAGCAACAAACATCCATCCATCCATACAAACTTTCGCGTTTATAATCTTAGTAGTACGATTGTAACGACAGGTCTCAATTTTGTTGATATAATAACAGCGCATAGAGGTAATAGTTCGCCCCGGGCTAGATTTGTGATGTAAGCAAATTATCTAAGCAACCTACCTACACATACATCGTGTCTTGCTGGCAATAACATAAATATTACGTTCGGAACGGAAACGAGAGAGATGTAAAACTAAGCTATTAACAGTTTTGCAACATATCAAACTAATAACTACGCAAACAGCTATGTAACGAATGCCCATGCTCTGAGTTTCCGCAGTGACTAATGTGACTAGGTAGTTATGACGTGTTTCAGGTTTACCTCGTGCACTTATCGATTGAAGCTGTAACTGTAATGGCTTATTTTAAATTGCCAGTTGCTCATAGACATTAGAAAGATTACATCTATAAATTGTTATATGATTAAGGGATATTTGGTTTGGGTGATGATAAGTATTGAAAATTTAATTATTTTCATCAGTTTTAGGAATTTGAATGAATTAATTATTATGAATTATTCTAAAATCTCAACCTTAAAGACTCCTGTACACCTTTCTCTGTGTTCCACCGTACCAATGAGTTTTCTCTTTTTTTTTTTCGAAAGAAAATTTACGTAGTTACCTACATTGACCGATTGCTCACAAATAGGTGAAGAAAACATCATGGCGAAACCTATAATAAACCCAGCCCATGTCATCAACAAAACGTAGAAACTAAGTAAGGTAACAAAAATTAAAGGCGATCCCAATTTTAGGAAATATTGATACAACAGTAATTAGTGGTAGTTAATTATACGTAGCTAACGAGACAAGCACATAGACTCGGTAAATTTTACAATGTCTAGTCAATTAATTGCTAGTTTGGAAATACGTGGGTATTTAATATTTATCTACTAATACATATTTGATAAACTATGTAGATTGTACACTAATTTGTACTTGGTTACTAACTGACAGGCCTTACTGAAATTCCTACATACAGTTACGTTTCTAATCCTACTCTTATTATTCATGGTTTTAGTTTAGACGTGATTAAATATGCAATACTTACAACAAAGACGTGTATAAAGAAATATAAATGTTAAAAACAAACGTAATTCTTATTTAATATAACGAACAGTATTGAAACGTCTTTGAGCTGACATTTCTTGGAACACCGACTCAGTTCGTCGTTTGTTTTGTTCTCAATCACGATCGACCGCCGCCGGCGCAACAATGGCGGTGCAAAAAATAAGCAGTTCGTGTTGGAACAAGGAGAATTAATTTACTCTACAACTGTAAAAGGTGTGGCTAATTATAAACATGGCCTATAAAGCTTATCTGCCATAGCAACAACAGAGAATACGGCCAGCGCGACTAAAACGCAACTTTAGGATTTAGAAAGAGATGCTACAATAAATAAATCTTAATTTTCTGCATTAGTTCCTAATTAAATTGGGTAATTACTTACCTACTCAAAAATATAATTCTTAAGCGTGTGCTAAAGATAGATGGTTATTATGATAAACGTAATAAAATATAACAATACCAATATATGATGGTTATTATACGAGTACTATAAGATACCAAGCAGAAATTATTTCAAAAAACAAACAAAATACCGACTGCAAAAAAACTAGCCCCTTTGATTAATTTATTATACCCTATGACACTCCCGTAATCAAGACGAATCTAACGATATCTCATACATTAGAATCCATCAAGTCGTTTAGGCTACAAGATGGCCGGAAGGAATGGGCATACGTAGTACGTACATACATACATACATACACTCGAAAAACATTACCCTACTTCTGGGGTAGTCGGATAATTAGAAAATTGTCAAGAGTTGAAAACATCATAAAAATGGTTTTTGAGGTACCGATAATTATGAATCCGTAAAAGTACAGATATTGGACAGTACTGTAGGTTGGTTGACTTTATCATTGCTTTGTTGTTTATTCCTGTGATGTACAAAGTTAGCTATAGCCACAGAATACCTAATAGTACCACTGTTAACGTATTTAGACTGCGTATTGAAGTTAACGGAGCATATTCGTATCGCAACGTGAGTAGCGCACGTTTTGCCCATTATAGTCTACTGACATAGATTCCAAAGACAATTGATGCTTAATACTATAATAACAGACAAAAAACTATACTGATTATTAAATTATCAAGACAAAAAGCTACCTCCAGACACGTATCTCACACGTCGTTTCGGCTCAACCCAAAAAAACTTAGCTCATTTCATTAACCGCGAAGCATGAAACATGGTTTTTTGGTTAGTTTTTACTCCTTAAATAGTCTAAATATAGCAAGTGATTGTTTACATCCAAATCGCGATCTATTTCTAGTGTGGTTTCGGATGTAAATGGAGCACGTTCTAGTTACGTCAACACCTGTGACTCGATGGAGAGTCTAATCGAATAGCACGCCAAGATGTTAAACTATCCAGGTACGTGAAGTTTCATAAGGTAACTTATAATATAGAGTAGGTTCTACATTGTTACCGAATCTGTTTAGCGGTTTAGTAATTTCAACAAAAAAATACGTGATTATAAAGCAGCTCTTATCGTTCTCAAAAGGGGTGCTACAATTTTTAGTAGACTTGTAAAATCGCAATCGTATTAATATTAGAGTTGTACTAAAAGATAGGTTTCTTTACTAAAAGGTAGTGCTGTGCTTAGGAATCAAGACTCGGATTAAGAGGAAATGGAAGCCTTTCAAATCCTCTAATAAGCAAAATTGCATTTCTACGATTATTTATCACAGTGTTTACAAAAGGCAAAATGACAGCTGAAACTACTACAAAAAGGTTATTTCTAAACATGAAATAGAGGCCAAAATACAATTAATAATTATTACGAGTAAACATCGATCGCTAAATCCGCAAATAGGCACTATCTCAACATTGATATAAAAACCAGGGTTAGTCAACTCAAAACAAAACAGGCCCAACTAATGAGCTTAATGAGTTAAACCATCACACAACTGGTTAAGGCTTGAGATAATAAACAGCCTGGCAGCATTATGGCTACTTAAATTCGCAAAAAGCAAACGTTGTAGGATATTATGAGAATGACCAGTAATTAGCAGGAGCGGGCGAGATAATAATTATCGCTTTAGTTAGTTCATATTAGCAGTCTGTAGTAACTTGCCATTAGTCCGTAAGAGGAAATGACGGCGCTGCTCTAACCAACGTGTTTGTGACTGGTCAGACTAAGATGGATACTCATATCCATATGGTACATACAATAATAGTTTAACAATAGATCTTTGGTTATTAGAAAACAATTGTGGTTGCGGATCTATTAAAGTAGCAAAAATTCTCATAATATTTGTTCTTGCTAGCAAATCTTTGGGATGTGTTTCCCAGATTATGCGTTATCAAATAAAGAAGGTCCACAGAAGGTCCACGAAGATCTGCTAGGTGTGAATTCTAAATGCACTGATACCAATACAGTATATGTACAAGAGCAATCTATGCTCCATTGGCGGCACCTACCATTTAGTTAAAAAAAACCTTTTTTATTGAAGTAAAAACCAAGTAAAATCAAACACACTTTGGAAAATTCGCAATTTCCTAAGTGGCTATGGTAGAAAAATATCTTAATTCACAATACACTTACAATATTATGACACCTGAAACACTTTGTTACGATATTCAAATCATGAATGAATCACCATTTACGAGGGCCATTATTAAAATTGACAGAGTCACGCGAAAACGCGATTGATCACGCCCCATTTCAATATTTTATACGCCATACATACAGTATCGGCTTTTATTAAATAAAATGGGGTAAGTAAACCTACAACACAGATAACAAAAGTAAAAGTTGACTTACAAGCAGCAAATGTAACTAGAGGCGTTGCAAGGGTATTCATATTCATTTATTAGTAATAATCATACATTGTCAAGTTAATACATTTCATAAAATAATTCTGTCAATAATTATATTAATAATTAATTATACAACTGTATAGAATAAAATTAACGCTATAATATAGATTAGCCAATAATAAATTAATTACTTGTCAAATGATAATACATTAGTAGTATGTTAATTTAAGATGGACTGTCTTCGACCAAAAACTCGACTACAGAGTAGTAGGCCTTCTGGACCAACCATAATTTTAATTTCGCAACAAAACCATTAGTAGTTTTGGCTTCTTTTATACTTATTGGTATTTTATTGTAAATACGAGGGCCCATGACGTGTGTGGAGTTGCCGTGACGGTTATGTAGTCAAGTATAGGGGGCGCAAATATGAAAGTCAGTCAACAATCTTTTCTGGAACTGGACCCATAGATTTGACTTTGAATAGTCGGGGATGTTGAGAATTTCGACCACATTAGATATCCCACTGGTCACTGATTTACGCGTGAGACTGACTGATTTACGTATGACACTACTGACCCTTACCCTGAACTCTTATAGAAGGATTACTTCAATCATACTTTATTGATTCGCACCATGACGTCCTTAATAAGCTTACTTTAAAGTCGTCATGGTACGTAATAACAAAGTATTGTTGAAGTAATATAAGAGTTCACGGTAAGGGGGCAGATGTGATTTCAGATCTATTTTAAACATATCGTGCATTGATTGATGAAATATTTTTTTAGTCAATGCCCTTTTCATCTAACTCTAGAGCAAGGAATTAGCAAAGGATATCGGGAAGAAGATACGACTTCGTACGAAAGAATTTTCAAAGTAATCAGCAGAAGGGGGCGTAAAATTGAACCTTGCGTTTGGGGACCAAAATTCATATCCTGCTACGGCACTGACCCAACGATTAAAGTGGGCGTACCGGTGTACTACATATTCGATGCTTATTTACTGATTTTTGAATGCCAATGCCCTGACCTCGGCGGCGGTAAGGTCACGCTCCAAGGTCAGCGAGAACGCAATTAGTGGTTTCATTAGTTAGGCTTCCTACTTACACCCTATAAGGTAGGTATCTTACGGAACATGATAAACACGCTTCGGAAATCTTTTCATAGGAAATACCTTCCTATATTTAGAAAAAATACTCATGTTGTTTTTGGAGTAGATATTAGGTTTTATATTTGATGCTTTTGTTTGTACAACTTCAATAAGATTACAAAACATCTCTTTGCAAACTTCACTTACAGAAACTCGATTCCGAGAAATTACAAGGGACCGATATCGGTTCGGTACTCAGTATTCGGTTACGCTGTATGTATAAATCGATAAAATAAGTTTGATAGCTGGTATTTCTTACACGTGCAATACTCGGTAATCTAGAAATTGGATACACCAACGATTAAACAACATAAAACGGAATGCGACAATTTCAGAAAATGTCCAAAAAAATATATATCTCATAAATGTGGAATCTATAGGATGCAAGCCAGGAAGCCCATAAACGCAACGAAGAACGAAGATATATCGAAAACTCTGACCGATACAGAAAAAATACAGTCAACTGATTTCCAGAATGGATACGACCTCATATGAATGAAATAGCTCATAAGAAGTAATGAATTCATAAAGTGGTCGAGGTGTTACGAGATCAAAGAAGCACTAGAAACAATACCATAAATTGAATTCGTTCCCGAATCACTTATGTCCATTTACATTTGAAAAAACATGGCAGGCTAGCCAAAGTTTCTATTTGATCGATCATAATATAATCATTGGGTAGATCTGGCTCACCGATTTTTGCGATTCTAATGAGGAAGGGATTCATTTGTCGCAAGCCCGTGACTTCATGCAATAGGTAAACGTACTTAAGTTCTCTTGAAATACCGAAAAAATCTCATTGATCCATGGCCGATTTGGTGATGGTAATAGAACCTGGGTCTCCGGAACTTAAAATTAATTACCTATCTATAGAAGAAGACCACTAAGCACTTAACCCTGAGCACAGAGTAGACCAATCAGAATGACACATGATGAACCCGGAAATCGACATAAAATACTGACAGGGAGCAATTTTATTATTAAACCTTCAAACATTGCTCAAAACAGAACAAAATAAGAGGCCAACCAATAACTTTGTAAACAAAATAAGATAGGTATACCCACCTGAGATATGACAAAGTAAAATACAGGTTTCCAATTAGTAACAATTTCCTAACGTTATTTGGCATGATGCCACCAAAGTGATACATTCGACATTACGATACCCCGTGCCATACATTAAGCAATAAATGAGTGGTTTTATTTGTTGTCTATCTTTAAAACCATTCAAAAGCTACTGTGCTATTTTTATAGATTTATTTGCCTCTTGTGTTTACTGCGGAAATCGTAAATGTAGGTCACTCATCTCTCCCATATAATAAATGTGCATACACTATGTTGGTCTCATATAGAGTTGAGAAAACTGTATGACGTCGTTTATTTTCCTACATATTTAATTTACCAGTTGAAAGTCTTTGTATGGCGAAATACATACCTACATCGTTTTAATACGTACTCAATTTGCACAAGTGCGTTAACATACGACAATTACTTTAAATTAAATAAATGACGCATAATTCGCATGAAATACTTAACTGTGTAAAAAAATTATAATATATCTTATCAATGGAATCCAAAATGAAACTGTCAAGATTAAACACACCTTAGGACTCTATAAATTAAGAACATTATCTAAGTCTGTTTGTAACTATAGTAATGATGTCATTTTAATAAGCTGATTTGTTATGTTTTAGGACGGATCCACGCAAGCCCTGTGCATAATATTGGTGAAGTAAATATTTCCAATCTAAAGAAGATAGCGGAAAGGTCGGCAGAGGTAGACCTAGGTACGGTGGAAGACAGAGAAAGGTGTACAGGAGAGTTTTTAAGGTTGAGATTTTCTCAAAAACTACTTGACCTATTGCAAAAATTCTTTCACTGTTTTATAGATAAATGTTAAAACTATGTAACTGTAAAGGAATTATTAAAATCGGTCCAGTAGTTTTTGAGAAAATCGCAACCTTATTGAGGCCCCCTGTATACTTATCTCTGTCTTCGACTGTACATAATACGTCAACCAAATTGGCGATGTTTTAGAAAAGGGCCAAGCTCTGCTACATACGAGCCTGCATGAAGATTAATTAATGTGAAGGAAGCCAGAGTGGTGTGCCAGGATCGCAGCCAATGGAAGTCATGCCTTACCTATACGGATATGCGTTTATATGTAAGAAAATAGCGTTTCATATCACTCTTATTTTAATTTCACGTCATTTTTCTTGTGGAGAATCCATTCAAGTACAGTTTATTTACAACTAGCAGTGCCCACGCGGTTTCACCTGCGTATTAAACATCCTTGAATCGCCTGTATGCCGACTTTGTCTAACAAAATAACTGAAAAGAAAAACTACATCAAAATAAAATGATGGTTGTGAATTTTATTGTCTGTCATATTTGAATAATATTTTTTAAACTCTCGACTCCTATTTCATATACTAGTAGTTACATGGCTTGATAATTAAAGCCTTCCTGACTGATTCTATCAAAATTGGCACCACTATTCCATTCTAGAGGTTTTTGATTTAAATAAGCGAACAGACGCCCGAATATACACAGACGTAGAGTTTTATAAAGAGAAGAGAAGAAGATACAACGGACTGCTAATTAATATATCAATCATTTAAATTATCTACCCATTCAGTTTTATAATGAAACTGACTTTGTATACTTTGCGGACAGTATGAGCGCAATAAATCCAAGCAAGCCAAAGAGTGAGGCGTGCCAAGACGCCGACTTGTTTAATGCAACGTTTGGTTTATAAACAAACAAACAACACGTGTCTGTAATAGCAATAAGCAGTGTTGGATTTTATATTTCGCTTTCAGATACATAAACGTAAACAAAATTGTCTTCCTTAGATAGAAGTTTGTATCGTTGAATCGATACAGTGGACTTCAGAGAGTTTAAATTAAATTCTTAAAGATCCTCGTTATAATTGGGTCAGGAAAGTGCGTTTTCCTTTTCCATTATAGCAATGAATAAATACAAGGTATGTATTTTAGTACCCAACTGAACCAAAGCTGGTGGAATAAAAAATACATTTTATTTTAGTTCCAAAACAGCCACTGTCAGGGGCTTTCCAAGTAACTTCGGTGTCTTCTCCATTCAGAGACCAAGCACAATGGGCCGCTGAGACAGCGGTTTACACAAGTCAATCAATGTTGCTAAGAATGAAAGTTTTGAGAGATCCATCAATTGACAAGGTATAAAAATTATAAACATCCTAAAAGAAAAATACCATTTCAAGATTTTGTCTCTCTGAATAAGTTGAATCTTTTTCAGAATTTTTTCGTAGATAAATTCCGAGATTAAAATGTTTTATGTAAAATTAGGCATTCCGGAAGTACTGTGGCACTGACGTAGTACGCAAAGGGAATCTAATCCAAACGGCCAAGTAATACATTGTATTTTTGTTTGTAACACTTTTTCAATGCTTTCTAAGTAGTCAGAATCCTATTTGGCGAGTCCACAAGAAAAATGGCAATGAACACACTCTTATAAATACCGAAAACGTGCGAAACATGGGTATTCACCGATTTTGGAACGACACTATTTCAGTAATGTGACGTCATCGTCATTTCATGATTTTAACTTAATTTTTAAATAATGAAAACGACGTTATTTTAATAAAACAAAAAAATGGGTCCTTTAATTTTACCTATATTTTCATAAAAAAATATAATAAAGGGGGGTATAAAATTTATGACCTTGTCAATTCATTCATTACTTCATTCCCAAGAGCCGCCACTGGCTAGCGCAAGGAAATTAATCAGCTTTTGTATTCGGCTGCAGCCCCGCTTCACATGGATGATTTGCAGCTACCACATCAAACGGCATTCTATTTCCAGACGAAATAGCATTCGGAAATATCGACATTGGAACTACAATCGTATCTAGGCACTTCGCGATCGTTTAACGTGCATTTGACGATCGCTATCAAATGATGGAAGGAAAATTCACCCCGACGAATGACGTTGCAAAATGCAACCGCTTTAGTTTTGATTGGTGTTATTCAATTGGTGTAAGTGCAAACATTATATGTGATGGCAGTATGGGCTACTTGCAACGGTTTTATGTAGATTTTTGAAGTTCGTTTTCAAAGTCTACTTACTATTCCAGAAATGGTTTGTTTGTTTTAACACTTTATTGCACAACACAGACAGTTACATAAATAACATACAGAAGAAACAAATTGGTACAAAGGGCGAGCTTATCTCAAAAGAGATTACTACCAGCAAACCCGCGAAAGTGAGAGCTGTGTTAAAAAGTGGTAGTACAAATTATTTTATATGGTTTGTTCTTCCTTAACCGTAGCTTTAACTTTAGAAAATAGACTATCTCCATACTGTTACTACCTACTTATATTATGGAATTTTATAACAATTGTTAAGAGCGTGGGATCTCGCTCGCTCGAGTCAAAGGGATACACACAATCTGAAAATCAATAACATTTTCCACCCCGTGGTTCCGTCTATAAATAAACGCAGCATCCCACGTACAGCCATGACCATAAAAGAAACAACGTGGATTCTGATAGGGGAACGCTAACCAACGGGTAAATAGGTAATTGCTTTTATTTTAGCATACGAGTATACCTTTTGTCCCACCCATTATTCTTGCATCACTTCTCACATTTTATACTGAACGCGCGATGGACTTCGTGGTTTTCGAATATCCTGTGGGAATCCTTCATATTCCCGCACTAAAAAACAAATCATCATCATCAGTCTATTTATATTGCTCCATTGCTCGGGCACAGGCCTTCCCTTACATTGAGGGAGCTGGGGCCATGATCCACCACGCGGGAGCCCTGCGGATTGGCGGATTTAACATGCCTTAGATTTGTTTTCTTCTACGGCGTGCAGGTTTCATCACGATGTTTTCCTTCGCCGTTTTGAGAGCACTCGCTAAATGTACGTAAGTTTTTCCTTCGAAAAAACCGAGGATAACTCATTGGTACATGGCTGCCCTGGCTGGGAATCGAACCTGGGACCCCCGTATCGCAAGTCCATTGACCCAACCTCTGAGCCACCGAGTTTAAAGTATATAGCCTATGTGTTAATCACTCAATGTGTGTCTAGTCAACAACAGCTGTTTGAGCATGATTGATATTTGATAAAAATTAAATCAAAAAGAATGTTGGCTTGGATAAGGACTATGGAGGTTCATAGTCCTTCGGCCTTTATCACTGCAGTCAAGCCTCTTCATTGTTTCACAGTCTATATCTATACATCAAATTACACAAAAACATTACAGTCTGTGATCGCAAACATTACAGAACGTGCCATAGTTCACGTTCATCTTTTACATTGATGTTCTTACGACTCGTATCTATCACCTTTCTTGTCGGTCCTGTGCTAATCTTAGTAATATCGTCGAGGCCATCGCCTTTGAGCGGCAGTGTCCTAATGGACACTCAAAAGTTCGGCCGCGCTCGCAAATGAAGTAAAAGTTTCAATTTGCAAAGCGAAGTGTCACTTTTTCATCGGCCTTTGAAAAGGGTCTTACTTCACAGTTATTAATTTATAGCATCTTTCAAACGTTTAAAAACTCGTGTCTAACAAATTTTGTAATAACTGAGAGAATAATTTGATTAAAACCGACCTTGAGTGGACTATTAACGTGAGCTTAAGCAATGATATTTAAAACGTTGCGAGTGAATGTACTAGAATATGTAACAATGATTGATGTCCTTTAGTCTAGAATGCAACGGTATTGTCAGAGTTTAATTTGTTTTATTTATCCTTGGATACCATTTAATTTGTTCCTTGGCATTCGTTTATCAAGGTTGAGGCGTAGATCTCAAATGTTAAGTGAAGCTACTGAAGAGTTGAAACACAAGAGTCAAGAAGTTACTACCGCATTATTTTGGTTCCACAGTTTATTGGCGTGGTTTATTGTCCAAGGAACCAGTATTGCTTGATGCATTCATACACAGTCGTACTATTTTAAATTTCCATTCAAAATATGGAATTGTTTGCCGTTTGGAATCCAATAGAACGGGTGTTCCCATCCCAACGGTTTTCTCAGATATCTTGACTAGATAAATTAGAACCGTTCCCGTTTGTGCCTCGCTATACGATCCCGTTCTTTAATTTCCCGTTTGCGCCGGTGGATTTTTATAGTACCAGTTAGGTTCTTTGACGAAAAACAAAAGTACTGTTGGGGAAAAAGACGCAATAAATCATAATTTGTTAACGTCGGTGTGCTCGACAGTACTATAATATCGTAATAAGGTGAGCTTCAATTAAAACTAATGATTCCAAAAGAACATTGGAACCCGTTAAGTTAACTCAAAGATACCGTTGTCATGACACTGAGCCATTACCGTAGCAAATGTGACGAGTGAATCATTAAAAAATTATTAAATCAACTAGTTCTTATTAGATTAGAAGGTCGTTAATTTAATGAGATTTAAGTAACAGCTTCATAAATAATACTTATATGAAATGAGATCAGTTCAAATTAGAAATTATTAAAGGCATTGGAAAATCGGAAATATGATACTAAGACGTGACGCCACGTCTTACTAATGCCATTTTTGCAAAAAGGGATGAAGGACGACTTTGGTCATCATTTTTCTGGCGTAAATTGGAATATTGGGAAAATAATCTCAGATGTATATAGGGTCTATTCCACTAGTCGCTACCAGCTGTCCCCGCTAGGGGGGAAGAGTGGAATTTTTTTTCCACCCATCCCTACCAAACCTTCACTGGTTGGGATGAGTGGAATTTCATTTCCACTCGTTACTTACAAGGTACCCCTGACTTGAATGCCGGTGAAATCCTCCTGAATCGTTTTTACTGACTGTACTTTGAATAAATGTCGTGGACCTGCTGGGAATTCGTGTATGGAGATTTGAAAACCAATTATAATTGGTCGTGGACCTGTTGGGAAAAGGAGAACAATAGATTCGTGGACCGATGGGTACGACCCGTATATTCAGCATAGCGTGAGTTGATTTATGCTTTAATTTTTTGTCACCATTAGCAATGTTTTTGCAGTTATAAACTCTTTTAGATAATGAATATGATAATGTTGGCTTCTTAGTGCATGAAACTGTCGAAACGTCGGATCTCACCACATCTGACAGACCAAATCCTACAGCATGTCTGACAGAAAGGTAGACAAACTAACTCAGATGAACTGAAAGCAATCCCGACAAACAAACGTTTCGTATGTGAATGGATGCTTGCCAAGTGAAATATTGATTTCGGTGCTTGCTTTATTTGTGTAGTTGTTCTGGAGTTTCCAGTGGAAACTTGATCATTTCCAATGGTAAAATAGCCTATGTGTTATCCTGTCCGATATGTATGCAAAATTTGTCACTTCAATTAATAGAAACGTTCGCCGACATCTCCTGATTAACTTAACGTGATCATTAATCACTAAATACCACGGAAACTAAATATAATTTAAAAAAGTAGCTAATGAACTGACGTTTAGCGCGCTTATCAAGGAATCCCTCCGTAACAATAGTCAATTATCCTAACTGAGAATTTATTTAGGTAGGTACGGTGGAACACAGATAAAGGTGTACAGTAGAGTTTTTAAGGTTGAGATTATCTCAAGAACTACTTGACCTATCGTAAAAGTTCTTTCACTGTTTTATAGATAAAAGTTAAAACTATGTAACTGTAAAAGAATTATTAAATTCGGTCAAGTAGCTTTGAGAAAATCACATACTGTGTATTTATCTCTGTCTTCGACTATACCTACCTAATTGCTGAGACAGTAGAAAACATGTTTCAGTCGCTTGTACCATTGGTAAAAGTTTTCCTTTTACCGAAAAGTAAGCCCACTGTAGCGCCGAAGGCTGACCTGACAACACGAAGGCCCTTATTTTCCTTGACTGACCGGTTACATACGTGAACTGGATCTTTCCGCTTTGTATAGCGGCCACAGTGAAATGCCACACGGGAATACCCATTTAATAGGTCAATTCTTGAGAATTGTATTATTCTTATTGTTCAGGCCTCACACTTCGCAGCGGCTAATTACTGATAAGTTTCTGTCAACAGGGATTTCCAATTAATATGCGCAAAAGGATTTTATAAATCGTAAAAAGAAAAATTCTAATTATTAATCTAAGGGTTAATTAATATATGTTTTTATTACCAAAACCTGCCAAAGTTAATAATAATGATGAAAGTTAATATTACTGCACTTTTACATGTACAGCTAACAGCAGATCAAGTGTAACACTTTAGACTTTGGACCATTCTTACTATCTGCGACGTAAGATTTAAAATCGTACTGCAAGTGTTACCATTGATCTGCTGTTGTCCGTAAATAGGTAATTATGGTAATTATGTTGTATTATGTTGAAGTTAGAAGTTACTGCTTGCAAAAATGATTTTTAACTTGGCATTGATTTGGATTTCAGCACTTTTTTACAAGTAGGTAGGTAGCGCATTAGAGAGAACTTGGCCCCATTTTCAACATTTATGTTTTTGGTGTGATTATTTCACGAGTGATTCGATAACCATTTATTTAGACAGCGGCCCTTTCTGCTTTTAATGGTGCTGGTCATTTAAAGTGTCAATTACGAGTGTAGGTGGGGCCTGCCAGGTCATGATGGTGTGGGTATGACACCAGGGACCTTGACCAATGACCCAGTTAAAGCTGCGTACCCTACCATCGCGTCCGTTCAATATTCATGGTTCACGGCGCGACTCGTAATCACGCCGGGAAATCAGCTTTATAAATGAATACAAATAAGCTACTTGAATTAAAACTATTAGAATCTCAGCGTCTTTTTGCAATATTGCAAAACAATTTTTTTTTAAGAATAAGATATCTTTCCTACTATTTGGGTCCGTAATTGATTGAACAATATTATATTCTTGATTTATATAACCACGGCCTCATGGCTATATTCATGGTTATATAAACCAAGAATAAATACGGAATATTACTAGTATATGAAGACAATCCACAGTTTTACCGGGTCTGGGTGTAATTTGTGATCGTTTTTATGTGTCTCTGTACATACAGGTAGTCCTAATTTGGGCCATCAGTGTGAAGTCTAATAAGTATTTTTTTAAATTTATAAGAAAAACCAATGGATTTTTACTATAACGGGCACAGAGTAAAAATCCATTGCCTTTGAAGCAATAAATTAATTCAATTCTTTAGGCAGATATCTATTTGACCTTCCACCACACCAACTGTGTAACTAATTGCAGCAGAAGGTAACCAAGTAATTGGACTTAAGTTACTTCCACCAGATTCAGTCGCCCGACAGATAGCGCGAAGGATGCAGTGGAGCTCTTTGGTATCGGAGGACAAGATCCACTTTTGGTCAAGGAACCAGTGATGTAAGTAGAGAAAAGAAGAATTCTGCATTGTGCGAGTGTAATTCAATTTCTAAGAACGTGGAAAGGAAGCCCGGATTTGATAGGCAGCACAATAATTGCATTGTGTGCGAGCGATAGCGGTGCTCGCGACGTGATTCGACCTTGGAGGGCCGTCAATCGAACGAAATCAACGAGGTTGCCTGTTTGAGGGGCTATGTATTTTGTTTGGATGATTTATCAGCATCAACCTGTATCAAACCACAGCTGGATGTAGAGGTGAATCCAGAAACGAACTAAAAGAAACCCTCATTTTTGGGAGATCATTAAAAACAAATAAATAATCTAGCAACACCCACGAAATAGGCACGTTAAATTTCGAGGACAAGCCAGACACAAGAGAGGCGGAATATTCTACTAGCAACACCTGCACGTTCAAATATTACCAACCAATTTCTGTCCAACTATTTGCTTTACGTCCGCGCCGTATACAAACATCGTTAAATATGAACACAACTACAGTTACCTACGGTCAGGGATAGGTCAGTCACGCGTGTTTTCTAGAAATTATAAAGAATATCCACCCAATGAAGTGGGGGCATGGATAATGGAATTATCAATGATTGACGACACCGTTATAAAGACAGCCGTTATAGAAACAGTAATTAATTGCTTAGTGAAATCCGCACTTAATAACTTCTACTCAATCTTAATGGATAGTATGATATGAAATTGTTTAATCATCGATTATTATTATATACCGATAACTTTATGTAGACGTAAAAGGGTTTGCGGGTAAAATGAAAGTTAGAGCGCAATTTGTGCAAGGTGTCTCATCCTCCGACCAAATCCCTCCATCTGGTTGGAGGGAGTGCACCACGAAATAGGGTTAAATTTCGTGGTGTTCAGTTTTGAACCAATTTACGTCATCGGTTGGCGATACTACGACGATGCAACTTCAGCTTACTAATCCTTTGAGACGACTGATGTCGACTATTTTTGTTCTCGGCCAGATAACCTCGTTTCAGATTCTATCCATTAGGGAAACGCTAAGCTAAGCATAGCTCTTTCCATAGCGTGAGCAACTGAATTTATGTTAGATGTGGTCTCAGAATAACTAATAGTACTTACTTATGTTATAATTTAACAACTCGTATGTAAGTAGGGCTAGGCTCTAACGGGTTGCGTGCGTGCCGACTACACACGATTAGTCCCAAATCCCAGACGTACGTACTAAATTAATTGCTGAAGTTAGCTAGTAGCCGCAAATTGTGATGACTTGATGAGAAATTCAGTTAGAGACCGCTGAATTATGGAGTTTACGAATAAGGTCTGGACAGGACTTTAGAACTAGTTAGCGACCGCGGCTTTTGGAAGTTAGAAGGGGTTCTCGCACGAGTTAACTTAGGCCGATAGTCATATACAACTTTGAGTATGTGTGGAGTTTGAGTTAGGTCTTCTGTCTACTGTCAATTTTCATACAATTTGACAGTAGTACACACGAAGACAGATATGCCTAAATAAGGTTGAGATTTTCTCAAAAACTACTGGACCGATTTAAACAATTCTTTACAGTTACATAGTTTTCACTTTTATATAACAGTGAATTTTTTTTTACAATCGGTCAAGTAGTTTTTGAGAAAATCTAAACCTTAAAAACTCTACTGTACACCTTTCTTTGTCTTCGACCGTACGTAAGTGCGAGCTCACGCTGAGTTCTTGCATAAAACTGACTATGAATATCGGCCTTAGTCTATAGTACAGTCGACAGAAAAACAAGCACCTCTTAGGCAAGAGTTGTTTAGATGGATGTGCTGTCGACTGTAACACAGATTTCAATAATTATTTCTGTAATTATTGAAAATTTCATGCTTGTTTCTACAAAATGAAAGCTCCAAATCGGCCTCGTAACTTAATATCCGTTGGACAGATTTAATTGTGATGGTGGTTTTACTAACCACAAGAGTTACCTATTCTTACAAATTGTTTTAGTGTAAGTAACTTGGTTGATGGTAGGGCCACAGTCAAAAGCAAGTCATTAACGCCAAACCTAAGTATATTCATAATGATGAATATCCTTGGCATTTATATCTACGAAAGTGGTTTGACTCGAATGTTCATAATAAATCTGTGGGCCATATTAATACGTGGGCTACGAGCATTAGCTAGCCTGTTATGCAAATGCGAACAGATAGGCAGGTGGAGCAGTGAAAGTCTCAATTAACAACATGTGACGTCATTTATCTCTCGCGTTATCTGGGACAATCATGAAGACGATACTGGCAAAGGAGTGGTGTAATGTCCTAATTGTCTTGACAATTAATTATTTTTTAACGTTTAGTTCATAATAATAATTCATAATCCATTTCTTCATTGCTTTAAATGTGGTAATATAGGTATTATAGTATAAATAAATAGTGCTCACATAAATTTGGTAAGGGCGGCGCAAGAGTTGCAGGTTTAATCTTTACCTAAACTAGTAATGGACCATTTACCTAGTAGAGCCCAAAGCACATCAAGAGTAACATTTTAGCCCGTTCTTATTATCTGCGTTGTAAGAGTTGAAATCGTACTGCAAGTGTTGCCATTTGATCTGCTGTAGTTTGTACGGTGGAACACAGAGAAAGGTGTACAGGAGAGTTTTAAAGGTTGAGATTTTCTCAAAAACTACTTGACGTATTGCGAAAATTCTTTCACTGTTTTATAGATAAAAGTTAAAACTATGTAACTGTAAAATAATTATTAAATTCGGTCCAGTAGTTTTTGAGAAAATCTCAACCTTGAGGCCTCCTGTATACTTAACTCTGTCTTCGACGTACCTACAAGCTTGTAGATAACCAACCATGTATTCAACAATCGCTATGCGGGAATTGATGCCATAGCCAATATGAATTACGAATACAGAGCATAACTAACAGAGATATTCATCCAAGGAAGTTTTTAGAAAATAGAAATACCTAGTCAACACAGATTAACCAAATACAACATGTTACGCAGATGGGACTACAAGATAACTGAGTTATTAATGTATAGCCACAACAAAGTAGACACCATTGTTTCTAATGCCCTACTTATTGAATACCCATTATAATCTGATCGACAACTGGCACAGATGATCAGTGAAGTATACAATGAGTCTAGATAGGTCCCTCGTTCATAATAAAGTAGGTACCTACGTATCTGTATAATCTTTGGCTGGCATTTAGTAGAGATCAAAGAGTAATAATAGGTATAAGGAAAGTAGATATGGAAGTCAATGGCCAGACATTTCCTTTCTTGTATCAAAAGAGTGTCATTTTTTCCTACAGTTTAATGGTGTTGAAGTCACTTGGTTATTCGTACTCGAGCATTTGTCATAATTGCCATGTGTGGTTGGTATGTGTGACAAAATATTCGTCTTATTTGTATGTACGTCAAGTGTTTGACAAATACGACAAACATCCAATAGCGAATACGAATAGCCAAGTCAAGTGCCGCCATAAAATTCAGCAATTAAATTTTTTCCCAATACCTATTTACTTTATTAAATAAGATGGGGTTATTTTGAATAATAAAAAAACCCTACACAAAAAAGTAAAGTTTTATTTTGGTGGAGAAAATGGGTATTTAGATCTAGAATCTATATGATTCTTTCAAAAAATTTTGGTTTGCCGAAAATGTTAACAATTTGCTTTTTTTAAGGCCAAATCAAAGAGTTTTCTGTTTAAGTAACGCTTACGACTTTGGCTATTCTAACTAAATACATATACCTATGGAAAGGTTCAATGTTCTACCTTTGACGTGAGTAGAATTATTACGAATAATCACGCAAATTCACAGTTTACATTGCCGAGTAAACATTGTGCCAACAATACTTAGGCAAAGCGTATGTATGTAGGTGCGAATGTACAGTCAGAATCACAAACAAGTCTCATAGATACCTGTGGTTCAATTTAATATTCAATTTGTAGGGAAAACAAACGAAGGTGATATGCCAGCTAAGTGGTTATCTATAAACCTACAAATGAAAGAAATTTTAGCTCAAATACGTAATAACGATCTAGATTTTAGAATTAAAACTATAGTGAGCCATTACTATGAATTATTATATATAAACGAATATCACTCACTTATATTGTTGAAGTCTGCAATTAGACCGACAGTATCGACCGATTTCGACGGTCTTTCTAACTTTTGCGGTCTTTTTGTCGGTCTAATTGCCGACTTCAACAATATAAGTGAGTGATATCCGTTTATATATAATAATTAACAATCTAGATGTTAAAGGAAAATATGTATTAATATAAGTATCTACCTATAAGTATAAAATACACAATAAATGTAGAGCAATGCCCTTGGTGTTATGTTATCTTTGTATGTACCTAATGCATATGTAATTTTTGTAACAGGTTACAGGTTTCGTCAATGTGTCTTGTACTACAACTTTTAATACTGGTTCTCCACACAATCCAATAAAAATATAAAACAAGCATAATTTCAAAAAACAAAAACACCGACTGCAAAAAACCTTTGGATTATTTTTTATACCCTACAACACTCCCGTAATCAAGACGAATCTAATGATACCTCATACAGCAAAATCCATCAAGCCATTTAGGCTACAGGATGGCAGGAAGGAATGGACATACATACACCCGAAAAACTTTTCCCTCCTTCTGGGGCAGTCGGGTAATAATGTAATTAAAAAGTGACAATAAAAAATAAATATAGTTAGGTATAAAACCTGTTTTCTAAGATCCTAGCTATAGATTTATTTTCTATTATGATTTAGGTGTTTAAAGGAGTTATAATGGTTACATATAAAGTTATTATATAATTATTATCTTTGACATAAAACATGAAAATTGATATATTGAATTAGGTGTAAGTAATATTGATGTCAGGATTTCATTCTTTTCAACTGTACTGGAAGTAAGTAGGTGGGTCCTAGTATTCACATCACACATAGGCTTGATGATGTTAAATCCATCAAGCTCAGTTATTTGCCAGAATGACCAACAAGTAGGTATGCCAGTACATACAAATGTGGCTATTTTGAATTGTGACTCAACTTACCATTTAATACAGGTCCTTGACTAAAGCTGTTTGTTTGTTACTTAAAATGATCACAGATTAATATTTCTGACACTTCAAGGAAAAATGCTTATAGTGAACAATGTCATTGGTCGCATGTTGATATTAGGTACATTTTTTTATAAGTGCAGTGCCATTTCAGTGTGAATTGAGCCTAAGTAGGTAATTTGTACTTTGATTATTTATTCCTGGTAAGTAAATCTGAAGAAATGTGAACTAGGAAGTACCTATACCCAAACATTCTTATCATATAAAAATAAATAAAAGAACTCACTTTCTGTAAACTCTGCAGTATGAGTTATTGATCCTCTTATCAGAGATGTGTCTCCGTCTGTCCTCAAAAAGGTCCTTGATGGCGGTGACTGTGAGCACAAACAACACGGGCAGCATTGCCACCTCCTTGCCGAAAGCATTCAACTGTGGCACCCAGTTCAACAACACTATGAATATAAAGTACACATTGGCTATCCTATGGAATTGCTCGAATAAGTTCTTAGGGATGAATGACAGGAGAGTGTATTTAGTAGTCCTCACTTTGTTGCCACATCGGTTCCCATTAGGGTGGTCTTTCGGAGGAGTTTTTTCAGGGACCAAGTGGTTAGGGATGACGACATAGTGTCGGTTGTCTATGCCGAGCTGTTGGCGGCGCATCATCCAGAATAGGGCGCGCTGCCACGGCCCAGCCACCGAGTTGCGGCGGAGGGTGTATATGGAATCTGAGCGCGAGGCCTGGCGGGAGTGGTGAGCGCGGACGGACGCAACACGCGTCGGGGCCGCGCCGGGCGCCGGCTCGCGGTGCCCGGGCGGCAGGATGAAGTCGGTGCGGCTACCGGTGCGGCTGTGGCCAGCTGCGGCCCCCGGCCCGCTGGCCGGCCGCGCGCCCTGCTCCCCGATCTGCCCATGCGAGAGCGCGCGCTGGTGGCCCCGTAACGCAGACTTGAGCGGCCGCGCCGCAGCCGGATTCCCGGCCAACATAGGCGTCCCCCCATGACTTATAGACCTCGAATGCCCTTTCGCTTTCGGAAACAAATACGTCTGCTCCGGCGCACCGGGCAAACTCGGTATCGGAGACGTGGTCTCCCCGCTCCCTTCTGTTGACATTTTCTCTCATCTGAGATGTGGTGTCTCCGCTTTTACCTCTCATTTAAAACCTGCGATGTTTGCGTCGCTCCGGGTTATTTGCACCTTTTGATATGAAGAACGAAATTTGAAACATATGGTCGAATCGGAGTCACCTGTTTACTGTTTCGCACATCACTTTAACTCTTTCACTGAATGAAACACGAAACACTTTAATTTAGGTAACACAAAGGTACACATTCTTAATTCACAAAGTTTGGAAATAAGACTTGCATTATTCGACCGCCACGATGCAAACACTGGTTTGCGTGTACGGGACAGAACAAAATTACAAAACAATCAAAACCGAACAAGCGACCGGCTGACATGACACTGACATGACAGAGAGAGAGACGAGCGGTGATTGGTCAGAAGTTTGTGGAGGGGGAATAGTGTTGCATGCATCGTTCGAATATCGTTATTATAAACGTTAAATCGTTATTATAATCACAAACATATATTTTATACCAAAAGCTGGCACATACTTCGCCCAGCGCGTTAGCCACGCTATAAATCGGGGGCACGTTGCCCATAGTGGCAAGTTTTTTCATCTATAATTTTTTTTGTACGTATAGTTTTAGTTTATTTCGTTTTGTTTTTAATGTTACCTACTGTCTGTCTTTATAGCCACTTCTAATAAATGAGAGAATTTCCTATTTATGTTTACAAACATATTACAACATATACCTACTTAAATATAATTTAATCGTGGAATTTTAATCTTAGTTCGCATCGCATGTTGACACTAATCCCCACTTGCACTAAAAGATAACCCTAGAGTTAGTGACTTAACCCGAGCAAAATGTATGGAACTTTCACAGGTTAAGTCGTTAACCCTAGAGTTATCTTTTATTGCAAGTCAGGTGGACTGTTAGCCATAAACATAAGAAAGATCACAATAACTGGGTAAACAGAGATTGATGAAGTTTATCTTGTTGGTGCAATTGTAATTTTATTTTTATTGGTTGTTTGTTTTAACACTTTATTGCACAACACAGACAGATACATAAATACATACAAAACATACAGAAAAAACAAATTGGTACAAAGGGCGAGCTTATCTCAAAAGAGATAAGATATTTTACTTATTTATTGACCCTTAGCTATAACTTTAGCTACTACGGTTAACTTTAACGGCGGGGTACAGTTAGTTAATAATCCTCTCCTTCTTACGCAGTCGGGTAAAAAGATATAAGTAGCTTTGTAGTCACTCCTAACTAACCCGGATTGTCTACACGTTCATGGACAGTAGAAATTACGAAATGACAGTGAAAATTCTCAACTACTGTCATAACCGTGGGGGATTCTAAGTATGTGCGTGTCAAGACCGACAAAAATGTACCTACAACCTTTATTTTGACAGTACATACCTATTTTCTACACAGAATGACAGTGGGACCGCTCCACAAAGAAAACCGCCTACGAACGCCGCGGGAGATGCCGTTGTGTCTTTTTAAATGCATCAAAATACTACGTCATACGCCGTAGTGTCATTTTCCGAATACTCAAGGTACGGCATATGCCGCCACTGTCCATGAACGTGTGAGTCACTGGCAATATCGAGATAATCCTGTGTTAAGCACTGAACCCTAGAAAACTCCATACATTTCGTTTGGGTTAAGTCACTAATTCAAGAATATCTTATATTGCAAGTGGGAGTTATTTAATGATTTGATTATTGAATGAATCAATTATTACTAAATTACTGAAAAGTGTTACACACAAGCGCAATAATCTTTAGTTATTTTGTGATGCGTGTGTTACTGTGTATCGTTACTTCGATATTGGAAGCACTATTATTAGTAGAAAAAAATATGTCAAAATTCAATAGTGCCAACAGATAAATTGCGTTTTTTTGTCTTTATAACATCAATAATAGCTATTTATTTGTGTATATTGTGAATCCCTTGTTTTGAAAATTGGTACAGGAAATAGGATTATTAGGCAATTTTAAAAAGAGATGTGATTATAAATATGAATCGATTTATATTAATACAATAATTAATGTTGCTGGTGGCATCCCAAAAAAAACGAACATGAATGCATAAATTTTGTTTTGTAATGTTGGTTATAAAACGGCGACGTCATCGCACGGCGGCCATATTCGATCCGACATTTTGACATTTATATCTCCCGGCTGGTGATTTCTTATTAGTTTCTAATTCGTATTTGTGCTTTTCATCATGGATGAAGAATACGACGCGATCGTGCTGGGCACTGGGCTCAAAGAATGCATCCTCAGTGGAATGCTCTCCGTCTCCGGGAAGAAGGTATTGCACATTGATCGGAACAAGTACTACGGCGGTGAATCTGCGTCAATTACCCCGTTAGAGGAATTGTTCGGAAAGTTCAACGCACCGACACCGGACGAAACCTACGGTCGAGGCCGCGACTGGAACGTGGACTTGATCCCCAAGTTTTTGATGGCCAATGGGCTTCTCGTGAAGTTGCTCATTCATACGGGCGTCACCCGATATTTGGAATTCAAGTCAGTAGAAGGGAGCTATGTGTACAAAGGCGGCAAGATCTCCAAGGTGCCCGTCGATCAGAAAGAGGCGCTGGCTTCCGATCTCATGGGCATGTTTGAGAAGAGGCGTTTCCGGAATTTCTTGATATATGTTCAGGATTTCCAGGAAGAGGACTCGAAAACGTGGAAAGATTTCGACCCCAGCACGGCCAACATGCAGTCTTTGTATGAGAAGTTTGGCCTCGACAGGAACACCCAAGATTTCACGGGCCATGCACTGGCTCTATATCTGGATGACAACTATTTGCAGCAGCCGGCGATCCAGACAATCCGCCGCATTAAGTTGTATTCAGATTCTCTGGCACGGTATGGCAAGTCTCCTTACTTGTATCCCATGTATGGCCTAGGCGAGTTGCCTCAAGGCTTTGCACGCCTCTCGGCTATTTATGGAGGCACCTACATGCTGGATAAACCTATTGATGAGATTGTGCTCGGAGAAGGTGGGAAAGTAGTTGGTGTTCGATCTGGAAATGAGATTGCCAAATGCAAACAAGTGTACTGTGACCCCAGCTACGTGCCCGACCGAGTCCGCAAGAAGTGCCAGGTCATCCGTTGCATTTGTTTGTTAGACCATCCTATTGCTAACACCAAGGATGCACTGTCCACTCAAATTATCATCCCCCAGAAGCAAGTTGGCAGGCACTCTGACATCTATGTATCTCTGGTGTCCTACACGCACCAGGTGGCCGCTAAAGGGTGGTTCGTAGCTATGGTGTCCACTACCGTGGAGACCAATGACCCAGAATCTGAGATCAAGCCTGGCCTGGACCTACTAGGCTCCATTAGGCAGAAGTTTATATCACTCACTGATTACTATGAACCTACTGATGATGGCAGGAACAGTCAAATCTTTATATCCGAATCCTACGATGCAACCTCACATTTCGAGACAACCTGCTTAGATGTGCTTCAGATTTACAAGCGTGGAACCGATGAAGACTTTGACTTCTCCAAAGTGAAGGTGGAATTAGGAGAAGAGGAGCAGTGAATATTGAACAGGTCCTATATGTATATGTAAATTGCTTGTTAATTTTAATATTTGTTTACATGATGTTCAGCTACAATAATGTTCATTAGGGTGTATCGGGTAAAGATTTATAAGAGCTTAGATGTACTGGCAGTAGATAAAGTATGTATATGCGCAATGTTAAAAAGCGGCATCAGCATGTTATTTGTTCTTTTTTATTATTACCAAAAAATATTGAAAGAATGTACTATTGTTATTTAAAAGTTTTTATTCCTCATTTAAGATTGCTTTTATTATTATTTAAGTGTACAATGCAGTGATCTGCACATTGAAGTGGTGGTACTTGTATCAAACAATATGCATTCCAGTTTTTGGTACATTTTTTGATCCTGTAACCATATCATACTTGTAATGTCGAAATTATGAATGCTCATTCTACCTGTATGTTCTGTGTAAGATCATGAAATAAAGTTAATAAAATTATAGTAGCATTTTTGAATTTATTGAATAGAGAGATTGATAATTAAATAACACTACATAATGGCTTTTCTTACATTTATTGAGTCTATGGTGATTGATCCAGTTACTTTCTTGCATTTAAATCTACCACTCGCTCATCGCCGGCGTTGGGATAACTGCCTAAGCATTTGACAGCAGGAAATAATATAATCTACGAATATAATATAGGTTCTGGAAAAAAGGTCTGGGGGGTGCCCTGTGTCCGTGTCGGATTTATACCAGCCGTCAATGTCAGATTTTTGGCGAAAATCAGTACAAAAACTTCTTTCGCGCAGGCTTTGACAGGACAAAAAAGGCCAGCCAGGGTTGGTAATATTGGTTAAAAATATTATTTTCAATTGGTAATCAAATTGTATATCTAGAGTTCAAAGTCATTCAATGCAAAGTAGTTCGTATGCAAGAGAGGAATTAGATTCATCATACGTTTATTAAAATTTTGACTAGATTTTGATCACGAATTAAAAACAAATTTCAATCCATACAAATGGTCATTTCTGCACCCAATAAATACGTAGTCTCCAAAAACTGCTGGCGACGAAAATGTTTCATTCGGAAGTTGATATTCTGCTAACGTAATTCCATTTTGTGCATCAATAGCATATATTCTTCCATTTTTAGAGGCAGCTAGGATCAGTTTCTCAGTGAGACCGCAAGGAGTAGAGTAGACCGGTGCATTCAGCTGGGTCCGCCAATGTAGGCTCGGTTGGAAGTTCTTGACATTGATGCTGTACACTCTATTGTCATGACAACCGAATACCATTTGCCATTTCAGCTTGTCCACTTCTCTAACGTAGATAGAGGAGAATATGTTTCCTCTGGCACCTTGGAACTTCCAGATCTGAAAGTAGGTATTTAGTACTGAGCAAACAGCAAACCAGTATATTTGCTTTTTAATATATTAGGGTAATTTGTTGGCCAGTTAACAGAGGATGTCATCAGTCAGTTATACTGTTGGAGTAGGTGTCTTCAAAGAGTAAGAAAAGTATTCATGGAGTCTTCGAAAGCGCGTTCGACTGCTCTAGTAATTGTGGGCAAGGATACAACTTGTGTTTTAGTTCCTGGACTATAGGATGGATATTCCCAAGACAATTCAGGTCTTACATATTATATTTATATGTATATTCGCATAAAAACTGTTCAGCAACGTGACGAGCAGTTTAAGTGTTATGCTACAAGGGTATTCCCCCAATCAAAAGGAGTGACGGAATAATTTTATTAGTACGTAATTATTTTCACCAATATTTTATATAGATCGAATTGTGTGAAAACGATGTGACGGCTCAGACAATAGATATCAGAATATGAGGGCCGGCGTAAAACGCTACGGTGCGGCGCCGTGCCGTCTCATGGCGCGGCGTCCAGCGGCACCGGCAACCGGTGCACGTTGTCGGACGGCATCGTGCCGGAGGGCAGCGCCGTCTACAGACGCGGTACACGGCGCCCGCCGTGCGCCCGGCGGACACCGCGCCGTGACGTTGTACGTCAGCCCTAAATCTTGAAAACTTCACGAAATAAAAAGAATTCTTAGTTCAAGACAATTTATGTTTCCTATATTTAGGGTAACCTAATTGTTTTGATCACAGAAATGCTCGTTTATCCATTGCGTGATGCAAAATTATCGTTTTTGAACTTACCTTGATACCTTTATCCACGGTCCTGCAGTGTATTTCCCCATTAACTTCAGCGAACACAGCGTATCTATCATTGTCGTACAGTACAGGACTAGCGAAGATAGGGCTGCCGACTGTCCCGCGCCACGCAACAGACTTGGTCTCCGCGTGGACGCTTGCGCACACCCCTGACAGTGTACCGGTGAGGATGTACCCGTTCTTGGCTAGGACCAGGTCAGCTGATATAGCTTGGTCGGCTATGAGGATAGTGCTTCTAACTACGCCTGTCTGGAAAGGACAAATAATAGGACTTTACACTCACGCCCCTAACTAGGGTTCCCTACGTCCAGAGAGTATGTATATGGTAGGTACATAATTCTGTCATCTGGCTATGTATTTCAGTTATATGGCATTAATAATAAAGTTCAAAATTCATTTTACAAGTTTATCTTATTATGGGTGGGAGTAAATTGTTGCATTATTGCTCAGATAGCGGTTATGAACACTGATATTGTAGACATGATTATAATATGCCGAGTATTATGTTTATGTATGGCGATAACGCGAAGATTAGGAGATAATAAGTATGGTCGACAGCACATTAGTTGTAATATGGGAACTTTATGCGACGGTCTAAATTGCAATGGTTTTGTCTTGATGTCCTTGATCTGTCTACTGTACAGAACATAATAAATTATTATTACCGTCCGCAGTGGCGGCACTAGTAGAACGTGCTGAATTTTTTACATTTTCTCGAAAACAATTCAAGTGGAGAGTTTGTACTAATAAAAAAAAACTATATGTATAAAAAGGCTTGCCATATAAAATCAGCGGTGCAGCACTAAAACAAAGCTGTTATTCATAAACCTAGTTAAACCTCACTTAAAAAAGGTTAAGATAGAAAGGGACAGGGTGGCTAAACGATGGCGTAACTTTAAATCACGTTTATGAATAACAGCCAATATAGCTTAACTATACTGTGACCATAGGGTCGACGCGACGCGTAAGGGTCGGCGCAGACCGACGGAGTGGAGTGGAGTCGCGGCGAAGCGACTAATTTAGTAGGTAGCAATTTGAATTCATCTTTATTTACTTCAACATACTACTGTAATCGGTAAGCGAAGTAAAATGCCACAGAAAGCTGCGCGTGACGGCGGCGCTCGGAGTTGCGCGGAGGATCTTAATTCGCTAGGCGGCCGTGGTAGCCCGCCCCGCGCGCCGCCGGTCGGTGTGCCTTGCGACCGGCGAATGCTCTTCGCCGCCACCGCCTTCCGTCGGTCTGTGCTGACTCTTAGTTTTCATTTTGACACAAGGATGATATACATTACTGCGAATTATTATATATAAACGGATATCACTCACTTATATTGTTAAAGTCGGCAGTTAGACCGACAGTTTTGACCGATTTCGACGGTCTTTTTCAAGGTGAGCGCGCCACGCCCACCGTCGATAATTGCCGACTTTAACAATAAGTGAGTGATATCCGTTTATATATAATAATTTGTAGTAATGGCTTACTATAGTTTTAATACATTACTGCGTTTATTCATGGTTTATGAAAACCTGCGATAATATTGCAGTAGCGGTCAGTCGATCAAGCCACTCCAACGTTTAGGATTTTTGTTATTAATACTAATAAAACACTAATATAATTTGAATTTGAATCAGTAAATTGTGCAATAGCATAAGGACGCGTTCCCACTAGAAATAGAAATAGCTTCTATTTCTAGCTATTCCCATTATCACGACAGACATCTACCTATATTATTTCTGTCATGCCGTGGACGACAGTTATTGTGTCGTTCTATATGAGAAAAACTCCATTTAAATATACAAGCCACGATACACGACTATCCGTTAAGAGCACAGACCACTTACCTGTAACAGGAGGGCCCGTGTCTGCCCGCATATGAGCGCGAAATTGCTTCGCGGCACGTGTAACCTAGAGATATTATCGACATGGACGCATCTCTTTAATACGGCACCCCTGTCCCCCGCTCCGTCTCTATGCGCTCATCGTTGACAGAATTTTTCGCTTGCAAATTTGTACCGATTTCATGTCTATTGGGTAAGTGGTCTGTGGTTAAGACAGTGGGATTAGGGTGCGTCCCTAAGATTTGAAAACATACTACAATAAAAACTTACCAAAATATCAATGCAGCGAATAACTCCATCATATCCAGCGACATACAGAAATCCGTTGCAACTAATCGCTTTACTCTTGACCATGACTCCGATATTGGTCCTCCACTTCTCCTCACAGGTGTCCAAGGCAAAGCATACCACAGTCCCGTCGTAGGCACCCACCACGCCGCAAGGAGCCATAGGCGTTTCGTGATAGCAAAGCACTGACGCTTCTACGCGCGATTTCACTCTGATCACTCCTTGCAATATACCCGATATCGCATCAAAAACTATGATTTTGCCGGAATGACTTCCTACTACGACGTAAACGTGTCTGGAATTAGAATTGAAATAATTCAAAAAGACTTTAAGGACGGTATAAGAAATAATTGAATTGCTTGAATTCATTCGACAAATTGAAACTGGTGTACAACCACATGATAAATATTAAATTGGTAAGGTTTTTAGTAAATCAAAACTGCAAAAAAAAAAAACTAAGTAGGTACGTCACAAGTCACACAATGACCTTAGAAATGACCATTAGGTCAAATTCTAGAGGAAGAAATCGTTGCAAAAAAATTAAAAATACCTTAAAATATAAAAACTCCAAAGCACAGTAACGAATCGATGCACAAGAAATAAAAAATTGGAGTTGAATTTGATGTAAGTATTGTAATTTTTTATTTTTTCCCAAATTGTTTAATTTATTTAAAAACGCTGTGCAGAATTAATGTATCCATTTAATTTTGTCGAATGAATTCAAGGCCAAACTGTATTGGGCGTGCATGCAGATTTATGAGGGAGGAAGCAAATGTGTAATGCCAGGATCGCAGCAGATGAATGTCCGTTGTCCCGACTAGTTTTGAGGAAAACAGGCGCAAATTTATGTCCTTATACCATGTGGGCCTGTGAATTGATGAATAACAACTGCCCGAGGTTTTTTCATTCTTAAGCACACAGATTTCCTCGCGATGCGTATTTGAGAGGATCCTAATAGGATTTATTCTATATCAAGAAACCTCATGCAAGAGATGTAGCATGGCTTTTCAATTCTCATTGTAAGCTAGGTTTATTAAATGTAATTTTTAAAACACTATTTTTGAAGAAAACTTACATTGCAGTCCCAGAAATCAATAATGTAGGCGAGCCATCAACGCATTTCCCAGTATCATAGGACCAGAGCACACGGAACTCCATAGACTCATCCGAAGAAGTCGCAGCAGAACTCCTCTTATATGTCACCGTTGCAGTTTCACTGCTAGTCGACTCTGATACACTCCGCTTCAATCGTCTCTTAGCCTTCTTTATATCCATACACATTTCCTTCTCAGCTATAACTATGATTTCGTCAATAGTGTACTTTGGCGATATCAAATAAGGTAGAATGAGCTTGCCAAACTGAGGGTTAGCCAGAGATATTTTATTACACATCGAAACAGCAAGGAATGATGTACCGCCAAGTGTGAAAAAATCTTTGTCCTTTATAACATCGTATGTGAAGTTACTATCTAGTACAGTTTTCAATTCTTGCAGTAAACTTAGTTTCAAGGACTGCATTGTCTGTGGTGCCCTTGAAATATTTTCATAGAGTTTCGAAAGCATAACTTTTGATATTTTTCCATGAGGATTCGTAGGCATGTTGTCTACTCTCATTATTTTATCAGGCCAATGTTTGTCGTCAAGTTTGCATTTGAGGAAGTCTGATAGTTCTTTACTGCTGAGTGTTTCCGATGAGTAATAAACTACTAGGAGCATTGGCTTAGGCAACCAAAGACATGAGCAAGTTTTCACTCGGGGACATTGCATGACGGTACTCTCAATTGTTTGTAAGTTAATCTTATTCCCAAATCTCTTGACGATGTCATCTTTACGACCTCTGTAGTATATTGTGCCGTTTCTCACTTCGGCTAGGTCGCCTGTGTCAACGAACTTTAAAGAGTTTATTTCTTCACTGCCTCTTGATTTGTTCAATATTATACATTGTCTTGTCTTGCTTACTGTAATGTAAAAAGTATTTTTAAATGAATATGTATATTTCCCATAAAAATTTTATACTACGCAATAAAGCCTGATACATATACGGGCGGCCTGCATTGCTTCAAGAGGGCATAATTCTTGCTCTTGATTAGATACATTTATACAAAAAAAAGTACTCATAGAAGTCAAACATTAAATTAATCAAAAGTATGTTTAATTAACCATTCTGATGCAATATGATACTTACTAGGATTGTTGGCTAGGAGTAGCATTTGCTACCAGAAAACACTCAGTGTGGGACTGTGGGTCTTTATATGTACTACTTACTTAATATAATCTTTCCAGTATTTTGGTCTTCAGTATTTGGTGCCGATTTCACAACCAGCTCAGTTTCTGAAAGACAGTGTCCTAGAGGTATCTCTCTGTCATTCACAGTCTTCGTCAGATCCAGTTCAGCGGCACATGCCCAACAGGACATCTCCGTAACACCATATAAAGTAAATATTCTAGTTTTATTATTCAAGTCTTTTAATTCCCTTATCCTTTTCATTCCATTAAACGGTTCACCTCCAAGTGCCAAGATCTTGAGAGAAGAATTAGCACTAAGTATCTTGTTTCTAATGTTTGCATCGGAATATTGAAAGAGCTTTGATGGTGTCATTTGCCAGACTGTCATGAAATTCTCTCGGTTTTCAGGAAATAATATGTCAATCTTGTCCGGTGCTATGAGAAGTGAGGCTCCGTTCATACAGGCTAGTAATATTTCTACCATTGACGGGTCGAATGTTAGTGGTGTGGAGAAATATATGACATCTGCGGCTGTAACGTTGAAGAGCTTTGTCAGATCGTCGATGTTAGGTTGTATGCACTGTACAGGTACTTGAATATGCTTTGGTTCCCCAGTGCTACCCGATGTCATGGCTATGAATGATCGTTCTTGCAGTCTAAAGCTTTGGGAACTATCAGGAACATTGTAACTATAAAAACTAATAATATAACCGAATACAGATATTGTTGTATCTGGCTTTCTAGTTTCATTTATAGATGCATTTTCTTCTTTTGCGATTTTGATAACAGTTTGAAACTTCATGTTGTTCGACAATGCGTCGAGCTCTTGTGACAGACTGAGGATCATGAATGTTGTGCAGCATTTGTGGGCCCTGGAATGTTACAATGTAAGGTTAAAGTTCTACATCGTGTTTGCAATATCACATATAAAGAAGTCATTTTTTGTCTGGTACATCTTAATCTAAATTCTAGCCTTTACATATTATGATCGTACTATAAAAAATTATGTGAGATAGGTGTTGGATTGTCAGGGCTGTCCTTCGACATAGGCCTCCTCCAACTTCTTCCAGGCTTCTCTATCACGAGCCACTGTTCTCCAACCTTTGAGCAGGTTGGCATCCAACCTTTTTGTAGGTCTCTTCATCGTAAGAAAATCAATTATTAATAAAAATTATTGTACACAGCACATCTTGTCCTAGATGACACTGGTTTTGTGTAGGTTTGATGTGCTTCGATTGTACCAGAATTTATCAACTTTTACAACATTTAAACTACAGAACAGACCCATTGCCTAGTTGGTGAACTTGTCTACTTCTTCCAGACTTCGCCTCGAAAAGTAATAATAAATAACTAATATTTTAAGGGATGTTGGAAGAACTTACGCAGCGATAACACAAGGCACTATAACATTTCTCTCGGAGACCACACCGATGACGCCTTTGCTGCATCGCAGCTGTTGTAGATTCTGCGCTATGTACTCACAAACCCCGTACAATTCGGAGTAAGTGTAAAGTTTATACTCCCCGTGCTCGTACTGCCTCACAGCTACGTTAGTAGGGCTCTTAGCACACGTGCGGACGAAAACATCGTAAAATCCGCGCTTGAATTTCATTAGCGTAGTTTAAAACTACAATTTGTCAAAGAAAAACTATCTTGCAAAGATTCAGTAATGACAGCATAACTGATATTCGCAATATTTGAGACTTATTGTATTGTTTACTAATAACTAATTACAATTTCGTTAGTTTTCCAATTTTTTGTGTTTATATTATAATTTATTGAAAAACATTTTTCTGTTTTCACGTCACTAAAAATGTCAAAACAAAACAACGGTATTTTATAAGGTATGTTTCGCTATAAATCAATTCACATACGTTTACATTTACTTAAGCTACGCAGTAAAGAAAATTATTTAAAAATAATTTATATGTGATAAATAAGTCATAGATATAGATAAATAATGAATTATTTTCTATACTTATGGAATTTAATTACCCCACAGTGCCAAAATATTATTAAAATGTGAAAAGTGCACGATAAAAAACCTAATAATGACGGAACCGTTCCTTTATACGCAAACTGCAAATTACGATTAACTCGAGAAATAATTCTCTATACAATCAAGCACACTATTACCTATATCCATTAAAATTGTCCATACTTGAACAAAATATTCGTTAAGTACTTCTATGTCTTACAACGAACTTTTCTGCGATTTCAATGTCGCACATGACGTTTCAGTAGGTACTTAATAATTATTTTACTTACCTACTCAATGCAAGGATTAGCGTAAGGAACTCAGAACTGCACGGCCGGCCGTGCCCCCAGGCCCTAGAACCCTATCCTGGAATGATGTACCGCTGATGCTGGAATTAATGACGGTAGACCAGCGGTAGACTCATAATTTGTGACGCAATTAAGCTTAATTTCTATACTATCTACCACATTTCATACTTTGCCCGTCCCCCATTGAACCACTGTAAAATCACACAAATGTGTGGCTTTTTGTGACTAACACTCGAGTACCTAATTGATTACATTGTAATGGTTTTCTTTGTGTAGGTATGTGATGTCGACTGTCCCAATGAGTGGACTGCGCCGTCCCGACTATAAGTACTTACTTATATCTTATTACTTATAAAAGTAACTTTTTTTACAAACTAGGATCTCGGGTGTAGGTACCTACTACCCAGTACCCACTCTGTGTAGTATAGTCACCCATCATGCTGTACATAAGCAAAAGTAGGTAACGAGCCGCATTAAAATTCTTTTATTACGAACAAAACAATTACCCGGATAAAATCTTAGACACCAGACGGTTTGGCAGCTTGAAACGTAGCTATAAGCCCATAGGCTGTTGTTTCATGGCTGCCACAAATGGCTGAACATTCACTCTTTGGAAAAGTTAGTGGGTATATAGGTAGGAGGTAACTAGGGTAAGATTGTTTGTCATCAACTTATAAATTATTGATCGCAAAATACGCTAGTTGTAATCAGTTTACTTAGTTCGTAAAAAAAAGACCCTAGCTAGGCGATCGGTAAAATTACGGAGGTGAAAGGGCAAGAAACTTTTACTGTATTTTACAGATCACGAGTCAAGAATAAGCCTTTATTATGTATACGGAGGTGCAAACTTCTGTTGGATATCGTCGTTAGATAAGAACGAATGAGCGTAAAAATGGGTGTTAACTTTAGTTAGAGTAAGTATAGAGTAGTATACTTACTTCTATGTTATAATTTTTATATGCTATAAAATAAATGTCATTTGTAAGTTAAGTAGTCGTGAAACGACATACTTAGATATAATGTAAAAGTTTATTTTAAACCAATTGCTACGTAAGTTCAACCCAAAATTGATTTCAAAATGAACTTCATTCCCATTATGATTGAGTAAGGTACGATCGCAGTCGCTGTCAGATAGACCTGCACTGCGCTTACTGGTGGGAGTGAGTGGGAGAGAGCCTTCTTTACCGACTGGAAAAGCTCGGATGATACCGATAACCTAAAAGGCGGCGTGGATAGACTGAACCCCCGCTGCGTCAGTTTAATCTAGGATAGCTAACCATGTGCGTTAACCAAACATTGCGCAGTGTCTCTGCAGCGGGGCTGACCTAAAACAAGTTGGGCAAATGAACGGGCCCAATCAATTAGGGGCGGTCAGCGATCCGCCGGAAAAGAGGGCAGCGCGCGCGCTCTCGCACCGAGAAAACTCGGAAAATGGCGGGGTGGGGTGGGGTGTAGGGGCTGGCTCGGGGGTGCGTGAGGGGCTGCGCGCATCGATCGCAGCCGGCGCGGCCCGCCGCGGGCAGTCCGCCGGGGCGGCCGGCGAGAGCGCGCGTGTGATGCGCTGCCGCTGACATGGCCGGCGCTCGGGCGCTCGTAGCCATCTGCTGCTGCTGGTGGTGGCTGACTATGGCAGCCGGTAAGTACTTTAAATAAACCACCCAATAACTCCCCAAACATCTCCCAATTTTTTTGGAACAGCTGATCTCACCTACACTTGACTTTTCATGACTTCCGATCCGTACGTGTTTTCTCGTAGTTTTTCCAGGAACACGCGAGCGTGCCCTATCCGCGATCGCCCCTCGGGGGTTTAGGCCTTAGGGTTAGGTAATTTTTGGTTTTACTGGCAGAGTTTAAAACTTATATCTCACGCTTGATTTTTCCGGTGTTTCTGCTACTGCAGTAGCCTTGAAGTTCTGGATTTTCACTAACTTCGTTTATTATGATTTTTAATTGTAGGATAAGTAGAATATGAAACGAGGTTTTCCATTCAAACTTCCTGAATGCTTGTTTGACCAGCGTTTGACCAGCATAATGTTTAATAAAACTTACTTAGTTTCACAAGTCCCTACATTTGTTAACATCTACTCTACCTATATTATAAATACTGCTAGTAACTATTTATTACCTAAGTAATCTGTGATATTTTGGCATATATACGAGTCGTACGGTACGTAACCAAATTAATCAGTGCTGTGAAGTCAGTGTGCATTCTACCGGGGTAGTTTATGATGTAGGCAATCCAATGCCTTGGTCCTTCGAACTGGAATTACGTTAATAATGCTATTTTAGAACTTATGTGGGTGTAAAGGTTTTAGTGGGGTGATTGCGGTATGCGGTGCGGAGGTTGTTACGGACAGGCACTGTTCAAATTTACAGCCCCGTCCGGCCACGGTCGCGTAACCCTTCGCAGTGTCTTAATAATACAGCTTTTAGGAAGAGTGTTTTAAATGCCCATGGGCAGAAAACTTCTGGCGATTAATTAAAAAGTTTAATAAAAAGGCTTGAAATGCATGTTGCAGGCTCTGAAACAGTCGAAAACAGAATAGTATTATAAGTTACATGGGTTACATTACCTTAATGTGATTGAGTTTTTCTGAAGAACACACTAACAATGTAAGACAAATATTTTTCAAAAAAAACAGTGGAGTACTTTCGAGAAAATAAGTACACCTTTCTCAGTGATAGAGACCGTATCTACCAATCTTTAAAGATATTATTTAATTAGTGCACATTCGCAAGATAGTTAGAAAATGTTGATTAAATGTTTGAGTCGTTTCAGAATTAAAACTAGGCACTTACATTGAATTTTTTCGAATTCCGAACTAACTTCTCTATTACACAACGTTGGAGGCGTTGAAGTTAAAGTTCACTGTGAAAACATTGCTATTTAATAAATAAATAAAAAGAAATAAGTTCTTCCCTGCTTGGCGACAGGCCTTCGTGCATGTGCCCGAAGCCAGGCGTTACGTAACATGACCATATACAGTGACACATCTGCGCAAATATTGATCATAATCACGCCACGCTAGGAAGTAAGATTAAGTTTGTTGGAGACGCCACCTGTCAAATAAATTGTTATCACACAAGAATACTGTCAAGGAATAAGAATAACGAGAGAAATCGGAGTCGCGCGGAGGATCTCAATATATCGTATGTTGAAGTAAATAAAGTTGAATTCAAATTGTTACTAAATTCAATGTCTTTATTATACTAAAAGGGACGGTATTTGATTTACCATACCATTTAATATTTAGATTTTCGTTAGGCATACCATACAAGAAATCAAACCATACCTACAACGTTTTTTACGGTAACTAGGTATGGATAAAATAAAAATTAGGTAGCTTAACAATTTTCTTACAGAACATCTCTATGATAGGTTTACTGGGGTTCCCTGGATTGTGGGAGCTACATATAGTTTCTTCCAAAATTTAATTATTTGATTGGATTCAGGGCATTTATCTCTTGCGGCCAGAGACCCAATTTAAAAAAATCATACAACTAAGGATCAACGGCGATAACAAGTTATATAGAGCGTGACCTCCCAGTCCCCCATAATGCACGCCATGCATCTTGGCACCTGCCTCAACCATGTACCTACAGTTGACCGTACATCATGTGTCACACACGGGCACCTTATTTAACAGCATTACGGTTTATATTGCCATGGTTTTCAATAGCTTAATGTAGTGTCGACTGTACTATCATAGTGTACAATACTGTGCTAACATATATTGTAAATACACGTGGATTATTCTTGCAAATGTTATTCAATTGTTGGCGTGTATTTATAAACTTTTATAAGTAAGTATATGATTATCGCTTGTCCAATGTTTGGTTTCGTTAGGTAAAAGAAGTAAGTATTGATATTTGAATTATTAGATCATTGCTTCGGAATGTTTCTTTATTAAGTAAATACATTTAAATCGAAAACGACAAAAATTTGAGTGCTATATTAGTGAAAGACTATTTTAAAAGTCTATTTGCAGAGAGATTACCACTTACCAATGACTTGAAGAAATCAGGAGTAGGTAATTCGAATTTAACTAGATATATTCATTTATTTAAAACTCACCAAGGTACCAACTCAATGGATTTAATCTTCCCGGCTCCATCTATCATCCTCTTTCTCTTTCCCTAACGAACCAACTAAAAAATATCCCATTTCACATTCCATTCCCATATCCCATTCGACACATCCCCATCGGCATACAAACCATACTTGGTTTCGCCTAAGATGGGAAAGTAGATTTCACATGTACTGTTAAAAATGTTACTAAACAATATACATTAAAAAAACGGATTACTTACGTAAAATAACCTTGAAAATAATTTGCCAATAAAAACTAGAACTAAATTGTCTAATTTTTTCGGATAACCGCAAGAAAATATTTCTTATTAGCCTTATCAGTAAAGTAGCGCGTATTATAAATTCACTAACCTCATGTATTTGCACTATTCTACAGGTTGTATATTTGTCTAACAATTTTACTTTACACGATACCTTAGTAGCCACATCACATGGGATTTAGCACAATTTTGTCCTTGACAAGGGTTATAGGGGACTAATATAATGGTTCTATTGAAAAGACTTCACCGTGTTTGCCAGAGGTCCCAATCCGGTTTTTAGGAGGCTGAGTTGCTCTAAACTTGGTTTAAGAGATAACATCGTGTTAATTGCCTAACCTCGTGTTAAATCACAAAAAAAAAACTAATTTTGTGCCCACGATTGACGTAATTCAGCTTTATTTATAAATTCCCTTTTTACCCTATGGACGTGTTTGTAGAAACATTAGGGTGGGAATACTTTCTATTGATGCGAGAGGTCTAATTTTTGTAAAAAATTATGTAACTTTACTTTATATTACTTTACCTAGTTTTAGATTTTATTAATACTTATTTAAATGTTCTATGTAATATATTACGTAATCAATCTATTATTTTTGTGATGCGCATGTAGCTAAAATATGTTTTTCAAAATTACCTACTTCTACAGACTCTACATTCCCATTTTATTAGACAGATATACTTTATTAGACTAAAAGAACGGTATTATTAAAAATAAATACCTAACTAATGATAAAGTATAAAAATAGAAATAAAGTAAACGTAATCAAATAAGCTTACTCTGAGTGTTCCCGATGCAAAGGTGCCCATAATATCAGCGGCGTTATCGCGCTGTATGGCTGTGGACAGCTTTTGCCTCAGGAACGATTCAGAACCAGGTCCGAGACCCTGGTCCCTCATTGGTCGCTCAATGCGGATAATCGGAGAAAACTAATTCTTATTTCAAAAGAATTGCTGTTTCCCTTGTAATGTAAGAAGTAATGTTAGAAAATAATATTTTTCTTTTAAAAAAATTCTGAAGAGGTACTGCAATGGTTTTATAATCATTCCTTATCTAAGAAATCATGATTACTCAAACCAAAAATACACAATAATTATTATTATTCTCGAAACACGACAATCCTTGTTTCCTAAATATCTTGATCGAAGAAATGCGCCAGAAATCAACGTCCAAACCAAAGCTTTTCCCATTAAATGATAAAATATTCCCATTAAAATGATAAAACGTTGGTCCGAACATTCCAAATATTGCAAGGCCTATCTAACTGGGCCATCAGCTGGCGGCCTGAACTGAATTGCACCACCATCATCGAACCGGTGGCGAAGCCTGCCATTTCCTTTGGACATTTGTCAACTCAGCCATCGATCTGATAGAAAATGTAGGTATTTGGAGCAAGTTGTAAATGGGTGTAGCTAAGCACATACCTACATACAAATAGTAGCACATACGTACTACTTACTACGACGATGGAAAGTTATACAATGCTGGCCAATATCAATTCATTTCTTTTAATTGCCATTTAAAAAAATGAAACAATTATTTTTAATTTCTTATTGCAGTTAGAAAATCTTCAATTTATGCCAGTGACATGTTTGCAGATTAGAATCTTCTTTGACAGATAAATGTCATTACAATGAAATCTTTTTGTGATTAACTTGTAAGCCGTCCAACATGCGTCCAACTAACGGCCAGCAGCGTGTAACTAATTTCGACGGAGGAAAGAGGAAATCTTTCCCGAAAAAGCTTCTAGCTTCGTAGCTTCTAGCATAGGTACATGATGGATGAGCTTCACACAAAGACACAAGAAATATAAACTTAAAAGAAAAATAATCTAATAGAATCTCTGGCTAACCCGTAAAACAGAAAAGTAATAGGCAGTAGATCCGCCCAAACCCGGCCGCCTTACGTAAGCGTAGCTCGAGCCTTATTGAATTTTTATCGCCTCGCCTCGAGCCGGCTACCCATCGTCTCACTTTATATTCCATTGCCTGCCTTATCTCCATCTATTGACGATTTCGGTTATTCCTCTCCGGGGAGAAATTTGCGTTTCGAGAGGCCATTTGTATTTCTTATCGTGCTACATTTTGCGGAAAAGAGCTACGTTTTTGTGGAAAAGCGCTACGTTTCACCGAAAAAGGATAATGAATAAAAGTTCTAGAACAGAAATTTTAAATGGAATATGCGTGCCCTGCGACTCATCAGTATGTCGATTCATTAAATGGTATAAACGGTTTTTTATTCTGATTACTTATAATAGGTCATATTTCAATACTACGTTTCAATATGATATGATAATATAAATTATCGTTATAATATTTCTTTTAATTTATTTAGGCTTTTGCCAGAAGAAAAATCATTGATTCTATTAGAATCTTTTTTGACAAAAATCTTCAAGAAGTCTTGCGTCTTCTTATAGGCCAGTCATTCTGGCGAGCGTTTGTATGGAGACCCCAACAATAACTCCTCTATCGATGAAACTTTTTTGTATACTTAATAGCATATTTATAAGAACAATTGTCAGAGAATCCAATAATATTTCGAGGCGGAAGTTACTTATTTTAATTGAAATTCAACATTATACCGTATCTTTTTCTGGAACAATGTTATGGTCATAATTCTTTTTCTATAAATTGTATTTTATTAGTGTGCTTCTGTACATTCATAAGTAAAACTACTTTTTAATTCGAAAGTGTAGGTATTTTAATAAAATGTCTTTTTTGGCCGTAGTTTCCATAGGATAATTGCTCCGCCGGGTTTCTGTTTTTAATATGCCTTCAAATTATTATTTCTAGTATAAGTACGAAAATCCAACAAAAAAATCCAAATGAAACAATTCATTATACAGAATTTGTCTTTTAACTATCTCTGGAAAATTACTCTATCAGATATTTTTTACAATTGTAATGAGATACCCACAAATAACCTGATTTCAAAAGAATCCAACAAAATATCCAGGCGGAACACCATTATTTCGAAATACCTATCAAGCGCAGGCCAGCGCGGGGCCCGAGGCGGGCGAGGGGCGTCGAAAACCGGTCGAGCGGCGGGCGAGTTTCTTCAAGTAGGTTAATAGGTACAGCTAACAGAGGATCAACACTTTGGACTAAGTACCGTTCTTATTATCTGCGTTGTAAGAGTTGAAATCGTGCGAATGCGAGCGAGTATTACCATTGATCTGCTGTTGTCCGTACTATACGTATGTATGTATGTATGTATGTATGTATGTATGTATGTATGTATGTATGTATGTATGTATGTAGGAGGTTGATCTAAACATCGCAATTTAATTATTATTATCGTCATCGTTTCGAAACATACGAACGCAGTAAATGTAATATGCGTATTGCCTTGTATAAGTTGAGTATATAGTGTGTGTTTTCTTCGCGACACGGGGTCTAGGATAAACTAACCCAGAGATTCCTTTAGAGTGTCTTTAACTTAATTGGGCGCTTAGTGTTTTTTTATGTTACTTCCAGCTTTAAGAAACGCCCCTGTTGTGAATCTGTACTAGATTATTTGCAATTTTGTCGAAATCTAGTCGCGTTCATGTCTCACGCTGGTGCATGAGATAGTGTTTGATAATTTCGCCACGCCAAACAGCGGGCGTATTGGTCGAGTGGCTGGAGCGGTCGCCTCCCGTGCACGCGGTTCCGGGTTCGATTCTTAGCTAAATATATGTTTTTTTTTTGTTTCGTGTTTTATTTTGTATTTTATTTTAATTGTGTTTCGAATTTGGTTAGTATTTTTTTCAAACATTTTGTTGTAATTATCTTTGAATTTTATTTGAGCATAAACTCTGAAACTCTGAACTCATTTATACCGAAGTAGGTGTATTAGGAGAGCTGGGAATCTGTCTGTACTAGATTACTTGCAATTTTGTCGAAATCTAGACGGAGCGGTCCGTTCATGTCTCACGCTGGTGCATGAGATATGCTTGGTAATTTCGCCGGGCTAAACAGCGAACGAATCGGTCTAGTGGCTGGAGCGGTCGCCTCCCGTGCACGCGGTTCCGGGTTCGATCCTTAGCTAAATATATTTTTTTTTTATTTTTTTTATTTTTTTGTTTTGTTTTGTATTTTGTTTCGTGTTTTATTTTGTATTTTTAACCGACTTCCAAAAAAAGGAGGAGGTTATCAATTCGTCGAATTGAAAAAATAATTGTGTTTGGAATTTGGTTAGTATATTAGGCAGATCACCCTCACTTGTAGATTTTTGTGGTTGCAGTTGCGATTACATATTATTAGTAGGTGAATATCTCACGCTCATCGTACAAGTGTAGAATTTAAATTTGCTTAGCTGTAGTCGTCAGTATGACGTAAGTAATAAGACCTATGCCGCACGCAAATATACCCGTAGTCGATGTGCGAGCGAGTTGAAAAATAACAAGCTGTCTTTGTTACTCGAGGGGGTGAGGGGGGTCCGATCGCATGTAGCACGGCGCACCGTTCCGCTGAATCACTTATTGACTGATAATCTATTTTGATTCTAATAATATCACAATACAGTAGGGTTTTATATAACAGATAATTATAATTTTAAGAAATAATTTGATACACGCACACCAAACGAGATCCCACGGCGAAAAAAAAGTGTTTTGCCATTGTCCGTACTAACCTTGACATATGTTGTCGTACTTATGCGTTGATGATACGGGCTAGATTACGGTTTGTGTTTGTTGGCGTAGGTACTATCGTCTCGGTCGAGCTTACTTAAACATTCCACGTAGTAGGTACCTAGTAAGTACACATAAAAACACATCAAGTTGTAACACTTTGGGCCGCTCCAATCTATATATCTATCTGCGTCGTTAGAGTTGAAATCGTACTGAAAGTGTTACTATTGATCTGCTTTTGTCCGTACTAACCTTGACTTATGTTGCGCTTATGCGCCGATGATACGGGCTAGATTACAATGGTTTTGTGTATGTTGGAAGTTGAACAAATATTTTGGAGATAGGATTCTGTACTCTACCTACAGTTATACGAATAAGGTTTATTTTAGGTTAACTCGTTACCGAGTGGTGAAAGCTCGACCGACCTACGCCAACATGCACAAAACCATTCTAATCTAGCCCGTATCATCGGCGCATAAGTACGACAACATTTCAAGGTTAGTACGGACATAGCAAAACAAATGGTAACACTTGAGTTGAAATCGTACTGCAAGTGTTACCGATGCGATAGATATTTTCTACTTGTATAGGAATAAGGTTTATTATAAATTGACTTTGACTTTGAAGAACAGTTCGACTAAGATCGTAAGTATGTTCATAATGATAAGAAAAATCGAACTTAGCATTTTTCTCAACTCTAATTTTTCGTCGATTTCTAGAAAACGCTTGTCCGCATGGATCTTTACTGGACTTTAGTAAAGAGTTAATCTACAATTAACCTTATTTGTATATGAGTAGACAACAGAATCCCATCTCCAAATATCTCCTCCGCTCCGTCCAATTTCTCGTCCGCGTTCCCGCTGTTCTGTACGTGTAATAGGAATAAGGTTGTTAATCGGCCGCAGTAGCGATCCGCGCGCAGTGGCGCATGCACCGCCGCGTTGATTAGAAATATTTGAATACAACTCTATTTGATATTTTGTGCTTCGCCTGCATTTTTTATTGGAAAACTTGAAAAGCAGTTTTAATAAGATAGTCTGTTCATAATGACAAGAAAAATCGGGCTGAGCATTTTTGGAAACCCCCATTTTTCGTCAATTTCTGGATAACGGTTTTCGGTCTGGATTTTTTATTGGAAATTCATAACTACTTTCGAAAGTAATATTTTAAATACATAATTAAATAGAAATTGGAGTGAGTAATTATCCCTTGGAAATTACGGCCAAAAAACACATTTTATTAAAATATATATATTTCCATATGGAAATATGGTTGGATATTCTGTCAACACATGCCTATAGGTAACTAGAACTTGTAAAAAAAGAATTTTGGATAGAGCAATTTTCCTGTAATTGATACCACGTAATTTAAGTTTGACCTTGAAAATACCTAACTTCCGTTTCTACAAATTATTGGATTCTATGTCAATTTCAATCTACATATGGTACTCTATCACTGTGCCAAATTTCATAGATAGATGAGTTACTGCTAGGGTCAACTCCTTTAATGACTGGCCTATTAGACAATAACATCAACGCAAATACTGGCCAATATTGTTAAAAATCTGTAATAATTTGTCATATAATAAAAAAATAAAAAAAAACTATTATTTTTAATTTCGCGTGGCATTCAAAATATTTTTGAGGTCTAGCAGCCGGGAACATGAAGATTAGAATTTTTTGTTAAATTTCATAGAGATATCTCATTATTCATGCCGATCAAGCTACTTACCTAATTTCATAAACCGTCATGAAACATCAATATAACATTTTTGGGGTTGATTTTTTTATTCTTGTAGAGGTAACATACTATTAGGTAAATATTATCATACAGTAACGATGTTACCGGCATCGTGATAGTGTGAACTTGTGACTGCGTGAGTACCTACCTACTGTTATCATGAAAATCTGTTTGGAGAGAATAATCGGCGAGAGATAGCGGCATTCTCGGAGGTGAACCTAACTAATTATGTGGTTGTTTGTTTGATTATAGCTTTGCCTTGTAGGCATGCAGTAAGTACAATAGGCGAAGTAACGTAGGTTAGTGGTAGCTTGTACCTACTGTAACTTTACCATTCGCGTAACTGCCTAAGCCTTGCCTCTGATTTTGCCCCCAATGACAAAGGCAAAGGATCTCAGTCAATACAACCTGCATTAGGCGTAGGCGATTAGGTATAACCAGTGAACCAAAGGGTTTTATTCGCTAGTTTCGCTACTAATGGAACCGGCCTACTCTACTTGCTTGTAAATAAAACTTGTAAGGAAAAACCATGATAGACTTAAAAATTTATGACAAAATTAAAATATGCCAATATATTTACATATATATTTACATTTGTAGGTTGTTAGTTTAAATAGTTTAGTTTTATCTATTTTTTGCATGTATAATAAATAAATGGGAAGCACTATTTAAAAAAAAATATGCCAATTAGGTATAAGTTTATGAAAAATATAAAGGTACTTGAGAGTTGAGACACCTAATCAAATAATTAAACATATTTTTCCCGAATTTGAAATTATAAACAAACGTGACGCTGGCGCGAGTTACAAAACCGTTTATTGGTAAGATATTGTTTCCAGTCAAACATTTTCTTGGAACGCTGCGGCCGTGGGAATACTTATGTCGAAACGTTGTCGAAACATTGAAACAAAATAAACACAAACACTATAACCTGGCTCCGGCTGTCCGCTATCGAACTATTGACACTCGACGCTAGCCTCCAAACTCTGGAAGAGTCAGCGCAATCACCATCATTTTGTTTGGCTGTATAATTTAATGACCTTTGCCTGTATAAAATTTTCCTCAGAACTTTTCCCTTTTGCCTGGAAACAGCAGTCTAATTGTGGAACAGGCGTAGCAGTGGACGTAGGCCTCTCCCAAACCATGCCACTCAACCCGACTCTCAGCAGTCTGCATCCAGTCTATGCAAGCCACCTTGCGAAGGTCAGCACCTTATACACCTTACCTTAATCATAGATACTCATACAACTCATACTCATTTTTAACCTTAGGTACACAGGGAACACTTGGTTACGTCATATATTGTATAATATTGTGGTCATACATTTTTAATAATGTATGATTACATGGCTCGATATACAAAGAGGCAGAAGGGCAAAAGCAGACCCACTGTATTGTGTCAGTGGTCGCTAAAAGTAATTAAACTACTTACATTCATTAATAATTAATTAAAAATAGTAACAATCGTAATAAATTAAGTAGCGGCTGTAAAGAGGCCTTGTCAATAACAAACTATAATACAATGTGCTAACTTACGAGTAGGTACACTGATATCAATTTATTTCACAGATAGTTTTTCTCCAACAGCTAAAATACCAGTCGCTTCTAGCCGTTCTTGGTCTGCGAAGTCCCTTTTTATTGCGATGTCTGTTTGCAGGGTTGATGTCTTATCTAATCTGTCACCCTTTTATTGAACCCCTGACACCGTTCACCGCTGTGTCACAGGTTGTCTATAAGGTTTCCATTCAGCGACCGAGAGGTACCAATGTAGGGTACCAACTATCGAAAAGCTATAAGTATGACATACCTTTAACCTCTAATATTAGTTCTATAATGAAAATTACTACGGTAGGGTCGGTAGGTAGTCAACTCAGTGAGTCTAGAATTGAACACCATCGTCACGGAATCAAGATCGAGCTCGATTCGCGATCATCGTCAGTTACAGACTTTTATGGATCTAAAAACTTTTTATGCTACCGTTTTAGTTCCAAAGCGTTCCGTCCGTTCCGCATTCTAGACGGCGCTGAAAATGTATATATCTCCTTACAAATTGTAGAACTCGATTCCAGCTTGATCTAGGTACTGTAGGTATTAAATCTGTGAACAAATTGTCAATGCCTTGTATTTTGAAAATCCCATTAGAATTGATTTTACTTTTCGAGTTTAATCCTTGTTTTATACTAAAATTAAACAAATAACCTATTCTAATAAATCCCTAGATTTAATCCAAAAAAGTTCAGTTTAGTGTGTTCAGCGTTTGGTAAAATAAATATACTCATACGTTTCAGGGAAAAAGCAATAAACAAGTATAAAACAATGCTAATCGATCCGATCCGAAAGCACCGGCAATAAACTATGGAATCGCCGTACTTTATGGCTGCCGTAAAAGCGGAAAAATATTTTATTGGGTAACCCGCCTTCATATAGGCAGGCATTTTTGTACTCGTTTATGATTATGGGAAACATATTTTATTGGGTAACCCGCCTTCATATAGGCAGGCATTTTTGTACTCGTTTATGATTATGGGAAACGGAAAATTAGTTGATATTGATACATTAGGTATATCCATCGTAGGTATAAAATAAATAAAAGTTTATGTTTCAAATTTTTGTAGTGTCATTATGGGTGACCACAGAACAATGAAAAGAGATTAGAAATTATATATAGGAGATGGGTGTGATCGACTACACTGAACCATAAATTTAATTGATCTAAGGTGGTAACTATGAGTAGAGTCTCATCTGTACCTCGTCTTACCAAAATTATACATTGTTATCTACTTGAAATTATTATTAAACATAATTTATTTATTTCACAAAATGAATGGTTACAATTTGCTTATTACTTAACATAGTACAGTCGAAGACAGACATAAGTATACAGGGGGCCTCAATAAGGTTGATATTTTCTCAAGAACTACTGGACCGAGTTTAATTTTTCTTTTATAGTTACATAGTTTTAACTTGTATCTATCTAACAGTGAAATAATTTTACAATCGATCATGTAGTTTTTGAGAAAATCTCAACCTTAAAAACTCTCCTGTACACCTTTTTTTATCTTCGACCGAATAGAGTCAGCATGATTAACACGATTTTAGATAAACTCTGACTCCCGAACTAGGGTAACCTGTGTTTCGGGAATCAATTACTTCCATAATTAGTAGAGTATTTATTACCAGTAAAGAAAGTAACCCCTATTTTTCTACTGCGAGGAAAAGAAAGTAAACCCCAGTTCATTGAACTCCTGGGGAAAAAGAAATGAATAAAAATAGAGGACTAAAAAACCTCGAATGAGTTAGCGTGCCGCCCGCCCTCGCGGGATATCACAACTTTACTTTCTAACCGATAGTTACATTTTATAACAAACGCTGTAACGTTGTAAAAAAGTTGAGGCAGTTGCAACAATAACTAGAGCTTAATGTTTATCGATGTGCCGTAAAACAGTTTGACTATGTAACAAATTACTTAGTCATGCATGATTTTATTGCTTAATTCTATTAAGGCTTCGTACGCGTGGATTTACAGTTTTTCTATGAAGGCTACGGCACTAACTACTAAAACTAAACGTCTTAAAAAAATATAGCAATCTTGGGGTGGGGTGTCTATTTAGAGACTGATGAATACCGATACACGATTGGTCAAACTTCGTTCGATAGAAAAAAATCGCAAACATGTCTTTTAAAATGAAAATATGTCAAAACCGAAATAGTTATTCATATAAAATATATATCAAAATGGGTAAATACGAGAGCTTGTTTAAAAAAAAATCTGATTTTGTTGGCATTTTTATTTCCCTGGCAAAGTTCATAAAAATACGAATATCGAGGCACTGCGCCGCTGCGGGGCATCTTCCGTCTCACTCTTGCTTTTGACAACCATATAGCGCCTTAAGGAAATTCAGTTCTTTTGTATTGTTTTAAAAAAAATACATACATAGGTACTTACTCGTCGACAGTTTTGAGCGCAAGCTTACCGTGAGCCCTCTCTTCCGACTGTCAAAATGGTTGTAAGTCTAAGCTCAATTTAGCTCTCAAAACATGTCTATGAATCTCGCCTAGGACTCTGCTGATGAAATGTAAATAAACCGTTGCTTAGAGCAATTACATCTTGGAGACACCACATCCTTTGCCAAACACAATACATGAGAGAAGAGTTGCATATTACACCCTAGCTGTTTGGATATTGTGACTTATGTTTATGTAGTATAAATATTTCTTTACTTTTAGGCGTGTATTCATAAATTGATTTAAAGTTACGCCACCGTTTAGTCTGTCCCTTTCTATCTTAACCTTTTTTAACGAAGTGTAAAAGGGATAGCAACACGATTTGAGGAAAGTGAGGTTTATCTAGGTTTATGAATAACAGCAATAGAGTTAGAAGGTAGAGTTGGGATTTGGCATATGATTTATAGTTTTTTCTGATATTATACCCTCTTTTGTAGACAACATGGGCCATGGAGGGTCTTGGTCTTAAAGAAAACAGAAGTGAAATTGCATAGCAACCCCTAAATATTTCATAATATAACGTCTACCCCACGTTGCATAAATTGCCCTTTCTTTCCGCCCCTATAAACAACCCTTTTAAATTGATATTTGGTGCTGTAAAGACGTCAGTATATGTTTAGTTATATTTATACGATGTTTATTTATAAATTGCATTTGGATTACATGCATCAACCCCCCAAACGTTGCCTTTAACAGAAGCCTTAACCAATATTTCATTTCGATGCTCATTCTTACAGATATTTCATTTTTTTATGGGAAAGGAGGCATTATACGCAGACGAATCACCTGATGGTAAGCAGTCATCGTCGCTTAGAGACACATGCAACACCTGAAGAACTCTATTCACGTATTCATTTGATAATTGTGGCGATTCCAGTCTGTGCCACGATAAATTTAATCGTCGCTAAGCGACTCGTCTCTCTTCCTCTTACGCAGTGAAAGTGACAGTTGTGTTTAGGAATACATTTGGGGACCAATTCAGAATTACACGAAGTATTACGAAGAGTTCGGTGGCTCAGTGGTTGGGTCAATGGACTTGCAATATGGAGGTCCCGGGTTCGATTCCCAGCCAGGGCAGCCATGTACCAATGAGTTATCCTCGGCTTACGTACATTTACCGAGTGCTCTCAAAACGGTGAAGGCAAACATCGTGATGAAACCTGCATGTCGTAGAAAAAAAAAATCTAAGGCATGTGAAATCCGCCAACCCGCACTGGGCCCGCGTGGTGGATTATGGCCCGAGCTCCCTCGATGTAAGGGAAGGTCTGTGCCCGAGCAGTGGGGCAATATAAATAGACTGATGATGATGATGACGATGACAGAATTACACTATTGATTTGCACTCGTAACCTGAGTTTCGTAACTAGTTTCGAACCTACTGCATTCAATATGGGAATTGTTAAACATTGTTGCTGTTATTCATAAACCTAGTTAAACCTCACTTCCTTTAAATCGTATTGCTATCCCTTTCATACCTCGTTAAAAAAGGTTAAGATAGAAAGGGACAGGGGGCCTACACGGTGGCGTAACTTTAAATCACGTTTTTGAATATGCGCCTTAGTAACATTCGCTTGTTCGAATATATATTTCGTGATTAAATCTAGGTAAAGTTCACTTCAGCCTCACCTGAGTTACCTAACTCACCTAACTTATTAAACTTGATAACAAATTACCCAACAGGGGCAATAAATTATCCAGAGAGTAATTTTCTCAACTTAGGACATTCCTGAAGTTACTTCCAACTTGTTACATAACATAAGCTCCATAAATTGTAGACTCCGTAACTTACGCCAGCCGCCTGAACTTAGCGTCACTTATTTATTTAACGATGCCGTAACCTAATTTCGAGTTAGGGAAGTTTTACGGTATCGTGTGCGTCAAAACCACAGAACAATTAATACCCAGCCCCTCTAGCCAAGTGGAATTGACTTCGTTAACGCTGAAGAATAGAAAGAAAAACATTATAGTCTATGGAACAGGCTGAATAAATGAACATCTTTTGTTTTATACTACTTTTCGAATAAAAAAATAAATACAAATAAGTCTCAACAATACAACACCTTCCGCGCTGATTTCTACAAAATATACGAAAAGTTGAAAAAATTCCTACAATCAAAAGAAAAAGTGTAGAATATTTTTTTGTTTGTTACCGATACTCAAACCCCTTTTCGGCTCACATACCTTGCCATATGACATTTCTAAACTCTATTACTGTTCTGTGGCCACAACTTATGATTGACAGGCCTTGGATTTCCCCAAATATGGGTCACGCAATACGTAATCAATCTTAGGAATTTAATACTTCGTATGTATGACGTGTGTCGATATACGAACACGACTCAACTTGAATCATGCAACCTGCAATTTATCGTCTTTTATAAACTAAGGGACCACTCGTACCTATACATTATATTTTATTTTAATTACTACGCTGCATATCAAAATAACATGATTGTAGTAAAGAAAACGTAGAGTGATGGCAGATATCTTTTTCGTTTCTACGTCTGTTGTCATTTATAATTTTATGTGTTTTTTTAAAACATAACTTAAATAAAAATACAAATCCTTATCTTCATAAAATAGATGGTCTATAATTAATTTGAGTTCCGTGGAGAGTAGTTAATCAACTAAAAATTTTAATACCTGTTAACATAATTTTGTTCCTTGCAATCTACACTATCAATTTTCTGAAAGATTATTAGGGTATTTAGGATTCCGGACTCTTGTATGAGTTTATCTGAATAATTTTTTAATGCAGTTGTTCTTAGCTTTAAGATCGATGTCATGGTTCCTTAGAACAAAATTCTCTGGCCCACTTATCTCTAGTTTCAGATTTCCCCATACTACTAAGTTATCTCTAATTCCATAGTAAGACTTCTATTTGAAGTCTAACTATACCTAAACATGCTATGTTATTTTTAGGCCCCACTTACCTTAATTTGAATAACCAAAATAAAACATATTTGCCTATAAAAGTGCTTTACATATTTATAAAGTGACATCATGGTATCTTATCAACATCACATCAGCTAAACATTGACAAAATACATTCATTTTAAAATTGAAATCGATTTGAAGAAGCCATACCTACTTCAGTTCCTATAACAGCCGGCGATTTAGATCTGTCAGATCTTTTCAGTAACAAATACTGAAATTCTTTTATTCATATCAAGGCGGGCAGGATACCTGATTTAATATTATCTATCGGCGGCGTCAGCATTATTTATCATATAAAAAATATCTAAAAAGGAACCCATTAGTTACCAGGCGATATTTACCTCCTAGTAAACTAGCTTTATTTATCAGTAAATTAACTAGCGAGCAAACCTAGTAATGGTACGGTTGATATGATTGTGGTCTATTTCAGTTGACGTTTAAGGACCATATCTCTTTCTGAATATGTCCAATATCGTTTTTATATTATCGTATCGTTGCAGTGAAATTATATTGCCTATTCATAATCGAGTTGGCATTCATATCGAGTTAAATTCAAAGGGTTCTATTTAAATCTTGGCATTGACATTTAGCATCTCGATACATTATGCAGGGATCGGCGCCAGTATTTTCCATGTATTTCCATGAAAAGTGGAACAATTGATAAGGTATTTAAAATTAATTACATAAATTGATTGAAGCAGTAATCGTCGTAATCGCTGACAATTAAAATAGTGTACATCATTCGGAAAATTCTGTCAGTGACAGGAAATCGATTCCAATTTTACAATACCGTGCATCGCCGCAAGATACCTATGTCTAATATTGTTCAAGTGTTTTTCCAGACCTTGGCACTGACACTGACTGGTTGCACTAACCTGCCGATGCATAATGGATCAATGATCCGGCGGCGCCAGCATTTTACATGCATTTCCATGAAAAATTGACACTTTAACTGAATAAAATATACATATTTCATTTTCAAACGCCACTTAAGGTACTGAAATCCCAAGTGTAAAACGGATCATTCGGCTTGATAAAACCAAATACTTTCATGATATTTATTGCAGTGATCTCTGGTTTATTATAACAATAAAACCTATCTAAGAACCTTCAGTGCACCATTCTATATTATTATCGCAACCCACTTTGGCACCTAGTTTCTAATCGATCTAGACCGATTGCGTTTACCTATTTATTCAGTCTGTTCGGAGGACCAAATGTTTAAAATATATGTCCTGTGGTCCACCAATATGAACTGAACTACACAGGTGGATCCATGACCCATCTGGTGGCTGGTTTAATACGGAATGATCGATTCGTTAGTTCGTAGGTAGTTTATCCAGTTCACAATTCAACACAATTATAATTTGCTACGATTGTATTAAGTAAGACTTATTCCGGGCCTTAAAATACAGTCGCAACCAATCTAATTTTACAGGTTTCTAAGATTTTTTTTTACCACTTTCTGCATGTCAGTTGGATGGAGATGAGATGCAAGAATGCAGGTGTGTCGCATTGAGCGCATTGCGGAGGCGTGGTGCCTACATTAAATCTAGTACGACCTCGTCGGGAAATACCCTCAAAAATACGAAATTCTGCAATGATAGTTATCCTTGGCTTTTGCACTATATGTTCAAACCGTGCCAAAAGTCATAAGTCGACCTACATGCTCCTAATGTTTTATTGAATTGAAATAAACAATAATAGTTCATATTAAAAACAGAAAACAGAATAATCTGCCACCGGAAATTGGCAAGTCAGGGAAGAGCTGACCAATACATGACATGCAATTAGTTGGGTAACAGATGACGATGTCACGATCAATGCAACTTTTGGAAATGATTGAGGTGGCTATCGCTACATGTTTACAGTTATTACATTTTGGATCTCTGTCATTCATTTGCAACTGAAATATATGATAGTACAAAAGTCTCAAAGTGTATTTAATGGCTTTTACTACATGACATCCTCCAAAGGTTCCGTATTTGAAAAAAAAATAGTAACATACTACTTATGTCTTTATCTCGCAACAGCATTCGCAAATAAATTGAGGTGGATGACAGCGCTGATGTTCCGTTGAACTAAAACCCGGCAGACTTTGCTAAATGTCCCAAAAGAACTTAGCAATTTATCGCTATAATTTTGGCGTTTCGATTAGCAATACCGTAGGTACTCTGATTTGTCGAACGTTTAAAAAGTCAATGAACGTCTATGAAGTTTTGGCTTTTTAGCGATTTTCTCTGAATCCAACTACACGCGTTGCCAAGAGACGGTGGCACGCGTTATCGGCACCCGAAACTACCGCCGCCGTATCGATCCCACCTCACATGCAAGGCCTATCGCAGCCGTGGCCGCTAACTAGCGTACGTAGTACGTAATCAATTATGTATGGACGCCTACCGCAAGGCCCAATTAGGTCTTTACTTTACTCGCAGCCGTCGTAAATTGTATGGCATTATATCGCAAGTCTTGAGCTATTTTCTCCTTTTACTGTATCCAAATATTTGTCTAGTGTGAATACATCGTAAATAGTTTAAAAAGAGATAAGGCATTATATTCGTGGTTTTCCAGGATTTCCGGTTTAACTCATAGCCGTTACAGGGTTTAGTATTATCTGATAGGGATAATTTTAACTTGGACCATGAGTATGATGTCTTAATTGCTTGAGATACATTGCCACTTGAAAAATATTTTGAATGAATTCTAGACTTGTGTTGATGATGTAGTTGAATATGATAACAAATTAAATACAGACTTGAAAATAGTGGTATACCACGAGGCAAACATACATTAGCTACCAGGATTCGAACTAGCAACTCCTGAAGGGATCCAGTAGATGTGACTATGCCAGAAGGTCGTCAACGAAAACGACTATAATTCATCACGCGTTTGTTCCAACAGTGGAATAAGTTTTGAAATAAAATGTTCATTCCATTTGAAGAGGTAATTCACCGAAATGAGGTTACTTATCGCCGGCTGTTCGGCAAATGAAACTGAATTGTCGCTAGGAGGGTTCAAGGCCGGACTAAATTCCCTTTTCCCCGAAGTGTCTGGGGCGGGAGATTATTCCAATATATTATGTACGGCTGTAATACTGATTCCAAGTCGGTTTTTCTTAGGTAATCCTTTTAGTCCGTCCGTGTTAGATTTATTTGTTTCTTAGATTGCCGGTCTTTTAGTTTTGTTTTACTATTTGGACCATGATTTTTTTTCGTAATTCCGCAGTATTTAATGTTAGATCTTAGCATGAATCAGGTGAATCCTTGTAATATAAATAATAGGTACAAAATAGAAATACCGATAACATCTTCACAATGGCGCTCTAAGGCTTAGAGTCTGAGGTGTCTAATGCATTTATTATATATTTTTAAATAGACTGTTGAATGTAAGTAGAATAATAAAACAACACATTTTATCCCATGATAAATATAATCGTTATAACCGTTGCAGGCGACTCGGATACGAAGTTAGAATTGGATTAATAAAAATTAAGTTATTGACACAGAATGATGTCTGACAATTTTTCCAATAGTCAAATTGGCCCACCACGAGGGTTGCAGTGCGTAGGGGTGGATGGTACGTCCGACAGGTTGCCGCCACCCCACACCGCAACATTACCGATATTACCGTATATCGCTCGCTGTTTGTTCAATAGCCGATTGAATTGCTTGGGAATTGCTGCCTCATGGCTAGGGGTGGTGCAATTTGTTGCTTAATCCTGTCATGTTGGTAAGCCAAACCTATTGTTAGAGTTGATTAGGCCACCTATAAATAGGTCTCTGATATCTTGGTCTACCGACTGTTGCGGCCATCCGTATGTCTATATACCTAATGTGGTTTCTGAAGCAAGGAATAACAAAAAAGGTTGCGATGAAAATGCCACCAAAATGCATCCAAGTTCAGATCGCATCTGACTGGTTATGAGCCCTTTAATTTAATTATTAACACTAGAGTGTTGCAATTTCTTGCCGAAGTATCGAATAGGCAAATCTATTCATCTATCTGTGCATTGCTGGTCTAGCTATAGCTATAGCATCATGGACAATCGTAGCCCTTATCGGCAATCGTTATCGTTCAACATCACGCCACACCGCAAAAAATAACCTTCGAGAAATCTTACATACACCTCAATCGTATGTTATTACGTCACGGGTCATACGATCGAGTACAAACGTACTTGTAGACAACTATTGACAATGTAGCGACACACCTCGTCCTTTCGGTGTCCCTTGTAGGAAGCGCTTGCACGTCCACAAGTTGACATAATAGTATTATGGCACGATGACTTGGCTTCCTCGCCTCCCTCTGTGGAAGGTTCGGAGGGACTCCGCGGGGGACGCTAGCCTAGAACCTCCGTTCATACTGTGCTGGTGGTAGAACACACGTGCGATACGGAATCTTATCTGGTGCTATGTTTGCTCAGGATTAGTCGCATTCGCCGGCGCCGGCCTCGTGCTCAATGTCAAGTTCAAAGTGTCGAAGACTTTTTAGGCTATTTTATGAAGGGCAGGGCAACCCAGAGTCAACCGAAAACGTAATCGTCGTGCTATTTATAGCAGACTCATTTTTCAATATTCATCAAATTGTAATTCCTATATCACACATGTTATAGGAATTTATTTTAGTTTGGAGGTATTTACCTATTACACCTGCTCATATGTCTCTAACTCTAATATCATCTTCAACATATATTTAGCTAGTTATAGTAGCAGTATTCTGGGACAAGCATATCCTTCTTGGGATCTGCAAACAGACGAACGTTTGGTTTTAATGCTGGTAGCCAAATACTTAGTTTATCGTCATGTTTACGCCCCTTTCCAAACCCCTTTGTTAAAAACATAAAGTTAGAAAGGACTCGAAGGCTTAACCCGTGCACCAACTTTAAATCACGTTTATGGCTATTAGTGCTTTATGTTTAAGTGTGTCTTTAGTCGAGGTTCAATTTGTGATCGTATTGGTATTCATAGCACAATCCTTGCTTGGAATATGGGGTGATTTGTAGTGATGACAAAGCGTAGTAGGCTGCATAAAATTGAGAACTAGGCAAGTCCATGTTTAGGCCTCCCAAATTCACAACACAAGCAAGGATATACTCGATTTCACATCCAAATATATCCCATTGGCGACAGACTGCATGCTACTTGTGTAGGTGCATACTTATGTTCGCAATATTGTAAATATTCCGACGCCGGCGCCGCCGGATGTTGTCGGTGTCCAAGCAAAGGGTAGGCGAAGGACATTCGTATCAGAATTTCAAATGTCGCGTTAGAATCCATTTGATGTGATAAATACAGATATTGCATCAGTTTTTCACGATAAAACATTTGATTTTCAAAATTGTGTTTGGCGTATAGTTATTCTACACGTGTTGTGTATAAGGCCAAGATTCAGAGATGTTTAGGGTGAGTTCGGTTATTGCTTACAACTGTCAAAACTCTATGCAATTTGTTGTAAGAGCGAACTCTACCAAGCTCGCGCGCAAAATTTTCTATCAACCTATTAGATCCTTTTGTTTGTAGCCATATTTAAAGACTGAACCATTTTGTTCGCTGTAGCAAAAATTTCTGCAAAGCAATCTGCGAACTCTACCTTAAATTCTGCAAATACTCTTTAAATTAGCTTAAACATAAAAATGGAGAACAGTTTTTGTCACCATCGGTTCGATCGGTCGCGATGAAAACATTTCTCTTTGTGATAAAAAAAAACTTAATATTAACCATTCGGGGAAATGGGTCTATCGTACCTGAGGGATTGTAATAAGGGATAGTGATAGAATATGCACAGACCAGCGAACTCTATACTCATATAGAGTTCAGAGACATAACTCTATATGAGTATAGAGTTCTGTCTCCGACACTAATACCTTTAATTACATGTAAAAAAATATTATAAATTATTCCTTAAACAGCAGTCCAGTTACTCATTTGGTTTCATATGGCACCCCGACATAGGGTAAAGAGGGGAACGGGGGCGCAGGCAGTGGCGCGTGACCACCACCTGTCATGAACCGGTGTACTCACCCTATCCCAGGCGCCTTATTAACCGCTCGAATTATTCCAAAATCATGCATAATATAAAATTAGCCTAAAAGATTTCAGACTCGTCCCATTTTAAAGTCAAATGAGATTTATTCCTGAACGGTAAAGTTTGACTGAAAGATTTTCGGAGAATCCGAATTTCAATGCGAATAATACGAGTTTGAAATATCTAAAAATACTCGTACGGTACGGTTAACATCACATCAAGTACTATAATACGTGAACCTCTATGTAATCGCAATATGGCATTGATTGCAATAGTTTTACGTCCGTCGCTGTGCTTATACGTAAGTATGTGAGAACACTCAAAGTGTGACATACAGGGACTCTCTCGATAATAATAGGAAGGTAAAAATGTAAATTCAAAAATATGTTGACGTGTAAAAATGTACACAACGTGCTTACTTGCAATAAAGAAATTTGACTTAGACTTTGCCGTAGCCGAGTTTGGAAATTAGAAAAATTTCAAGTTCGTTATTGCACAATATTATTTTATTCATATTTTCTATATTTTGTACGGAAACCAGATTTTCTGTCCTTCATTTACAATAACTTTTGACTAAAATATTATCTACATAAAAAAGTAAATCAATAATTAAATATTGATGTATCATCAAAATACAGGACCGCTTATTACTAAGTAATATTTTAAAGTATTATTTGATTGCAATAATTGTAAGTAGTAATGTTTTTTATGTTTTAATACTAAACCGAATGTAAGTAATTTATTTTGCTTAAATAAATGTTGGTTTTATTTTATTTCAATACCAACCAATATCGATTTCTAACGTGTGTTGCGATAATTATTGGTGTCACCTTCAACGGCCTTAAGTAATATTTGTAATCTATTGTCTCGTATTGGAGGTGTCAGATGAACTACCTAATTACCAATTACACGCAGTCAGCAAAGTGAATCACAACATTTAAAGTCACGCCACATTCGTAATGTCGAACGCACATTTCAGCACACGGGCTCTATGCTACGGCAATACAACCTATATTGCAATTGTTTGGTGTAGGCTGATGCGCTGCCGAATGTACCTATATGCGATGTTGTGCATTTTGCTGACGAGAATGCCGCGAGATTTTCTATTGCGTCGTAATTCGCGAAATCGCAAATCAATGTCATACTTTTAAAGTATTTAAACGGTAACAAGTGAATTATTACGAATACAAAAGACACGATTGCTTTTTCGCCTAAAATGATAGTCTGTTTAAAAAAGATATGCAAAAGGATTGCCTGTACTTACTTGTAGTTATCATTTCTAAGTTTCGTATAGTAACTACCAATATATATTTAAATAATCTGTGTTTCCAAGGAAGTTTTGTGGAAGGGTAAAACCTATATGGCATTATAAAAGGAGAGTTTCGGGTTGTGTTTCGATAACAACCTGTTTAGGGTGACAGTTACGGGTCCCCCTTAACGGCACAAGTTTAAAAACTTATTATTTAAAGTAAATTATAAGAAGCCGACACGGATGCGTAGGCGCGCGTGCGCGTGCGGTTTTACCATATGTCACGGGCGCAGGGCCGTTTCATATGACATGCAGGGGCCTAAACCTAGTACTTCAATACTTCATTTATTCAACCTTAGGAGCTCTAGCGAACACTTGGTTATGCCATACATAATATAATGATTTACAATAATATAAGGTACAGAATACAAACTAGATTACGGCTGGATGTACGAACAGAGAAACAGAGCAAAGAACCGACCCATGTGATATAACAAAATGACCTAATTGCGGCTGTAAAGAGGCCTTGTCAATGTTTTACAATTTAGAGTAAGTTTTTAATGGATTCACAATAATATAATTAATTGCACTGATTATTTATGCAGGGGTACACAGAGTTCGGGGGATCTTTTAGTTAGAATAATACAGGACATCGCATCCGGTTGCGAATAGTAGCATTATTTTTATAAACTAAAAATTTGTGCCAATTGTTTTTATGATTTTGATGTAGGAAAGGCGGCATTTTTGAATCTTGATTTAGCTTTTAAAAAACGCACACTTTACTAACATTAGCTGTATTTTTTAAGTTAAGGTAGGCTTAAACACAGATAAAAGTAGAGATTTATCAAAAAAATATTTGACTGATTTTTATAATTTACATTAGTGTGTGTTTATAAGATTATAGTAAAAGAATTATTACAAGCAGTCAAGTAGTCTTGAGTAAATAACAATATATTGAGGCCCCCTGTATACTTTTCTCTATTATCGACGCTACGACTATACGGTGATAATTCCACTACCATATGGTCAATTTAGTGTCCATCCGCGGCAGGCTTCCACGTGTCGTCTCCAATTACACGGGGACTCCAATTAATTGTTATTAACCCCGCGTCGACACAGGTTCCGATGAAGTGTAACAGGATAGGTCATTTTACACGGCGTTGAGTTACCGATGTCGCTTTATTTGGGGGTAAACATTTGCAAAATGGAATGTCTTGTGACAATTGGTTAAAACGCCTGATGAATTGTTAAAATAGATGTTACTTCCATATCAAGTAGGTATTACATCTTTTAGGTACTTATTTATTATTATTATTTATTTTATTAATGGACTCGACAGTTCGTCATTTGCCAATGTCATGTTACAGAAAATTCAATATATTCAATAGTCTTCTATCTTCCTCCAGGGGAGTTGCCGTAGCGTCTTCACCCTGGGTAGCCGCGTCTTCTTGTCTTCATCCAGAGGAGTCGCCGTAGCGTCATCACTCTGGACGAAGCAGCTCGACAGTCACGTTCACTCCCGAGCTTGTAGCGGGAACTCTTGATAAAAGCTTGAAACTTTAGATCTTGCATAAATAATCCACTAATTTCACCGTACTGTCATTCGCGAACATTTTCTGATTAATTTAACGTGATATTAAACACAAAATAGTCCCTGTAGACGTTAAAAGGAAAATTATCAAATAATTTCGCAACCGTCGTTTCCCGCCATTTTCAAGAGAACCTCAGGTACTTATTTAAAGTATACTTTGTACGTTGGTAGGTACAGTCGAACACAGAGTGTACAGATGACCGTATTTTTTGTTTGTTTTGTGAATTGAAATTAAAGGAGATTGCCTAGGCTCGTCCCGATCTTTAGATAAATGGTCCATGTCATATTTATTTCTACTAAAGTACGTAAAATTTAGTCTGAAGTAAAAAGCGTAAACCAGAATCGCTACCATTATTTGCTAATTATAGTAGAGCAAGTTAATCCTGGTAACAACATTAAATCTAATTATCAAAGTTCCGTTTCTAAGGACGGTTTTAAAGGTCTATTCATGTTTATAAACAATACAATCCTAATTCAATTAATAAAGGAACAATTAGGCGTCTGTTCTCAACGTTGTAGCTACAGCTGCGTCTACTGGGTTATTTAAGGGTTCGTTGGGCAACTTGCTTGACTGATGTAGTTGTCAATGACGTCACAAAATTATTATCAACACGTGTATAATATATTATTAACACATATTGAACACACCGATACTGGTTATTAATTGAAGAACAAAACGGGCATTAACGGACTTTATTCACCTGAGATAAAGCACCCGGGTTGATAAACTCAGACGTTTACTTTCTTACATTAGAGTTTTTTGCATAATGAAGAAATTACAGTGCTTGATTTTTGATGCTTAGAATTTTTAAGACTTCTGTATACTTCCTTATACCAAAATTATTGAGACCACGAAGAAACGCCAATAGGTTAGATTTGTATTCTACTGCCGAAAGGTAACTTTTTCGAGTACATATATTGTACTTATGCATTGGTTTCTTTGTAGCCTTTGTAGATTTTGAAGTGTCATTAAATTAGTGTTTATCGCGGGACGATTCATTAATAAATTCGGAGATGTTTTAAACTCGTTGAAGCAAACTCTATCATGTTTCAACGTGCGTTGCGATAACAACTTGTATAAGGCGGCATCTCTCCGTCTCCCTAATTAATACCCGCCACCGGCAAACCGAAATGTGTTCCGCCTAGTTAACCTTTCAGCGCTAATCTAACTAAACGCGCCGCAAATTACAGTCTTTCAAACTCCTGTGATTAATTACCCCGCTATTACTTTCAGCCAATAAAACCTTCACATTTTGAAGCCTTCGTAGCAATTTTGTATTGTATTCATGTTTCAGGGTGGGTTTATTCAGTTATTTTGTTTATTTTTAACCTTTCGGAACATTATAAAGCACTTGGTTATAATGAAAACGACGTCGAGCGACGCACTGTCGCTCGCTCGTCTGTTTGAGCCCTTATTCGGATTCAAAGTTCGTCAATTACATCACGCATAAAATTTTATTGTTTATATTTCAATATTTTTATACAAAGTAATATGATTTGTAATATAATTAATTTTATACTTAATAACTGCAATAAAAAATAAATATATATGGATGTCCAATTCCGAGCATTCACCTTTAATGTTCCATACTTGTTAAAAACTACCGATTGTTATTTTCCATTTAAATGTTAGTTATTTTCAATGTCAAGTTTTTTAGTATTTACCTTGTTAATATAATTATTTTTATATCTCGTTTAAGTACCTACTTAAGAATATATCTAAGAGCCTATAAAAGCTACTACTGTGCTTCAAACTGCGTCTCTTACCAGGATGTTAAAAAGTTCTTGAATTAATCCTAGACGTAGTTAAAATCTGTGCGTGTAAGAAAGCAGTTTGCTACATTGTACCAAACTGCATGTAAAGTGTAGTCGAGGAGCCAGGCCACATAAATCGGTCTGGAATCTGGATAACGTTGGTACAGTCTAATTCACGGTAAGTGTAACACTTTTTATAATCCAGATACTATACATATCATACATACCATACATATCGCGTGCTAAATAAAAATATCATCGCTTTTACCATTCAAACTCAACCTTAAATTCATCACTACTCCGATAGTACTGGAATGGTTTTAATTCTTTTTAAAGACGAATTTGTAATTGAACAATATCCAATACGGTAGTATAACTTCACAATTAAAGCATCTGGTTTCAAAAAGTTAACAACTAATTTGTATGCAGAACGGGGACTAGCGTTTCACCTTAAACCGAATTATCCTTTCATACTTTGTTATAAAATGTCAAGTTAGAAAGGGATCGAAGGCGTACATCGTAGAATAGCTTTAAACTTTAAATCACGTATAAGGGGTTAGCCATTTATGTTCAGATTTTAAGCAACAAATTAAATGAATAAAATTCATCAAATTAAATCAAAATTCGAATAAAGTGGCATGTGGTGGCTCAGTTGGTAAGAGCATGTCACGGAATGACAAGGTCGCAGGTTGAAGTCCTGTCCACGGCTAGAAATTTTTCATCTTTTAATTTGTTCGACTTTATGTTTTTGTAATGTGCTTGTGCATGCCGCGATTGCTTTCGACTGTACGTGCTACCAAGGAGTAGTGCTAACGTTGAGTAGCGAGGTGGCAGTGTTTACGAGCGGGGCAAGTTTACGGCGAGTCGTAACCCTATTGTGATCGAGATAGCTATTGGGCGGCCATTGCAGTGGAGTAATATGATGGCTTCCCCTGTTTATTGATAGAAGGGGGTGCTGGGAAAGAAATATTGATGAGATGAGATGAGATTAACGATTACGTAACATAATTTATGAGGTGTGGGAATACCAATTACTATTTTTTTTAATGATTGGAGGAAGCTGATGGGTGGAAGAGGATGGGGAAAATCTTTGCCCAGTAGTGAGACTGGGGATTTTTTTTTAATTGGACTTGAAAGGAAGTTTGGAAAGTTTTGTGTCCCAATTTTCACCAAAGAAAATGGCATGAAAAAGTAGAGACACGAATCATTATTTTCAGTACGTACTGTGGGTTACTTCTTCAAAACTTGATAACGTGAGATATTTGTGCGATAAACCTGTAAATAACAACATAAATAACGCCTCACAATGCTTCATGTCACCCCAGAATGCAATAAAGATAAGGAAAATAAGTTACAGAACCCCAGATTTTTCTTTGAAAAATATAGCTTTTTTGGAAGTCTGCTATTATTCTGACAGACTGAAGACTAAGTAAAATGTTTTTTTCTTCGTCATTAAACAAATAATTTACACTAGATCACTTATTTCTGAGGAAAAGCCTATGTAGTGTAGCATTAGTCCCTCCTTGCTGAGTACCTAAGTAGTAAGTTCGCTAGCTAACAAGTACGTAAATACCGTAGCTACAACGTTCGCGTTTGAAGGAATTTTAGTTCCGCTACTTGGAATTTAAGGTTTTTTAAGTACAATAGGTATATTTAATTATTCAATATTTTCCCTTATTTTTCCAGAAACTACATAATTTGGTTCGTTATACCAAAATTAATCAGCCTTAAAATCTGCGAATTTGCGATAATATTTTTTACGAATAATCTGTTTCACCAGCTTTACAAAGTAGTTTCATTGTATACCGGAGTCACAAAGCGAGCGCAGTTTATGGGGTAATCTGGAGCATCACTTATCAGTTGCTAGTTGTGACTGGGGAGGTAGACGTGTCGGCGTCGGCTCGTCGGCCCGTCGGCGCCGCCGCCGTCTCCCGGAGGAGGCAGGGCTGACACAGACTCAGGACTTTACACATAAATAGGTCAGCTGTCTGAGGCCGAGATTCAGAAACCTAGTTAAACCTCACTTCTCTTTTAAACTGTGTTCTTGTCACAGGCACAGAAGGCCTAAAAGGTGGAATAACTTTAAATCACGTTTATGGATAGCTTTTGAGCGCGAGATCGCTATTGCAAGTTAAACGTCTATGAATTTGACAGTTGAGAGAGTAAGCTTACACTGTGACTGAGACCGATAGTCATAGATAATTTTGAGTGTGAGCTGATTTGAGTTCGATCTTAAAACTGTAAGTTTTCATACAATTGGAAGAGCGAGCGTTGAGACTCACGATTCGACTTAAAGTCAAAGTCAAATTTATTTATTGCGCTCGTCCACTACCTTGTCCTATACATTATAAATATTATAATCCTAAGTTAAAACTCGTTCCACCGGCCGCATTTTTCCTTTTTAATATTCCCTGGTGTTAACCCTAAAGTAGGTTGGGCTGTGAGTTTGACTCAAAGGCGTCGAGGCGTTGTAGAGTGCGGCTCACACTACACAGTGGGCAGGCGTGGAGTGGGCACTCAGCGCAAACTGTGACGCTTTTAATTGAAGCACTCGCGGGAGGACTCGGAGTCATATACAGTTATAATGGAAGTGCTACTTGCTTTCAAGTTTTGGGCATAATTTTGGAGCTCTGTGGCTCAGTGGTTGGGTCACTGGACTTGCGATACGGAGGTCCCAGATTCGATTCCCAGCCAGGGCAGCCATGTACCAATGAGTTATCCTCGGTTTTTTCGACGGAAATATTACTTACATTTGCCGAGTGCTCTCGGACCGTGAAGGAAAACATCGTGATGAAACCTGCATGTCGTAGAAGACGAAGAAAAAAATCTAAGGCATGTGAAATCCGCACCGGGGACGCGTGGTGGATCATGGCCCCAGCTCCCTTGATGTAAGGGAAGTTGTGCCCGAGCTGTGGGGCAATATAAATAGACTGATGATGATGATTGTAATCCTACTCACCAAATGTAAAACTATGTTTATTTGTTTGTCAGTCAATGTGGCTATTCAAGATTGCGTACGCTAATTTTAGTAGCTGCTAAGCGCGGAGTCCCGTTCACCTTACGCGATGTAGCATTAGACTGAAAAAAATGTGGATTCCATGGTCAAAATTTGACCAATGATTTCTAATTTTTTCACATGTTCTATTTGATTTTGTGTGGAATAGTGCTGTAAACGCATTTCGGTAATATGTCCTTTTGATATTAGGACTATTTGCTACTAGGTTTGCTAATGGGATAAGCTGCTGTATAGGTCGTTTTACTTATTATAACGTTTTGCTCATAGTGTATTTTGTTTATTCTGACCACCTGATACAAAATGAACTTCCCTATTGGTATTAATTTATTATTCTTTATTCTCTGCCTGGTATGGTGTGGTTGTTTCATGCCTCGTATATCTGTCGTAGCTAGTTGCAGTCTACGCGGCGCTACGGCCGACTGTAGGCCGCTACGTGACCGCATTTCACGTGACACTATCTCGGCAATGTAGAGCTTTGCTAATTTTATACCATATTTTTTGATTGTTGTTTGGTTGTAAGCTAGACTAACGTACGACTCTAGAAACGCAGTAACGTAGATGCAAATGTATGAAGAGGGATGTATGTAATTGTAGAGTAAGTTAATTGAGACTTTGTAATTAAAATCATAGTGAGTTAATTAGTTCAAACAAGGAATTATTGCCAAATCTAAAATCTTAAGTCTCCTCATTATTATGCCTATTTTATTTGCTCCTCGTTGCGTTATTAATGAAAGTGACGTTACGAGATTTTCTTTCAAAATAAATTAAAAAGGTTTTATTAGACAGTCGTGTAATAAATCGAATTTGAATACGGACACCAGCAGATCAATGGTAACACTCTTGCAGTACGAATTCAACTCTTATGATGCAGATAATAAGAACGGTCCAAAGTGTTACACTTGATCTGCTGTTAGCTGTACAAATGAATTAACGAGATTTGTGGCTAGATCAACGATGTACGAAACAGGGATTGTCTTAATTTAAGAAATCTTATTCAATCCACGGTTTGCGAGGATAGACTTTGTCTACCCCTGAATACGCAAGGCTGTTGTAGTTCGAATCGATACACGAATCTGAGACGTTTTCTCGGCTTCTTCGCCGCGGTACATATTGATTGTTCGAATGTAGGCCACGAAGCCTTCCGGCCCAGATTGTTGAATTCCTAAAATTTTGGCTCATAAATATGTATACTACCTATGATAATATTTAGCTGGAATAATCCTTTATGTTGTGGGTTTAGGTCTGACAATGCTCTTACGATTGCAGTCGACAATACGGGTCCGGAGGGGCACCGTAGAAAATGCCCCCAGCGTTCACCCATCCCGGTTCAGACCGCGCCCAACATTGATTAACTTGTAAGATTATTTCGGTCAGTACTTGTAAATGAACTATTGCCCTTCGGACTGTATCGGACGACACTAAATTAATATTATTTTAAAATAAGGAGTCCACCAATTGTTTAAAAAATAATCGGTTAGAAATAAGAATTGAATTTTTTCAGTTTGGTAAATGTTAGTGACTTTAATTTAATTATAGAGTAAAATTACCCGCCAACGAACTCCGTACCATTAGGCGCAATTACCTACTATACCGACGTTTTATTATTTCCCCAACGCACAGTGGGTCGAATAAAAATAGAATTTCCCAGAATATTTGATGAAGTTCTGAATTAGTAATGTGGACAAATATTCTTGTCATCGTACAAATTGCTACGAGACACATGAAACATTCACGTTATTGCTACCTATACTAGAGTTGTTGAATTACGTACATTGATAAAAAGAAACTACGTTATTTCGTTCTTGGATATACAGGGTGTATCGGAAAGTATACAGTAAGGCGGAGGGAGAATGTTCAATATCTCTTTCTTTTCTTTTCTCCTTTGGTTTATTGACCAAACAGAATTGTGAGAGTTCCGGCCACCCCTAAGCTAGCTGGGCCTCCTTTAGGCCCAGAGCCCTACGGGAAGCCCAGCGAGCCTAAGCCACGTCAGAACGTGGCTTATCGACTGCTGCCGAACGACAGCGACCGGGCACGGAGAGGCTCAGATGAAAATGTCACTAGTGTTAACCCATCCAGGTACTGACCTCGCCCAACGTTGCTTAACTTGTCGAAGACATAGATAAGCATACAGAGGGCCTCAATAAGGTTGAGATTTTCTCAAAAACTACTGGACCGAATTTAATAATTCTTTTACAGTTACATAGTTTTAACTTTTATCTATCAAACAGTGAAAGGATTTTTGCAATAGGTCAAGTAGTTTTTGAGAAAATCTCAACGTTAAAAACTGTCCTGTGTTCTCTGTGTTCCACCGTACGATCGTTTTCAACGTGTACTCGCAACTATATTGAGCCATCTCATTGTCGATAACGAATAGGTAACTTTTGTTCTAGGACTTTTGGAACACAATGTGATGTGTTGTGTGTTGTTTCAGCCACCGAGCTGGACCTGTTGGGCGCACTGTCGCTGCACAACACGACGCGACTCGGCGTCAGCGCCGCGCCGGGCATGCAACCGCAACGACCTGCCTACACGCTGCAAGGTGAGCACACATTGTAACAACCACAGACCACTTACCCAATAGACATGAAATCGGTACATTTGCAAGCGAAAAATTCTGTCAACGATGAGCGCATAGTGACAAAGCGGGGGACAGGGGTGACGTATTAAAGAGATGTCGATAATATCTCTATGTTACTCATGTCGCGAAGCAATTTTGCGCTCATGTGCGGGCAGACACCCTCGGACGGACGCCCTCCTGTTATAAGTCTATGGGGTAAGTGGTCTGTGGCAACAACAATGAACAGGCGTCGTCGCAGACGGTAACGCCGCGAAAAGCGATAAGCGCCGCCTCATCTCGAGCCTTTCAGTATTCTTTGTATGAAACTTCATACTGCAACGCATACTAATCGCCTCCGTAACGGCTTCGCCTCGCATTATTTTGACAGCGTGAGCCGAGGCAGGGCCGGATGCGGTGTCGGGTTGGGTCCATGTACTACGAAGCGTTTCTGTACCGGCCAATTCGAATTCTAATCCTAAAAGCAACTGTCACTATCGTTCATAAGCTACGTCGAGTAAGAGCGAGAGGGACGCCTCGCTAGCACTATATTAGAGGCCAATGTAGAAGAGGATTTCAAGCTTTATTGGGGCGAGGACTTGGTCAACATTAGTGATAATATTTCAGTACGGTTGGCTATAGTGTGATTCATGAAGCAAGGAATGTATATTTTTCATTCCATTCTACTAGCTTTAACGAAAGGAAATTCCACTTGGCTAGAGGCTGATGTTTTGTCAAACGATTTTGCATTGTATTGGTATAAAACTAAATAAACCATTAAAAGCTGCACTCGTGTAGAATCCAGGCGGTCGGTATAATATCCAACCCAAACACACTACTATAAAACCAACTCCTTCGAAGGATATCCTACCCCCGTTAATGGATCGTAAATATTGCCTGTAAACTCGGGAGGTGCAATACATTTCAGGAAATGCACTTCCACCTCCATCCATTAGTGGAAGCCGGCCAGGCGCACCTCTTTACATTTTAATGTGCCTGCAATAAGTCATACCTGTCGCTTGTTATCGCTAGGTAGTAGTTTTAACTCGATTAGGTTTCCTTTGAATTTTATATCAAGAACAAGTTTTTGATCGCTGCTTTTATCGTTTACTGAAACTTTTCTGAGAGACCCATCAAATACGCCATCAGATCCAGCATATTGATTGATACATCTGATTATTCCATATTATTGATTATCCAGATATTATTGATTATTCCTGAAATTACGATATCGGGAATTATCTCGAGTTGTAGCGTTGTAGCGATTCAAGAATAATTTTGAGCGCATTCTCACGCTAAGCTCGCTAAAATTTGTTTCTGAATGTTGGTGGCGGTGAAGTCCGTAGCCGACCGCACATAGCAACAGCAGACGACGTGTCGGCGCGAATTGCAGTCGGACTTCTTGTCGTCTGTATCGGCAGATGACGCGTCGCTATAGCTACGGAAGGTGTTTCATAGAAATACATAGAAAACAGTAGTAGGGCCAAACACGTCATCTGCTGTCACTTTAAGGGTCACCGTCACCATCATTCAGAAACAATTTTGCGCGAGCTTTTAGCTTGAGAATGCGCTCAAAATTGTTCCTGAATCTAGGCCGCTACAACTCGAGATTATTCCTGTATAGTAATTTCTGGAAACTAAGAATAACCGAAAGTATTAGTAAGTCGAAGCCGCAATTTTAGAAACACAGAGAAATAATGTGTTTTTGCAACGAAATATGTTCGGATTTTTTTTATTACAAAGTACATTGATCTGACTTCCTTCCTACGAGGGGCGCGTCCATTGTTATATTTGGCATTTTCTATTGAAAAGATGAAGACTTTGCAGTGAAAGGAACTTGTCCGACGCGCTTCAAAGGGAAGGGTGATGATATTGAGATGGGGAACACCCTATCGCTCTCCCTATCTTCATTTAACTGTATTATATTTTATCAATTAATTGGTCTGACCGCAAAGTTCGTAAATCAATCGCAATTAATCGCAATCGCATTCGTAATCGTTTTCATTTTGCCAAATGTATTGGCGTCGTCTCTCGAAGTTCGATTGTATTAGTAATTTTTGACAAATGGATGATATAGGTACATTGCGTCGTTTCTTTAGCGTTGACTAGGGCGCATTCAAATTACCCGCGCGGAGGCGGCTGCTTTGCAAATGTATACCAAAAAAAAAGTTTTTATTATTATTTATATGGATTTACAAAGCAGAGCGCAGCTGCAATGCTGCAACCGCGCGTTTTTTTCGGTCGCAGCCCTGAAGCAGCATCCGCGCGGCACTTTGCAGCTAATTTGAATGCGCCCGAAACTTGCAGAGGACCATCCATGAATTTTGCAGTAATGTATCGCATCCATTTGCAAATACGATGCAACTTCGCGGTCTGCCTGATATCGATGTATTGGCCACGGGCCATGCGAGTGAATTTATTGCGCCCCCCGGCCTCGTTCGGAAAGAGCCTATTACCGCCCCGGGCCGGTAATCCACCGGCAAATGCCCGCAATCCCTCCGCGACCAGTGATTAACTGACCACGAAATTCTGTCACAATCGCATATAGGGATGCGCCAAACTGCGATATTGAAATTGAAATATTTAGACTGGTAAAAATTACGATTTAATTGTATTGTATATAGTGTTTGATTGAGGTCTAGAGGAGATATGTAAGATCTGCAGTGTCAATAGTCCCACTACTATAGCTCAGGAGAGAATATGGACTGCTGAGCTCCTTCGTCCAGGCTTCAGGCGATGCCCCTGGAGGGAGGAAGATATCTTCGATATGATATTGTTACTCTGCAAATGACAACACAATAATATAAGCCAATATAAGACTTTACATACCTACGGATTATATTAGGACTATTTTTTTTTAAATATTATTCGTGAGATATAACCAATATAATATATTACATAGATGGCTCTAACCTTTACCTCTACCTATTAATGTTAATTTTGGCCGTGCCATTAAGTACAATTTCGTGGATACTAATTTAATGTAATCTACACGATTATTTCCGTACAGAATTACACTAATTCGTTTCCAATTTCACAGCAACCCTATCGATTAAGGGGACCTGTACATTACCGCGTTTCACTTAACGCGTAACGTAATCCGCGCCATTACGCGAGCGTACACTGGCTGGTAATTGTCGGAGGGTGTCCGCCCTAATTTGCGGGGTCCGTGGGGACCCTCGGGGCAATGACAGACCCGAGAGCCATATTGTGTCCTCGCTTCAAGTGTCACACGTCAAAGACGCCGGTTTTATTGTTCTAGAAGAGGGGAAATAGTGCAGGGATAAAAAATTATTAGATCAAGGCAAACCATGTTGCTAATAAGGATAAATGAGGATAACAGAGCCGCGGAATGGCGAGATAGTGGGTTCGAATCCTTCACATCATCAGAAAAATATTTTTCTCCGTCTGTTTCCCGATTGAAGAATTAGTTTATTTTTCTTCCGTGTATGAGCTTACTACTTATAAATCAACAATTTATGAATTTTCCGCTTTTGAAGGCAGTTTGGCGATGTAGAGCGGAACTTTTGAAACATTTTGAACAACTTCCGAGTGTCGACAATAAATTGCCAAATAAAGTTACCTATTTTGGCAAAAGAGAAATAATGTTATTTTCCCCAACAATTGCATCTCGCAAACTTATATTTTCATAAGTAGAGTAACTTCTTCAATGTGGTATTTTTCGAACCTTGACTTGATAACTACGGAGCGACTGCGCTCTACAAGAAGGAATCCGTACAAATTCAAAGTAAACAGACAGAATCAATGTAACAAAGCGGTAAGACGCTCATGAAATAGTAAATCGGTTAAATAAACGTGTAAATTGGAGATGTCATTAGCATATTTCGCCCAAAAAGCAGCGCTTTATATTTTTTTGGTCATATCTATTTTTCCCAACACTAAAGGTATTGGAAATAATATTCCAATGGAACTACAATAAGAGCGTGATGAATTATTTTTCCAATCCTTGACAAAAATATGATAGGACGGTGTTAGGTTAGTCAGCCGTGGAAACTTTTTGGACGGTATTTATTTTTAGCCTGTACTTAGTATTTTAGCCTGAATAACCTATCACATTTGGTGTGAAGGTCTATATATATATATAGGTGTTATATCTAACTATGACCGTTATTACTATCTGAAGTAAAAAGTTAATCCATCAGATAGTTCAATTCCAACATATTACGTATACACAAAGAAAGGTATACAGGAGAGTTTTAAGGTCAAGATTTTCACAAAAACTACTTGACCGATTGTAAAAATTCTTTCACTTTTAGATAGATAAATGTTAAAACTATGTAACTATAAAAGAAATATTAAAATCGGTCGAGTAGTTCTTGAGAAAATGTCAACCATATTGGGACCCCATGTATCTGATCTCTGTCTTCGACTGTACTATTTAATATAAGATAAGATAAATATTCTTTATTGCACAAAAACAGATACACATATTAAGCTTAAACAACTATTATACAATAGGCGGTCTTATCGCTGAGAGCGATCTCTTCCAGACAACCTTTGGGTAGAGAAGCAGTGTGTTAGGAAGTGGTAGCATAATAGTGCAATTTCACATACCTGCTTATCAAAAATTAAATATTTTGAGCGACTATTATATTTTATACATAAAATGTACTTGTATATAATATTGTATAATATAATACCCATAAATAGATACATAAATACCTACATAATATACAACATCACATACGTATACTATAATACATATTGAAATATATATACCTACTCATAAACGAATAATTATACACATACACAAAAATAATATAACTACATAAACATAATAAAAATAAATACAAACTGACGATGATTGAAAGGATACATATACAATGAAGAAAAGAAGCAAGATCTGAAGAGAAGGAAGCAAGATATGTGATTAGAGAGTTAAAAGGTAAGCCTTGACCTGCCCTTTGAAAATGTCCAAGGACTTGGCCTTCCTGATTGGTTCAGGCAAGGAATTCCAGAGGCGGATAGCTTGGGAAGTGAAGGACTTAGTGTAAAACTTTGAAGAATCGACAGGGAGATACAGAAGAAGGTTTTCAGTGGAACGAAGGTTACGATTGTGTGTTGTATAGAGGAATTGAAAACGTTCCTTCAGATAATTAGGTGTCGAGGAATGGAACAGTACGGAATAAAGAAGTGAGAGAAGATGAGCGTCCCTGCGATGACGGATGGTGAGCCATTTCAGCTTATTACGATATTCAGAAACGTGGTCATATTTCCGTAAACCAAATATGGGGGATATACAGGAAAAAAGGTAGATCTGTCCCCCTATGATTGCCGGGGGGACATATCGAACTTTTTGTTCCTGACTGTCCTCATAGGGACAGAATCGGAGGGACAAACAGGAATAATCCGTTATTTTTGATCGCAATTCATACAAAAAGACCACCAGCGCTTCTTCCATGACATGATATTTGCACCATCAAACCCCATTCTGCCTATTAGCTCCGTCATATGCAGAGGTCTGCAACTGACGGCGAGCGGAGAAATTAATTGCTCATAGCTTGTCAATGTCGGGGGCAGCGTGGCGTGGAACATTGCTCGCGCTGTTGTGGCAGGCGTTACATGACACACGACAGAATACAAACATGCATGACTTCATGACACTGGATTTGACTGGTCAGCCCCCTTACATTGAACTCTTATAGCAGTATTACTTTCATAATACTTTGTTACTTCGTACAATGTCGACCTTAATAAGCTTACTTTAAGGTCGACATTGTACGAAGTAACAAAGTATTCAGAAAGTAATACTGCTATAAGAGTTCAATGTAAGGGGGGTTGTGCAATATTTATTTACCCTATTAGGGATATAGATAACCTAGACATCACAGCAATGGTAGGGTAGCCTTCCATTGCCGTAGTACCATTATACAGTAACATTGAGTACTTGAAGTAAGATTTCAATATTTATACCGCAGAAAAAAAAGAGTAGTGCAGTCTTGAGTCTACATCAGAGAAAAGTAGAAAGGAGGCATCATCAGAGGTAGACTGCTACGAACGAATTGTATTTAGAAAGATGTATTTAAGTAACAGGATTTTGAAACTACCTATCAAATCGAATTTACTCAGACAATCCACTCACATCTCAGCCATTGACCAAATAGTTTTAAAAATATAGAGCTTTATTATCTATAACTTTTAATGTATGTATCGAAAGCTAAATTATCTAGACACGAACCCATTGTGCGAGGTGTCTGAGGCTTCACACATGATTTATCGCTTCATCCCGGCTGACTGGCTGGACGTCAATAGGTCAGTGGAAGCCGGTGACCTGGCGCTAATGGATTAACATCCTGTAAATTGTTACTTAAAACATTATGACTCGTAGTGATAAAAATTACTGAGAGTTTTTTTGCCACTTTTTCTCCTCAGCGTTGGCACCTTTTCCTTGCAAAGTAGTGTAAATGTAAATTCAAAAAATATGTTGACGTGCAAAAATGTACACAATATGCTTACTTGCAATAAATAAATTTGATTTTGACTTTGAATTGCTAAACAGTGGCCTAATTTGACAGTGGCTGTACCACCGGTAACTTACTATCCTCAGATTTTCAATTTCCTGTAATTATTTCATTTTCAACTGATGTCTTATAATGATTCCACGGTTTTCTAAAATTTGTACATAGCTTTATTTTCAATACCAACAATATCATCATTGGTGCTAACAACTGAAAAACAGGAAAACCTCTGGACCGGAACTGTATCCAAAGATCACAAATACAACAAAAAGTGTCATATGTGCAAAGGTCATAAACGGTTTCCAATAAATACATCGCCGCGGGGCGCTCGCCGTCGCCATTGAGGTAAATGTGGCAAATGACAAAGTGTTTGCACGGAGTCCCGCAAACAAATACGGGGATGTATGGGCCAATTCATTGGGGTGATTTAATTAAACCCAACATGATATATTTTGTAATCCAACCTGCTTCGTGCCAACTTTGTAGATGTGTTTACCAGCGTAGTCACGTCTTTCATAATCACAAAAAACACCGCGTTCTAACTCCAAAATTTTCACGCCAGCCAATCACTGAGCGGCATTGTCGACGTTTCACGCCAATCGCGCAAGAAACACAATTTTGCAAATCTGTGCTTTCGAATACATCGTTAGACGTTTAAGAGTTCTACCCTTGGATTCGTTCAATCAGCAAACATTTGTAATGGCATGCAATGCAACAAACGTAAGAAAAATCGAAAAAAAAATTGACGTGGGATAATACTCGTACCTACCTATAAATTTATTTACTTGCTGATATTCAAAATAAAATATATATTATGAATCCAGCGAATTGTATGAATTTCAATCTATAGCTCTACTTTCATTACAACAAATCTACAATTCCTAAACTCTACATTTCTAGAGCTACACTCCCAATTTAATTTAGTAAATGAATATTTCAGCATATCTTCGTCTCTATAATTACATATTCAGAATTCTGCAATAAATTATGCATGAGATGACTATTTCAGGCCAATTTAGCACCCCTACAATAACAAATCCGTTTGTTCAACCCGCGCTATGGCGGGGGAGAGGGGGAGCATTATCATTCATATTGGACAGTGTTTTGGTTTAATTAAATCGTCCCACACAAATACAGGGTGACGATTTATTGGTCTCTTCTTATACGAAGGTGCTTGGTCCGCAATTTATCAAAGTCAAAGTCAAATTTCTTTATTGCAAGTAAGCACGTTGTGTACATTTTTGCACGTCAACATATTTAATGAATTTACATTTTTGTCTGCAGCTTCAGAGCCATTTATATATTTTTTAGTTTTATTGATGGACTCTACAATTGATGTCATTTGGAAATATCAAGTTAAAGAGTTAACCATTTCTGTCGTAGATATATTTTTTCCTTCAGGAAACGAAGGAATCCACCACGACAGTCCACATTTATTCCTGAGTTATGTAGTGGAACTGTTGCATCTAGCCCGAAACTGCAGATCTCTAGATAAATTTTCGATATCTGGGTAACGCATCGTTTACAGACTTTTTATTATTAGTAGCTTGTGGCTTGTGCCGTTTTATGAAAGTACAAAAACAAAAACGTTTCTTTCATTTTCATTTCATTAATTTTCTTAGAACCGCTATTTGAACACCAGCATAATCTGATGACTTGTAATTGCTGGAATATATGGCCATTTGCTCAATTTAGCTGATAAAAGTAAATTACCAAGTATCGCATAATAGGTTTCAAATACTACAATAAACCACTTCGAATTTTCAAAAGCGTATTATAACTGCCCCAATATTATTTTAGCAACAGTCAAGTGAAATATGATGCAATATCGTAAGATTCGCTAACCCCTCGCCACGCAGTTAAGGGTGGCGACTGCCATTTAACTGGGACCCGTAGAGCTTAGTTAAGATCATTAAAAAACAGGTCGCTGACAGATCTTGCGACTTTGGCTGTCTACGACTACAGTGCAAACTAATTGATATTAAATATTAATTTAGCCAAGGGGAGAAGAGGAAGCGACGGGTGCTCTACCCCCGAATATTTATGAGACTTCATACAGCAGGTTCAAAAACAGCTGTTTTTTTCCTAGTTGCTAGAATTTTATTATAGGTATATTTAATTAATTTTCATGTAGTTTTGTTTCATAAACCAAGTATTTCAAATGAAAACCGCAAGGTTTTTATCCCATACCCCTTGCAGGTTAGGTTTCAAAGACCTTTTTACGATTATAATGAGATCTAGTTGGTACCAAAATTAAACAGTACTTACAATTTACATACTTTAAAGTTAGAATTAATTACATTTAATTTCTTGATGTAAGAAATCGTGATAAATTATTAGTGAACAATTTTTCTTATGTCAAGATAATCCCTTTTTCCTTTAGGAAAACCAATTGTCTTGATTTAGGACGTCTCTTGTAATAAATACACATCTCATTCACTTAGCAACGCGAGCGAATTCATCTGATAATACCTAAGCTGGTTGGTATGCATAGTAGAAGGCTTACGCAATCGCTTGTGTATTCAGAGGATTCCCACAAGCCACCAACCCTCTCTCGATGAGTTGTTTTCCTTCAATCTCGCGATAACATCGTATCTAGGGGTGCATATGGCAATGTAGGTGTGTCTCCCAACTTTGTGTGGGCGGGAGTCGACGAACTGGCTCCGGGAACTTGGGAGTTTGTTGTCACGAGCCTTGCTGTATATATAATAGTTATACCTTAGAGACGGAGCCGAGGATGACGTCACGGATGTTCGCAAAATGCAGTAATTTTGTGAAAAACGAAACTAACTGAAAGCTGACTAACCGCTCTCCCCCAAGTAAAATTACACAGCAATTACTCGATGTTCATACAGCCTTGTAAGCAAAACTTAAGGGGGCTGAGGGATGCGGCCTCATACAAGTTGTTATTGCAACGCACCCTGAAACCAAAAATTTCATTTAATTGTATTATTGGACTCTACAGGGTTTTGTCATTTGCCAATGTGAAGTTTAAAAGTTGCAATATTCTATCATAGATATTTAGATATCTTCCTTTCTTCCTTCAGAGGGAGCACCTGAAGCGACTGCGATCATACGAATGAGCTCAGCCCTCTTTATCTCTTAGCTCGCCATGTTAGGGACTCTTGAATCTAGGTTGAAACTACTCCGTGGGATTACGCCGATCGCTAGTAACCTATAGCTTTCAAATCTTGCGATAACATTGCTTCTGACGTCACCAGCCACTGTAACAGACTTAAGTCTCCGGGCGCCCTAACCCTAGGGACAAGGGTATTTCTGACAGTTCGTGACGGGGTGGTCACGTGACCGGCGGCGCGGTCGTGGCGTGCGTGACTCGTGCCACGCTGCGACACGACAGTGGCCAATACTCGTATATTTGTCAAACGGAATAAAGTATTATTTGGGATTATTCTTGAAGGCTGTTGAAGTGGTAGGTTACGTCACAAAAAATATTTATCCACGAATAAACATACAGAAAAGTGTGCAGGAGAGTTTATAAGGTTGAGATTATTTCAAAATTAATTTATTTATTTATTTTTTATTTATTTATTTATTTAAAGTTTACAAATACAGGTTACCCCTAATTAGATTGTAAACAAAATTTTACCCATTTTGACCTATTGCAGGAATTATTTCACTGTTAGATAGATAAAGGTTTAAACTATGTAGTTATTAAACAAATCTTAACCTTATTGACTCCCTATATGCTTTTATCGGTTTTGGTGAGTACTAGTTCAAACCCGATCAATACTAATTAAAAATAACTATCAATTAAGAACAATAAAAATGACAACAACTATGATTTAAATCGCTATTGAGATAAGCTCACCCTTTGTGGTTGTGACAATTTGGTTGTATTTTATTCATGTAATATGTGTTACACAATAAAAAATGGGAAAAATGAATAAAAAAACGAACGTGAAAGAATGGGAGACGATCGTGCGGCGAAGAGAGCATACCTGGAACGACCTGTCGGGTGACGACGTCCAGTCGGGCGTCCCAGGTATCGTTGGAGGGATGAAGTCGAGAGGGATCTGGGCCGACTGCAGGCGTACACGTGGCGCGATATGGTACAGAACCGCAATGACTGGCGTATTCTCGTTACGGCCAAGACCCACTCAGTAACCCACTAAGTAATAGGAACAACAGTTTTCTCTTTTGTTTCTTTTGTACTTTTTGTGTCGATCAGATTCCAATATGGTAACGATAACGACTTATATGGATCAGCACCTCTCCGTCCCTCTTAAAATGTGCTTGAAATGGAAGGTCGAATGTTGAAAGTAGCTGCTATCAGCAAATCAAAAGTAATCTGAAAGCTAGTTGAACCGATGAAATGAACCGATCAATCTTAGGAAAACTTGTGCCTGATGGATGTTTATTTGTCAGACGATATAATAAAGCTAGCGCAACCATTTTATTATGAGCTATGGCGTAAGCCATGGAATGGTTTAAGAAGATGCATAGACTGGATTTTGTACCCGAAATGCAGAAGTCATAAAAATTACATGCGTGATAGCGACATCGACATTACTGATATAGCACCGTCTCTGTTCAATATAACATCTCATGATAATACCATTTGAACATTTTGTGAACATTTTTTATAGGTTTTACCGTACTTTACGAGAAAAAAAACCGATTAGGGTGAATTAATTTTACCAGTGAAAAACTGTGAAAAGATTTTTCCTGACTGTGGTCGCATGAATGGCGTCCCCTCGATCCCCTTCCGCACGATTTACCCTCACCGCAGGGGACTATCACGTCATCCCGCTATATTATGTCATCATCCCTCGTCAACCCTCCTGGTTCAAAAATTACTTTCTCGTCCGACGACGACAGGTTTAACACAACCTTACGCGAATATAATACAATCTAGATTGCAATGCTTTTGTGGGTCAAATATAAATCTTTTTATTGTCCTTATATCTGCGACATAAGGGTTCAAATAAGGAAAGGCTGTCGACTATACATTGCGCAGTTTATTACTCACTCGTTTGCTTGGACACACGTTTGTCGCGTGCCGAGATATAGGGACCGAATTTATTGTCCAAATCAATTTGTGCAATATTTTTATTTGTTGCATTGCACTCCCTTTTATTCTGCACTGCACTATGAATGTCCCATTTCTTCACAGCTAGAAATTACGCTAATGTTTGCAACATAAAATCTTCTGTGTAACATTTAAAATTCTATGCAACATAAAATATTATGTTATGCAAATTCTTAAAAAAATGTTGACGTGCAACAATACACACAATGTATTTACTTGCAATAAAGAGATATGATTTTGATAATTATTTTATGTTTTTTGATTTATATGAATGTTTAATAGCTTATACAACATGGTCCTTCGACGCGGATTATAACGATTTATTGATATCGTTATTTTCTCCATAGTTTCTCAAACTTTAATTGAACTTCTTTTTTTCAAAACAGCTACTTTAAGTTATTTTATCTGCAATGCAGTCAAAACGTTTACGGTCACGATAATTGGACATTTGGCAAAGATTTCGTCTTGAAACTAATCCACCAATAAAACTTTCTTATTTCGAACAAAAATGACATCAAATATCTTGCTGTTGCATTTCTTATTTTCTTGGAAATATAGCTGGATTGGAAGCTTTGCTCCAGTTTACTTTTCCTTTGATTCTAATAGAATTATATTTAAAAGTTCTAACCGATAGAATATTAAGCCGCAACGAAAATACTATTCTCACTGAGCAGTCTTATTTGGAAGGTTGGCGATCGTTAAGGCAATCTGTATCGAGAGTACACGCCGTCCAAAATAGTGATTTTAAAAGATTTCTTTCTACTTGCTATACTTCCTCTGCTCTGGATCTTTCATTGTAAGAACAATTGTTCTTACACTTCTTCAACTTCTTTGCCCACGTAGACCATTGTTTCCAGGGTTATATTTGCCAACAGCTAAAAATCTTTAGTGCCATAATCTAGGAATTGATCCAGATAAATCGTGTAGTAAATGCAGTTAAAGATAATGAGGTCTAGTTGGCATTTGGCCAGAATCCAGCGATCGTTACGAGCCAAGGACTCGGGCGGCGCGGCGTGATGCAAACATATGTTCGGACAGCTAGACTGTTAACGAATTTTATGGTAATTTATTGCACTGCAAACCACTTGGAAATAGAAATGTACACACGAAGACAGATAATAATCAATAAGTTTGCGATTTTCTCAAAAACTACTGGACCGAAATTAATAACTACGAGTATTTTACAGCTATACTTACATAGTTTTAATTTTTTTTTATCTAACCTCAGATCAGGGAATAAGATCTCCAATCTCTCTTATTAACTGTCCCTTTACCATGAACTCTCATAGCAGTATTCAATAATACTTTATTATTTAGTAAGTAAGTAATCTCTTTATTTTTAATTTTTTTATTTCGTACAATGACGACGAAATTACTTTAAGCTTACGCTTATTAAGGTCGTCATGGTACGAAATAATAAAGTATTATTGAAGTAATCCTGCTATAAGAGTTCATGGTAAGGGGACAGATCTGAGTACCTAACAGTGAAAGAATTCTTGAAATAAGTCAAGTAGTTTTTTTATCTAAGCCTTAAAAATCTCCTGCACATTTTTATCTGTGTTAGACCATATACATATAGCTCATATATATAATCTTAGAATATAGAAAATATAATATGGTTTATGAAACCATGCAGGTTGAGGAGCTTGTAGTACCGTATTACAATTGCAAATTCGAGGACGGTACCTGGATGACCGGGTGACCGGTACCAACCTTTTCAACATAGATTGTACATAAAAGGCCTCATCGCTAAAAGCGATTTCTTCCAGGCAACCATATGGCTAACAGGGTCCATGTTTTACTGTGTGCAGGTGATTCGCGGTCGCTGCAGGTGGACGGCGCGGCGTTCGAGCGCGCCGCCGAACTCCTGCGCAGGTCGCCCGAGTTCACCGTGCTGGCGGCACTACGGCAGGAGCCGGCCAACTCGGGCACCATCCTGTCCTTCTCGCACGGGTACAATAGGTAAAGCACACTCCTTCTCTGTCTAAGAGCCGAGATTCATAGACGGATTTTGAGCGCAAGCTTAGCATGAGCTCGCTTGTACAAATATCCATAAACGTTTACCAGTTATAAGATCGAGCTCACGCTAAATTCGTACTCAAAACTGTATTCTAGCCAAGGTCAGAAAAAAGGTATACAACCCAAAAAAGGTCTCATGGTGATACTTGATGAGAAACGCATTTACGATGAACGAACAAATAAATATCATAATCGTATTCATAATAAAATAGTTACACGCTCGAAAAGCAAGTTCGATAACACTGAAATGAATGAACTTTTAATTTTACTAAGCTATTAATTATATTGTTATGTAAATATGTAGCATGAAATTTACTGTTTGCATGATGTTGAATAATAGGTCAAAGACAACGAAATTACCATTACGACTTTCATAATCAATGTTTTAAGCATTTAAAATGTGACAAATAATTGAATCTGCGGTCTACGCGTCACGTAGCGTCAGCGTAGCTCGCTGCGTGTGTCCGTAGCGCCACGCGTAGCAATTAAGATAATTGTCTGAATATCCCGCTGTTTGTTACTTGGCAAGCTGTTTGACTATCATTTAATGATATTCCATTTGATGTCGAGTAGAGGGTTGTCCCGTCGCACGTCCCCGGCGCCGGCGGGCCCGGGGCAGCGCCGCGCGGGGCACGCGCCGACCGCCACACCGCCACCGGTGAGTTCTAGATCTCAACATCGCCGCGCGCGCGCGCATGTCGCCCGGCGGGACGGCGCCATGCGCGCGCGCGCTGAGGGGAGAATCATGTATCTTGGAATGTCCTGTGCCTCGGAATGTCCTCCTCGACCCATCCGTAACCTCATGCGCTCACTGTGACCTCTGCATGGCCCAGAGCGGCGCGAGCGGGCCGTTGCATGCGCCCGCCCGCGCCCCGCGCCGCCCGTCTTGTGTTCTGTGTCTTGACGTGTTGTGTTCTGTATGTGTGTACCCCTCACGCCCCGTCTCCGCTCACCCGGCCGTCGATGTCCGTCCGCCCGGGGGCCGCCGCGCGCCGCCGCGCCGCCGCACTTGCATTCCAAGCGACATGGGAATCCGTATTGTGCATCTCGTACTGTGTCTGCGCCCGGCCGCGCCTCCCGCCTCCGGCCACCCGCCGCCCGCCACCCGCCGTCCTCCGCCCGCCGCCGCAGCGGCCGGAGCCTCTCGCCGGACACACAGCGAGACGCGCCGGTCGCCCGTAGCGTACTCTGAGACACCTTAGCGACTCGACACCGACCGCGATCCGTTCCGAGGTACATGGTCCCCCATTCTGGCCGAGCGATATTGAGATGTAGAGCGCGCCGAGGCAGCTCGCGCCGGCGCCGGCGGCGGCGCGGGCGGCTGCCGGGCCCCATTGTGTGTTGTTTGGTGTGTTTGTGTGTACCTCGGGACAGTCCGCGGGCGGCGCGCGAGGCATTCCTCCCGGCGCGGTAGCCATGTGTTCCGTGTGGCGCAGGTACCTGGAGGTGCAGTCAAGCGGGCGGCGCGACGAGGTGCGCCTGCACTACGTGGCGGCGGGCGCGACGGCGGCGCGCGTCGAGACCTTCCCGTTCCGGCTGGCGGATGGCGCGTGGCACCGCCTGGCGCTGGCCGTGTCGGGCGCGCAGGCCACGCTGCTCGTCGACTGCCACCCGCTGTACCGCCGCCTCATCCCGCCGCCGGACCGCAACTTCACGCAGCCCCAGCTCGCGCTGTGGGTTGGCCAGAGGAACAGCAAGCACTCCCTGTTCAAGGTCGGTTGCGAGCATCCGAACTCCGTTGTCGCTTCTGCTATGTGCGGTCGTGCCGAACGTATAAGTAGCTCCCTGTTTAAAAATGGCAGGAACGTGAGAGATGCTAATTTTTTAAATAATTTTATTGTTAGTTTTGCATTTGATGTCACGTTAAATTAATCAGAAAATGTTCAATATGTTGGAGTTTTCAAATAATGAATATGCAAGTTCTGCAGTTTCGTGCTAGATACCCACTACAGAGTTCAGGAGTAACCGTGACTGCTGAGCTGCTTCGTCCAGGGTCGATGACGCTCCTGTGTCTCCTCTAGATGAATAAATGAAGACGATGAGAGCATCTATAGGGTGACAACGATCCGGCGACTCCTCTACAGGAAGAAAGAAGACGATTGATATACTACTCTGTAACATTAAATTGGCAGATGACAAACGGTCGAGTCCATTAATAAACCTAATAATACCAAGTTACCTGTATGTCGCCAGGGTACACTGCAGGACGTGCGTCTGGTGAGCGGGCCGCACGGCTACCTGGCGCAATGTCCTGGCCTGGACTCCGAGTGCCCCACGTGCGGCCAGTTCGCGCTGCTGCAGGCCACGGTGCAGGAGCTCACAGCGCACATACACGACCTCTCGCTCAAGGTGACACTCATCATAGCATCAGCAGCACGTATTAGTCCCGTTCGTGGCCTCCACTCGAGAACTCGTTCACCCCATCGGTTTTACGACAGATGTGGCCATCCCACTGCTACTTCAGTTTGCTGATCTTACGAGCAACTACTTTTGTTCACCGGCGTATATATGTTTCTTAAGCTATGATTGACGTTTCTGATACCATCTGCTACAATCATACAATCACCATATCATCTGGTTGATACCAGAGAACCGTACCGTCAATCATAGCTCCTTCCATAGCTTGCTGAGCGACTATGAACTTGTGGGCCGTCAGTTTCCACGTATAGGCTCCGTAGGTCATCATTGGTAGGACACCCTGGTTGAAGACCTTTGTTTTCAGGTTACATAAATAGACTTTTCATTAGGTTCTTTCCACGGTGCCATCGAGTTAATTGAACACCTACGCCTCATTCGGAATGAAATGGAAAGGTTAATTTTGATGATTTCCGTTGATAATGCTATAAAAGTAATCTGCTTAAGTGGTACGTAAAATAGTAGATACCTAACTATTCTTTGGAAACTAGATCTTTACAAAACCTTACCTACAAACCTTGACGATTGCTCTAAATCGATGAAGTAACATAATGAAAATTGACTTTTATCGATACTGAAGAGTATGTAAATATTGGACCATGAGGAACCAGTCTTCTTGTGATCCTACTAGTAATTTAGTAGGATCACGAGTAAACATCGAAATGTTATATTGTATCCACTACTTTCTACTATGCTATATATATCATGGATATGAGTAGGCACTCATATCCATGCTTTAGGTCTTCATAGTGGATCTTCTTTCTTCTAGGAATGCCCTAACAAGAGGCAATAGGCTGACGAGCTATCTGATCAATCAAAATGATAAATATTATGTCTGGGTTCCAGCTGGTCGGCACGGAGGCGCGTCTGACGCGGCTGGAGAAATGCGACTGCCAGAAGTCGTGCTTCTCCAACGGCACCGTGCACGCCGACGGCATCACCTGGCAACGCGACTGCAACCGCTGCTCCTGCGTGGTAAGTGCCGGTTTAATAATATGGCATCAGCTAATCTGATACAATCCTAGATCGCGATATTAACACTTTCCCAGGTTCAGACCGTCAAGTCGCCAAATTCTTTGAGCTAACAATTTGGCTACACAAAGTCTCTGATCACCATATCGGAGGAAACGCTGGGGAACATACAAAAAAATCAGTTAATTTGACCCGTTGTTGAGAATACTACGAGCTTTTTCCCTGTGGTACCATGACACAGATGTGAATGGGTCATATAGGGTTTCAGATTCCGAGGAAAACCAGACCAATAATGATTATACATGTTTCTTGCATTCGAATATTTAAAACCCTTTGCAAAATAATGTAGATTTTCGAAATCTATTTAATATTCCTTCTCGTATTATATTTTAATGATATTCGTTTCAGCACGGTGAGATTACGTGCAGGCCAGTCGAGTGCGACAGAGCTGAATGCTCGAATCCAGTGCTACATCCAGGAGAATGTTGCCCTACATGTTTAAGTGAGTACAATGCATGAAGTCGTCCTTCTTCTTTGGATCCATTTTGTACCAAACTCGACCATCATGAATGGCAGAATATAGCACAGATGTTGCTGCTCTTGGAGGGCAGCATTTTGTTGTTATACAATTTCTTCTTTATTTGCCAAAAAAATATCATTCCAAAGTAATCCTATTCGGAAAATCATTAATTTACAAGGTATTGTCGTTATTCTCATCCTTGAAGTTGTTTCCATTGAAATTTTGTTCGTTCTCGGTCATTCGACGTCAATTCTGCTAAGATATTTGAATCGAACGGAATTGAACAGTTGGTAACCTCGGTTAAATTCGTCATTATTGCCAGGTCAGCTTCTTTCGACTTAAATATCTTAGCAAAATTAAGGGGCTGGTCTTTAAATCCTCATTGGTTAAAAATTTCATAATGTGGAAAATTTTATTCAATATCGTTTCGCAGGACAATGCCTGTTTCGAGGCAATTTATATGAGCACGGCGACCGCTTCGCGCCCAAGGAATGCGCGGAGTGCGTCTGCCACGACGCGATTATGCAGTGCACGCGGGTGGACCCCGAGACTGCGTGCCCCGTGCTGCCTTGCGACTCACAGTTTCAGTTCACTGTGCCCGGCGAGTGCTGCAAGTTCTGTCCGGGTGAGTTCTGTTTTACCATCGGTCATCAGAAAAGCATAACTTGGCAGGATGCAAGTTGGCGCATTTTGCGTATTTAAATCCAGTTGTGTCACGGATAAAGAGACGGTACAGTCCACGGGTTATATCTAGTGTGAGCCTGATCAGTCAATGAGAATATTAGTGTTACAAGAAAAAAATCTCCTATGGCTCCTATGGGTCTCGTTTCTGCGTAAGTATGTCTCTTGACTCTATGGGAATCCTAGTAAGGGTAATCAGTGTGATGTCTTATTAGTGTTCTATAGATGTCCTGTCTTTAAATAGTGCAAGCGGAGCCTAGTCTTAATTTTCAGCGTAAACCTTTCTTCAAATCTAACCCATTCCTTGGCCTGCCTATATTATCATCAACTCCGATAGACTCATTCTCGACCAAGCGACATGTGTTTTGCTTTTCTATCGCCATCCTTTAATGTCGTGTTCTATAATGAGAGTGTGAACAGGTGTGGACTACTGCAGCATGGGTCACTCGTGCGACGAGAACGCGACCTGCATGAACCTCAACACCAAGTACACCTGCAAATGCAACCAGGGCTTCCGGGGCGACGGCCTCACTTGTGAAGGTAACTAATTGCTGTAACCAAATCTATTGTCCACGTTGCTCAGACCACCCATATGCCTAACGCTAACGGCTTCTGTCCAACGTCAGTAATATTTCCAATGAACGGAGGGAGAGGTGGTTCACGTTAATTTATATGCAATTGTCGGAATTACCTAGAAGATAATAATTCCTTAAATTCAGAAACTGAACCTATTGCCTCCGTTTATCAGTCATGTTGTCTTTTATTTTTTAGACATAGATGAATGCCAGACAGTAGGAGACTTATACGGTCACCACTGTCATTTCAATACACGCTGCGTGAACGTTGTCGGAAGCTACATGTGTCAGTGTTTACCTGGATATGCGAGAAAAGACAAATACAACTGTGTTGAGGTAAATATTGTACCAGACTTAGACAAAATAAGATTTGATGATACATATAAAATAAGAACAAGTTGTGTTAAGATTGATAAAAAAATAATTCCTTTCGGTTTCGTCATACATATTTATATAATATCACCTAATTCCATAGGTAGACGAATGTGCCGGTGAGTCGCATGGCTGCCATGCCGAGGCCGTCTGCACCAACACACCCGGATCATATACGTGTCGCTGTCGTGACGGATATAATGGGGACGGCTATACCTGCAAACGTACGTATTTATCTACTGACTTCATGATTCGTATTACGCCTTTGACACTATTTATTTAGGTACTTTGCTTGAAAAGCCTTAATTTGGGGATAAGATTTTAAATGGCGTCTTAGTTTATATCATATTATTAAACCCAACAATCTCAACCTTTGTTGAAAAGTTTAGTTAAGGTAGTAGGAATAAGTAAATGGCGTACCTCAGGGCAATATACTGGGGGTTCTTCTATTTAATATTTACATTTTTCATCAAAAACACATCAGTAATGGTATTTGATTCACATCCTTTATAATTATGATAGTTTCTTTGGTAAAAAATTGGGATTTCGTTCATCCTGTAAATAAGGGCTCCGTTTCCCCAACAGCTGTGTGCACGGGCGGTTGTCTGAACGGCGGCGTGTGCGCGGCTCCGGAGCAGTGCGCGTGCGCAACGGGCTTCGGCGGCGCGCGCTGCGAGCGCGATCTCGACGAGTGCGCGCGCGCCGCGCACCCCGCCGCCCGCGCGCCCTGCGTGCCGCGCGCCGCCTGCGTCAACACGCCCGGCTCATACTACTGCGTGTGTCGAGATGGGTACCGGCGCGACGAGCAGCGGGACCACTGCCAAGGTTCGTCTGATTTATTAAGATTACTTCAAGAGATATTTTGAGTTTCCTTCTTCTTTTCTTGTGTGGTTTAGTCACCAGACCTATTGTCAGAGTTATTCAGACCGCCCGTAGGCCTCTGACAACTACTGCCGAATGACAACAATCGGAACCAACTTCTTAACGTGCTTTCTGAGGCACGAATGGGCTCAGATGAAAATGCCACTAGCGGTCACCTATCCAGGTACCGACCTCGTCCAACGTTGCTTAACTTGTACGATCGTTATCAACGTGTACTCGCAACTGGACGACGAGCCCCTCTAATGAGTTTTGAGTAGTTTCCTAATGTTAGTAAACGTTGTTCTATTTCAGACATCATTAAAATTACCTTCTTTGTCTTCTCAGCTCTTATATGAAAGTATTACATTTCCAGCTGTTAGCATACCTTTACAAGTAAAGAGTCCGATTCTCTGCCCCACTCTTATCTTTCATTATCAGAAACAGGAGTCATCTATGCCATTATGGTGTTTCAGATGTGGACGAGTGTGTGGAGGGCTTCCACACGTGCCACCCGAGCGCACGCTGCGTCAACACGGAAGGCGGGTTCCGCTGCCAATGCGAGAAGCAACCCTGTGAACTCAGTATGTACTTTACTAGCTTTAAATGCCTACGGGTACGGTCCTAGTATTAAAGCTATCATCAAGAACAAAAATGACACCTGAAATTGACAGCCCTAAGAATGAATCCCAAACATAAACTGGACGACGGAGATGAGGGAAATGAAGGATTTGCCCTTCCCAGGCGTCGGCCTGGTGGTCTTAAATCAAACGCTGGTAATTCATCTCGCTACTAAGTTTTAACATGTCTTTATCATGATATTTCAGGTTGTTCATGGCAAGGACAGACCATATCGGACGGCACGCGGTGGGCAGAAGAAGGAGGTTGCCGCGTGTGTTCGTGTAATGCCGGTGTCGCGACGTGCGAGGCCGCATTATGTGATTGCGACATGCCTGACAATGGCACTGCTGTGGTACGTTACTACTATTGTGCAATTGCTGTTGCTATCGATTTTTAATCCAGCAATTTAACAGAACTGTCTCTTTGGAAAATCGGATCAAATTTTTTTGGACCAATAGCAAGGTCAAATGGAGCCCGCATTTTTTTAAATGTGTATAAATGTGATATAACTAACATTATGATGTCGTAGCGTGGAGTCAGGCAGTTTGTGTTCGATGTTCATGATTTTGAACATACTCAAAGTTTACGAGGCTGATCCCTTTCCATTTGTCATTGCTCATCTGTGACTGCGTTCTTTTCATCTCTCTTTTCAGCTGTAGCTGCGCTCTTTTCATCTGTGTCTGCTCTCTTTTCATCTGTAGCTATTCTCTTTTCACCTGTAGCTGATCTCTTTTCGTTTCCAGCTGCAGAGCACAGAGGCGTCGCTGACCCTAGCGCCGAGCTCGTGCTGCCCGCACTGCGAGCCGCGTTACCACTGCCGCCACCAGGAGATGCACCACGTCACCTTCCGAAGTGGCGAGCAGTGGCTGTACCAGTGTCAGATATGCGAGTGCCTCGTAAGTATCACTACTCCATGTTCTTGGCCTAATATTGAACACATAGTTGTCTCTTGGGTAAATTATTAGCTCAGCACCTTATGGTCTTAGCCATGTCATACCTTGCCTAAAAGTTGTACCAAGTCGTCTCATAGAGAGAAGTCAGCGACCTGCGCATTTATCTTTCTATATTTTGCTCTCATGTTTCTCAACGTTTCTGTTGATGGAACCCACACTACTAATTTTTAATAGGTAGTGTCTGATCCATATATGAGTCTTGCATCGGTCTCCGATAAAGTATATAAGTAAATACGATAAATAAGTCTTCCTCGTGGTCCCAATAGTCGCTCAATTATCCACGAGAAAACAGTGGTTTTGTGATATTGGTTGCGATGATGCCGAGTGTTTTCTAATAAGTATCATCCTTTTTAAAACTATGGTGTAGGAAATAGGATTCATTTTTAGCCTTGTCGATTTACGTTACAATTAATAGTAGCATTGGCTGTTGAAGTAGTGACTGACCTGTATGTTGTTTCCCTTCCAGCTGGGCGAGGTCGACTGCTGGGAGCCGCAGTGCGACGAGGCGGGCGGGGGGTGCTGCCTGTCGGGCGGCAGTACGGCCAGTGACGGCGGCCCCCCGCACCGCCTCGAGTTGGCAGGCTGCGCTCCGCCGCACTGCCACGCGTGCCAGGTAACAGACGCTTACCATCCATTTCTCTGGTTCTTGCTTACATCCATGTCTTTCAAATGCATTTACGTCTGGGTATATCCAACGAAATTCAAGGGTGATCCATCTAGATGTCCCAAAAATTATTCCAAGACTGATTTCTATTGTCCCGCTGTATTTGAATTTTGACTGCTAAAGTTCTGGAACTGATTTCTTAAAGATATTGCTAAATTGCTCCCTCGATGTAAGGGAAGGTCTGTGCCCGAGCAGTGGGGCAATATAGACTGATGATGATGATTGCTAAATTAAAATGTCACCCTAATGTGTACTAACTCGCTTAAAATATCAGCATTAACGGTCTCAAAACGGTCAGAAATGCTTAAAATGTTTTTGTTACCTATTACCGACGCTTCCATCCTAATCTGGCTTCCTGTCATGTAATGTACATCAAGTGTTGTGACTACTCTGAGCTTCGGCCGAGTCGGAGTCGCTCCGGCGGCCGCTGTGTGACGCCCGTTTCCGCTTGTTGCAGGGCGGGCAGTGTGCTACTTTGGTGAGCAATCTCGCGTGTTGTGTGCATCGGTAACCATCCCCACTCTTATTATTCATACATACATCTGCTCTATTAACACGTGTTGATTTCAATGCTTACGTCTTCGATTCTATTGCTAAGTGTTCGATTTGGCGCCCAACATGGGACTCTCTTAATATATCGAATTTCGGTCTGTAACTACAATATTTCAGTGTTTAACTTATTCTTTAGCAAACAATTGCTGTAATTGTAAGTGAAAACGTTTGTATCTATTCGTACCTTACCTTATACCAATTTTGTTTCATTAGATTGTTGTTCCATTTCCTGTGAAATAATTTTATTATGAACTTATGGTAGATACACATAGACTCGAAGACATAATTCATTTCAGATATCATTTTATGTTGCATGTTTTATCGTTTACTCATTCATCGCATCAAAGCATGTTGTTTTGTCTATCCTCCATTGAGCTGCTTGAACGAGCATGATTTAGGCAAAATGACTCATGATATATTTAAATTCATTTCAATATCCACCTTATATTCAATCACATTTTATCCACTAGTCAATAGAAGTAGTTCTAGTTATTCAGTATGTCCTGGACGTCTCATTTTCGAAGAATCTTCCCTGTTTATTAGTCTACTCACTCACTTTCGGCGTCAAAAGTACCCGGTACCCACATTTCCAAAGTTGTTATTTAATGGCGAGAGTTTGTGATAGTTACTGTCTCGGCCACACAATTGCTTCAAGCGAGAGCGAGATGGTTGTAACCGTAGAAGATGCTATCACAAATTGGTTTCATGAAATAACATTTAACCATAGAATTTTAAGGAAATGTTAGTTTACTATTTTTGGCGCCCAACGTGGGACTCATCAACTAAGTTGACCTGATGACTCGTATATCGTACTCGCGCGAATGAATGATATGTCATGAACAAAATCATCTTCGTGTTCTGATCTGACAGAAAGTTCTTTTTAATTTTCGGTCGCGTAACTTCGGCATGGTTTTGTGATATCCTACTCGTAATACCTATTGGTGACTGTGATTGGTACGGTCGTGAGTATGTGTGACGCGATTGTTTGTGCAGAGCTCGTCCCGTGTCGACGTCGGCGGCGCGGGCGCTGTCGCTGGCGCTGGCGGCGCTGTGCGGCGCGGCGCGCTGGTGGGCGGAGGGCGGCGCGCCGCGGGCGTCGCGGGCGCGGTCGGCGCGCGCGCGGGCGCACCGCAAGCACCGCGGCGCGCGGCGCTAGAGCCACCCTGAACGCAACGACACACACACACCTATTTATTCTAGATAGACCTAATGTTAACCAATTGCGGCGGGCGCGCGACCGACTCGGCGGCCTTAACTTAGCGAGGCGAGCCGCGCCCGCCCGCGGCGCCCGGGACCGCATGTGATACTGTAATATACGGCGGCGGCGGGTGGCGATAGTCTCGATTATATCAAAGTATTTTATCTTCGTTATAGCAATATTATAGTGTTATCGAGTAGCTAGGATCTTAGAACGGTGTGCCGCGAGTCTCGATCGAGTGATGCCTTTCTATTGTAAGATAATGAGTGGGGTGGTGCGCCTCGCGGGGGAGCGGCTCGCGCCGCAGGCTCGGGAGGACGCCGGTGTCAGGTGTTTTTCCTCTTATTTCTACTCTCAATGTCATCATCCGCTCCTCTAAAATCCTAGAAATATTTAAAATCAAGTACATATGGTACAAAGTCAAATAATATCTAGAATTCGGGTTATGGGCAACAATTGCTCATTTCTCTGTTATTATATTTTGGTTATCAATATTTCGAGGATTGTACAGAAGCGGATGATGAATGAGAAAAAAGAGGGAAAACACTCTGTCCCGTTCTACCTCGTCGCTGGTTCGGAGTGAGGCGAAGGGCTGCGAGCCCGCGGCGCGCCAGCGGGCCCGGCGCGGCTCAGTGCGTGCTGGTAACTGGTATGCTTGCAGAAGGCTGAATGCAAGAGAGAGTGAGTGTGAGGGAGAGTGAGTATGAGTGAGAGTGACTGCGAGTGAGAGTGAGTGCCGCGCCGGGCTGCCCCGCCACTCCCGCCGCGACCACACACACGAAACCAAAGATTTAAATCGTTACAATTTGAAGGGATACCGTCCCGGTCGTGGAGTAACTCATTTACATCGCAATATCCGCTGTAACCTGTCATTTTAGCGTGTACGCTCTTTTTTCTACATTCTTTGAATTTTCAATTGAATGCGGATACATAAAAAACAGATGTATATTTCTGAAAGAGTGATAGTGACAATAAGTGCTGACAACCTGTCCCCATACAAAATATATTTTAGGTTATCTCCATAGAGCGCGGGGATTTTTTTCTTTCATGGTTCATACATCGGTTGACGGACGATATTATATGACTGTAGCTTGGAATGCACACACTACGACTGCGCGCGACCAATCCTATGGCTCGGGCCTATCTAACGATTTAAATCTTTGCCCACAACTGTAATCTTCGAATTCTAAATTTAAACAAGTCGATCGCTTCAAATTATTATAGTAGGTAGTCTTATAACGGTACTATTTAGCTATTGTTGTGAATATAGTGTAGGGTGCGCGGCGGGGCGTGCGCGGGGGGCGGGCGGGGGCGCGGGCGGCGCGGCGGTGCGGCTTTGCAATTATAACCTTACGTAACATTTAAATACTAGCGATAGTCCCGTACATGACGGTAGCGTAGAGCGCCGCCGCTGCCGCCCCCGCGTCCGCGCTTTATTATAAGCGGCGCTGTTAGACAATGGGACTGTAGATGGCGGAGACTCCATTCGCAATCTTACTCTGTAATTTAATTTCATACTATAGTATTTATGAGCAATTTTTGTTCTATGACTTTTCGAATAAAACATTAATTAATGTCTCATATAAGTAAATCAATCAGCTGATCGTTAGATGTATAACCATTCGAAAATCGTAGAACACAAGTTGGTCAATTATCGATAGAACAGAACGGGTGTGTAACGGAACAACTATATTAGCTTACATTACAGCTTAAAGGCCTTTCCGTTACAGTTACAGTGTATTTGTGCTGTTTTTATTCCGCCGTCATTTCTTCCTCAACGTACAGCTAACAGCAGATCAAGTGTAACACGTTGGACTTTGGACCGGTATTATTATCTGCGTCGTAAGATTTAAAATCGTACTGCAAGTGTTACCATTGATCTGCTGATGTCCATACCTATATTATGCTGAAAGAATTGCTTTGGACCATCTTTTTTATACTAAGATATTAATGAGCAAACTTCAAATTATATACATACTAAGTATTATTAACCATACACATGGATATGACACCCACTTTTTTGGATGAAGCTGGTATTTAGCTTCGACTCGACGGTCTTTATTAAGAGCCTTCCACGAGCCAACTAGCGCCGCCAATCTAAAAAAAATAATGTCTTCCAACATAATCAATTTTATTAAAAAAGCTATTTACAAAATACTTATTACGATAAATACTATTTTTTAAATGCTTATATAAATAAGCATTTAAAAAATAGTATTTATCGTAATATTATTATATTATATTATAACGTGATTCAATTTCGGTAAATTGTAGTTCGCATAATTGCGAAAAACGGCCGTTTTTAGCACATTTGTGAACTACAACTTAGCTTGTCGCAATTATGCCATGTATTATATATTAAAAAATAGTATTTATCCTAATAAACTTTTTGGAAATACCTTTTTTACTAAAATCGATTAAATTGGAAGATATTATTTTTTCAAGATTGGCGGCGCTAGTTGGCTCATGGAAGGTCCTTAAGGTGATTGCACCATTAAAAGATAAAGATAAAAGATTTTTATTGACACAAAAATAATGATCAGTGCTTCTTGAAAATAGGTTACTTCGCCATCACCTCTTGCACTGCGATGTATAGCGCGTCGAGCTCGGCCGGAAAGGCCCCGTCGGCGGTGCGTGGACGGTCGATTGAGTTTGTAGAGGTGTCGTCATCGTTAAATCTGTCGGTCTATATACCGGTTTATTCCAAAAAAGTGAGTGTTACATCCTTGTGTTTAATTATTTATGTTCTTGTTCCGGTTATTTTTTATTTAATTGTCTGTCAGCCTCCATCCGCCATTTCCGATCCCATTGTGTAGCCGCGAAGGTTATACAAACGTTTTTCATAATATATTATAGTTTTTGTTTGTCTATAGAAATCGTTTACTTGAATAATTTGAAAGTAACCAAAAATAGGTACCAAATATAGAAGAAAGATAATATTATGATTGTTTCTTAATTTCATAAAGCATTTTGATGCTTGCATGTTGTATTGTGTTCAAAAAATTACAATTAAAAAGATATCCTCAATCTTTGTTTGTTTACTTTCACCTCACTTTCACTCCTGTATCTAGCAAAAGTGCTGATTACTTGTATATCTAACAGAAACAAAACAAATTCGACTATTTTTCAGCATAAGAGTACCTATCCTATGTCGGTCCCAGTGGCGGGCCAAGACGATTATGTGGGCAAGATACGTTTCGCGAGGCACTCTGATAGCGAATTATCCACCTCGTTCTGGCAGTCGGATAGAAAGTAAAAGACCGATTGATCACAGAGACTTATTGTAATTTTAAATAGATATTCAAAAAGTACATACTTACATTTTAATTTATTAGTGAATAAAAGGTATACATTTAACATTTCTGGGGTTGCCGATGACGTAACACGAATTACATAAATATTTGAAACACGTAAAGCTAGATTCAGAATCTCCATTCCCAACATTTCACGCCAATATTCGAATTTTTTTTAAATTTTGAATCCACCTTCATATTTACTAAATGCTTTCCTATCCGCGTCTACAATGCTGGCGCGTAAGGCACAGCTGCGGGCGCGGTGAAAGACATGAGCGGGCCGGGTAAGGGTGCGTGCACACAGGCGACGCGCAGCGGCTGCGGCTTGCGGGCGCGCGCCTCGCCAACCGCGCCGCTCACCAATATGTACGCAGCCGAGAACAGAGTTACGGCCTGGGGGTAAATGAAGTTATTATATATAAACGGACATCAGTCACTTATATTGTTGAAGTCGGCAATTAGACCGACAGTTTCGACCGATTTCGAAGGTCTTTTTCAAGGTGAGCGCACCACGCCCGCGTCTCCGGTGACGTTTCTTCGCGCACTCACTGTCGGTCTAATTGCCGAATTCAATAATAAAAGTGAGTGATATCCGTAATAATTTGTAGTAATGGCTCACTATAGCTTTAATTCTAAAAAGTAAATGAAGTTCTTTTAAACTCTCGCTTTGTGAGTACCGCGTGCTACACCCTAGGCCTTTAAAGACCATGTCGTTGAAAGGCCACGAGTCACGCCTCAAGAACTGTTACAAAAAATAAACCCTCGCTTTGTTGTTTAGGGTATTAGCTATAACCGTAACTTAAATTTAAGTGATGATTTAAGCGGTGGTTTAAGTCACAGGTAGAAGGATATTCGTTGGCGTTCGTCATATTAAATAGGTGGTTCAGCAACTGTCAAGTTGAGCCACCGTTTAGCAGGTTTCTCTCTAATCCGCGATTGAGGCAATTCAGCCTAAAAAAGTTTTAAAGCCTTCTTAACCAGAGGAAAATGTATGGAGTTTTCTCGGGTTAAGTACTTAACCCAGAGTTATCTCGATATTGCAAGAGACCCTTAAATGTTGAATTTCCACAATGTTGAATCCCAAAACATTGCAATCTCAAAATGTTGAAGTAACAATTCCCATAATGTTGAATGCAGTAAGTTCGAAACTAGTTACAAAACTCAGGTTATGTGGGCTGAAGGGGTAAACACAACTTCTTACCATAACGATGATCATGGCCGAAGACAGAGCAGAGACGGCGTTGACGAAGGTCCTCAACTCATAGAGGGCGGGGCGCAGGCAGCCAGCGGTGAAGGTAGGAGTCTCGCACAGCACCTTCGCCTGCTTGATATACAAATCATAAATAAGACACCAAAGTAACGATATCAGGGTAAAAGTAGCATTGGATGCCCCCGACCAGATGGAGGATGTCCTTCGCAAGGTGGATGTCAGAAACTGGATGCACAAGGCCCTAAAATCGGGTTGAGTGGCGTGCTTTGGGAGAGGCCTACGTCTAGCAGTGGACTGATACGGGCTGATAATGATGATGAAATAAAACATGACATATTGTCCCAAACTAGGATTCCCTGTGATATGGGTCCGACATACACAGATAACAGAAGCGATATCAAATTACACCCAGACGCGCAAAAAGTGGTTATATTAGACAGGTAATAGAGCTCAGATAGACACAGAAGGTTCAATCAATGTCATTTATTTTTTATTATTACAACCTATTAAGAGCCTTCCATGAGCCAACTAGCGCCGCCAATCTTAAAAAAATAATATCTTCCAATATTATCAATTTTATTACAAAAGCTATTTACAAAATGTTTATTACGATAAATACTATTTTTTAAATGCTTATTTATAACGTGATTCAATTTCGGTAAGTTGTAGTTCGCATAATTGCGAGAAACGGCCGTTTTGGCACATTTGTGAACTACAACTTAGCTTGTCGCAATTATGCCATGTATTGTACTTATATTGAAAAATAGTATTCATCCTAATAAACATTTTGTAAATAGCTTTTTTAATAATATTGATTAAATTGGAAGATATTATTTTTTCAAGATTGACGGCGCTAGTTTGTTCATGGAAGGCCCTTAAACGAATTAACCAAAGGACGCGAAATCACCGACAAAATGTATGAGAACCGAGTCAACTAATATTGGGGGATAATAATGGAACTACCCTATCAAAACGTAAGCGTTTGCGGAAAACTGCAACGGCTAATGTGATTCTGGCATTTGCGAGTATTTCACGTGTGCCCCGTAGCGGTCTTGCAGTGCCGTCGAGTATCACTGCCAGTGACATACTGATATCATGACTAAATTACCATGGTAATTATGTGGCAGAGGAGAGTAAAGGCAAGCACGACCGCGTATCGTAACGTGTCTATTGGTTGTTTCGTTCAACATCTTAAGGGTAACTTGCAATAAAAGATGAATCTAGAGTTAACGACTTAACCCGTGAAAATTCCATACATTTTGATCGGGTTAAATCTCTAACTAGTAGGGTTATCTTTTATTGCCAGTAAGTATACTTATAGCAGTTAATTACATTTACGTTCCAAATGCGATTACAGCAAGCAGGGGGTAGGGTGCGACGGTGCAGGTACCAGTCAGTATAGGATTGCACGCCACAGCATTTCATCTGGAAGAAAAAGGTTTCAAGAAGACCGTCATAATGAGAGCCCCCAGTCAAGCACAGGAATAGCAGCATATAGCGAATGCGATCTTTTGGCAGTTAGAGCAAACGATTCCCCATAGGGTCATCCCCAACCCAATAGAACTACTCCGTGGAACTAAGTATACCTAGACAGAAACTTTTTATCTGATTATCCACATCGAATGTACCTAATAAAACTGATAAAACTAGCATCAATTTGTATGGCAGAATCAATTAAGGTTGCTCGAACTATTGAGACTTTTTATCTCATTATCCACATCGAATGTAACACTGATAATATATCTATAGTACCTACAGCTAACAGCAGATCAAGTGTAACACTGTGGACTTTGGACCGGTATTATTATCTGCGTCGTAAGATTTCAAATCGTACCTACTGCAAGTGTTACCGTTGATCTGCTGTTGTCCGTACTATGAGACTAATGAGAATAAAAAGTCTCACTAGTCCCATCATGGAACTGTATAATGGAACTAGTGAGAACAATCCCCAATTTTAGGACATAATCAATTTAGGTGCTCTTTGAGATTTACTTTTAATTTATAGTATTGTATCAATAGAAACGAAAATGACCAGATGACGTAGTAAATAAATACTAATAGTGATTGAGAGTTTACGTACGAGTACATAGCCTATAGCTCAAGCCGTGGTGACCGCGACTTCAATCGTTATGGGTCGTTTTCATTTTGACACTTTGACGAAACACATTGCTGCGTTGCATTGTCGTTTGTTAAAACTTGCACAAATATTGCAGCAATGTATAGCGTACATGCGATTACGAAAACGATGAAAGTCGCGATCGCCCCAGTGAAAATGAACACGGCGATGACAACCTCAAAGCTGTATAACGCGCACCTCGAGCTGCATAGATGCAAAAGCGCTCCTGACGGCTGGGTTGAGAGCATCGTGCGCCATGGCGCGCAGCATGCTGGCATTGAGCGCGTCCGGATCCCGCACGGCGCGCGAGAGAGCCGCTACAGACGACACGCCCGCCGATAGCAGTAGCAGCGCAGCCGTCGTCAGGGACATCAGCTATAACCAGGTTTAGATTTAGGAACCTAGAGATTTTGAGCTCTTACTGTGAAAGAACTATCAAAGGCGATTGATTATTCAATTCATATTTACAAATAAATTAGTTTTTATTCCTTTTTGAATGCGTCATTTCCTGATAAACTTTGAAAAGGGCAAGAGCCCAAATTTATTGATAAGAATCAATAAAATTTGAATTTGAATATGTCTATCGGTCTTAACTCAGTCTGACAGTCGCTATACCACCGATTTTGTATTGCGAAGTTCCGCAAAAATCCTTAAACCATGGTGTAAAGCTCAGCCTAACCTTGATCGCAACTAGCCAAGAATCACTGTGCTGAACTCCTTGAATATGATTTCACAGCATTAGGTAAATGTACGTAAGTTTTCCTTCGAAGAAATCGAGGAAAACTCATTGATACATGGCTGACCTGGCCGGGGATCGAACCTGGGACCTCTTAAGTTTAGTGATCCAACCACTGCGCCACCGAGCTTTATCTCTTTAATGTAAGCGGAAAACTCAACGTACAGTAGCTATAAGCGGCAGCGACTTAGCATGGTACGGCACGAGTGTGGCCACCCAGCAGGCGGGCAGACACAGCAGCGACGCGGCCACGAACTGCACCGTGGCACCCAGCTCTACGCCCAGGTCAGACGTCCAGAAGTAGTAAGACATGCGCAGCAGGCTCCACGCAGTCGACGCGCCGAGGATAGTGCCGCCGCTCTGTGGCATCACAACATGAATACGTTGATGATGATGACTTAACTCTTCGCAGGGAAAAAGGCTAAGCTAGCATGCAATACAGTCTGATGTAGTTTAACTTCGTCTTTCTTCTTAAATCTACTCAGGGGGCAGTACAATTTGATTAGAGTAAGAAAGTCTACTTCCATTATTAGTCTTAAGACTATAAGTATAGATAGTAAGACTGTAAGTATAATTTCTAGCAGTGTTTGCGTTTCATCATTTTCATTGGATTCCATGGTTAGATTTGTTTTATCTTAAGATTTTCTGCTAATACATGAATCAAGTGGCCCAATTTTACTTTGGGTTGGCAGTTATCTTCGAGATATTATGCGAGTGCATACATTCTTTGCATGCACATTTCGTGAACGATTCTATGTATATTGGCAACAGCTAATTTATTACTTGCTACTTTAGTATTTTAGACTTACGAGCAACAGCCCAGCGCACATCAATAACACCAAACCACTGCTTCGCATGTTGTTATTTTTTATTTCAACGGCTTTTTTAATTTTTAAAAATGTTGTCAACATATAATTTGCAATTGCATTTGCAAACAAATTTGATTTTTGCAGAAGAATTTTTGTTTATTTGAAAATTGATGCAAGTTTTTTCTGTCCCGAAAATCAAAAAGTTTAAATACAATTTTTTTTTAAAGTAGGAGGAAATAAAGAAGATTCCACATAGCAACGGGAACTGGCTGAAAAAACACTGGCGCTATTTTTGACTTTGTGATAGCATTTGTACTAGACCGCGAATTGCTTTCTTGAGCAAAGATTTTTATTTATACGGTTTTTACAATGTTTTACCACGGTTTTACCACTTCATTTTTCAGAAGAAAAAAATATATAGGCACTCTTTGCACGTCAAATCAATGTCAAAATGGATACTTATTATATGCTCTTTGCTTATTATTTGAAGTTTGGTGCCATATTATGTCATGACCGTTCAATGATGGTGGAATTTTTCTAGATTATTATTAATTTAACTAAATTCTAGAGCCAAATAATGTATTACACAAAATTACCGAGGAAAAGTAGATAACAGTCTCAAATGCAAACCTGAAATAACAAATGTTTAGATTCTATGAGATAAATTCTTTAGTAGACTACGATACGCCCACAATTTTAAGGTTTCTTCAGGTGTCGGGCACGAAGGGCGCGGGAAGATGCATCCGCTACGCGAGCGCGCGTGTGACCAGCTGCTGGAGAATCCGCTGCTGCGCACGCCGCCGCCCGAGCCAGAGAAACCGCGGCCACCCCGCGTGCGCAGACCTAGGGAATTCAAAATGGTCAGCAGCACAATATCATACTATTTCAATCAATTACTTTACGTATAGCTGTGGTTGATAGCAATAAACGTGACAAAGTTAGGCGATGGTTTAAGGATTTTCGCTGGATTTAGACAAAATCGGTGGTTCAGCAACCTGTGAAATTAAGCCACCGTGTAGCAGTTTTTATATTGCTACGAGTCCAAGTATAGCATGATATCATAGGCGATTTTGGTAACAAAATAGGTGATTAAAACGATTATTTTCTTAAAGGAGAAAGCGAACAGACAGACATGAGGCCAATTCCCGCGGATATGACGGGCATGAGGCCAATTCCCGCGGATATGACGATCGATAAAGATCTGTATAAAATTGCGGTTACGCTCTCCATTTATCTTTTTACTGAATCATTGCATGTGAGGAATTCGGAAAATATTTTATGACACGGAACTCTTATGGGTTACAAAATCTTTATTACCTACGTTACAGCCAATATTACAGTAGTATAATGTGTCGGACAAACGGCTGATGCTGAAGACTGTAATTCCTATTGACAGTTGCTTAAATTTTTCATATCTCTGTTACAGCCGCCAAGATTCCCATTGCTACCCGTAGAATTCTACAACTGCTGGTGCAGCCATCAGAAAGAGGTAACTACATCCTACATCTACTGTTATACGATACTTTCATGTACACATCAAAGCCGATCAAGTATAACACTTTGAACTTTTGACAGTCGTACTGCAAGTGTTACCATTGAGCTGCTGTTGCCCGTACACCCCACCTAACAGCTTCCCCTTTATTTCCTTCCTTATGTAGTTGCAAATGATGAGGCACAAGGTGGACGATAGCCCGCCTGAGCTGTTCCCGGAACTGTACCTGAAGCCTCGTCGCCTGGACTTCTACGCGCGGCAATTGGAGGAGAACATGGTAGTCAATAAGGAGCTGCTGAAGAAGATTAATACCATACAGAGGACTGGGGTTAGTACCGCACTGGTGTCGATTGCGTAGTGCAGTCGTCAGACATCGGCGACGCCTTTAGATAGAAGAGTGACAGAAACAGGAGTTATGTATGGGTTTGTTTCAAAATGCTCTCTGGATTTTTGGTAATAGAGCCTATCCTATTTCTACTAATGAGTATGCTTAATTATCCTTCAACCTTTCTTCAACCCTTCCACTCACTTCACCACATAAGTAGGTAGGTATGTGTTCAGTCAACTGTAGCGCTAAGTTCATCACATTCCATTAGAATTTTATGATTAACCTGGAGCAGGTGAACCCTTCACTCACCCCTGCCACCCTGACATTCTCCAGGGGTTCGTGGACTGCTGGAACGAGGAGCCATCCAGCACATACAACAAGCTGATGTGCCGGCAACGACAGCGGCAGCTAGACGAGATACGAAGGCAGAACCTGTACATGTACTCCAGGATATGCAAGGCGGTTAGCTGAAATTCGGAGATAATTTTGAGCGGTAGCTTAATATGAGACTTCTTCTTCTTATCGTGCCGTCTTCTTAGGAAGGTTGTCGATCATTATGGCAATCTTCACTCTCGTCAACGCCGCACGGAATATAGACCTTGCTGTACCATTGGCGTAAGTTCCTGAGCCATGATATTCTTCTTCTGCCCTGGATCTTTCCTTCAGAAATCAGTTGTAGAAGATCTTACTTTAGATTCCTCATTATATGACCTGGATACTGGAGTTTCCGTGATGTGAGCCTGATGTCTTACAACTTGCAAATTTTTTTTTTCACAGAGGTCAGAACAACCGTTGACTAAAGAACTGGATTTATTGTGGAAAGACACTAAACATAAACTTATTTTAGGAGCTTCGTAAGTATTTATTTTCTTTGCTACAGCAACTTTTCATATACTAGCTAGATGCATCAACAGCATATAAAATTAAAGTGGGATTTAACTTGTTATGCCACAGGCAATTAGGATCGTAAAAGGCCAAGTGTGTTTCGGAAATTATAGCTTTGATTTCGAATAATTTCCAGGTTGCCATTCATTTTGTTCAAGACCGGAAGAATTGATCGCGATATTCATGATCCTGAATTTGATAGGCCTCCGAATATTCGACGGGCCAAGTGAGTATGTAGCTTAATTTTAAGACGACTTTTCATGCAAATTCTAAAATATAATAAATAGTAAATGATTCTTCAAACAAATAAACCAAGTGCGAGTCAGATTACGGATACCGTAACTTTGATTTAACGAAAAGATGAACTTTGAGATTTATTATTTTGAGATTCAGGGTCAAAATTGCCTTTCGAAAACATCTGTCCCATACATCCACAATCGACAAAGGTCGTCAACTGTAAATATAAGTTTGTAATCGCAATAAAGAAATCTTTTTTTGTGATATAACTACAGTTATTTTGAAGCTCCCTTTTATATTTCCAATGCCTTATTATGTCTCCGCTAAATAGCAACGCGTCAATTATTCCTGTACAAATTGTTTATGAATTCACTTACCATATCTAGAATCACGCTCGCGGCTGCTTTCAGAGTGATGCTGGAGATCTGGGTGCGCGGCGGCTCCAAGATAGGCCAGGTGTACGTCGAGCTGTTCAGCGAGCGGGCGCCGCGCACGTGCCAGCTGTTCCTGGCCTTGATCCGCGGCGACAGGAACGGCTACGCGTACACTGGCACGCGCGTATTTAGGTGGGCTACGTATGGTGGGGAGCACCCTTTTTTGCCACTTTTTCTCATCAGCGTTGGCACCTTTTCCTTGCATAGTGGTGTAAATGTAAATTCAACAAAATGTTGACGTACAAGAGTGTACACAACGTACTTACTTTCAATAGAGTTATGATTCTGATTCTGAGGCACATTATAAGTCATACGTGTACAGAGAAAGTATGAGTGGTTACTGTCTGAGCCACAGACTAAGTGGTCTGTGGTCTGTGCTCACATGAAATATAATCTGTATTGTGAACACACATGTCCATGAATAGCTCCATGATAACTTAATACGAATGACGTAATACTTATCATCGAACTATTCATGGTGTGTCAAAATGAAGCGTTACCTATCGTAGGACCCCAGGTATAACCGTTAATTGAACAAACTTTGTTACCTTGCTGTCTTTACTGAGTCGATAAAGTAGTGACAACTTGATTCTCATAAAGTTGTTCATTGTTTCAAAGTACAAAGTACTGCCAACCAGTCTGACAAGACGTTTGCTAGCGACAAAAGGAAGTCCTTTTTTGCTCTAACTAGCGCATTTGTACCTGGGAGAAAATCTCGCTTCTCTTAAACTTGTTTCTGCAAAATAACCAATATCTTCGCAATGTCACTGGCGCAGGATAGTGCCGAACCTTTACTGCCGCGCCGGAGACGTGACCAAGGACAACGGCTACGGGTGCTACCTGCCCGAGGGTCAACCAGAGCCGATGGGCGCTGAAAATTATGACCTCAAGCACAGTGTGCCGGGTAAGGAACTAGTACTATATATACTATACTTACTATACTACTTAAGATGGATTTAGAATCTCAAAAACCGCTGTATAATCGCTAAAATGTTGGCGTGAAATGTTAGCAATGCCGTCCGCTGATTGGCTGGCGTGAAACCTCCAGTTGTAGCTGTAAGTCTGGATTCATAATCACACCTTTACACGATGTAGCACATGAACGACAGGTGGTGGTTGCATTTAGTCGTCCTACCTCATTTGTCAATATAATTTATTTCGTGTGGTTGTCCAGGCGTGCTGTCGATGGTGGTGACGCCATCTAACGAGACGTGCGGACAGTTCAACATCATCTTCAAGCCTCTGCCGCAGTTCGACGGGAAACACGTCGTGTTCGGGAGGGTAAGGCTCAACCATCAAGTTTACTGACCGACCGGCACTGGTTCCGTGTGATGGATCATGGCCCCAAGTTCTCTAGATGACCTTTGCCCCAACATTAGGGACATACGTGGGCTGTTGATACTTAATATAATTATATTAAAGATACTAAGGCCGAGACTCTGAGGGCGAGTGTAGTGTTAGTGTGACCTCACTCTTATATTAGTATTATTATTGTTCGATACCAACCCATGCAACGCAAACGCACAGTGGAAGCGTGTCAAATTAGAAGAGTTATTGCATGGATCGGTACCGACAAGTTAGCCTGCGATACACAGGGCAATAATCAAACTAACAACTAACCTTATTGTTCCAAATACAAAGTTAAATTGTCGTGCGCGGTCTTCGGAGGCCTGTACGTACGCACAGGAACATGTGGCTCGACGTCTTGACATTCGGCGCACGACCCAACCAACTACTTATTACGTATGTATAGTCTACACGGCACAATCGAGATAACGAGTTATTATCACCAAAAATCGGTTCCGGCGCACAACCAAAAAACGTGTATCGCGTCCAACAAACAAAACAAAAACAGCCAAAAAACGGATCTATCCGTACGCGAAAATAACAATATCGGAAGCAAAATCAATGGCCGATTATATCATTCAAAACAATTATGCTGCGTTCGCGCAAGCAACAACCAAGCCAAAACCGGTGTCAAATTTACACTAAAAACAAACGGGCGAGCGAGGCACCGGCCGGCCAGCCACCTGTCGACCCCGCCCTTCACCCCCGCCGCCCGCGTTGACCTACTTTCGCTCGACACCGCACGGCAAAATGGCACGGCGGCTGACATTAGGTACTTTACGCGAATTGAATCAAATCATATCTATTCCAAACAATTATGGTTTCTGAAACGGCTCAGGGTTACTTGTAACAACCTCCCGCCAAAGAGGTAGCACCGCTTTAACCCCGTGCCAAATCTTCAAAACGCCATGCACCAACTGACTTTTTACCTAACACGGGTGCTAGCATAGCAGAAGTTTAGTGCAAGTAGTCCTTAGTTTATTGATCTACCACTTGTCTCCCAGATAGTGTCTGGTCCGGCGCAAACCCTGGAGCGAGTGAGCGCGCTAGGGTTGCCGCTCGGCACCACGACCTCGGACTGCATCATCCGATACTGCGGCTACTACAACCGCAAGGGCGACTATTGCGACGGCGCTAAGAACACCACCAAGTTCCCGCCGCGACGCGTCTGTCGGTAGCGAGAAAGGTTTGCAATACTTAGGGCTGTTACATGATTTTGGATGAAAACGTTCGAGAAATTCAATTTGGATTTGAAACTCTGTTTGGTTGTATGTAATTCTAAAATGTGAATATTTTTTGTAGGTAGGTATTTAATATAAACTGCCCTCCGTCGTCAACAACTTTTCGCCTTATGCTGCTTTAACAACTAGACAAAATACCAATTTTATCACCACAAATTGCTGTTTTGTCTGACGTTTCTAGTGCAATTGGCGTGAAACAATGGAAATGTAGCCCTCTGATTGTTCACCGCACTGTTATTGTGGCAACGTAAGCCAAAAAGGAAGTGGTATATTTTTTTGGTAAAATTTTAATTAAGTTTCACTATAATTACAATTTTAACTCTAATAAATTCTATTATACCATAGATATATCTGGATCAGAAGTGTAAATAAAAGTATGAATACACTGATTATGATTTTATTGAAAACTTGAAAAATAAATACAAATGCACAAGCACAATTACGCGTCTAGTCACAGTACAGTTCGGTGTTTAGTTAGAACCGAAATACTGAGACTGATTATCCCACAGAACAATTAATTATTGTAGAAATGCAATATAGAGCAGTGTAATCATTCGCTCATAGTTGCAACTATCCACACAACGCTCACAGCATTTCTATCTTAAATTGTTCTGTATGGTATTCATAGTTCCGGATTCTGTGGTTCCGGACAAAGCAACCGAACTATGTGACTAGACATAATCAGGACACGAAGCAATCAACTACAGCACGCATAGAATCAAACAGTCACGGCTCCATCACATCCAAACAAGATTGTCACTCATGGTCACTCTATTTTGACGAATAATCCACACGAGAATATTAGCGCCAGTAGCTGAAAATAAAATAATAATTGTCTTATACGGTGGAAGACAGAGAAAGGTATACAAGAGAGTTTTTAAGGTTGAGATTTTCTCAAAAACTACTTGACCTATTGCAAAAATTCTTTCACTGTTTTATAGATAAAAGTTAACACTATATAACTGTAAAATAATTATTAAATTCGGTCCAGTAGTTTTTGAGAAAATCTCAACCTTATTGAGGCCCCCTGTATACTTATCTCTGTCTTCGACTGTACAAGGTGTAACTTAAAGGGCAGTTGTGCAAGGAGGTACAGTATCTGTATACTTGGTACAGTATCTGTAAAATAATAACTTTTGTTCTAACACTTTTCGATTGTCGCGAAAGAAGGAGTTGTACATTTTGTACCGATCAGCTGATCGATTTGTATGAAACATCAATATATTTTTGTATTTTATTTGGAAAGTCTTAGAACAAAAGTCGATTGAACCAAAGAACTGTGAACATTCTCAAATTCAGCTAAAAACTACAATAAGACTTGAATTTCTATAATTAAGTTCCGATATTCTAATCCTAATGTAATTTGTATAACTTGTCTTACGCGGTAATACCATAACCGTGATCCACTGTTAAAGCAGTCGGTCCCTTTCTAACTTAACGTTTTTACGAAATGTTAAATAGACAAAACACGGTTTAATGGAAGTCAGGTTAAAACAACCTTAGTTAAAAAGTATGTCAAAGATTTGGGTTAGTCCTCTTTATAATACTAAGTACTAGTAGAACAAAAAGGACTCGGAAAGTCCTGTCTGTACTACTTCCTCTGTTAGTAGTACGGACAACAGCAGATCAATAGTGACACTTGCAGTGCGTTTTAACTCTTACGACGCAGATAATAAGAACGACCCAAAGTTCAAAGTGTTACACTTGATCTGCTGTTAGCTGTACAAATATGACTCAACAGTGGGGTGACCGCGACTTCCAATCGTTATCGCTTTGACACATGGACGCTATACATTGCTGCTATGTTTTTGCAACTTTTAACAAACGACAACAAAACGGAGCAATGTATATCGTTCAAGTGTCAAAATGAAAACGATAACCATAACGATTGAAGTCGCGTTCACCCCCCAGCCCCCTTACCTTGAAGTCTTATAGCAGTATTACTTCCATAATACTTTGTTACTTCATATAATGACGACCTTAAAGTAAGCTCATTAAGGTCGTCATTATACGAAGTAACAAAGTATTATGAAAGTAATACTGCTATAAGACTTCAAGGTAAGGGGGCTGCTGGTCCTTTCTGTACTACTTCGTCCATTAGTAGTACAACAAAAAGAACTCAAACGGTCCTTTCTGTCTAATAAACCTAAAACAAAGAGGAATTCTCAATTTAACGCGTAACGTACCATAATAAGGGTCACTAGTACTGCGACGACTCCAATGTAGACCGCGTCCTCGCGCAGGAGGGTCAGCGTCTTCTCGAGACAGCCCTCAGTGTACATGGTGGTGGGGTTCGGCGAGGAGCGGCAGTCCAGGCGCTGCAAAGGAACAGTAGGACAAGTATAAGACGACCGCACGGTCTACAGGACAGTTCAATAAAAAAAATTCAACTTTCCTTCTTATGGCACATTTGTCTAAGTCATCTAATTTGTCAACCGTGTATAGACGTGCTCTTTTTTTCACTATTTTCTTAACGCGTACGTATAGTCTAATCGGTAGTGTGTCTGCCTTCTTTGCAAGGTCCTGGATTCGATTCCCAGCCTGGAAGGTACTTGTGCAAACGAAGACAGAGAAAAGTATACAGGCGGCTTCAATAAGATTGAGATTTTCTCAAGAACTACTTGACCGATTTTAATAATTAGTGTTAACCTTTATCTGTCTAACAGTGAAATAATTATTGCAATAGGTCAAGTAGTTTTTGAGATAATCTGATCATTAAAAACTCTCCTGTACTTCTGTGTTAGACCATACAATAAAGTATATTGAATTTAATTGATAAGATCCGAATGGGTGGAAGTCCAGCCATACTGACTGGCATTCTGACTGTTAAGGCTATATACCAAACACGCAGAAATTATTTCGTATAACAAAAGACCCCGACTGCAAAAAAACTATCCCGTTTTGATTAATTTTTATACCCTATGACACTCCTGTAATCAATACGAATCTAACGATACCTCATACACTAAAATCCAGCAAGCCGTTTAGGCTACAGGATGGCAGGAAGAAGACTTGTACAGCAAAGCATCCGTAATGATACCTGTCCATGATAGACCTCCCTGCAGCAGCTCTCCGGCACGTTGTCGTTCCAGTCCTTGTAGTCCTTGACGCCGCAGCACTGCAGGTACGTCTGCGTCTCGTCCCAGGCCATGGTGTACTCGTGTCGTGCGCCGTAGTACGGGATGGCGGCGGACATCTCGCGGTGGAGGCTGGTGCGGATCTTCTCGCGGAATACGAACTGCAGGATGCCGCCCACCAGCATCGCCACGAAGATCACGAACATCAAGATGTAGTACTGGAATCGAACGGTTTGGGAATATGATGTAGCACAGTTGCAAGCAAATGTAACACTTTGACCTGGTGATGCTAAGATCTGGTCTGGGTATCGGTAAAGAGTATCTTGTAAGTATACTAACTACATAGACACCCACCTCTCGCCTTCTAAAATTGTGTCCTATAATACAATCCACCTACAGTTGAATGCAATCCAATGTGAGTGTAGTGTAGCCTGGATTGTAATCTGGTGTAGTTTAGTCTAGTATAGCCTATGCATGTATCGTAGACTTGTATGTGGTGTAGCCTAGTGTAGTCTACCGTTGTCTAGTGTGACGTAGACTACTCTAGCGTAGTCTAGTGTGTAGTCTAATGTGGTCCAGTATGTATTTAGCATAGTCTAGCGTAGCCTAGTGTGATCTAGCATAGCCTGGTGTAGCCAAGTGTGTATTCTAGCGTAATCTGACGTAGTCTAATGTGTAGTTACGTATAGTGGTCTGGTGTAGGCTAATAGAGTAGGTATACTGTAGTCTAGTGCAATATAACGCAAAACGAACGATGCAATGGCCTAGCTAGTGTAGTTTAGTATAGTGTAGCCTGGTGTAACCCGTGTGTAGTTTAGTCTAATGTGATCTAATGTATTTAACACGTTCACAGTCCAGTGTCCCATATATGGAGCACGACAAACTAGCTTCACAAACCCGTGCCCCACATATGTGGCACGATGGAAAAAGTATGTGCCTACCAGATCCGCACTAAGGATATTTTTTATGAAGGTAAAAAAATACGATGTCCTTGGTGGATGCTTGGTCCATTCACGTCCTATTGTCTTCAGAAGAGTGCTCAGAGTGCTTCACATAGTGTTGAAGTGGTCATATAACCAATTTGATGTATTTCGACTTGTATAGAGATTGAAATAATAGGCGGGACTTACAAGGAAATCAAAACATTTTTTGTACGGGGACTGTGAACGTGTTAACATAGTTAAAACAAAAGCATTCGTGTTAAGCCCGTACCGTGAGCAGCATGCACTTGACCTCCTTAGCGGCGCCGCAGCAGCCCAGCACCGACAGCAGCATGATAGCGGCCCCCATGGCTACCACCACGGCCATGGACGCAACGAACAAGTTGTTGCTTAGCAACATGCTTGAGAACGACCGCGTGGTCCACACCCACGCTCCCACGCCGAGCACTATCGCACCGCCAACCTGCAATATAAAAGATGAAATGTGAAACAGACACGTATATAGCGTAAGAGAGTGATATGCACATCGCGTAAGTGTGAGCTCCGACGACTCGCATTTAAATGTGCGTATTCCAGAATCCGCACTAATGTAGTTGTTGATAAAATGTCAACCTTACAGCGGTTTCGCATTAATTTAAAACGTAAAAATGACGATCACGTTTTAATTTTAACAATAATATACTTTATAAAAACATTGTGTGTACGGACAAAAACACAATACATCCGAAACAAACATACAAAAAACACAAACAGCAAAAAACACACCAAACCCATTAAATTTAAAAATAGTAGTGCGTTGATGTCTTTTATATGAACGTAGTAGACAACATAGCGTCTACCTCATAATAATAAGCCGCTAACACGAAAAAGGCAAATTACAATTACAAAGAAGTAGATGCTCCATTTGCCACTTTCAACCCTTGCGACGTGACGTCAGCCAGTGAAGGATAACATCTAAATTACCTGAACTCGTTGAAACTCGCCTACTACTCCACGCGATGTGAATATGAGCTGGAAAGGGCTCATTACATGTAGCAAAGTTACCAGAGTCTGGTAGGTACGGACAACAGCAGTTCAATGGTAACACTTGCAATACGATTTCAATTCTTACGACGCAGATAATAACAACGATCCAAAGATCAAAGTGTTACACTCGATCTGCTTTGATGTGAATCATTAGTACAAGCTGTCATGTCAGGTATCGAAAAAAAGGATTCTCGTTAACTACAAATTAGATCCAAATTGATGGTTCAGTACTTAAAACAGAATTGAAGTTAGGAAAATATTTTTTTAAATAAATTATGCTTTAATAATTACTTTACGTTAAATGTAGATATAGTTTTAAATCATTCTGACCCAGAGAAATAAGTTTCTCTGAGCATTTTGTGCATATTTTCGTAATTGTACATTCAAGTAAGTCGCATTCAAGCTTTGACTTTTTGACCAAAAATAGTAAGTATAGATGAAGGACAATAAACATAAATGTGGAGGCGGACTATGAGTAAAATATATGCCCGTGGTCCAAGAAAGACCATGCCCGACAATAATATGTATTCAGTATTCATATGTTAATTTTTTCCTCAACTTGCCATGGGCTTAGGTAAATCGTTTATGGCCACTAGATGAATATACGCTGTTGCCAAAAATTTATTCTAAATTGACCCCATTTATTATAATTGACTTACGAATGTGAGCACGTTGATGAGTATGAGGGAGAACTTCATGCACCGGCCGCAGCTGTCCATCGCGCCGCCCATACCCATGACGAGTCTGAAACAGGGAACCATTAGGGATGTAAATGGCCCTCGTACATTGGAATATCTTTCAAAGGGAGCTCTGAAGAAAAACGATAAGACCCACGAGGTGGCATCGAGCGAAATGAGTTCGAAACATTTGGACGGTTCAGAAGTAGAAGCCTTCGATAATGTTAGTATTTTTAAATACACACGAAGACAGAGATAAGTATACAGGTGGCCTCAATAAGGTTGAGATTTTCTCAAGAACTACTGACCCGATTGTACTAATACTTTTACAGTAATAGTTTTAACTTTCTATCTAACAGTGAAAGAATAATTGCAATAGGCGTGTAGTTTTTGAGAAAATCTCAACCTTAAAAACTCTACAGTACACCTTTCTCTGTCTTCGACCGTACCTACCATTTCATTTCTTTTTGCGCACACTTATCGAATTCCCTAAGCGCCCTTGAGTCAGCGCTTACCCACTCGGAGACGAGGTAGGGTAATGGCTAAGTAGACATAATCCTCAGTGAGACAGCACGGGGTCTGACACACATGCCTGTGTGATCCTATGATGCTGACAGGGATATTAGTTAACACTAAGTCTCGTTAAAAACTAGATAAAATGTAGATAGGTATACCTGCTCAGGAGTCGTATTGGCAATAAATAATAATAATAGTGATTGAGCGTCCCTTTCCACTCCGACTTTGTTTATAGCAATACGAACTTCAGATTTACCTTCATCATGTCCATATGAAATGACTGATGATTTTTTATTACCCTAATTAGTAAATTACCAAGAATACATTGAATATTCAATGAGAAACACCAATGTTGTTATTTAAATAATAACGGTCTGTAAAATCTCGAATGCCATGAATACCTTTATTGACAAACGCTAATGTGACGATAAATATTATAATTTTGGGTCTTGATAGAGGGTAATGTTTTTCGAGTGTATGTATCTCAAATTCTCAATCCCTTTGTGGCCTCCTGCATCCAAATAACGGATTGATGAATTTAGATGTGCGAGGTGTAGATAGATTCGTCTTGATTAGGGGACTGACATAGAATAGGTACATTTCATGCGAAATACCCATTGTTTTTATTAGAGTTCATTTATTTCAGTAAGTATTTAGTTATATTAGACATAGATGTTTTCCTTTTTTCCTCCAGAGGCGTAGCCTGAAACATTACAACCCTCGACGAACAACTCAGCGGCAGTCAAGTCTGTCAAGTTCACTCCAGAACCATGCAGTGGTAGTGAAACTCTAGAATCTAACTCGAATCTGCAGATCTTACACACCTATTCCAAAAGTCCTCAACGAGAACATTTTTTGATTAATTTAACGAAATTGACCACAAAACATCCATATACTTACCTGTACATACAGGATGGCCTTGAATTCATTCTACAAAATTAAGTGGATGGTCAGGCTTGTGACATACATTAATTCTGCACAGCGTTTAAGTAAATTAAACAATATGAGGAAAAACAAAAAATATTTAAGTACAAAAAATTCAACTACTTATCAAAAAAATATTAATTTGATGTGCATCTTTGGAGTTTTTATATTTTAAGGTAGTTTATGGTGATTATTATCATTTCTAAGGTCATTGCGTGATTTGTGAATTGTGACGTAACATAGTTTTTGCAGTTTTGTTTTATTAAAAAACCTTGCCAATTTAATATTAATCATGAGTACAACTCCCAATTTCAATTTGTCGAATGAATTCAAGGACACCATGTAAGTATATTCCAAAACTCATCCTTATGGTGAATATTTTCTGATTAATTTAACGAAATTGACCAATAACGTTATATTGATTAGAAACATCCATATTACCTGTAGATATAGTATAGTATGGCATAGTAACTTGTATCGTGCACGTGCTACCTAATTACGCGTAGGTATATCTATTGCAATGCAAGTGCCGAGTTGCGCAGACGCAGTCAAGGTGATATGGATAAGCAAGGTCCATCTTATATATACGTTCTCTTACGGATAGATAGGCATTATTGAGTGAAAGTTAGCTTAGCAGACCTTTGAATACATACTGTTAGATTTAAAATAGGTACTTTAATAAGATAAGTGTTAATAACACTTACACGTACATCGTATTATAAGTTTTACAAATTAAACAGTCTCAGATGTGTTACGAATTAAACAAAACAGTACGATCAATTAGTAGGAGCAATTCTCCAATTGATCTTGGTAGACCTAGATACAATTAGATAGGTACTTAATAAAGAGGTTATGGTTTTTGAACTCGATGAGCTAATTTTGTTTTTGATGGTTGGTCAGACGATGGCCGACTAAACAAAAAGCAACAATATTTTGATTTCAGTGGTTCATATAAAGTGGAGACTGGCGAATTCGCTCCATATCAGTTGTTATCGCAACAGTTTGTTTAAATGTGATTAATAATGATCATCTAAGTATTATAAATAGTACCGAATACTCTTAAAAACGACGAGGGGCAACATCATGAGGAAACCTGCATGCCTGAGAACAATAAAAAGTTTTGAGGCATGTGTAAAGCCCAATACGGACTAGGCTCGCGTGGTGGATCGTGGCCACAGCTCCATAGATATAAGGGAAGGTATTTACTACGTGATTAAGATTATTATTATTAATTAAAAATTTCATTCGAATATGGTTTTAGCCAATTTAAATGTCTACAATCTACAAGTGTCAACATTTGCCTTGAAAAACTATTAAATTAAATGAATGAGATGGATATCTATTAAAACTTTAAAACTTCAAAATTATACATCGCATTAGGTTAGCGTCGTTTCTGCGAAGCATAAACAAGTCGCCAAGGCAACGTCGAGCAATGCAATAACACGAATACCTTTGTTGATAGTTGAGTCACAAGTAGCTGGCGCGAACCGGAGATCTCTTCACTTCACAAACAGTTTCATTTTAGCATCACTCTTACTTTTACGTCACTTATAGTACTTATTCATTCACTAATTCTATTGTTACGTTTGTGAGACAGGTTAGGTTGAGGTCGACAGGTGCGTCGTGGTCGGTGGGGCGAGTCCAACTGGTATGTTTGGCCACGCGACGCCTCGGGAGCCAAGGGACAGGCTTCGATGCAACATATTGTGGGCAGGGAGACGGACGAGACAGCTATGGCTACGTGGATTGGGAGTTTCGACAAGGTTTATAGTATTTTTAACTTTACTTATTTACGAAACCTAGTCGCATACAAACACTTATACAAGATAATTAACTCACACGGTTTGTATTCATTAGAAATTATCGAGACATCAATTCCAAATGTTTAATACGGTAATGTAATTCCCGTTTAACTCATTATTATTGTGTTAACCGTTTAACTTTAATTGAATAACAATTAAGTGGAACCCAATATCAAGAAGTGTTATTAAAATTGTCTCAATATTTAATTTTTAATGTACCACATAATACGGGTAATAAGACAATACCACATAAGATAGGCAGAATATAATATAACACACGAACATTCAAGGGAACACCTTTCCAATGCCTTTATACAATACTGTTGTAAGCTCGAAGTAGGCGACCGGGCTCCAGGTGTAGTATTTTTTGTTGGCATATTTACGGTCCCAACTCGGTCAACTACGCGATGAGAAGGTTTATTACCGAAGGAACCCTAGCTATACAGTAATTATAAGGTAGGTAACACCCTAAAGGCCACTTGCGCTAATGTTCGGGTTAACTATGTTTGAACCGGGTTAGTTAACTAGTTTCAGATATAGTTTGACATGGGGTTATCTTTGGTGAGAGATTTCAACGGGGTTAAGTATATAACCCGGGTTTATCTCCTTAGCGCAAGTGGTCTTTAGACTGACACACTCTTGTATTGATTAAGATTAGTGCTTATTCCGGAATTGGTGCGGTTTTAAACATTGCTAGACGATTTTTTTTAAATTATAGTTGGTCTGCATATTTACTTCAGGGGACTAAGAGTAATAAACACCCATGGTAGGTTCTCTTGAAAATGGCGGGAAACGACGGTTGCGAATTATTTGATAATTTTCCTTTTAAAGTCTGCAGTGGTTATTTTGAGTTTAATATCAAGTTAAATTAATCAGAAAATGTTCGCGAATAAAAGTGAGCGGAACACCTCAATACTCAATATATTTATTGCATTCCATAAGTTATAATACAGGTGTTCATATAAATAACATTAAAATGTTACAATGTTCTTTATGGACCTTGTTTAGGCACAGCAATATAAGAGAGAGACGACATTTTTTGTTCTTGCAGTAACTAAGTAAGTAGTAGGTAACGATTGTTTATTATTATTTTTTCTCATTTAGAAATTCCTCTACTGTGTAATAGCATTTAGCATGTAGGTGTTGATTTAGCGGTCGTATGAATGTTTTTTTCATTTGTTACATTTTTACCTCGCTTCATCATTATGTCCCCACTGCTCGGGCACAGACCTTCCCTTACATCGAGGGAGCTGGGGTTATGATCCACCACTGCCAGTGCCGATTAGCGTATTAAACATGCCTTAGAACACCTAGCTTAGTGCCGTTTAGTGAACGAGGCACTCCATTTTCTCTGCCATGTAGGTACAGTCGAAAACAGAGAAAAGTATACACAGGGACTCATTAGGTCTAACATGTTTTCTATAATAAAAGCTTTCACTAGTAGATAGTTTAGAGTACAAAGTTGCAGACAAAGTGCAAAGAGAGTGGCAGTAAAAGGATGGAAACCGCAGCCCAAATCAAGTGTCTTATTTTGTAAACAGAAACTACCCTACTAACATTTTAAGCTGTTCTGTGATTGTTGCATAGTTATTTTCACGAATTACTTTATTTTCATAATGATGAACAGATTCGATCAATCAGTTCCTTCAGTGTTACATCACAAAAGGCAATTAGATGATTATATTTGTATACAAAATAAGACACATGATTTGGGCCGCGGTATAGATTCCAACAGTTTATGCTTTATGAAATTAAATATCACTCTGGACCACGGAACACTATTACCCTGACGGGACTTACCTAACTAATTACAATGGACCACGATTCCCAAACTAACCACTTAACTGGAGGAAGAGATTTATATTCAACAAAAACACGCATATAATACAGTTCCTTTTATTAGCTTTTTGTTAATAAATGGTTACCTCAACATAATTCCATAAATATAATCAAGTCCAGCTATACAAAAAATTGTGAATAAAAGTAAAACAAGGAATTACGACTTTGGTAGGCCTTAACCGATGTTACTCGACAATAAAAGCTATGATCTTAACGCAACTAGCTGCTTCTAAGTCTCGTATCCACTTGGCAACGCGAGACATGTTGAACGACAACGACGAACTTACGGATTGGTACCATTGGTAATGTTGCGCGCCAGCTGGCAACGTCGCGCGCTGTTGTGCAACGTTGGCGATCTGTTTGAGCGTCGCGTCGCGCGTCTATTGTTGCCTACTGGATACGAGGCTTCGGACGTGGTTATGATCGTTAGTAAAATGTTCTCACAATTACTATTAATAAATACTCCTTTGTATATTATGGGGGTTTTATAAGCAGCCAAATTTTATTTCCTATACCTACCAGTGTAAGGCCTCGTTTCCACCTGCAAGAAAACTTCTGCAATAAATGACCGACAGCAGCTTGCAAGTATAAACTCCGTAGCAAGTGCTGTCGTGATAGCTTGTTTAGCACTTCCTGCGAGCAGTTGCAAGAAAATTGCAGTGTGTAAACCAGAGGTTCCCAACCTTTATGGACAACTAGCAGTTGTTCCACCGCCGCGAGTAAGCGAGTAAGTAACTATCGGCTATTTTCTCGGCCAAGACACGTACAGCTAACAGCAGATCAAGTGTAACTTTGGACCGTTGTTATTATCTGAGTCGTAAGATTTAAAATCGTACTGCAAGTGTTACCATAGATCTGCTGTTGTCCGTACAATAGATACTACATGTACTCGCTCAGCGACACACGCTCGGCGATGAACTATAAATATTATGTCGCCGAGCGAGTATCGATGCGTCTCTTTTGTTTACACGGAATGTACTATCTATTGTACGTTTCTTGGGCAAGAATAGCCCATGATTACTCGCCGGGGCGGCCTATAGCCGTGCTACAAAACTAACACTCGCCACTCGCTGCTCACCAACTCGTTTCTAGCTTTACTCGCTTATCGCCGGCGGTGGGACAACTGCCTGAGGGTCGTGATTATTAATTAAAAATACAAAAACATGCTATTAAGTCCTAAACCGAACCAGTTATTTATTTATACTTAACGCTTATTTAATTTTTTTTAATGTTTATTTACGCCATTATAATAAGATAAACTACGGCTAGCTAGATAAAATGTATTTTCATGAGTTTTAGATTACAGTAGATAAGTAAGCAAATTATGTAAATGACATTATAATTTGTGATTAATCTAATCATGAAAATAGAGGTATTTTCAAAGTTTTTTTATTATATTAAATATCTAATTAGGTAGGTACGCTGCGACCGCCCCCTTGACTGTCATAACGCCCCCCATTCGCCTTTGGACCCGCTACCGCCACGAAAAGCTCCAGCGCCCACTGGGAACCTATGTGTAAACGATTTGCAAGACTTGCGCGAGTTAACTTGCACGTGGAAACGATGCCTTATATCCCGGCAAGTAAAAATAGTACCCTAGGGCACATCTATATACTTCGGTACAAAGTCGTATATATTAAATATCAAATAAATGGAGAAAACTATCACAAACACCGCTACCGTGACATTCAGATCCGGTTTTTAAAAAAACCTACATTTACTTCTTCGGCTATATAGCCTCTTCAGTACCATCTATCTAAAAGTATCCGAATTATCCCAATCACATTTCTCTCAATGCATATATTTTTCTCCATTTATTTAACATTTATAATTTAAAATCATCTTTACAATTGCAAATTATTATGCATGCATGAGCAATAATCAATTTTGTTACGAACCGAAAGTGTGGGTAAGTCGCGAATTACGATACGACTCACCTTCTCAAAGTAAACATTTCGATAGACAAAACAAAAAGTTATAACATCGCTATGCCGCGTTATTCCATCATTTATACACGTGTTAAAGTAAAACAAATCATTTCAAACATTGTCTAAATATTAAACTGAAAATAATGGTTATGTCCCAGGACAACTGTTAATTTTAGACGTTTTACAGCAAACATACTTACGGGTCTCAAATAAAGCTCCGAAGTTTTCAAGCATTGTTGCACATTAAAACCCTTGATGGAGGCAGAAGTAGATCTCTGCCTAAAAGTTAGACAACTTAATTCTGTGAGACGAAGAGTGTACCTGTACCCTGTACATACATCTTGCTGTCACAACTCACGTTAAACCCACGATATTGATGTTGAAGTTTAAAGCGATTTGTTGACTTCTCAATATCGATCAGGTTTCAAAACAATAACTAACGAATAAATGACCATTGGGTTTTAAATTTTAATAAACGACCTCATTGCTTTATACAGCTAGCCCTTTGTAAATGTCTCCGGTACTGTACAATTGTTCGCGGCGCTGTATAATAGTCTGAGGCGCTGTATAATAGTCCGCGGCGCTATATAATAGTCCGAGGCGCTGTATAATAGTCCGAGGCGCTGTATAATAGTCCCTAGCGCGCTGTAGGTATAATAGTCCCTAGCGCGCTGTATAAAGTGCTTCATTAAAGACCTCAGTGATTTTAAAACGTCCCTGGCGCTTTTTAAACGTCCATGCGCTTTATAAACATCCGCGGCGTTTTATAAACGTTCGCAGTGCTTTATGAAGAAACAGCTATTTATAAAGGACCACATTCCTTTACAGAGGTCCGCTGTTTTATAGAAGAACGCAGCGCTTTATAAACCGTCTAAATCAACAATTGTCCTTCAACAGATATATTACATATTCCTTGCGCTAAATACAACAAAATACACTTATTACAAGCTACTCACTACGCTGGTAGTTACATACATACCGTCAATAAATTAATGCTAACGTATGAGAGTTACATCATTTATCATTACATTACTTATTATTTAAACATTTAGAACGCTGTTAGACCTAGTATCGTACCGAAACGCGCCTAGCGTAGCTTTCATATAAGTATTAATAAATAATTGACGTGTATAATTAAAATTATGCATTTCATTAGTAACTTTACAATTCATTAATAAATAAAGGTATAAATAGAGAAGAAAATTGTCGCTTAAAGCCCGGTTTATATCTACATTGAGCGTCGTGCCGTTTTGTTTGCTAGACAAAATAATATTCTTCTACACAATGTGTATTGTATATTTATAATAATTTATATCTACCTTAATACGGCCGCGCGGACGCTGACATACACTGTATAAAATAATAATATTTTGTCTGCGCACGTGTCTGACACGTTCAATGTCTGTAGATTTAGCCGTCCGCACATTAGCCGACCGGACCGAGAATGTATGAATTCAGTCGGTTGTGGTTGTCAACAATGAATTTCATTATTGTGTACGAATTACACATTAGGCCAGTGGGATTAGAACCTGGGATAGCAATTCCATCCTCTCATCCGGTGTACTGAAACTTCTCTCAATTTTCTTTCTTTTCATTAAATAAAATATAACAATGTTAATATATGACTTCAGTTATAAAAGAATGTAATTTAATCGATCTAATATTCTGAAAGTTCACAGTTTTGGAAATACCATTTTTAAAAAGCAAACTTATAAAATGTTTTAAAGACAACTCCAATTTTTGATTTGAATTACGATACAAGCGATCAAGACTGGTGTTTCTATGTCTATCTAAAAGTAATAGGAAACTTATCGACTGACTGAATCGAGCGACGACATAAATTCATTTTATTAATCCGCTTATAATTACAACTTTAAAACATCCAAGATTATAAAACTTACAACTCGCGACAAAAACCCTATTCATCGCCGCCGTGGTAAAATCCCGTTTTTGTCACGAACTTAACATAAATAATTAAAACTTAATTAAAAAATAATAAGCTAATAAAATATGTAATACAAAAGCTACGCAAGACGTGATAACCCCTTCCAAAATGGACCAAACAGGAAAATCGCCTTTAATGGATTGCACAAAGCGCCCCCAAAATCAAAGGTCAATATTATCAATACTAATTACTACACCACCTTCGCGGCAGTATTCTGTACACACGGCAACAAATGAGAGGTTTTCGAGGTGACAGTTTAGATTTAATTAACTGTTTCTTAAACGCAGTAAAAGATGCTGATGTTTTTGCCGATCCATGGTGTTCTCTGCATAAATATATATATATATTGCTATCTTAACAGCTACACTAATTGTATAATTGATTATTATAAACATTATTATTATATTGTGTCCACTGACTCGGTGCTTTGGTGATATCTGTAAATCAGTCAGTTATGTATTGAATAAATAAATAATAAATGGTGCTGCGTTTTTTTACGATGACACTTGACGTCAATGCAACGCCATCTATTATCAACTTAAGAAAGCTTGTTGCTGTTTTAACTGTCACATTGAAAACCTCTCATGGCATGCGCAAACTGTTTGTGCAAAAGTTTGCGCAAACATGGAAAACAATGCGTCACCCACACTATAACGACATGAGCATGACGTATAGTTCACACGACAGCGATTTGTATGCGCAAAGTTTGTGCAAACACAAGTCGTATGATTCTTTAAAACCTTCGTTCTTACGGACTTCATCGTCCTACCTCTTTCACATTATACAGTGATATCTCGTTGTAGAGCTGTTTTATCTTATAGATTATAGACATTTAACTAATAGTATATTCCAGAATGTGGCACGCTAATTTTAATCATCGCTAAGCGAGGCATCCTTTTCACTCTAGCGCGATGTAGCATATAAAATGAGTGACAGTTGCCCTTAGGTTTAGGATTACCCCGGGCGGCGCCAGACATGTGCGCATATATTTGCATAATATGCTCAAATTCGATGTTCATTGACGTCGTATAGATTCTGTACAAAGCTTTCAATGGTAGTTAAAACTTTGCAAAGATGCTCACATGTCTGGCCCCGGCATTACAATTAGCAGCCACGAGATAAGCATACCTAGTGATTTAATGAAGGTCTTTATAATGTTTGTGCAAACCATCAATTTAAAAACAATTTTCCTATTTGACTACACCTAACTAGAATCAACCTGAATATTCGACTATGACATTTATTCATGTTGTGAAACTATATTACAGAGTATAGGCCGTAGAAATTTGGGTACTTTCACCCTAGAAAGGAAGAAAGATTTATTTGTGACACTGAACATTACACGGACCACATAACCCTGCTTACGCAAAAACAATACACATATTCAATAAATGACAATAAGGCCGAGATTCATAGATAGTTTATAGGCACAAACTCGCTCTTAGGCCGTATTTCCACTTGTAAGTGTAAACAGACTGTCGGACATTACTCGCAGAAGTTTTCTGGCAGGTGGAGCACGGCCTTACAATTATAGACTTTGACAGTTGTAAGACACAAGCTAAGCTATTGCTCAAAACTGTCAATGAATCTTGGCATGAAGAGCTGAAAGAGGGCAAATAATATCACGATTCGTCCGTGAAATAAAAACACTTAGCTATCAGCTGTACTGGAAGCACGTAAACATTATAAATAGAGGTATGTAAACCGAATACGAATTCTGCGAATTATAAAATGCAACATAATTGCTTAGCACATCAATAGTAACACGAGAAAGTGGACAATTGGGGAAGTGGATATTGGACAATTGGGGAAGTGGATATAAGGCCGCGTTTCCACCTACAATATCCCGCGCAAGGTTTTCCTGAAACTACTCGCAGGAAGTGTGGGGTTAACACTTGCAACTGTCGGACATTACTCGCAGAAGTTTTCTTGCAGGAAACGCAGCCTTACAGACCAAGGGACATTTAAGGTACACCTGAGGGGCTTGAAATACGAATACAGACACTTATATGTATGTTATTATAGACATCAACGGTACAGTACGTTCCAATCTTTATGATTATGACGTATCTGAATATTCTAAAGTGTCACATTTGATGTGCTTTCGATTGTACGTGTTTTTGCTGATGTTTTTAATTTGTAATAACTTTTAGTTATTTTCGATTTACAACAACTTTTAGTTATTGTAAAGTAAAAACATCAACAAAAACGTGTTTTTTTAACATCAGAAAAAAACACGTACTGTGATTTCCAAGTTTGTTGCCATAGTTTATTTGAAACCGTTTTCAAGTCTGGTGCATTCACAACGACACCGCGATTTATCGTGGCATTTTTCACGCCAGCCAGTCAGTGGACGGTATTGACAACGTTTCACGCCAATCACGCAAGAAACGCCACAATAGGGTATTTGACAAGTATCGAAAAATAAATGTTTTTCATTATTATTATAAAATAGACACAAATTCATGATCAACTGTGAAATCAAAATTGAAATTAGTTGAAAAATGAAGTAACTACAGGCATTTAGACAAGTTGTGTTAGAAAGAGACAGAAACAACACACGCCATATTGTAGTTCCGACGTCATACTGAGGTAGCGCCTTACAAACTTCATACTAAAGACCGTTTTGCTAAAAAGAGATGGAGCATCCCCCCACCACTTGACTTAACTGCATAATATCTTCTGTATTAGTTGAGATATCGAAAAACTGATTTCACAGTTCTCTTCAGCATGAGAGTTGATTGATGCAATAAAAAAAAGAGTCATATACCCTATTATGACGTAAAATCTCTGGTTGTGAATGTACCTTTTTAAAACGGCGAGAGATGCGGTATCGGATCAATGTAAATCTGCCTTCATACTAATCAGTGGGCCTCACGGCCCACTTTAGACCTTGACTTATTAAATACCTATAAATTGGTAGTACAGTTAGGGCTGCATGAAACACAATTGTCATAGAATAGAGATCGATGCGAGCTATACCACTTGTATAAGAATATCCGATGATTCACATTTGTTATATAGGACTTTTACGTCATAGAACTTTAATTATATTATTTTCGTTGCATGATACAACTATTGAAACTCAAATTGTCCCTGTGATTATGACTCTCGCTCCGGGTCCTACCTGGTGCAAAGGTTGGTTATGGGCACCTTTGCACCAGGTACGACAAGGGGCGGCAATTCATTAATTAAGTTATTTATTTTAATGAAGTTTAATTGTGTATTAGTTTATATTGTTATGTTTTGCATTTTAGCTTATTACTGAAAATACCCTATAAACTATAGAACTAAGCGATAGAACTGTATAGATACTATGTGTTAATTGTTCTATGCGCCCTTGGATCTGAAAACGGTAGCAGAGAAGAGTTTAGCTCCAAAGCTATATTCAAATACATTATTATAGCTCGCACCGAGCTATTCACTGACGATGATGTAACATATCCCTATAGCTCTAGGCTCGTAGCGATAAAAACTACTAAACGGTGGCTTTATTTGACAGTTGTTAAACCATGAACATGTATAGCGAAATCCAACAAAAACACTTAAACCACCGCCTAACTAAAAAGTCCCGTTTATCGCTAAATCCCAGGCCACACAGAAAGCGAACCGGGGCGTTACCGTTTGAGAGCGGGGCGGGATTTTTTTTAATTTATGAGTTCGTAAAGTTCGTATCCTGCTCTCTCTTTCTCTCGTCACCAACTTTGCAAAGATATTTAGGCTTCGAGGAATAGGGTACAGTGCCAAGCAAGGCCCACCTCGGGTCGCTATGCCAGGGGAGTAATTACTAAGTAGTGCGAGTAGAATACGAACTCACATCTGCATACGAATGCAACAGAGACTACGCTGTTGTATCCGCGCCTTAAAATAAATTCGCGGGGAGTTATTTACTCGATTGAAGATGTGATTGACAAAACGAATTTTTAATATTCAATTCAGGCATCGAATGCAATTTTATTAGTATTTAATTTAATAAAGTTAAGTTACTGTTTAATTGTGTAGGTACTTTAATTACCCAATGTATTAATTATGTTGTTATATTGTTATTTTATTGTAATGACTTTGTAATAAGTAGCTTCAGCGATGAAAATGTTCAGACGGTATAGTCTGAATATTGGCACCGCCGAAGGCATATTCAAAATAAATAATAATAATAAAATCCCGATCGTTCCTGGCCGCTCCCAATCCGCTTTCTATGTGTCTATGGCCCTATTGTCAAGTCGAATGTTCAAGTATGATATACGTAAGCGAGTTGTATGAGCGAGTCGTGCCTGCGTGGTAGCGGCCATCAGCTGGCGGCGGGCGCGAGGCGCGGCGCCGCGGCGCGCCACTACGGGCGGCGCGCGGGGCCGCCGCCGCCGTGCGCGGGCGCGGGCGCAAACACGCCTGCGCGGGGTAGGTACCCGCCGGGCATGCCGCCTGCGGGGACGCCTGTCAACGAACATGGATTGATATAAAGTATGTTTATTTATATTACTTCGTTAGCTACACAAAACCAACAATACACTTTCGATGTCTTTGTTGGAGTCTCTAACTTGGAGAACTTCACTTAAGTTAGCTATTGTTAAAACTTGCAGAACAGAATATAATTTTAGAAACAGTTCTACAATAGGCTACCCAGCTTTTCGCAGTTTTTTCACTTTTAGTCAGTTGTCCCACTGCCGGCGATGAGCGAGTAAAGCTAGAAACTAAAAACGAGTTGGCGAGCAGCGAGTGGCGAGCGATAGTTTTGTAGCTCAGCTATAACCAAGTGTTCGGGGATTACTCGCTCCACTCGCTCGGGGCAGGAAATGACCGCTGGCTGGCGCGACCACCAAGCTGGAGCGAACAGTCGGCGATGAAATATATGCGTCTCTTTTGTTTACACGGAATGTACTATCTTTTGTACGTTTCTTAGGCGAGAAAATATCCGATAGTTACTCGCTTACTGGCGGTGGGACAATTGCCTTAACTTGCTTTTGTCAAGCAAAAGTTGTTTTTCTATAATTTCGGTATAGTATTTTACTTGAAAAATGTCTTCTAAACGTGGAAATAGTGTGGGACAAAGAATATTTTTTTACATTGCTTATTTATTTATTATGGCTCGCCAACAACACAATGTATCTAGCAATAGTTACATTAAATCCAGAGTCATGTTCATCAATAGTGAATGCTGTGCTAGTCACAGGCTAGCACAGCATTCACTATTTCGACTTCTTAACACTTAGAACATTATTGAGATCTAATTACCTTATAGTCATTGAATAAAAGTGAGTTATATTGAACAATGAACATCATACGCACCTTGGTTGGGGAAGGGCAAGCAGTTAGACTTCAGAACCTCCTCATGGTTACCGTATGCACAAAATTTCACTACAACAGTACTTGCTGAAATGCCCGTGATCTCAGCTTCGTAGAACTGAAATATAAATAGTGAATAATTCTGAAAACTGTCAATAATGCAGGATAACTACAAAGGTTTTCTAACGAAACTTAGGGCAACTTGTGCCAAAGAGGGTTAGCGCTGTTTACAGTTTTCACAGGTTAAATAGCTATCTCATGGATTATCTTTTGATGGAAGCCTTTATTCAATTAGAATAGAAGATGCCCTATTCTGCTAAAGAGATTTCGATCGAACACAGTCGAACGATTATGTAACCAGTATAAACTAGCATGACGATGTTACCTGGGGCCGGGCCAGCTTATAATAGTTACATAATCGTTCAATCCAAATATTTTAACAGAATTGGGCTGCAGCTCATTAGCTTAGGTTAGAACCTGCATCGGTTCCATTAGAATGAGGGGGGTTCAAGGTTACATTTAAAAACAAAGAAAGTACCGATAGACCCGGTAGATGGCACTGACTGGTCTGATGTCAATATTAAATGCGTTGTTATTGCTTGTAACTTGGGCTTTTCGTATTTCATGCCCAGTATTAATTTCAACTGTATTGTTTAAATTACACAAACAAGCCAATAAAAATATATTATTCAGCTGACATTGAATTTTTATTCATAGTGATGTGTTTTTTTACGATGATATAGCACTTCGCCATCTATTACTTAAATAGCATGTTTTTTTCTTCTTCTTAGAACTGTCACTTTGAAAACTCCTCATTATAATAGTACATATTGTACTCACATTGTTGTCTTCCCAATAAAGCGCTAGGCATCGATCACCGACTTTCCAATTGATCTCCGCCACGCCGAGCATAGCGCGCGCCTGCTCGTTCACCGCGGCGTTCTGGAAGCCCAGCAGCGATCCAGGCAGGAACGGGCCGCCGCTGCGCAGCGCACCGAACTCCTGAGGCCGGCCTCCGTACCCATACTGACGACCACTGTACCCCTGACCGCCCATGTAACCCATGTTAGGATACATAGGAGCCTGCTGCTCGATATAGCCATTGGGCTGATGCCGGCGCTGAGGGGGGTACCCCTGCTCCTGATACTTAGCAACATCACTACTCCGCCTAAAAGGCTGGATATCCTGCATAGGTTGGTTAATGTAGGACTGCTTCACATACTCAGGCGGAGGCTGGTAACTCCGGACGTGAACCTCCTCGGTAGGCTGTGGCTGATTAGAAAGAAGGTTCATATTCGCCGTAGCATCGACCAAGCCGTCCATAGAATTAGTGTGGCTCCGGTAGTTAGGTGGAGGTATTTTAGTGTCAGTCATATTTCGGTCGCTTCTCATATTTCTGTCGTATTGAGGCGGAGGATTGTGATATGCATTGTTGTAGGAGTTTACAATGTTATTTTGCTGTTGTTGGTGTTGCTGTTGTTGTTGTTGCTGCTGCTGCTGCTGTTGTTGTTTATTCTTCTCCTCCAACTTCCTCTGGAACCTCGGCGGCTTCTCGTTTTGTGGCTGATATTTCCTGTCGTCCCTGTGCGACGAGTGGTGGCCATCGTTGGAGTAATGCCCCCTGTGTTCAGGCCTGTGCCTGTTCGAGTTGTCGTACCTCGGCCCTGAAGAGCGCATGTTGTTTTTGCCATTATTCCTGTCTCTGTTTCCGTAACCTCTGTCGCTTCTATCGTCCAAGTTATTAGTATTATAATTGTATGTTCGACTATTCTTGTCTTTGTCGGGCATAGAAGGAAGTTTATCTTCAAGGAAGTCGAACAAGGAGACTTTGCCGGAAGGTTTGACAAGAATGCCATCCTCATCGTTATGATCCTTGTTCCGTCCTTTACGTTTTGGTGGGTCTTGTTCTTTCTGTTGTTTTTCCTTATTTCTGTTCTCGGAGTTGTCTCTCTTGTACAGTATCTTGAGAGCTCTGTCGACATTATTCTTGGTGTATTTGAGAGCATTCTCTGCCTGCTCCTCAGAGAATCCCGCGTCAACAATCTTCTGGACATTTGCATCTAGTAAAGGTTTTGTGCCTCCACCGAATACCTGGAAATTAAATATTCCAAAAATTAGATTATCACCTAATGTCTTGTTAGCACACTTTGTTTACAATACCAGCTAGAAACCCCGATCTAACATGTACCAATGTGCTATTGTATGTACCTATGATGCATAAAACTACCTTTATAACTTTTATTATTATTATTTATTTGATAGACAGGCAGCATAATGCTGGTATGTCTATACAGTGTTGGTAAGTTCACAGTTTATGTTTATTAATTAGATAAAACGGGAATTACCGTGTTAAACATTTATTATTGATGTCTCGATATTTCGACATCATTACAGCCATCTTGGTCACGGTAATTCCCGTTTTATCTAATTAATATGTATACAAACCGTGTAAGTTTCAAAAAGTGATATGAAATGAAATGAAATACAGTTTATGTTGTCTAATGTTCATATGATTCACTACACATATTTTTCATTCATATAATGTTTGTTTTAGACCACAAGTCGAGGCGATTTTGATGGTTCACTCTGTTACTTAGGAAGTGATGAGCGATTTTGGTATTATTTTAAGGTTATCAACTTTATGTCTGGATAATGTGGCAAATAAATGATATTTCATTTATTTATCTACTTTGTGGAATGGGTCTTTCACCTCCAGTTAAGAATTATATGGGAATATATTCGTTTTTGTTCGAAAGGAAACTTAAGTACATTTACCGAATGTTCTTTTAGGTTAAATTCTGGATATGAGATTACCTTCTTGACCCCTGATAGCCTCTGTGCCTCAGCAATGGCGCCTTTCCTCTGTGCCTCGAACTCTGCGTTGTCCTGTTTGGCCTCATCCTGGATACTCTTGAACTGCTTGTCCAGGCTTTGAGCCTCCAACTCCTGCCCAAACGGAATCCATGGCGGTGGCCCTCCGTCTGCACCGATACCTCCTGAAAATAAGAACAATAATTTAAGAGCCTTCCATGAGCCAACTAGCGCCGCCAATCTTAAAAAAATCATATCTTCCAATATAATCAATTTTATTAAAAAAGCTACGTTCACATTGTTTATTGCTATAAATATTATTTTTTAAATGCTTATTTGTAATGTGATGCAATGTAGGTAAGTTGTAGTTCACATAATTGCGAAAAACGGCCGTTTCTGGCACATTTGTGAACTACAACTTACCTACATTGAATCACGTTACAAATAAGCATTTAAAAAATAATATTTATAGCAATAAACAGTGTGAACGTAGCTTTTTTAATAAAATGCCTCAAAGGCCCACGATCTACTATTGGATTACAATTAGTTATTATGCCCAGTAACTACATATGGCCTTGCAACAAATTTCAGGTTAGCAAGATATTCATTCTCCATTTTTGCAGTTATATTTTATTTGCTTTATTTTCACGCGAATTCAATTTCGCTAGTGCGGACAACCAAGCAACAATGAACACATAGAATCACGAAAAAATCGCAGTCATCAAAGAATAGAAATTAGTTTCAGTAATGAAATAGTCATAATCGCGAAGCGGCGTTAAATGCATTATCTCAACTAACATAAGATTTTATATTATGTTCTAAATCTCAGCCTAACAATAAAACAAGTCCTTTAGTAGCAAAAAACACATGATATCCTTACAACAAAAAATTCACTATAAATCTTACCTCTTGTGTGTTTAGCAAGACTCCTATTCAACTCCCATTTCTCAATCATATGAGTCACCTTCCCACCCAAAACTGATATGACATTTGGTGTAAGCCAGATAACTCCATGACAGACTTCTAGGTCCTCATTCTTGAGAAGCAGTTTCGTGCCAGGTGGAGTGTTAATACTCAGACTGGGTGTTGGATTTATTTCGAGCCCTGTACATACACATTTTCCATCATGTAATGTCAGTTTTAGCATCCGTGGTGCTGATGTTGACTCCTCATTGGCTTTAGGTGCTGACACATTTCTGACTTTCTGAATTTGGACTATTATCGGTTTCTCAAGCTTCGTAGGGTCTTTAGTGAAGTCTTCTGGGAATGCACCTTCTCCGATATCTCTCAGATCATACTGAAAAGTAAACGTGGGCTCTTTATTCTTTAATGATTTCTACAGAAAATACATATATCAATCGAGTATGAGCAGCAGCATTCTACACCCACATTAATGTACCCTATATCAAATTGGCTAGTTTTATGCCCATTTTTGATGCAATTAAGTAGCCAACAAATAAATTCACTATGAATGTATTAGGTAAATCAAGGACCAAACTGAAGTCATGAATCTTAAACAATTCTCGATAGAAGGAACTTAACATAGAATTAACCACAAATGAAGGATAATGCGACCAGGTTTAGTGAAAACCGATAAAACAAAGGTCCAATTAGAACGAAACCAAGTCTTGGAGAAATATGACAAAAACACTTTCATGTTTATAATAGATTGAAAAGGGGGGTATGTGCAGCAGTGCAAGGCGGGTGAAAAAGGCGTGGAATACAGAGCTCATTGTAAAAGCGTATTGTAAGCAAGAAATACATATTCTACGAAGCGTTTATCCACAAGAATAATACTCACGTCTAAAGCTCTCTTGTTAAGAGTATTTACATCTTTTATTTGTCCATTTTCACTAATTATATCGACACCTTCCTCACTCAAGTACCTGGAACACAATTTGTAGTAGAAATAGACAATAAGAGTGCTGGAAATGGATATGTAATAATTATAATTACCAGCCCAACTCGTTGAGATTCTCTCTAAGAGACATTTTAACATTTGTTATCGTTATAACATGATTTTACGAGAAAATAAGAAAATTTTACAAAACCACGAACATACGGCACCGAGTGACAGTCACGCATAGAGTATTTTCTTTTTTTCTTTTATATCTGGCCTGGAAACATGTCATAGACACGATATATTAAAGCTGCGTTCACAACAATTCGCCACTCAAGAGTGGCCGGCTGCGGCGACGAACGACGCGTTATTTGCTAACGTTTCATCAAGCCATGCCAATCACGCAAGAAACGCCAAAATTGTGGACTGAGAAATTTTATCGTCAGAAGCAGAACACACTCACTCGGAATCATTTACTTGATACGGTCGCTATACATTACTAACTACATTGTTTTTAAACTTCACGGTTTTTTTGTATACATATTAATTAGATAAAACGGGAATTACCGTGTTAAACATATAATATTGATGTCTCGATATTTCGACAGCATTACAGCCATCATGGTCACGAGTATCAGTGTTTAACACGGTAATTCCCGTTTTATCTAATTAATATGTGTTTGTATGTGTCAAATAAACGTTTTCTATTCTATTCTAGATGGAAGTCCATTATATATTATTTTCTTTGATCGTCTCTGTCCTCAGAGAAATCTGAGTCTCTACCTACCCCTACGGGAAGCGTGAGTTTATAAATAAAATATATAAATATCGCCCAAATTTAGGCATTTTTAGCGTTCTTTGAGATTCCGAATCGATGATATTATTGAATGAGTGCAAGCAATCCGCAACGGACAAGTTTTAAGTGGGTGGTTAAGCAAGAAGGATCATGAATGGCAGCCCTTAGAATTGGCTCAAAAGGACGCGCATCCAGAGCTGTAAAACTTATTAAAAACTTGAAGGTCAATGACCGCGGGTGGGTGGGTGTTGACATTTGGTTTTTCAAAACTTTACTTTGTGAATCATTTGCATTGCAAAATTAATTCTTGATTAGTGTACTGTTATTTTATCGAAACAAATTACTTTCTAAAATTCCATATTACATTACAAGATCAAAGTGTATTGCTATTTGGTTGCAGTATGTCGTCGGTAAGTGAGGTTAAGATTATCTTAAATCAGTTTTTGAAAGTCTGTTGTTATCGTCAATCTTGGTCATATCTATTCATGCTAGACAAAGATGGCCCAGAAAGTTTACTAAAACCTGTAAACCGGCATACTCTTTCATCTATACAGACAATTAAGTCCAATATCATCATCTTTTAGTATAAGTAATTAAAATTGGTAGTAACAATCATAAAATTGGTAGTAACAATCATGTAGGTACACATAAATGAAGGTGGTAGGACTAATATGTGAATGTGTGTACCTAATATCCTGCTGTTAAATGACGTGTAATATTATATATTAAATTAATACTGCTGTGTGGAGGGTCAGGGAGCATACATAGAATGTGCTTGTAGGCACACAAGGCATTAAATCTTAGGGCAACAGCAAGCTTAGATCTTTCAATTTCACTGGCCAGCAATAACACCTGCAACTTTTCTGGAGTTGTTAGCTACATGTGTATAAGCGATGGGGACCACTTAGTATCAGGTGGCCCATGCCTATAAGCTGTCATTTACTGTATGAACCCATATTTAATTAAAATATTTTCCCAATTCCAGACTCACATTTTCAACGTAGAGATGACGTGTGAAGGTTGCTCCGGCGCAGTGGAGAGAGTCCTGAACAGGCTAAAAGGGCAGGGTGTTGACAATGTTGCTATAAGCTTACCAGAACAAACAGTTTCTGTAACATCTACACTCAGTGCTGACCAATTACTAGAAGTGATAAAGAAAACTGGCAAAAAGACTACCTATGTCAGTACCGAATAGTGTTTAAGATATTTTGGTACATTTTTTATATTATAAGTATGTTTGAATGAACATCAAAAAGTTACATTATGAGGGGGAGGTGCATTACAGAATTTTATGTAATGTGAATATTGTATTTTATGGTCATTAAAATAGTCACTGCAAGTGCAGTGGGAAATGTTGTATAACCTTTATTTTGTTACTATATATAGCTGTTTATAACAAAAACATGTTAGAAGGAGGTTGTCAACTAAAAAAGTTATTATAGAAACGATCATTATTGTTTTGTTTGTGATTTTTTTTTCTTGATTGCCAGCTTATAACATGTTTTGTAAAATAACAAGCTGCATACCAGTTTTTACAGTCCTAATTTTATGATCTAAATTTTTACTAAATAGCAAATTATATTTAATTTTATACATGGTATTTTATATGCTTCTGTACACGAAATACTGCTTCTCTTACATATTTTTTTTTTATATAAATTGTGTTTGAGAGATTGGATCTTAACACTTCAAGCAATTAAATTGTGATCATCTTGAGAATGTATAGTTCATATTTTTAAATAAATATTTCTTTTTTCAAAATAAATTGACTCATTGACTAGGTAACATTTATTATAAGGGTATAACTAAAAACATAAACTCAACATATATTCTTAACATTCTTGCTCATCACGTCTTCAATAGTGTCAAGCCTCAAATCCACAATATCCACTGCTTCATGTATGGCGTTCAAGTGGTCCACAATAGCATTGACAGTGGGCAAAACATCGGCGCAATCACAATCCTGTAACTTATCCATTCCACAAGTGAATGTCTTATCCAACCTTTTAACCCTTTTCAAAATAGGCTCATTGCCTTGTTTAGGATTATCGTTCATTATTTTGAATCCGCTATTTATTGGAAAACTCCTTTTCCTGCCAACCCACTCTATAGTACCACTAGTGTAGCACACATCATTCTCTTTCAGTTTTATCATGCCATATAAGTCTTCCTCTTGTGGACATTCTGTTCCTATAGTGGACCTATTTATGATGGAGGGTACGGTGTAGGTGCCAGGAGTGGGTGGAACACGGGGTATATGACTTATATGACCTACGCTATATGAAGGACATTCAGGAGACTCACAACCCCCAGCTGATTGTATTGATGAGTTCCTTCTACTAGTACTATTCAACGGGCTGGACTCATGCCTTGAACATCGTTGACTTGGACACGATTCTATCATAGTACTATTTGCATTTGGGTCCCTTTGAAAACTCACTCTTGTGGATTCGTGAGGCGTTTCAGGCACATCGTCAAGATGGGCAAATGTAGCTACGGGGTATCTCATGCTGTGATAGCAAAGGTACCATGCCCTTGTACCCTATTTTGTGGAGGATAAGTAAATTAATACGTTGATGACTAAACTAATATGAGGCGGAACGTTTGAGCAAGTGCTTAACAAAGTTGCATTTCTCTCTGAACTCAAGCTTCTGCATAGCTACTGAGTACTCGATTGAAACAGTGCTTAGGGAGGAGTCCTGAACGGAAAAGCAATATAACAACTTTAGATATGTTATATATTAATAAATTACATAAAATTCTACAAATAACAAATTAATTTACATACCAACTACACTACATACTAATACACTAATACCATATTTTTTTTGCAACCTGATTTCGTCCTTTCGATGTAGATGTGAGTTTGGATGTCTGTGATCTGGATGTAGGGGCAGACTGCGCATTTTGCGTGGTGTTCTCATTTATATCACTGGCTGCTAGCTCAGTAAAGTTGGTTTTCCATATAAACACCTGTATAAATAAATAAAATTACATGCAGCACAGTAATTACCATTATTTTACTCTATGGTAACATGGTCTAGATTGCAATGGATTTCTGTAGGTACCTATATACGACGAAAAAGGGATCCATGTTCCCAAAGGCGACTATCCAATATCTGTAACTTCTACTCTTTTATACCATTGTCAATATACAATTCTGAACCAATAATATCGACGATGGATAGATTGATAACAGTGTGCGAGGATCGTGACTTAATTTTAAAGTTACGCCACCGTTTAGGCCCCCTGTCCCTTTCTATCCTAACCTAACCACCAAAGGTGAAAGTGATAGCAACGTGATTTAAGGGAAGTGAGGTTTAACTAGGTTTATGAATAACAGCAAATGTCTATAAGCCGTAGAAGAAATGAAATTCCATTGTCTCTGCCTACCCTAATGGGAGACAGGTCTGCATTTATGTATTAAGCAAGCTTTACCATTTTATCAACGCCGGCAGTAGCAAAAGACTCGCCTCCCGGTGAGAAGTTCACAGCATTAACTGCCCCCGTGTGTCCACTCAAAGTAAATATTACGTGACCCTCCAACAAATCCAGTATCTGGAACCAAACATGGATATCATGTACCTTCAAATTGAGTTTCCCATGGGGTGTCTGGGCACGGCCGTTGCCAGGCTTCACCTTCAGGCGCAAACCTTCTGCAGGACTTCCGTTACTAATTCTTTAATCATTAAATAGCCGGTTTTAATCCAGGTCGGTTCAAAGTGGTTTTTCTCATTGTTTTCGAAAGAATGTTTGCGTACTTTTACTGAATGCTTTCAAAAACGGTGACGAAAAACATCACAAAGACACCCGAGAACAAAATCTTCTTCTTCTTCCTCAGCATACCGCAGCCCACTCCTGGGCATATTCCTCTCCATGAATCCTACATGTGGCCCGATCCCAAGGTTGTCTGGTCCACACCGAGCCAGCAACTCTCTCGATGTCGTCGGACCATCTGCCCAGTGGTCTGCCCACCATTCTTCTACCTGTCCGGGGTCTCCACATTAGAACGCACTTACTCCATCTACCATCGTTTCGATGAACAAAATAAAATATTACAATGCATAATATGCAATCCACCAACCTTGATGTAAGGGAAGGTCTGTGCCTCAATAGTGAGTACATAAAAATAGGCTAATAATGATTACTGTACATTAATATGACATACCTTCATTTTGCCATCTTTACTTGCAGTCAGCATGTAACTGCCACTAGGGTGAAATGCAATTTGAGTCACTGCATCATTGTGTATACTGAAATAGTAAAGACAAATCTGAGACAATCTGATGTATTTCCAAGGTTATATTTATTCCCTATTTCTTTAGGATGTGGAATAAATACTATTAGTAGTAAATTCGGCAGTTTGTCTATCATTTACCTGTAATACTGTAAGATTTTATGGGTCCTAATATCATACAGTTTGACATTTCCACGGCTAGTGCCGACAGCGACGAAGCAGCTGGTTGGGTGCCAAGCCAAGTACATGCCATGGCCATTTTGATCTGTGTAAGTATGTATCAGTCCGCCTGAGTCAGGGTCCCAGAGCTTTGTAGACTTGTCATCGGAACACGATGCTATGATGGACCCATCGCTAGACATGCGGGCACATCTCACCCAGTTTGTATGGCTGACGAATGAAGATATGAACTTATATTTGTCACTTGACCAAAGTTTTACTATTTTGTCGTCCGAGGCTGTTATTATCTGGAAGTTAATAATATAGCTCTTTACCAACATTGAGGGACATTATTAGGTATTTTGTTACATATGTGGGTAGGTAGGTAGTAGCCACATTTTATTGGGTTATAGATAGCAATAAACACTACTTAAAGTTAGGTGGTGATGTTGAATGAACTAGGCTAAACATACCTCCAGACTTTATTTATTTATTTTCTGATAGGCAGATTTACATTATTATTATTTAAATCGAACAACAATGGTCCATATGATATTGTTAGTAATACTTATTATAATAAATGTTAGTAAATAAAATTGTTATAACATTAGGTTACCTAATAATATTACACATAAAATTAAATGTTAAGCTTTAAATAACTCCTTATTACAATCACATAGATCCATATTACTATTTTATCTTCAATTTAATAACTGGAGTTTTTAATTTACCTTCGATCCATCTGGACTAAATTGCACCGAGCGTACAGTCTGCGAATGAGCTTTGAAAGTCCCAGTGTTACCCGTTACAGTGGGAACCCAGATCCTGACGCTTTTGTCCCGGGAAGCTGAGGCCATGTGTTTCCCAGTCGGGGAGAACGTGACGTCCATCACAGCCTCGTCGTGTCCTTGGAACCTGTAGCTCCGCATTGACCCACGAAAATCCAAATCCCATAGCTGAAAAATGTGTTACAAAAAAGTTAGGACATCATCTTAGAAAAGGAATTGCAATCATATACGACAATGTTTACCAGGATACTGTTGTCTAATGAGCTGCTGGCGATTTGCCGTTCATTTGGACTATAGCAAAGTGCTGTGATACCATTTTTATGACCCTTTAAATGTTTCTCCAAAGATGGGTCAATTGGCACAGATTTTGTCTCCATATTTCGGGATGTTAAACTTAACAAGTCGAGTAAAAAGTTAGTATACGGATAATTAAAAGTACTTAAAACTTATTCACAATATATTTATCTTGTAATCAATAGTAAACAGAAAGCAAAAGAAAATCACAGAGTTCAAACGAAAATTCATTTCAAATTCTAATTTGACAGCAAAATCAGCAGAAACAAAACAAACAAACACAAACACCACAGGCTACGTCTGTTTTTTATCTTTTTTAAGCCGCGGTCGCTTCGTCGCGTCGGTGGTGTCGTCTCGGCATTTGAGACTAATCGATCGGACCGTCTACAGCACGCCTAATAAAATAAAAGCATTGCTTGTCTATTATAATTAAAAATAAAAATAGGGTTTCCAGATTGGGGGGATTCCCGCAATTTTGGGGAAATATTTCGCTGTTGGGGAAATTTTGGGGAAGTGGCATTACTGGGGAAAAGTTGTGACCACATAATTAGGGTTGAGACATATCTCAACCCTAATGCCACGGGACATATCTCAACAGTAATGCCACGGACTTTTAAGCCATAGCTTAAAGCCCGTGGCGGATGCTCAAAGTTTCAACCGACTGCAGTAATTCAACTCAGAAAACGTGTCTCTTGACATGAATTGTGGTCTCGTCAATCGTCGTTTATGTATATAAAAAAACTTTTAAATTATTATTATAGTGTATTTATTTCTTTAAAAAAACAATTCAGATTTTTTTTGAAAAAGGTATCATTTTGGGGAAAATCTTTTGTTAATCTGGGGAAATCGGAAAAATTTAATCTGGTAACCCTGAATAAAAATATTGTTGAAAATTTCGCTATTCGCGACACGAGGTGTTTCTGTTTTTGAAATTGATTGCTGGGTTTTTGCTAAAAATTTTCGTTGCAATTGAGAGAAACAAAATCACAGAATAATTTCTCACAAATTTCCATCGATTCTAATTTCGTAAGTTGTAACTTTTCGATTCTATAGTTCACCGGTTGTTGCATTTCTTTCTATAATTTCAAGTTTTCCTACATATAATTTTCTGTTTCAGTACCGTGATATGAAGTAATTAACTATTCTATGGGGACAAGTTTACTTTTAAAAGTATCAGGTAAAATTGCATCATGTTTACATTTATTTGTAATTTTTTGCCATTGTGATTCAACACTAAAAACCTCGAGCTACATACATTGAGTGAGGTAGTTATTTGTGTTGTAAAATATCTCCGGATTTAGTATATTTTTATACTCGTTCGATTATAGTCGGTTCTTCTAAAGACTGACAAATATTGTTATGTTCAAGTAATAAAAAGCAGCCTTGTAATTTGTTTCTACATATTCATATGGACAAAATCAATTGTCAGAGTTGTTCAATTCAGACAGAGACCTATGGACTCCATCATAGGTCTCTGTCATGGCCTAATCAACAAGAATGACTGCCAAGCATAATTACGTACCTAACATGCTCTCAAGTCAAGGACACAGATAGTCATAGATTGAATGACTATCTGATGAAAATTTGTATATTGTAAGTATTAGGCATATGTATTATTTTTATATATTTTTATGGCATTTCTTAGATATGTAAGTATTTTATTTTGTAATTTTCTTTCTTAGTCTTTGTTATAATGTGTAATCTTGTTTTGGCGTGCACTATTTTAAATTTATTATTATCATTATGTACTCAAATGCTGTAAGATTATCTGATAAATAAATAAAGTATACAGGAGGATATCTGAGTTAAACCAAACAGTATTGTCCACCTTCCTGCAATGATCTGTTATTATTTTGTTGTTGTTGTAATTTATAAAGGCAATGTTTGTTTCACTAGTGATTAAGCACTGGCAGCATACATGTTTCTTTATTTTCTGTAGAAGCCAGCTCAATCCACAATGAACGTGGGAGCTAGCGGTGGGGAGATGGGTGGCGAGGTGATGTTGATAGCGGATGAGCTCAGCCGCGCTGTGGAACTGACCCTTAACCCCACCGTGGCACACGATGCCCGCAACCAGGCCTACAATGCTTGTGAGAGGTAAATATAGTAGGACCCATATACTTCTGTTTTCATAGGACCTGTTTAACTTATATATGGTCATGGGGGCGTCTGATGGGCCTATTTGTTGAGTCCCAATGAGGCTGGCATAGTCACCAAGTGACAAAAGTCTCAAAAAAAAACCTAGATTACAAAAAAAACTTATATATCAAAAAAAATATTCCAATTCGAAGTAGGTACCTGAATTCTGAAGACATAAAACTGGAGGAGAAAGAGGATTTATCTACCAGGGTCTACCTTGGGTCTACCCCGATGTCGGCCACTGTCCAGTGGTGCTATGGCAGTTGGCACCCATTTTTCAAAGTCATTTCTTTTTTATTGCTTTTTACATTACAGATGTTATGATTAGAAAATACCTTATTGCTATTACCTATTTTGTATTACAGATGTATTATTTACATTACAGATGTTATGATTAGAAAATACCTTATTGCTATTACCTATTTTGTTAAGGCAAAATAGGTAAATAATATATAATTGTGTAATAAGTCTGTGACAGTCCAGGACCATCAATTGATAACTGCTAATAATAATATATGTTTTAACCGTGTGCCGTAGCTTCAAAGAGAACTCGCCATGGTGTGCCCAGGCCGGCTTGCTGCTCGCCAGCGGGAGCCAGTACTCTGCTGTGGTGAAACATTTCGGGCTGCAGCTGATGGAACATACAGTCAAATATAGATGGACACAGATCACACAGGCCGAGAAAATATTTATCAAGGTATTTTATCTGTCATTTCAAATACGGCTACATTTTTCTAATTTTAATGTTTTTACCCGACTGCGCAAGAAGAGGGTTATGTGTTTAGAGTGTATGTATGTCTAATTCTTTGGCACACCCTGCAGCCTAAACGTTTTGATGGATTTCAACATATGAGGTGTCCACCACCGAGTGCTTACCATTAATAATGTCTGATAGTGGTACTTCATTTGGCTATTCGTATTCGCTATTGGATGTTTGTCGTATTTGTCAAATACTTGACGTACATACAAATGAGACGGAATACGGCTATGAAGCCGATTGCAGATAGTAAAAGGGAAGAAAAAAAAAATACCAACCACACATGGCAATTATGACAAATACGCAAATACGAATAGCCAAGTGACGTGCCACCGTCATATAAATATTCTCCAATGCAGGAAAACGCCATGAAACTCCTCTACATGGGCGGCTGGGACATCGGCCACCTGAACGACGCGTTGGCGCGCGTCATCGTGGAGATGATCAAGCGCGAGTGGCCGCAGCAATGGCCGACGCTGCTGGCGGAGCTGAGCGACGCGTGCGCGCGCGGACACATGCACACACAGATTGTGCTGCACGTGTTCCTGCGGCTCGTTGAGGATGTGGCCACACTACAGGTGAGATTGTACGCTGGAAGCCAGAGAAAGGTGTACAGGAGAGTTTTTAAGGTTGAGATTTTCTCAACAACTACTTGACCTATTGCAAAAATTCTTTCACTGTTTAATAGATAAAAGTTAAAACTATGTAACTGTAAAATAATTGTTAATTTCGGTCCAGTAGTTTTTGTAGAAAATCTCAACCTTATTGAGGCCTCTGTATACTTATCTCTGTCTTCTACTGTACATCTGTCGCAGTCAATTGGTAGAAATTGACGTTCGATTGAACAGCTAGCTGTTTAATTTGACAACGCCATTCAATCACACACCTAGTTTTGTAGTTGAACCACTATGGCTTGTAAAACGTTCAACATCACGGTTGACTGAAAAGCCGACATAAGCCGCAGTAACATGGAATTAGTATGTTACTCCGCTACGGCGGCGCTAGTTTCGGTTTGTTTACGTTACGTTGATGGCGTCAACAGCTGGTATTTTTGGATCGTAGCGAGTTGTTTTGTCATGAAAAAATAATCAAAATAAGTTATAATCTCGCTCGATCCAAGAATAAATATCAACCACTTTTTATTTATTCCTTCCATTACTAGATGATTCACCCAGCAAATTGACATTCAACCAGTTAGCTGAGTATCTTTTAGCTGTAGAATGTTGTGTTCAGCCACTCAGCGACGCGCATTTTTTAAATTATTAGTTAAAAAAATTGCAGTGTTTAAATAACCAACGCGGCGCAAACTGATTTATATGCCCGTTGCGAGCGCTCTTATGTATAAATGCTGTTAGAGATAAACATACTTTAACCTCACTTCCCTTAAACCGTGTTTTCACTTTCACACTACATTGTATGCCAGGATATGTATGCTATTGTATGCCAGTATCTCTATGTGTGCTATTGTATTGTATGCCAGTATCGCAGCATATGGAAGTCCGTCGTCTCTGCCTACCTCTGCGGGGAAAAAGGGCGTGGCATGGATGAATGACACTTCGTTACAAAGGGACCGATGCCTTAAGGCTTAAACCATGGAATAACGTTAAGAACCGGTTATGACTAACAGCGCTAAAGTATAAATGTCGCATGCGACACCTAGTTCACTCTATATTTTTAGAAATCTATCAAAGGAGGTTACTGGAACCTAATGCTCGTGAGATCATAGGTCCTCTAAACATGTCTCGAGCGAGATAAGTCTATAAATAGTTATCGGAATACAATTTTCCACACAAAATCGACATTTCCATTGTATATTTTTTAGAAAACATTAACGGAGGTTACAAATCATAAGGTCTTCTAAACATATCTCCAGATAAGACTGTTAGTTCGTTGCAATAAAACATTTCACGTTACACGATTGACCCCAATTACGTTTTTACGCGTGAATTGTTTACGTAAACGATCGTATCTGGCATAATCGACCACCTGTTATGATTAATAAAATAAAACGACCTAAATCTTTTGTATCGTATCATGATATCAATGTCAATAGACTTTATTTGCACTCGCGAAATGTTTATACAAAGAATGATAAAGAAATGAATAATAATTAAACTAAACAATACACAAAGATATAGGTGGCTATATAATAATTATGTACAGCAAAGTAAATAAATAGGCGCCCGTGTCTGCCTGCACATGAGCGTAAAATTGCTTCGCGACACGTGTAACCTACAGATATTGTCGACATGGACGACATCTCTTTAATACGGCACCCCTGTCCCCCGCTTCGTCTATTGCGCTCATCGTTGACAGAATTTTTGGCTTGCAAATTTGTACCGATTTCATGTCTATTGGGTAAGTGGTCTGTGATTCGCGGTGACGGCTGTGGTTGACCAAAGAACTTTGGAAACTGCAAATCGATCAAACAAGAAATTCCCGGTTAGAGCTGACCTTGTATCCCGTTGTCCGCAGACCCTGGAGCAGCACCAGCGCCGCAAGGACATCTACCAGGCGCTGACGAGCAACATGGCGGAGATCTTCGCGTTCTTCATGCGCCTCATCGAGCTGCACGTGCAGCAGTTCCGCGAGCAGACCGCCGCCGGGGACTACACCACAGCAGCCAGCAACGGACGAGTAGTACAAGTAGGGGAGGAGTTGTGGTCTTCAGGGGGGCTATCCATCATCATCAGTATATTTATATATTTTTTTTATTGATTATTGTAAGCATTATTATTATATTGTATCCACTGACTCGGTGCGTTGGTGATATCTGTGTAAACCAGTCAGTTGAATAAATAATAAATCTCCCCTGCTCGGGCAGACCTTCCCTTACATCGAGGAAGCTCGGGTCATAATCCACTACGCGGCTCAGTGCGGATTGGCGGATTACACTTGCCTTAGATAATTTTTTATACGGCATGCAGGTTTCATCACGATGTTTTTACCGTTTTGAGAGCACTCGGTAAATGTATGCAAGTTTTTCCGTCGAAAAAACAGAGGATAACTCATTGGTACATGGCTGCCCTAGCTGGGAATCGAACCTCCATATCGCAAGTCCGTTGACCCAACCAATACGCCACCGAGCTCTTACAGTGGGGCTATTAGGGTGTTACCTCACCAATCGTTCGGTGGTAGAATGGGACAGTCGACGTCTACGATAATAGTTTCTACTACACCATTTTGACCGATCGATCGTCGATCGATTAACAAAAAAAAACCATTTCAGGTGGTCCTGCTAACGTTGACCGGTTTCGTGGAGTGGGTGTCCACGAACCACGTGGTGACGCACAACGGGCGGCTGCTGCAGATCCTGTGCATCCTGCTGCAGGACGACGCGTTCCAGCTGCCCGCGGCAGAGTGTCTGCTGCAGGTCGTCAATAGGAAAGGATCTGTAAGTTATACGGGATAGGAGCGATTTTTATTTGTGTTGTAGTCTATTTTCACTTTCATGATTCTAGGTCAACAGGATCTAAGTACCCTATAGGTTTTGGTTTTCTTGCATTTTCATACAAATATGCGAGAAAATGCGACATAAACGGCCATATATTTTGATTGCGTTGACGTAGAAGTTTGAATTGTTCACGGCTGCATGCGGTTGCAGACCTGAGTATTTGGTATTCATTTCATCTTGATCCGTTTAAGCGTTTCTGAGATATAGGTCTTGACAGGCAGACAGAGACGGACCACAAAGTGATCCTATAAGGGTTCCTTTCGAGGCACGGAACCCTAAAAATAAATGCATTGTTTGTTCCAGACAAAGGAGCGCAAACCGCTAATGATATTATTCAGTGAAGACGCAATCTCGTGTATCCACCGCGCCGCGCTCGCCAGCATCAATGCAGTGGACGAAACGCAGTACTTGTTCCTAAAGAAACTATCACAGGTAAATATTGGACTCACTTCTCACTTTATACAGGGTGACCTTGACATTTCATTTTCTTTTCATTCGTTCGACAAAATTAAATGGATGGTTTTAGGCCTGTTATTAATTCTGCACAGCGTTTAAAATAAATAAAAAATATTTACAATAAATTCAACTATTAAAAAAAATATTAATTGATGTGTATCGTTACTGTGCTTTGGATTTATTTATATTTAGGGGTAGTTTTTTTGCAATGAGTTCTTTCACTGGAATTTGACCTAATGGTAAATATTATCATTTCTAAGGTACATTATGCGCCTTGTGACATACTTAGTTATTTTTTTATGATGTCTCTTTAATTATTTATCTTCCACAAATTGTATAATAAAATAATTTAAATACATATCAACAATCTTTCACACAGGTCCTCGCCGGCCTAGCCCAGCAGCTCACGACGCTCTGGAGCAACGCCACCAACGTGGACTCCTGGCTGCCCGTCCTCCTGGAGACCATGCTGCTGCTCACCTCTCACCCGTCGCAGACCCTGGCCCTCACAGCCAACTCCGCGTGGCTCGCATTCCTCAAACACGACCAGATCTCCAAACTGCCACATGTGCTGGCGGTTGTGCCGAGGTGGCTGCAGGCTGCGGCTCCTAAACTACTGAAAGTAGGTTGAAGTTTTTAAATTAATAAAATATAGTTATGTGATTCGAATATATAGAATAAGGCGCAGGACAATCATACTTACATTATATATAAAATAACGTAAATAAATAAGTGCTTAGAATATTAATTATACAATAGACGAATGCAATTTATAGTTCTTCTTTTTATTGCAAGGGTTAGATAAACTATCTATTGTGTTTGTCCAGGTGGCGTACCCGTCGTCGCGCGTGAGCGGTGTGAGCGACGCGCTGACGTACGCGTGCATGGACTACGACAGCGAGCAGGAGTTCGCCATGTTCTTCAACCGCTGCCGGACGGAGATACTGGACAGCTTCAGGTCAGGGGAGCTTACTTATTTTATTTTTGATGCTTACTACAAATAGGTAATAATAAAAGTAAAACAATGCCAATTACAAGCCGCCACATAATATATAGCTTAAATATATACACTGTAATAAGGTTACAAACACAATTCTCTAACATAAATCAAGTAAATTAATTTTGTTCACCGAGCTTGGATAATAATGCATAATACAAATTCCGAGTAAAAATAGGAGCGCGTCATCATTAAATCATGTTTCTAACAGAATGTTAGACATGGTTGTCGGAATAATACTACTAATTTCCGATAGATGGAGTTGCGCAACATACCCTTACGTATGTATAATACGATGAAGATTTTCGGTGGGCGTGGCCTGTGGTGGCCCTGTTGGCTAAGGGCCGGCGTACAACGTCACGGCGCGGCGCCGTGCCGTCGCATGGCGCGGCGTGTCACGGCGTCTACCGGTGCACGATGTCGGCCGTGCGCCGGTCACAGGCGGACAACATTCGTGCTGGCGGACGGCGCCGTCCACTGGCGCGGTACACGGCGTCGTATGCGTCGTCCGCCGGCGCCGTTCTGTTGTACGCTAGCCCTAACTGAGCCACCACGCTAAGTAATCAGCGAAAGCTGGGACATGCACACTATTGGCTAGTTTGTGAGGCCTACGTCGAGCAGTGGACTGCTATTGGCTGATGATGATGACATCTGTGACTTGCAGACACTGTATGAGCGCCGCGCCGCTGGTGACGTGGTCGTACGTGGAGCAGTGGACGCGCTCGGCGCTGGACAAGGTGGCCGCGTGCCCGCACACACTGGACGCGCACCACCCGCTGCACGTGGAGTGGGAGGCGCTCGCACAGGTATAGTGGACACTGTAGGAGCGCCGCGCCGCTGGGGACGTGGTCGATGGTTTTGAATTCATATGTAATATTTATTAAAATTGACATATTTGCCTACTCCGTTGAAATAAACTCTTTTAGCCAATAAAATCATGTAAAGTGGACACGTTCAATTAATCACGAGCTACTTAATATTGTTACACCCATCAGGTGTGTGTTATAAGTACACGGAATGACCTCGAGAAAGCGTGTAAAGCCACCTAATAATAGTGATAAACAGAAAACGTAGTCAAACAAATTATTTTGGATAGTTCTGAATATCAGGTACGTTCTACAGTAGTTTCGAATCGGTGGGGTTTGTATGGTTCTCAAAACGATCATGTCATGACGTGCGTAACAAGGATAGTGCTATCGCACTGGTGTAGCGACGTCACGCTGTGTAAGATTGCACGCTGAACAGAAACGTCGCTACAATGAAATACCATAGTATTTCATCGTTTTGAGAACGGTATTTTTTATTATTATGATGTGGAAAACCAACAGCTTATAAACTACTACATTTTCATTTTAATAAAAGCAAGAAACCAATTATAGGTCTACACTTATAGATACTGAGTAATTGACAAGACGCAAATAATGGAAAAACAGATAAAACTAAAAAACTAAGATCCAGTGCAGTGCTTATCAAACAAAGCCCATTCCATACAAAAACACCGCACGGCCACTCGTCGACACTCAATCAGGCACAGAATCCACAAATCTCACGGCCAGCAAGCGACGCATGGATGCGGCACTCGTGGTTTTACAGTCAAGCTCGTCCCACAGGTGTTAGACGTGGTTCTCTCCCGCTTGCTGCACGCGGAGCCCCGGCCCAGCGTGGTGGAGGGCCTGCAGCTGCTGCAGCGCTGCGTGGCGTGCGAGCCGCGCGCGCCGCTCATACTGTCGCTGCTGCTTTCACTGCTGTCAGCGCTGTTTGTGTTCCTCAGCTGCGCGTACAGCCAGCTCGCCGGTACGTAGCAAAGACATTGCCATATTTCAATGGAGCTTTGCCCCACCTACAAAACTACGTGACCATTTAAGCTGTACCTATCATTTTATTGGGGACTTATTACATGTTTCATATTGCATAAACATAATCAGTATCATTTTCTACTACTCTCGCAACTCCTATAGAAGAATAACAAAAACAATTAATAAATCGCTTCGATTTCTTACTATTTTCTGAATTCTTAATGAGGCTACTTTTCGACTCGCAACTTGTACATAACTTTAATTTAAACCAATAATTTTCATGAAAAACGGAGATACTTTTACATTTATTCGTTATCTTGTACAACTTGCGGTTGTGGTGGGGCAGAATCTGACATTGTCATTTGCTATGAAACAAATTATTTTTTATTTTATTTTTACAGCCTGGTCTAATGTTAATAGAATGCCTGAATTCTCATAAATACATACATATATAGGAAGATAAGCTAACCTAAATCTACGCACAACCCTCCCAAACCCCTAAACGAAATAACTCAACGATGCACGCAATCATAGAGTTATGCAAGGAATCCTTGCTAAGAGCACAAAACTTCACAAACACGACTTCTTTCGAGCACTCCAATTAATAGAAATGTTCGCGGACAACTTCTGATTAACTTAACGTGATCAAAACCACTGTAACTATTTAATTGAATTTTATTTTTATTGTTATAATCGATATAACATTGTAACCTTTTCCTTGGATTTCTAAGCATGCCGTTGTTGCCTATAATTGGGGTGACACTTAGCATAATTATTTTGTGGACCGTTACACTGTAATTGTTTTGGTGTACACCCTGTGGGTAACCTATTTCATAAAATAAAATAAATTGGAATTTTCACAAAGAAATAGCTAATGGCGCGCTTTTCAAGGTATCCCCAATAAAGTGTATTTGAATTTAACTATATTTCCGTATCGCACAGGTCCCGGCGTCGGTGTGGCCGGCGCGGACCTGTTGCCGCGCGTGCTGGATAAGATATTCGCCGCGCTCGTGTACGAGGGCTCGCCGCCAGAGGACCGGCGCTCGCGCAACGTCAAGAATGTACGCAGGCACGCGGCGGGGCTGCTTGTCAAGCTGGCTTCAAAGGTATTATTATTAGACACACATATACAAATTCACACAAGGTGAAAGATGACAAGTTCAAAGTCGCTCAGCGAGCTGTGGAAAGAGCTATGCTTGGCATTTCTCTGTTAGATAGAATAAGAAACGGGTATGTATATCCGCAAGAAGACAAAAGTGGTTGACATTACTCATAGAATTAGTAAACTGAAGTGGTAGGGGGCTGGTCACATCTGTCGTAGAATGGAGGCCTCGAACGGGTAAACGTAGTATGGGACGCCCCCGACCAGATGGAGGGATGACCTTCGCAAGATGGCTGGCAGGGACTGGATGCAGAGGGGCGAGAGTAGGGTTGAGTGGCGCGCTTTGGGAGAGGCCTACGTCCAGCAGTGGACTGATACGGGCTGATGATGAATGGGCGAGGGACTCAGTGTTTGCTTTAAAAAAAATAGCCTTTATTCTTGCCAATTAATACATTATAGATTTTGTTGTACATTAAGATTATTATTATTATGTTATTATCATTTTTACTTATTATTATTAGATACCATGCATTTATAGATATTTAATTGTTTAAATTGTGATTCTTTTATAAATGTCTTTTAAAAATATTTACTTATTATTTTATTTACTTATTATTTGTTTTTTCAGCAACCCTCACGCGGGCAAAGTGTTTGCTTTTATAATGTGTAAACTGATCGTATGTTGTCTTAGTACCCGTTGCTCCTGCTGCCCGTATTCGGTCGTCTGCACGACATGTGTCGCGCGGCGCTCGCCCGGCCCGACCTCAGCGCGGTGGAGAGCGTCACGCTGCAGGAGGCGCTGCTGCTGGTCTCCAACCACCTGTGCTGCTACGAGCGGCAGAGCGCACTCGTCGCACAGGTAACAACACGCGGGACATGTGGCTGCGATGAGATTACGAGCTTTTTAGAGCAATGATGTTTTGTTCAACTTGGTGTCACGGTGCGGTCTCTTTCGGACGCATCTTGTAGTTATCCTAAAAGACATTTCCACATTTCAATGGAGCTTTGCCTCACCTACAAAACTACGTGACCATTTAAGCTGTACAATATAAATAACACACATTAAATATTTCGTTTTCACGGATTAAGTTCCTAACTCTCGGGTTATTTTTTGGTGCAAGACGGATCACGCGGTACCCAATCTGACGCGAGATTTATCGCAATTTTACTTCTGGACATAAGTCCAACGTTTTGACTCGGAACTAAATATAATACTATTTTACCATCCTGTTTTAAAATTAGTATTATTATACAGGTGTTAGGCGACTGCAGCGAGCGCTGGACCGCCCTAAGCCCTCACGTGTCGTCGGCCGAGGCGCTGTCCCGTCTGATCGGGCTCGACGCCGCGCCCGAGGCGGCCGACACCGAGCCCGAGGCGGTGGGGCGCGCGCGCCGCACGCTGCTGCACGCGCTCGCGCTGCTGCTCGGCGTCGTGAAGCGCACCTGTGTGCCCACTGACCCAGACAAGTAAGTACTAGCTTACAACCCTGTTCTCTCTACTCCACTAGCCTCAACCAGGTACAGGAGGAACTCCTTCCTACTGCGAGCGGGTGAGAGCTTCAATCATTTGTCTGCAGACCTGGATCTGGATCTATTTAATACCGGTTGTGGCAAGGCAAAGCGACTTATAAGTAGTCGGTTTTTTGACGATTAAACCGTTTAGTTGCGATTAACCGTTCTGTTATATTTGTGGTGTCTTGACTGTGCTGTTTTATGTTATCAATTATATTAGTTTTAAGATGATGTACTTTTAGTTTCTCAAATACGTATACCGCATCTAATAGTGGAGACCTATTATTGGCTTCCTATTATTATCTTCATGACTATTTATTTATATAGCTGTTGGTCTTCCCAAAATTGTAAAATAAAGTAAAATAAAAATAAAATAAAATAGTCGGTAGGCTTTAGGGTTCATTGCTACCTGAATAATGTGTAGTCTAGCTTTATTGCTGGACGTTGTGAAGCGCACCTGTGTACCTGCTGACCCGGACAAGTTAGCACGAGTTGGACCTTGTCGCTACCTGACTAATGGGTAGCTTTAGGCATTGTCACTACCTAATTGGTAGCTTCAGGCCTTGTCGCTACCTGACTAATGGGTAGTTTAGCTATATTGCTGGTCGTTGTGAAGCGGATCTGTGTCATCATCATCATCAGCCCGTATCAGTCCACTGCTGGACGTAGGCCTCTCCCAAAGCACGCCATTCAACCATACTCTCGCCCCTCTGCATCCAGTCCCTGCCAGCCATCTTGCGAAGGTCATCCCTCCATCTGGTCGGGGTAGGGGCGTTCCATACTACGTTTACCCGTTCGAGGCCTCCATTCGAGAACTCGTCTACCCCATCGGTTATCGGTTCTACGACAGATGTGACCAGCCCACTGCCACTTCAGTTTACTGATTCTATGAGCAATCTCAACCACTTTTGTCTTCTGTCGGATATACTCGTGTACCCGGACAAGATAGTGCGAGTACCGTGGCCTATCTTTTGCGCTTGAATGTTCCATAAATTATTAAACATTATTCACAGAGCATCCCGCGGCGGCTTCAGCGCCGGCGTCACGGCCACCGGCAACCCCGTATGGCGCAACCCTTGCGGCGCGCACGTGCTGCCCCTGTTCCCGCACGCGCTGGCCCTCGCGCGCGCGCTGCACGACCTGCACCTGCCCGGCGCCGCGCGGCTGCGGCACGCGGGGCACGCGCGCGCGCTCGCACTGCCGGCGGCTGAGAGACGCAACCTCATGGGCCTGAGGGACGAGGCGGTGGCACCGACCGGACCGCATGATAGGATGCAGAACTATCTGCATACATTACATGACAATGTAAGTGAATTCTAGAACATTCCAGCCATTTCTATTAATTTTTTTATGAAAATATAGGTAAAATTAAGGGACTCACTTTGAGAAAGACTAATTTAAAGTTAAGTTCAGATCGTGAAGTAATCTTCACGATTCACGTCAGCGTCACTTACGCCCTTTTATTAAAAAGGGCAGTGACGGGTAAGTGACGCTGACGTCACATTAATGAAATAGTGTCGTTCCAAAATCGGTGAATACCCACGTATGGACGTTTTCGGTATTTGTAAGAGTGTGTTCATTGCCATTTTTCTTGTGAACTCGCCAAATATGATTCCGACTGCCTAGAAAGCATTAAAAAACTGTTACAAACAAAAGTACAATGACGTACTACTTGGCTGTATGAGTTAGATTCCCTTTGCCTACTACGTCAGAGCCACAGTACTTCCGGAATGCCTAATTTTACAGAAAACATTTTTTTTCTCGGAATTTATATACGGGAAAATTCTGAAAAAAATTCTATGTACTCAGAGAGACAAAATCTTGAAATGGTATTTGTCTTTTAGGATGCTACTAATTTTTTGACCTTGTCAATTGTTAAAACAGTGTTATATTATTTAGGTGTGTTTACTGGTTGGCGCCGCGGCTACTACGCTGGGCCGCGAGCTGTACTCCGCGCCCGGCCTCGCCAAGTTCCTGAGTGGGTCTCTGCTGCACGGGCTGGAGCACCTGCCCGACCACTGGCTGCGGCCCGTGGTGCGCAGCGCGCTCAAGCCGCTGCTACTGCACTGCCCGCCCGCGCACTACGCGACGGTCGCGCTCCCGCTGGCTCAGCACGCGCACGCGTTCAGTGAGTACGGCCCTACGACTAAGACTACAGGCTCCTTCCCATTAGCGGCATAGCGGACCTATTGAGTTATATCTATAGGAAGGAGCATAAAGGAAAGGGGAGAGCACAAAAGATCCCAATGGGTCGAAGTGCCGCCACATTGGCACCCAATCAGGATAAGATAAGAGTACGGCCCTGCCTGCCTGTCCACACGGGGCCTACCTGCCCGACCACTGGCTGCGGCCCTGTCGTTGCTACACTGACGGAAGATTGTCATCTCTGGAGAGAGTCTTTGCTGAAGAGCACACATAGAACGTGGTTTAAAGTTACGCCACCGTTTAGGCACCCTTCCCTTTCTATCTTAACCTTTTTTTTAACATATCCATATTTGGTTTCAACATATTTTTTAATATATTCCACATTCCTTCGCCATTAGATTTTTCACAATTAATTACAGCGTTCTTCCCTCATTGATTGTTTGATATTGTATGTCAGGATCGCTATGTGTGCTATGGTATGCTAGGATCGCAGCAGATGGAAGTCCATCGTCTCTGCCTATCCCTGCGGGAAATAAAGGCATGAGCTTATGTTCTTCCCTTATGTTGCTTAGTGCTGGGCCACCTGTCCGCGCGCTGGGAGTACGTGTCGTCGCTGTACGAGTCTGGCAAGCTGGAGGAGGAGGGCAGCGAGTCGCAGGAGGTGCTCGAGGACATGCTCGTGCGCAACCTCACCAGGGAGTACCTGGAGGTCATCAAGGTCAGTGATTCTCGAGTATACATAGTGGTCCAGTAGAGATGGATCAGTATGGAACCTGAAGAGTTGCTTATATCTTTCAAATTCGCTGCTACACTATCAATTATCGCAATAAAAGAACTTGCTATTTTGCCGCGCAGCTGCTTTGACGTTGATGCTCCGCTGCTACTTTAAGTGTGTCATCTGCCATAGAGTTTCATACTATCCCGGTCACATTAACTGTGCACCTCGCTGGCATGCGATGCCCGCCTCGCTTCTCCCTTCTCATCCCCGCCCTAAGCTCGCTTCGTCGCGGCAGTCAGCATTGCCGATACAACGTCACGTTTTCGACGCCAGGTGCACAGTTTATTGCAACCACTGCTTCTGCCGCTCATTTGACGTTCCGTTGATTTACTGTCCCGTGTCTGCACCGGCCAATATTGTGGCAATTTCAGCGTTTTTAACCGACTGCGCAAGAGGGAGAGTCATGTTTTTCGAGTGTATGTATGTATAATTTTTTGGCACGCGCTGCAGCCTAAACTGCTTGATGGATTTTAACATATGAGGTGTCGTTAGATTCGTCTTCATTGTAGGAGTGACACAGGCTATAATTTTTATCAATGGGGCTTAAGTTTTGGCAGTCGGGTTTTTTGTTTTTAGAGTTATTTGAGATTCTGAATTTCAGAATCTGAAACCACCATTATAATCAGAATTTGAATTACGCATTATCCATGCTCGGTGAATAAATTAGAACATGATGAAAAAATTCTTGCCGTGGGCAGGACTTGAACCTGCGACCTTGTCATTCTGTGACACGCTCTTACCAACTGAGCCGCCACAGGCCACGCCACGCCCACCGAAAATCTTCATCTCTTTACACATACTTAAAGGGTATGTTACGCAATTCCATCTATCGGACAATAGTATTATTATTCCGACAACCATGTCTAACATTCGGTTAGAAACATGATTTATGATGATGCGCTCCTATTTTTTACTCAGAATTTGAATTACCTACGCATTATCCATGCTCGGTGAAAAATTTTTTTTATCATGTTCTCACCATTATAATATTTATAATTATCAATTGTTTCTTTCCAGATATCGCTTGTCGACGGCGGCGTGAGCGCGGAGGTGTCTGTGGGCGACATGGAGGAGGACTGTCCGCCCGTGACGCCCGCGCGCGCGCCCGAGCACGTGTCCGAGCTGGGCGCCATGGTGCTGGCGCACCCGGTCGCCGGGCCGGCTGCACTGCACACGGTCAGTACTGGGGGCTGGTCACAAGCGATGTACCGCGCCTTGGGGGCGACACACAGACCACTTACCCCCATAGACCTGTAACAGGAGGGCGCCCGTGTCTGCTCGCACATGAGCGCAAAATTGCTTCGCGACACGTGTCACCTAGAGATTATCGACACGGACGCATCTCTTTAACACGGCACCCCTGTCCCCCGCTTCGTCTCTATGCGCTCATCGTTGACATAATTTTTTGCTTGCTGTACCGATTTCATGTCTATTGGGTAAGTGGTATGTGGGTCGACGTGGTTAGATTCGTCTTGATTGTAGGAGTGACAAAAATTTAATCAAAGCGGCCAAAAAAATAGCAGTCGGGTTTTTTGTTTCCTAAATTAATTCCTATCACGCCTATTGTATTTCGTATATTTATTGATTTTCCTGTTAAAATAAAATAACACTATTGCAGATCCTTCGAGCGTTAACATGGAACGACTCGACGTCGTCTTTGCGCGCGTGCGCCCTAGCGCTGCCGGCGCTGAAGTCCGCGCTAGACGCCGGCCGCGTGGGCCCGAGCGAGGCGAGCGGCGCGCTGGCCGCAGTGCTGCAAGCGCTGCGCACGCACGGCCAACACGACGCTAACCAGGCAGCGTTATTAGCGCTAGCTGTGCAGGTAATGACATACCAATACCATCACATCATCTCACGCGGGAAAGAGCCCCGAGTGAGTTAAAGACCATGTCGAAATGCCAACTCAAGAACTGTTATAAATAAATACCATTCCATATAACCCTGTCTTTCAGAAAGCATGGAATACTAAATATACAAGAAGCGCCACTCTTCTCCCCTCCCCACAACAAACTTAAAAATCGCACCCTTCTCGCCATATTGCTGGCGAGTTCGCTGATCATAGCGGTCCAATGACAGGCCACTGCCCGCTACTTTACACTGTGGACACATACGGCGATTTCATACGTTTGATATTTCGCGCCCGCCGTCGCGACTGCGCTAGACTCACAGTGTGGCCCAGGCCCTAATTAACGCGACTCATTTTAGGTGACTCACGACTCAAAAAATTACGCTCGTTTAGCACCAGCCTAATATTATATGTCCGATATTGTGTGCCAGGCGTACGAGGTGCTCCGCCCCCGTTTCCCCGGCATCGTGAGCGTGCTGCGCGCCATCCCCGACGTGGACGCGCACGACGTGCACCGCCTCGACGAGAAGCTCGGCGCGGCGAACGCAAAGCCGGCCAAGATAGACAAGAGCAAGCGGGACCTGTTCAAGAAGATCACGGCGAGGGTAAGGGACTGTTCAATTTAGATGTTTTTGTGTCGGACCGCTGCCGCACGTTTACTGTGCCGCTTGTTATATCCCACAGACCACTTACCCCATACACCTGTAACAGGAGGGCGCCCGTGTCGGACCGCACATGAGCGCAAAATTGCTTCGCGACACGTAACCAAGGGATATTATCAACGTGCACGCATCTCTTTAATACGGCACCCCTGTCTCTATGCGCTTATCGTTGACAGAATGTTTCGCTTGCAAACTTGTACCGATTTCATGTCTAATGGGTTTTGTTTTTCAATTTCGTCGCAATCGTAGTATCGCGTCGTAGATGGATCATGTGGTATCTATTCCAAAGAACAAAATCGGTTGGAAAATGGCGGTGATGATACCACGTGACCCGCCGCCATCTTGTTTTTTCCCTTCCGTATAATTTTCCTCTGGTCTTAAGTGCGTAACCAGCGACACATTGCGACCATGCATTCGTCGATCAAATTCTTGGACGAATAAACCAATTGTACATTAAAATAACTCTAGAGTATTGTTTGTTGCAGTTAATCGGTCGCAACGTCGGCCAGCTGTTCAAGAAGGAGGTGTACATACTGGACCTGCCGACCATGCACGCGGCTAAGGAGAAGCCTCGCAGCGCCGTGGACGCGCCCGACGGCGCCGGCCTGGAGAGCCTGTTCGCCGCGCACGCGCCCACGTAGCGGCGAGACGCACTTATAGGTAGCCTTTGTGCGTTACACCCTATGGTCAATGTCCACCGCAGCCGAACGAGATGACGGCGCCGAATTATGGAATGAATGAACGGCTGAACGAATGAATGGATCGAATGAATGTAATGAACGAATGAATGAAATGAACGAACGAATGAATGAAATAAACGAATGAATGAAATGAACTTTCACTCATACGTCTGAAAGAGACATCTGCCCTTGTAGCACAGGTCAGCGCAACTGTCAAACTAATGTCAAACGCCTTGTAATAACGTCAGTTTGACAGCTCCGCGGCGTTGCGTCGATCGCTAACGCGACTCGTGCTAGCCCCGCTGGGGTCTAATTGTGTAACTGACAGTGACAGGAAACCCATTCCCATTTCTATACTCCATTGCTGGCTTTCATTAGCAGCATAAACATTATTGTCACAGCAAATGAACAATGGTTGATAGAAATGGGAATGGGATTGCTGTCACTGTCAGTTACGCAATATATAATGTAATTGCAATATAATCAAAAGCAGGGCTGCTTTTGACGTTTCAACTTCTATTGAAATGATTGAAAATTCAAACACGAGTGTCATGTTAACAGATGGCACGATAATGTATTTTATTTCTATGGGGCTATTACGGTTCTCAAAACGATCAAATCATACCATATCATACCGCATGCGACAGGGACAGTGCTATTGCGTTGGTGTAGCGGCGTCTTTGTTCAGCGCGCCATGACATGGTATGATTTCATCGTTTTAAGAACGGTAATAGGGGCGCTGATAATGAGTTTAGAATTCATGTAACTTTATTTCGTCGAGTCAAGCCGCGGCATGAAACGATATGACACGACGTTCCGCGGCTTGATTCGCAGAAATAAAGTAACATGAATTAATCTAAGCACATTGATATAAGGTTAAAAATAACTTGATCAGAAATTTTGCCGTGCCATCCGCGCCCTTACAGTGGTAGCTTGCTATGTAAATAGACTTGCTCCATGCGTTCCTTCCTTCATGATAATAGTAGCAATTCCAGCGTGCGTTTAAACTAAATGTGACAGGTCTAAAATGCTGCATATTTCCTACACACAAAGTTATAAAACGGATATCACCGGTACGCTGAGAGCATCTATTGATCTCAGAGTAAAGTTGGGATCCCAGGGCTTTCTCACAGGCCAGATCGCGTCACAAGCCGCGACAGGTACCGTCGCGCCGCGCTTTTGAACTTACCGACTCTGACGGATCGGACGGGCGGCAACAAGCCACCGCAGGCCTCGTCGGATGCGACGGTTCCCATGGCCTATCGGTCTGGCCTAGCGCGATCTGACCTGTGAGAAAGCAGGCCGTGGGACCCAGCATCAACAAGAACTGAAGATAATTGAAGAAAAACCAGGAAAACGGTATGAATGTTAAAACTTGAAGAAAAAAAGAAAACTGTGAATGTTTAGTTAGACTGAAGTTTTTTTACAATTCTCGTAAAAAAAATGGCAGGTACATTTTGTATGATTGTCTATTTTTAAAGGTTTATGTGGTCAGGGTGAAGCAAAAAGAAATATCGTAGCAGCACTACTTTTAGGCTGATAGTCATAGACAGTTTTGAGCACGAACTCAGCGTGAGCTCGCACTTACAACGGTCAAAATTGTAAGATCAAACTCAAATTCCACTGATACTCAAAACTGTCGACAGTTGGCCTTAGAACTGTCAAAAGTTGGCTTAAAATTAGAAAAGCCGCGACAGAATCGCTACCAATGACCATTGGCCACGATGGCCGCTTCTCATAAGTCCACACTCTTAAATAAAGAAGAAAAAAATGGGGATTCGAACCAGGTACCTCGCTCTTTTCCAATCTTCGCTCTCTTCCAACTCGGATCAGCCCCACTATTTCTGTTTACGAAACCGTGAAATGATATCATGAGATGACACGTTGAACACAGACGGAGCTATATCAACGCGAAAGTATTCACTGTCACGCTCGGCTTTTCATGATATTATTGAGAGCCTAGCCATATACAGGATGTAACGGAATGGGTATATGAAGCCGAAGGGAGGGTGTTCAGTATCGGTAACTGAACAACTTTTGTTCTAAAGTTTTGTACGAAATGTATGAATAGTTCTAAAATAAATTCGCGAAAATCGAAGTCGTAGAACAAAAGTTGTTCAGTTACCGATACTGAACACCCTCCCGTCGGCTTTATACAAAATTCTCTATATATTTGTAATTTTACAGAGAATGCGTAAATATTCTATAATGTAGATTTTATATACATTTTTTTCTATCGAAAGTCGAAACCTTTGGTCCAATGTCCCAAAAAACGCCCAATTCGCGAATGGTCCAACTAAGCCCTAATCGTTTTGAGAATAACAATAACTGACTCGTCGTGTTGCGAGTCGACTTGGGATTCGGTCTCAATATGTTATGGATCGCACAGTACCCTTGCCATGAGTTACCAACGTAAGGTATAGGTCAAGAAAATCTTTGTTGAAGTAATTTGGTTTGAAAAAAAGGTCCGTCTACTGAACGGATATATTGAGAAGTGGCCATTCTGGTCTTCTAGCGTAAGCTAGCTTAGCATATTGTGTACTAGCCATATCGTACTCGCAATGTTGTTTACTGTGAATAATCATTTATGTTATTTAATACTTATTATTAATGAAATATACTGTAAAGTATAAACAACACCTGTGTTCTTATTACGTCTTAGACCTATACACAGACCACTTACTTACTTTTAACTACTTCTAACCCTGGTAGCCGTCAAGTCTAATCCGGAACTTTAAGATTAGACTTTGCGGCTTTATATAGGTTAGAATTAAGTAATTGCGTATACGTAGGACCTAACCACCACCTTCAAATGCACAGACCACTTATCCCATAGACCTGTAACAGGAGGGCAGACACGGGCCTGCCCGCACATGAGCGCAAAATTGCTTCGCGACACGTGTAACTTCAAGATATTGACATGGATTTAGTACGGCACACCTGATTCATCTATTGCGCTCATCGTTGAATTTTTCGCTTGCAAATTTGTACCGATTTCAAGAATAATGGGTATGTGGTCTATGGGCCTATACCTCACCGGGACGTCATAGTGCGACGTCACCAGCTACGTATTTATATTCATATACTTTATTTCTAACCATACGGAACATTACAGAGCAGTTGGTTATGTCAACAACAATTTGGTTATTCACCTAAGCAAGCAGCGTGCCTATTTTGCGACCAACATGAATCCCCTTCGGAACCAATGACGAGGCGGGATTTGGGCGGACTAAAAGGCGCTAAAACAACCATGCTATGCCCAGGACTTATCTGGATTGTTCTCGTTTCGCATACATGAGAAAATTACAAAAGAATAAATAGTCGAATTATGTTTTAAATAAAAATCCAAAATTGGCAGTATAAATAAATAATTTATTACGATGCTTTTATAAAACTTATTTATCGTAAGTATACATCATTTGTGTGCCGAGCGGCACGCCCTTGCCATTGGAGACCAGCTCAACTTTGTTGGCCGGCGCGTCCACTCGTAATACTGACGCGTTGTCCAGGATAATGCATTTGGTCTCGTGGTCGCCTGCCACGGGGATCTTGCGCGGGCCCAGCGCAGGGTCCTTGTATCGCCATAACTTTAAACTGCTCACATCTGTAAAAGTGTAAATATGCTTACACCATACGTAACGTAAAATTAGCCTAGGTTAGTGGACAAGTATAGAACTAAATGGATGGTCAACTGTGAAAACTATGAATGAAATTAGTTGGCGAAAAACACCCTAATTGAGAATCTAGAAGAACCAAAAAGGCTTCTTGGAAATCGTCAATAAAATATATTTATTCCGTATTATATGACGTCACAGTAGGATCGAGATTCAGAACCGATTTTAGGTTACGATAAGATAGAGCTCAAAAATTCGAGGGTTCATTAGCGTGAATCTAACTAACTTTCAAAAGCTTATGGACACGCTAAGCTTCCGTTAAAAACTGTATATGCTAAAAAAGTATAATTTATATGCCATATATAGCAAGCAGTATAACTAAAAATAATGATCATGTGGCGAAATCCAGAGCATGCCACACGCCACCGATAACTGCTCGCAATGGTCAATTGAGGGTGGTCTTGTCAAGATTCATAAGGCTGACGAGGACGTGATTGAGTGGCTGGATAGCCTCCCACTCACGGTCTGATCTCCTGTCACGTCGCCGTGACCATACGAAAAATAAAATAAATAAATATAACTTAAATAATCTTATCAAAAGGTCCACAAAGGAATGGACATGCAAAGGCATTATTTACAAATTAAATGGTGCAAAATTTCTAGCCGTTGGCAGTTGAACTAGCGACTTTGTCATTCCGTGACATTCATTCAATTTGTTCGCCGAGCCATAATGAATAAAAATTTAATCTGAGCATTATTTGCATACACCTTTCGCCAACCAGCTAAAATTTTAGCAATATCTTATTTGTTTAGCAAGTATATTATTTACCCTTGATAGCTTTGATATCCTTGGCCAGTTTCGCTTTGAGCTTCTCCACCGAGTCGCCGTCCGCAACGCTGACGGTTGCACAAAACAGCCCGTTCAACGGGGTGGGGTTTATGAAGCAAACGTCCACCCCGGGCTCCGCGAAGAAGTTGATATGGGGCTGTCCAGGGGCGCAATCCTCGCGCGTCTTCTCGGGGGCTTCTGCGTCATCTGTGTGCTTCACTTCTATGGAATCCAACTGCAAATAAATATTGTAAAGGGCTATGGGTTTCCCGTATACCGTAAATGAGATTTTATCGAATAGGGTAGTGAGAATCAAAGATATATTAAATTATTCGCACGGACTCCATGCGGGAAAATATAGCCGTGTGAACGTAGCCTATACGTGAAAAAATCGAATTGAATAGTCGCCGTGTGAACTGATTTTGAATAAGTTAACTGAGATGGCAGAGACCCGAATCGTCCGGGAGTGAGTTCCAGACTTGAACAACTCTGTTACTCGGGAAAAATCGTGCTTGGTGGTGGAGATATAATTATGTACTTACATCTATTATCATTCTTTGGATTATGTCTCTTCGTAGAATTCTGCCAATGTCAAAACGGCTATGGGAGAGACACGAGTACTTACATCTAATGTGTTGAGAAGGTACTGTCTGTTGTCCATCAGTATCTGCGCCTCGTCGAAAGGCAGGCCCACGGAGAGCGCGTCCGCCCCCACCCGCTCCATGTTCTCGCGCGTGGCTTGCATGAATGGCATCACGCGTTTCATGTACTTCTTCAGTTCGGCCAGTTCGCCCAGTTTCGTGGAAATAGTCTTGTTGTCTGGCAGGCCTGTGGGCTGAATATATACCTTGATAAAGACCGTCGAAACTGTCGGGCTAATTGCTGGCTTCAACAGTATAAGTGAGTGATATCCGTTTAAATATAGTTTACATTTTGAACTCCCTACGAAAGAGGGTACCCTAGGGTAGTTCCAAGCAGCAAAGTTGACCTAAAATGCCAGCAGTTCGTGAACGTAGACTGGTGACACTTAGATGACGATTTGAACTCTTACGATGCAAATAATAAAAACTATCCAAAATGTTACGTAAGTCTTGATGTGTTTTTTGACTATGTTTTTAAAGTTCATCAGCTCTTTTCTAGGCGATGATGACGGGATATGAACAATTTTGTCTCCAGTTACTTTAATGATATTGCAAGAACATGGTAACATAGATATTAGTTAATTTAATTTTAATAATAGTGCAACATAAATGCAAAATGATTATACTTACCCCATTGAGTTGTTTCAGCGTAGTAAGAATAACATGCTGCCACTTAGGATATTCTTTGGCCACCCAAATGACAGCTTTATTAGGCTTCTTCTCGGCTTTAGGCGTTTCTCCCTTCTTCGGCTTCCGTACCGCGCAGTGATTCTTAAGGTAGATGCGGAATGAGTGCGCCGCGTCCATTAGGTAGTTACTCGCTTTGACTGCGATCTCGTCGACGTCGCCAGTCACTGGCCACCGCTCGTGGAGTATGCTGGTTTTCTGTTTGACGATGAAATATGGGTTTAGTTATAATTGTATAGTCTTTAACTTTGACTGACTTTACGGAGTAAGCAAATTTGCAATCGCCAAAAATCTCTCAAAAGAGAGTCTCCCGAGATTTTGACGGAAAATGACTCAAAAACACTTTTAGTTCAGTTTCCCTACAAATCTCTAAGTCGAAATTTTTTTCTACCGTCTACCCGTCTAGCATCAAAAGATAACCTAAGGTACAGTCGAACACAGAGATAAGTATACAGGGGGCCTCAATAAGGTTGAGATTTTCTCAAGAACTACTGGACCGAATTTAATAATTCTTTTACAGTACATAGTTTTCACTTTTATCTATCAAACAGTGAAAGAATTTTTGCAATAGGTCAAGTAGTTTTTGCGAAAATCTCAACCTTTAAAACTCTCCTGTACACTTTTCTCTGTGTTCCACCGTACTAAGTACCTCTTGCGATATGGAGGGTTAACTCTTAACCCCGACGATAAATAACAAAAATGTATTGGTATCTTTTATTGCAAAAGGGGGTAAGTGTACTAACCTAACCTTCCTTCTTAATTCCTAATACTTGTAGGATAGGGGCCAACATTTACCAAACGTTTTACAGACAGGTCTATTTCATTATCTTGGGCTGTTGTCTAAAATTGAACAGAATATCGCGCTTACGTTTCCTAGAAGCTCCCAAACATGTTCAGCCACATGAGGACAGATCGGCGACATGAGCTTCGCTTGCGTCACAATGTACCGCCCCACCAACTCCGCATGCATGCCTCCATCAGAACAAAGCTCCCTGTACTTGTCTCTGATGGCTTGCAACTCGAAGAAGCCAGTCTTCAGAGCCTCCTTGAACAACATCTTGTTGTAATTGTCGTCGGTTTGAGAGACCTTCGTGTTCATCTCGCTGATAAATACTTTGTCGTGGAAATTGAAGGCGCCTGCAATTCAGGGTTTATGTTTTAGTTCGTGAATTCGAATTTAATCTTGGATTCATCCAAAATATTCATTTTGCGTTTTTTTTACTAGCTTTGCAAACTCGTAACTATGTTGAAACGAAAATTAGTAATGTCAAATAATCAAAAAACATGGAATATCCATTTGTGTTCAAAGTTTCTCATACAAATTGTGATATTGATGAATATGATGAAGTAGGTAAGTAGGTAATCTTTCAACTATAATAACCTTGAACTTGAAGCGATATAATATGACGTAATTTAATTGCTCGCATGAGGATCACTCCTTTCCAAAAAGGGGAATGACCTAAGGGTACGAAGCAAAAGAGATGTGTCAAAACTGAGATATATGGGATACCTTTGCATACTCCGAAATGTAATTTACCTGTTCTTAGCGTCTCTTTGGCCGCTGCCATTTCCTTCACCCACTCAATAAAAGTATACAGCCTCAATATAGCCGCATCAGCGGTGCTCTCCACGAAGTTCGCATCCTCTACCGAATCCCCGGCATCAGCTAACGTCAGCCTCATTCCGTCAGCGCTGAACTTGTCCACAGACTCCGACAGCGTCAGGAAGTTTCCGTCAGATTTGGACATCTTCGCCGAATTCAGCATGAGATGGCCGTTGGCCCGAATGCCTTTCGGCCATTTGTCTTCCTCGGCCGGCCAGATCGCACAATGGTTGTATATGTAGAATGTTAAATGGTTCTGGATCAGATCTTTTCCTGAAACCCTGAGGTCTACAGGGTACCTAAAGGATATAAAATGATACTATATAACAATTTATTGATTGGTCTTAGAAAAAACATTGTGATAAATTCTGCATACACGGATTATTCTTGTATGTAAAATAGAATATGCCCTAGTAAAAAAGCTAACCCAAGAGCAATCTTAAGAAACTTAGCTAGAGATGCTGGTGTTGAGTCTAAATAGCAATTACTAATCCCATATTTTGTTCGGACCCCTTTATCTTACCAAAACTGGAAGGATTTCTTCATTCTTTCCAGTGACTCTTTCGCAATCTTCGTATTCTTTGGAAACTTAGCATCTTTGAAGAAAATATAGTCCCAGACTTCGCCGGTCATGTCTTCGGGCCTGATTTTGAGGGCATTGTCCTTGTTGCCTCTGAACGTGCCGCCTTGTATGAAGTGCGAGATGGTGTAGTACGCGTTATAGATTGTCGAGTCTGAGAGGGATTCTATTACCCATTGCTGGTCCCAAGGCAATTTGGTTCCTGTAATACGTTATGAACCTGGTTAAGGTAAGTAATGAGGTGCTACACAGCTCATCAAGTCGATAATACATACTCCGGGCAATATAAATAAGACTTAGATTGCAATGGCGTCGGTTGATTTGCTGTCGACTGTACCAAAAGAGATGATGATAATTGATAAATTATTGGTTCTAAAGAAAATAATTGGAACTTAATTTACGAAACTTTCTTAGACCTTTTCTACTGTAAAATGCTCCTTCAGATGGAATATTTCCATGCGGGTCGTCAGATAAATTTTGCTTTAAGTTAGCGTGAAGAAACTTTAGATAAAAAGAGTTGAGATGAAGTGAAAATTGACGCCAAGCAATTTGTGGTCTAATTTTCTCTCAATAACTGTTAGAAGTTAATTTTCAAGCATTAAACCAAGCAGTCCTGCCTGTACACGGCTAAATAACTTTTATCAGTTTCATTCTTACAAGTGTTTTCAAATAATAAAAATACCCAGAATATATTTATGATTCAAAATACTTAAGTTACACATACCAAGGCCATAAGTCCTCGAGCAAGCATACTCGTGCAGCCATCTCAAAGTTGCCTGGAAATTCTTCCTCACTTCCTCGTGGTACGTATTCATCGCCGCCAGCGCTTTCTCCGCCTGAGCCTTCCACTCCTCATTGCCATAGTCAAGGTACCACTGATTGCACAGAGCCACCACACACTCGTCTCCTGACCGAGAAACTATAGTCTTCTCCGGTTCATAATAGATAACTGCCCCTTTCTCATTCGTCAATTTAGTCTGAATACTCTTCTTCACATCTTGAATTTTACTGCCCTTGTATTCTCCCACCAATAAAACGCCATCGTAAAACCCTTTCAGATAAACCATTTCTTTTGCTTGAGTCAGCTTTTCTTTGTCATTTTGACTTTGTATTTTGAGTGCATCATAAACGTGAACCGCGGATAGGTTTCCGAATTCAGGTATTTCGAGAATCGGGACGGGTTTGTATGGGAGAATCATTTCGTCTTTGATGCCGTACTTTTCTCTAAACGCTGGCTTCTTTTGAAGGTCCAGCATGGCTGCGTAATCGTCTGGTGAGTCGGAAGGAACGCTGGTAACGATTCCCGTACCTTTGTCTTCCTTTATTGTTAGCATTGGCAGAGCATAGATCTTTGGGTAGCATGTGAGTGGTGATTTGAGCGCTACTCCGAATAATTCCTGTCCAGTGATTTCGAGAAGAACTTTGAACTCTCCGTCTTTTTCTGTAAAGCCTTGGTAAGACATGTTTCGGGCAGCACGTCTCGTGCATACAAAGACACCGTCTTGGAGCGTCTCGAAGGCAATGTATTTGATGTCGGGGTGCACCCAACAGTTTGTTTGGCCGTACATGGTCTCCGGTCTAAGGGTCGCGGCGACAAAGCTCACCTTTTTGCCTTTTAATGACCTAGAACAAAATTGTTCATATGAGAGGAATTGGTACTGGTTGGAATTTAATCGATCGAAAAGTACGATCAGTTGTAGTAGAACTGATTCTTCAAGGAAAGAGCCAGGGCAGAAGGCCAGGTAGAAGAAGAATATCATGGCTCAGGAACTTGCGCCAATGGTACGGCAAGAGCAGGTCTCTGCGTTGCCATAATGATCGTCAACCTCCGTAAGAAGACGGCCACCATAAGAAGGAATTTAATCGAAATTAGTTGTTTTCTAGAATTGACAGAATTTGCATACGCTTATGATATTAGTTACATGATAAGAGGAAGGAATAAATTTGAGCAAAATGTTTACGGAGTGATACCCAAGAGTAGGTCAAAGAAAAAAAGTCGGACCACAGAAGAGACGGGACGAATTGTGGGTCGACCCAGGGGACTGCTTAAGCGAAGAAAATACTAAAATAATCAAGAATCAGCGCCTGCATTTGTGGATGTTAGCGGTCGCATTTTCCACGTGAGTACCTGGCTGCCCCATCTTTCCTCGTAATACATTTCCCAATTATTATTTAATAATATTATTCGCTGCTAAGCTAGGCGTCCCGCTCGCTCTTAGATGTAGGATTCGACTTCGGGGCCGCTACAGAACTAGCTACATTGTCAGAATAATAACTTACTTCAGGCACTGCGGCAGCGGCTCGATGACTTCCATTTTCACCAGGGTATACTCCTGCGGGCCGGCGCCCTCGCCCGAGCTGCGGTCGTGGTCCATGCACGGCTGCTTGTCCAGCGGCGAGAACACCGTGTAGCGCTTGCCGTACATTATCTTCTTACGATCCTTCAGGTGGAGGAACTGCCAGCGGATGAACGAGTCGTAGAACGGGTTCGCGTCAGTCGTGATGAATGTACGACGCCAGTCTACCTGTTGAAGGCGTTAACTAAGAATTAGGATACTACAACTATTATTCCAGAATGCGCACGCTAATTTTAATTATTTATTTATAATCTCTGATTCCCGTAGGGGTAGAGACGATGGACTTCCATCTGCTGCGATCCTAGCACACAACCCTTGCCGAGGAGGCAAGACATTCATCAATCTCCGTCGGTATGTAGTAGACCGTACTGGGCCCTTTTTCAAGACATCGCCAATTCGGTCGACGTATGTTCTCCTCTACCTCTGCCGACCCTTTCGTTAACATTCGCTCTGTGTATTTCTTTCGTTACCCTTCCTTCACTCATCCGCTCTAAGTGGCCAAACCAACGTAACATACCCTTTTCAATCCTATTAACTACATTTTCTTTCAGACCACACCATTCTCTAATCACTACATTCCTAATCCTGTCACTCAGTTTCACTCCACCCGCACATACTACGCAATGAGCGCATCTCTACAGCATTGACTCTACTCTCATCCTTCTTCTATTATTTTAATTTTAATGGTTGCTAAACAAGGTGTGCCGCCTTGATCGGCCATTTTTGTAGCTGCGATGTATTGTGGATGTAGACCACAACTTGTGGTATGTGAATAGTGCTATATGCAAGCTAGTGCGAACCATTTTACTGTGACTCCACTCTAGACTGACCAGTTTTAAATGCAATGTGACTAATACGTTATGCATAATTTTTAAGAGAATGTCATAGTATTTATTTATTTTATTAATGGACTCGACAGTACATCATTTGCCAATGTCATGTTACAGAAAATTCAATATATCATAGTATTCTATCTTCCTCCAGAGGAGTCGCCGTGGCGTCTTCACCCTGGGTAGCCGCGTCTCCCTGGATGAATATCCAGAGGAGTCGCAGTATCGCCATCACTCTGGACGAAGCAGCTCGACAGTCACGTTCACTCCTGAGCTTGTAACGAGACTCTTGATAAAAGCTTGAAACTTCAGATCTTGCTCAAATTATCCAATAAATTCACCATACTGTCATTCGCGAATATTTTCTGATTAATTTAACGTGATATTAAACACAAAATAACCACTGTAGACATTAAAATAAAAATCATTAAATAAATTGGCAACCGTCGTTTCGCGCCAATGTCATAGTAATCTTACATGAATGCCCATTCTCTTCAAATCGGCAACGGCTCGCGGCGGAAAGTAATCCAGCCAGTAGTGTTCATTGGCAAACTCTTTGATCTCCTCCTCCGGCACACCAATGCTCTGCATGATCTGCCACTGGTACTTAGCGGGGCCCGTTTTAGCCACTGCCTTACTTTTCTTACCTTGAAGTTTAATGAAATTGGTATACTTTGAAATTATTATTATTCATTTGATAGACAGGCAGCATAATGCTGGTGTGGTGGTGTCTATATCACAGTGTTGGTAAGTTCAGTTTATGTTGCATAATGTTCATATGATTCACTACACATATTGTTAATTGATGAAATTATAATCGACATGTAATTAGTACTTACTTATAAATTTGACATGTTACCACATGTTTGGTTTGGTTATAAGTGTTGTTATGAAAATAAATAAATAGAATATACCTAATTAATATTATATTGATATTATTTCACAGCATTGGTAAGTTTGCTCTACTGTTCATATGATTCACTATACATATTGGTAGATATTTATATAATGTTTGTTTTGACCTTATGTTCATGCCATTTTAAAAATAGGTTCGTGCATGCAGACCCCATCATGTCGATAACTCTGTTGCTAAGGAATTAATGAGCGATTTTTGTATTGGCTGTAGGTAGATGTGAGGTAGATTTTCACAGGGTCAGCGAAGACCGACGAAGGGGAGTGGAGTGGCAGCAAAGCGACTGATTTGGTAACAATTTGAATTCAACTTTATTTAATTCAACATATGACTGTAACCGGTATAGCGAAATAAATGTCTCCGAGAGGTGCGCGTGACGGCGCTCGGAGTCGCGCGGAGGATCTCAATTCGCTGGGCGGTCGCTACGCCGCCGCTCCACTCCGTCGTTCTGCGCTGACCCATATGGTGTCCATTTACTATACCTTTGCTTTTGTCTTTCGGTACCACATCTCCATCTTCTATGGGAGCAACTTCCTCTTCCTCAGGGAATACGGGAGGGCAACCATATACCGACATCTCTCGCTTCAGTTTGTCGGCGCAAGCTTTTATAGGCATACCCGTACAGTGGAACCCAAATGGGAATAGCACCATTTTGCCTTTTAGTCTGTAATATCTTGAGGCAAACTGTAGACAAATAATTATAATTTTAACAACTTTGGCCTAACCACTGTAGGCCCAGCTTAGGTATTGGTACTACTTGCCATGATATTTCAATGTAATGTAGGGTGTAGTCAATTACAAATTTATTAAACAACATATAGCTTGCATGACTCGTGAGCATTTTATAACTCAATAATGAAACAGCAGTGCGTTTATTATGGTTATCAAAACGATCAAATTGTACTATGTCACAGTGCGCATCTAAAGGACAGTGCTATCGTGTTGATATAACGGCATCACTGTCTGATGTGCCATGATATGGTATGATTTCATCGTTTTGAGAACTGTAATAAGCAGATTAGGTATGTAGACAATAAATAGCAAGCCAAAATAAATTACAGATGTGTGTGAGAACAGACGACGACGCGGCAGCATGGACAGAATAGGAGAGACAGTAGTACTCACCTCTCCCCGCTCGCTCTCGCCTCATCGACTTTCCAGTACCTGACTAGGGACTTTGCATTGGGCTGGATATTTCTTTCTAATCTCTAGAGGGGGCAGCTGTCCCTACCGCCCCCCTCCCCCTTGGCGACGCCCTTGCCTAGACAAATTATATGAATAACTTACTTCACATTTCGACAGTGAGAAAGTATGTCCAAGATGAAGTCTCCCGTTCATGTATGGATAAGGGAAGGTGCACATGAATTTCTCATGTGGTTTCCCATCGACCGGAGCTTCCATCTCGAATATCCTCTCCTGCTCCCATCGTTCCTGGACTTTCCTCTCTATGTTCTGGAGATACTCCACCTTGAAGGTGCCTTTACGATCTAAGGTTGTCTGAAATGATATCGTCATTTAGTTAACCCCAGGTTTGTAGTAATTCTATGTAATAGAGATTGTTCACCTCTGGAGTCGGAGTCATATCAATAGAGTAATGTACATTTCTAATGGGCTTAAAGAAATTAATTGGTCTGATCTCTATGCAATTACTGAAGTAAATGAAGCTGCTACCTATGTTGTTGTAAAAATCAATGAAATTATTTCCCGATTTAAGACTATAAGAAAGACCCGTAATGCTGAGCAAATTAATAAGCCCTGGATCACACCAAACTTGCTATTATGTATGCGTAAACGTGATGCCCTGCACATCAAAGCAAAACGTAACAAGGAAGATATTGTGGTTCAGGAAACGTACAGGAAATATAGAAACAGCTGCAATAATGTTGTACAAAACCTAAAAAACGAATACGAAAGAAATATGATAAGGCAAAGTAAAGGGAACAGTAAAAAAGTTTGGGAGTCAATTAAAAATGTATGTAATCTCAAGTCAACAAAATCAGATAATTCAATACTAATAAATTCTGAAATAGATCCTATTGCATCTTTAAACAAGGTTAATCAATATTTTACAACTGTGGGTGAAACGCATGCTAGGAAAATTTTAAATAGTATTGGGAAAACTGAACAACAACTAACGGAATCTTTACCCCCTAGTTCACTGAGGAAGGCTTCTACTTCCTTTTTTCTTGGTCCTACTGACGAGATTGAAATAATAAAAATCATTGGGAATTTAAAGGCTTCGCGTGCCTCTGGGTGCGACAACATTAGCAATGATATCCTAAAGCGAGCCAAACAGTCCTTAGCAAGTCCCATAGCACATATCTGCAATCTCAGCTTCAGCTCTGGCATTGTTCCAGATTCTTTCAAAGTAGCTAATGTTTGTCCCATACTGAAGGCGGGTGACCCACGGGAGCCATCTAATTATCGACCTATTTCTTTGCTAAGATCTCTATCAAAAATTCTGGAAAAGTTAATGAATAAGAGACTTTTGAGGTACGTTGAGGGAGATAATCTACTGGTAAATAACCAATTCGGCTTTCGATCTGGGAGATCAACGGAGGACGCCATCACATCACTTGTAGACTCTGTTGCTAAGAAACTTGATGATGGCTATAGATGTGCTGGCGTCTTCCTTGATCTCGCAAAAGCCTTTGATACGGTTTCTTTTAAACTACTGCTCAAGAAATTAGAATATTTGGGTGTAAGAGGTACTCCCCTAGATTGGTTTCATTCCTACATGTCCAATAGAAAGCAAAGAACGTATGTCAATGACGTCAATAGTGACTACTCAAATGTCCAATTCGGCGTGCCTCAAGGAAGCGTGCTAGGTCCAACGCTATTCATAATATACATGAACGATCTCTGCGCTCAGCAAATACCTCAAGCCGAACTTTTCGCTTTTGCCGATGATACGGCTATTGTCTTTTATGAGAAGTCATGGATTGCTGTTAAAAAAGTCATGGAGGATGGTCTTCGTAGTGTAGGTACTTGGTTGCAAAATAATCTTTTAACTCTCAATGTGACCAAAACAAAAGTTGTATGTTTCAGGATTACTCATAAAACTGCCCCAGAGGAGGCACTGAACATTATCCTCCATACTTGCTGTGATGCTGACAGGAAACATTGTTCTTGCCCAGTCCTACAAGAGACAACTAGTGTAAAATACTTGGGAATTCACATTGATGAACGATTATCATGGGAACGACAAATAGAGGTGTTAAGTGGCCGTGTTCGGAAATTGATGTTTATCTTCAAGAGACTGGGTCAGGTGGCTGATTCTGAAACGATAAAATTAGTATACACTGCCCTTTGCCAATCTATCTTAAAATATGGTGTGGTTGCATGGGGAGCTGCTAATAAAACAGTGCTCATAAAAATTGAACGCGCTCAGCGAGCCGTTTTGAAAGTAGCTCTCGGGAAACCCTATCGTTATCCGACTGACTCACTTTATCAAGAGGCTAAATTTCCACGCGTTAGGCAGCTTTTCATCATCTCCACTATCCTTAAATTTCATAGAACTTCAATTTTGACTGTAACTAATCCTAATGCTCGTCGTCTAATGTGGTCTTCTCCTAAAGTACGTACAGGTTTTAGTCGAAGATTCTCTTATTTCCTAGGTCCCTATTTATATACTAAAATCAACCAACTGCATGATATGATGAGTTTGACGAGATCCTTTTGTAGAAAGAAACTAATGACATGGCTAGCTTCACTGGACTATAAAGGCACTGAAGATATTTTAAAAATAAAAGAATAAACTAAACTAAAAAAGAAAAACATTAAAATCATACTGATTGTACAAACTGTGTGTTAAATATATTAAACATGTATATATATATATGTGTGATTTTATGTATGTATGTGTGTATGTATGTATTATGTATGTATGTATGGATGTATGTATGTATGTATATATGTATCTATGTATATGTAGGGGCGTATGTATATGTGTATGCATGTATGGTAGTATATCTATACGTAAACTAAACTAAATTAAACACTACGCAATCTGGCTACAAGCACATACCAATTAATCTAAAATGTAATATAACAATATTATCATACCTTTATTTTCATTGTTTATTATATATTATTATACTTTAAGCACGTACCAACCAACCAACTTACATTGTATAATTGAAAGAGCATGACTCCACAACACAGGGAATCCTAGTGTGGAGTCACAGGAACTTAAAATAAGGTTGTATTTTATTGAATAAATTATGTTATGTTTATGTTTATGTTAATTACAGGTAGATTTTTTGTTATCTGCCATCAGGGAAGTTGTCTCCCATGCATAATGCAATAATGAATACGATTGCATAGTACACTGAACGTAAATATTGGGAGATTAATATAACCAAAAAAAGAATAAATATTCATTTATTTCTCAACTTGGTCTAGAGATACAATGATGCCGGGGTTCTCCTGATGGTACCTGTGTTAGGTCTTCCACCTTACTGTCAGTTCTGCTGACAGAGTTATATTTTTCGGGAAACGACAATGGAATCGAAGTATTTCTTGTGGAAATCTAGATTTTCATTCAAAATACCAATCGGAAAGGTAAGTGAAAAATAACCTCTAATTAGATATTAGCTTGTATATTTAGGTATTTATATAATTTTAACATTTCTTACCATTTTATATGATCTTAATCATATGGTTTAACGAATTATTCTATAAAAATACCGCCTTGGCCACGTTGCAAAAAAGCAAAAAGAAACAACAAACTCGCCGATTTTTGACATTGACTGTTTACTTCTGAAGTTATTTTTTGGCTCGGTTACTACTATTTTTGAGGGTAGGTCAGTGTTGCCACATGTGAATAAACCGACAGAAGGCCTCCCAATCCTCCCATAGATGCCACGACGACATTACATAGTGTAGATTCGCAATGACAGAGTTAACTGCGTTTTCACGCTACAATGAAGGGTTTTTTAAAGTGACATTAAATTGATTTCACACCCAGTCAATCACGCACGGGGCGGCATTACCGTGTTTTCACGCCAATATTGTAGTTTTTTTTTGGAATTTTGGCGACAATGGCGAAATCGATCGGACTCGTTGGTATAGAATCGGAACGGAAGGTCTACAAGCCACTTTACAAAATCCACTAGTTTATGGATTTAAAAAAAATCATTTTTGACATTGACATTAACTAAAAAAATTGGCGGCTGGCAAGCGTTCTGTCATTTTGCCGGAAGGCGGGGCTGGTACTATTTTCACTTTAGTACTTATAACTACCTACGTTCACGTTCATTCGCTTACGACATGAAGAAATGTCATGTATCCGCCAATGGGATCACGGAGTCTCTTTTGATTGGTTAAAAAGTGACAGTAGTCTATAGAAACGTACATATACATCTACGAACAGCTGCGAAAGTGGCCGGAGCCACGTAGATTTGTTTACATTCAATGTAAACAAACCAATGTTGTTTACATTGGTTTGATTGAAATCAATTTTCCAAACAAACACCATTATTTTTGCAAATTGCTATGATATGATGTTCTAATCTAAAGTAATATATCTACGATGACCTAATCTCTTATCTAAACATAAATTATATACCTACTTACCAATATTATGAAGAATGTTTTATGAAACATGGATTCCATCTGCTTAGCTACTTTGAGTTAAAGGTAGTACCTACTACTGGCGCACAGGGGTCTTACCTTACATTATTAAGGCAGCTCAGGCAGATCACGATCACCCATGTGAAGTGAGAATTAGACTTACATACTTACCCAAAATAGATTTAGGTACCTGTCTGTCTGTAATGTTTTCCTTCACAGTATTGAATTGAGTTGAGTGAGAGAGACATCGATAAGTTTACATGGCTAGATAAAAAAATATATATATTATTACACAAGGAAGCATACAATAAATGGGTTATTACCCGTGGTCCACCTCGGCTGTTCACCTCGGTGTACCACAGGAAGTTTTTTCCCTCATGGTACACCCAGGTGAACCATGGGAAATTATTTCTCCCCGTGGTTCACCTGGGTGTACCACGGGAAGTTTTAAAGTATCTCTCAAATTTTCAGGTTGCAGTTTATAAATGGTTAGGTTTTATTTATATGTCGTTATATAAACTATAACTATAAAAATAGAGAGATACTTTGGTTGCCCTTTAGCACCACCCGGGGAGCGCGTGCAGGGACATTCTACTACTGCTACATGGTTGTGACCTGCGGACGCGGGCAATAATTTGCTCCCCATCTAACTACAAACTATTTACTATATTAATCTATATTTACTCTTATATTTAACTCCCAATGCGATTCGAGCTTCTTCATCACCACGTCCGGCGCACTGGCTTGAAACATAGAAAATCGAAAAGTCGTAGAACAAAAGTTGTTCACTTACCGATACTGAACGCCCTCCCTTTGGCTTCATATACCCTTTACGTTACAACCTGTATTACTTACGATTTATTTTTCGAAAATGGGAATTCTTGGTAAGTATGCCAATCGAAAGGAGGGCTCAGTGGTTGGGTCACTGGACTTGCGATACGGAGGTCCCAGGTTCAATTCCCAGCCAAGGCAGCCATGTACCAATGAGTTATCCTTTTTCGACGGAAAAACTTACGTACATTTACCGAGTGCTCTCAAAACGGTGAAGGAAAACATCGTGATGAAACCTGCATGCCGTAGAAGAAGAAAAATCTAAGGCATATGAAATCCGCCAATCCTTCAGAAGACTCATTCGCTCTCCTTTCCTTTATACTCCTTCCTCATCTTTAAAGATAGAACTCACTAGATTCGCTATGCAGCTCATCATGGGACGGAGTCTGCAATCTTCAGAAGACTCATTCGCTACCTAGCCAGCGAGTCACATTCACGCAACAAGTGTTTCAAAGACTCATGTTTATTACCACAGCCCCTGCAGACCAAGAGACTCCGTACCCTGTCTGCCTACCATAATTACACTCTGTACTGGTTATTACTATCTCTAAATGTTTACCATTGCTTTTTGCACATGTAGACATTTTCCATGGAAACTGACCTCAGAGAAATAAGTTGAGGAAACTGACAATGAAACGAAACTGACAAAATTGAACAAATTTGAAAACGAAAATCGTTTATTTATTTGCGGTGTTATTCTGTGTTACCAACTCCTAAAAATATTTACCCCTCCCTATACTCCAAAGTCCTAGCTAAAGCCCAGTACACAAAAGCGGATGATGACCCATTATTTTAAGGTTCCGCCGTATGTAATAAACCCTTTAAAGAAGAAAAAGAACCGAACCGTTGCGCGTTGGCAGAGACAACATAGTCTGAGAGTGAATTATTATTTTAAAAGAAACCTCATTCCATGGGAATTCCTCACATATTGGCAACCCAAGCCGTTAAATGTTTTCCGAGAGAACAAAACTAATTTAGATCATACATCCATTGATGTAGAAAGAGTTTTGTGACTTGCAATAAAAGATAACCCATAACTTAGCCCATGAAAATTCCATACATTTTGTCCAGTTTAAGGTAACTACTTTAGGGTAAATTAAAAATGCCATTTTTATCTGACCAGGCTGTATGCTTTGATTGGCCTTGCCTTTCCCTCTAAAAAAAGGTATGCTTGTGTGAGTGCGTGTCCGTGTGTAGACGGTTTGTTGTGAAATGGTTTTGAAGTTTAAATAGCTCCTTCGGGAAGGCGGAAACTTCTTTTTCGCCATCGCCGGTGTAAGCTGTGCTTGCCTTGATAACCGTCTACTTTATATTGTAAAAACCAGTGATCCGTCGGAGAAATACATAATTTGCAATGGCACCACGAACTGCGAAAGCCAAGGTATGATAAATTCACGATAATATCTTCAATTTCCTTGTAAATTTTGCATTCGCAGTTTGCATTGTTATCGGCGGCCCTCACTCGAGTCATTAGTGTGTTTTATTTTATTTTGTTCTAGCAGTTTCTGTTTGAAATTGTAAAAAAAATGAGACGCAATTTCTATTCCCTCGTGGTTAGCGCGTAACTTGGGTTTTCGGTTTTATTTCATGTAGATTTTCTGGGTAAGTTCCCGGCAAACATACCCATGCAGAAACACCTCGTGTTTGTCTATAAATGCTATAAACCGTTGTAACTACGCTACGCCACATAAATCGATGGTTAAAGCAGGTTATGTGCGCGGGAAACTAATGTAATGCGTAGGTACTTTTGAGTTTATACCTACATTTGGGTAGTTTTTATATCTTTGTTGTCTGATAGCCTTGAACAGGATTTCTCTTCTCTATTGTAATTTTATCTATTCATAAAATTACAATAATGTGCTATCGGTTTATTTACATTCAATGCTCAATATGCACCCTTTGAATTGTAGTAGGTACCTATGCATATGAAGAAAAAAAATCTGTTCTAATAATTTATTGGACAATGGCCACCATTTTGTATGATAAAATAAATCTATGAATTAATTTTATTTTATCACTATACCTAATTTACTTTCACAAGGTACCTTCTGAGTATGTATTGTGTCTGTTGACATATTTTATGAGACTGAATCAATTCAATTTCATAAGTGCTAATTATAAATAAATTCCCTATAATTTAAAACAGACTTTACTTTTTCAAGTCTTGTTCCCACAGGAAACTAATTCTGGACCATCCCACAGCCCACATGCATATGTGAATATAAAAATAGCATGTGAATGCTATTTTTATGTTGATTATTACTGGTAGTGATGAAAAAACTAGGTACCTAAATCTGAGACATCTAAAGGGTCTCAAAATGTTGCATCCTTTTCCTATACTGAAGTTATGAAAGGATGTTGTTTAGGTTTAGAAATATAAGACTTAACTTAAAATCAGGATAAATAGGGCAGAATCTCTGTCATTTACCGACTTACTTATATTATTGACTCATATTTACCTGTAAGAGTATGTATGGACAACAGCAGATCAATTGTAACCTTTGCAGTACGACTTCAACTCTTATGACGTAGATAATAAGAACGGTCCAAAGTACTTGTGAGTTAAGGTCAAGGTTGTCTATATTAATAAACTCTTATGTTACAAGGCCAAGTGACATAAATTTGGAACGCAAGAAATCTCGTAAATTCAGTACCCTACACAGCTGATGAAAAAAAACCAAATGAAAATAAATTTTAATTTGCAGAAAGCAGCAGATGTAAAAGTTGCTGACAATGATGCACCTAAAAAAGGTCGAGGTAAGGCAAAACAGATTGACGAACTAGAACAGGAAGTACCAGAGATTGAGTTAGATGAGAAAGTTGCTGCTGTACCAGAGAAAAAAACAAAGCGAGGCAAAAAGGCGAATGACGCAAATGGCGATGTCGCAAACGGTGACGAAGCAGCACTGCCAGCAAAGAGGGGCAGAAAGAAGGTTGTCGAGGAACCAGAAGACAAAGCATCCACTGGCGAAAATTCGACAGATGAAGATGGAAGCGAGAAACAAAAAGATGATGATCAGAACAGTAACAATGCAGAGGAAAATGGAAATTCTGACGAAGAACTAGTTCCTACTAAAGGGCGCAAGAAGCAGACAAAAAAAGAAGAGAAAGTTGAGACAAAACCTTCTGGCAGAGGAAGGAAAGCTAAACAAGATAATGGCGACGCCGACGAGAAAGAAGTCGAAGAAAAGCCCAAAGGCAAAGGAAGGGGACGCAAAGCGCAACCCAAAGACACTGAACCAGAGGAAGAAAAGACTGAAGAAGTAGAAGATGCAAAGGTAGAACCTGCCAGCAAAGGCAGAAAGAAGGGAGCCAAGGCTGCTAAGGAAAGGACGCCAGAGAGTGACAAAGAAGAGCTCCCTGAAGAAGAAGTAGAAGAAAAAGTCGAGGACCTTAAGAAAAAAGACTCTAAAGGTAGAAAGGGACAGGGTAAGAAAGCACAGACCAAAGAAGAGGTTGAGGATAAAGAGGATGATGTGAAAGAGGAGCCGGCTTCGAAGAGACGAAAGGGTAACAAGAAAGAAGAAAAGGCTAAAGGTTTGTATTTGTAAGAAAATGCAAAAAATACACATGTATTTGTAACTTTTTCTTAGATGAACCCTCCCGGTAATTGTATCTACTGAGATTATTTTAAATAGTATTAAGAGACTGACTTTTACAGATGATGATGAAGAACTCGAAGAAGATGTAGCAGAGGCCAAGCCTAAAGGCAAGAGAGGTCAGAAAAAGGCAGAAGCGCCCGTAGAGCAGGAAGAGCCCCAGGACACCGGCGAGGCCACGACGAAACGCCGGCGCAAGGTCGCCGACGACAAGGGTAATTAACTCAAATGATTTTACCATCAGGACATTGATTGTTTCGTGTTATGAATAAGTGTGTTATTGATAGTTTTAATAAATAAACGATCTACCAAATATTTATATTGAATGCTTTTATTTATTTTGTCTTTTACCTGTTTACAGTTTTGTTTGCTAGTCCTTACATGAGATTTTTTAGAGAAATTAACAGTACTAATATTGGATTTGGATGGTAGTAGAGGGAAGCTTTTTTGCCTGACGTAGTTACTAAACACTTATAGATATTTAATATAAAAATACTTTGAACAAAATTACTTATCTAGAGGACGAATATTAAAAAAAAATTTCGATACCTAAATATAAATCACTAATATTATTGGTTAATGTTTCTTGGTGCCATCATGTTGTCAAAATATTTCAGTGATGAGAAAGTAAAAATAGGGGAATAATCATTTGCTTCTCAAACGTAAGCAACCTAAGCTAACCATGAAGACAAAATCGGAATTGCGCTTGTCTAGAAAATCCAAATTACTAGTGTGCATGAAAACTGGAAAAAAGTGGAGGACATCAGAGCATTCAAGTGCATTTAAATTTTCAGCTCCCGCTGAAGACGCGAAAAAAGCCCCACTCAAAAACAAAAGCACTACAAACTATGAAGGCATAGACTTTTCTAACTCTTCACAAAATCCTCAGGGAAAAGAGTGGAATTTCAAAATAGCTAGTTGGAATGTCGATGGGATAAGAGCTTGGGCGAATAAAGGGGGTTTAGACTACTTAAAGTTCGAAAAACCCGACATACTTTGTCTGCAAGAAGTAAAATGTTCTAAGGACAAGCTTCCGGACGAAGTCGTTGACCTGCCTGGGTATCACGCCTACTGGTTATGTAGCGACAAGGATGGATACGCTGGCGTAGGCATCTACACATCACAACTGGCAATGAACGTGCAATATGGGCTACAGAACGAAGAGCTGGACAACGAAGGGCGTATAATTACCGCGGAATACGAACAATTCTACCTGATCTGTACGTACGTGCCGAACGCAGGACGAGGTCTAGTCACACTACCGAAGAGGCTGCAGTGGAACGACGCTTTCCTCAAATATGTTAAGGAACTGGACGAGAAGAAACCAGTTATAATATGCGGCGATATGAACGTTGCACACAATGAAATAGGTGAGTTTTGTAATATTTGGGGATATAATATAACTTTCAGACCTTCACTAGACCATACTGACTGAAGCAGTGTGGACTATAGATATTGTACTCAAGGTGTAGCCTAACTACACATCCATATAAATTTATATATTTCATGTACTGGACCAATTTTAGGGCAAACCAAATCCTATACACCTATTACCTCTAGATAGCTAGAGTGAGAAGATGATCAACTTGGTGGCTAAGAGTTATTGTCAGAAGGCTGGTCAGTGGTGTTCTATGGACAAAGTCCCGGGTTCGATTCCCGACGTTAACATCAACACAGATCCCAATATCACGATAATTATTTGTGTAGGTTGATGTGCTGCCGAGTGTATGAAAGCAGAGTCGGAAACGAGATAAGAAGGACATTTAGAACTACCTACTTGTTAGATTGTAAAATTTAATTTACTAGTAGGTAAGTAGATAACTTAGCGCACAGAGTAGTTACTCACTGTAAAAGAATTTCGAAAACCGGAATTTAGAGTATTTTTGAGAATATCTCAACCCTAATGAGCGTTCTGCGTTATTTTCTCTGTAAGAGACTCGGCGCCTGCGTAGCATCGACGCGACGCTTGCGCGTCGTCCTTCACATTTCCTTTCCTTGACGACAATGCTCGAAAGACGCCGCTGGCGTGACGGCGCCGTGCCGCCGCGCAAGCGTCGCGTCGACGCTCTGCGGGCGCTGACAACACGTCGACGCTCGTATGTGGGATCTCTTAGCTCAGACCTAGGTGTCTAATATTTTATTTACGCTCCAGATTTAGCCAACCCGAAGACGAACAAGAAGAACGCCGGCTTCACGCCCGAGGAGCGCGCCGGCATGACGGCGCTGCTGGGCGACGGCTTCGTGGACATCTACCGCCACTTCCACCCGGACCAGACCGGCGCGTATACATTCTGGACGTACATGAAGAACAGCCGGGCCAAGAATGTGGGCTGGTAAGTGACGACATCGTCTTATTATTTATTTGCACCTAAGCTAATAGCCAAAATATAGTACAAATATACTCAAATCAAATATTTGTCAGAATACACAAAATATGAGATGTTACAAGTTAAAAATGTCAGGGTATTCAGCCTATTAAGTGGCATACAAATGTTTTATTACTTTATTATATTAAATATAAGATAATAACAACAGTACAATTATTATAATCAGGATAACTACTTACTACTAAACACTCATTCAATCAATTGAACTTTTAGGCATTCTCGAGGCTTTGGCGGATATATGTGGTGGGGTTTAGGAGAGGTCGGTATCGTAGTGATTGGGACTTGCGTTGCGATACGAACCTCCAATGAATTTTCCTCGGTTTTTTCGAAGGAACATTTACCAAATACTGTCAAACGGTGAAGGAAAACATCGTGAGCTGCCCGAAAGAATATAAGTAATGCAGCAATCCGCTCGGATTTTAATCATCACTGATGGACGTAGGACTCTCCCAAAGCACGCCACTCAACCCGATTATCGGCCTTTTGCATCCAGTCTCTGCCAGCCACCTTGCGAAGGGCATCCCTCCCGGTTCTACGACAGATGTGGCCAGCCCACTGAGGAAAACGCGCGGCTATGCCCAACTATAAAAATCCTTTACCCGACTGCGCAAGAAGGAGGGTTATGTTTTTCGAGTATTTATATGTATACCGCAGCCCAAATCAAGTGTCTTATTTTGTAAACAAAATATGATCTCTAAGTAACTATTGTGATGTAAATGTTAGTAGGGTAGGGTAGTTTTTGTTTATAAAATAAGCCACTTGATTTGGGCTGCGTGCGGTATAGGTATGTCTAATTTTTTGGCACGCCCTACAGCCTAAACGGCTTGATGGATTAGAAGTGACATAGGCTATAATAATTTAATCAAATCGGCTTAAATTTTAGGCAGTTGGATTTTTTTAAATTAATTTAAATGTTGAAACATCTCTCTATACCTCCAGCTTATACGCAGTGTGATCCATTTAGCAACGGCGGGTCTAACGTGAAGCGCCCAATTGTTTATTTCCAGGCGTCTGGACTATTTCATCGTGTCTGAGCGGCTAGTGCCTGCCGTGTGTGACAACGTGATCCGCGACGCGGTGTACGGGAGCGACCACTGCCCCATCTCGATGTTCCTGCATCTCACCACCGCTGACAAGCCCAAGGAATAAAGACGCGAACATACTGTTAATTCGCCACGTGGCTCGTTTTGAACAAATCAAATCGTTACATTTTCTATGGACAGAATCACACTATAAACACCCGACGCCGACAAAAATGTACGGTAAATTAAATACGTAGTGTCGTGTGGCGTTTTATGTTTCCGCCTATTATCCGTTTTATGATTAAGAGCCTTCCATGAGCCAACTAGCGCCGCCAATCTTGAAATTATCTTCCAATTTAATAAATTTTATTAAAAAAATAGCTATTTACAAAATGTTTATTAGGATGAATACTATTTTTCAATATACAATACATGGCATAATTGCGACAAGCTAAGTTGTAGTTCACAAATGTGCCAAAAGCCTCCGTTTTTCGCAATTATACGAACTACAACTTACCGAAATTGAATCACGTTACAAATAAGCATTTAAAAAATAGTATTTTATCGTAATAAACATTTTGTAAATAGCTTTTTTTGATAAAATTATTGGAAGATAGAAGAAATATTGGAAGATATTATTTTTTTAAGATTGGCGGCGCTAGTTGGCTCTTGGATCTGGTCCAATCAAAAACACTGTCGAATTGAATTTGGATTGATTTGATTACCAATTGTCATTTTAATTTGTAACAAATGACTTTCGCATTTTTTTTACATAGACTGACAATGCTTTTATTGATTGATAATGATAAGATAACGCAGTAAAGCAGAATTGAAGTTAATTTTTGTAAAACTTGTTTAGATTAATTAAATTGTAATTTGTATCAAGTTTGTTTTAAGGAAAAGTTCTAGTCGATAATATTCGGCGTTCGTTCCGTTCCGAAAAACATTCTATAGTTTGAATTAAACGGTTTTCCTTTTCATATCTTCTGCTATAGCCTGGCATTAAGTGTAATAATGTGTACCTATGCGATCGGCAGCGATCGGAACGCATGCGAAGGAAATATACGCATGGTCATCAAGGCAGGAAATGTTCCTTATAACTATAAGACTGTTAAGTAGAGCCAATTAGCGATCCCTGTTTCTAATTTGAACAAATTGTAAATTGTACAAGCCTAAAAATACTGACATCCTCTTATATAGGGTGGCCTTGAATTCATTCGACAAAATTAAATGGATGGTTAGGCTTGTGACATACGAGAAAATTAATTAAGCACAGCTTAAAAGAGCCTTCATAGAGCCAACTAGCGCCGCCAATCTTAAAAAAAAATATCTTCCAATATAATCAATTTTATTAAAAAAGCTATTTACAAAATGTTTATTACGATAAATACTATTTTTCTATATACAATACATTGCATAATTGCGACAAGCTAAGATGTAGTTCTCAAATGTGCCAAAAACGGCCGTTTTTCGCAATTATGCGAACTACAACTTATCGACATTGAATCACGTTATAAATAAGCATTTAAAAAATAGTATTTGTCGTAATAAACATTTCGTAAATAGCTTTTTTAATAAAATTGATTACATTGGAAGATATTATTTTTTTAAGATTGGCGGCGCTATTTGGATCTATGCAGGCCCTTAAGTAAATTAAACATTTTGGGGAAAATTTAAAATTATTTATACAATAAAATCAACTATCAATTTTTTTTAATTTGATGTGCATCGTTACTGTGCTTTGGAGTTTTTACATTTAAAGGTATTTGAAATTTTTTGCAACGATTTCTTTCACTGGAATTTGACCTAATGGTCATTGTGTGACGTAATTAGTTCAACTTTATGCAGTTTTGATTTACTAAAAAAACCTTACCAATGTCATATTTATCATGAGTACAACCCCTAGTTTCAATTTGTCGAATGAATTCACCCTGTATTACTGTAGTTATTATTATTATTAAAGAGATAGCAACTACTTTAGGCTCGGCAAATTGCATACCAGAATCGCGGCAAGTGTGCATTCCATTGACAATTAATTTTAAAATAATTGTACCTCTCGACTTGTATTGTTTTATATTAAATGTTTGGTCAGGCTTTGATATCAGCTTTTAATTGAATAATATGTTTTGTATTGTGAAAGAATCTCTGTAGCAAATTTATTTATTTATTGTTTTATAAACTTCACAGCAATGTCAATTGATTTACATATAGCACAAATACAATACATAGTACGCCACAAAAGAAGTTCACCTGATTACAATAATAAATTTGGAGGAAAAACAGGATTCTAATAAGATGATAAATAATAATAGTATGTATACTTAATAATAATAAAAACCAGAAGTTAATAATTAAAAAATAACAACAACAAAAAAATAATATAAGATAAATAAATTATATATACTTAAATAATATGACCAGGGTTGTGTGTGAGGGTGTGTGATGTGTGGATGTGAAGTGTAAATGTGTTGAGGCGTGTGCATGTGTGTATATTGCTCAGCGTGTTGCCTGGTCCAAAGCCTTTGTTATCTGGCTAACGAACTGAGGCCGACGCAGATGGAAAATGTCGACCTCCGGGAAGAGCTGCTCATACGTGTCGACCGCTCGCTGCATGAAGGCGTTAGCAGCGTAGTGCGTGGCCACGGGTGGCACGTACAGTGCGCGCGAGTGGCGCGAGCGGCGCGGGTGCGCGTTGAGGTTAATAAGACACAGGAGCTCCGGACTGTCGACAACACCGTTCACTATGTCGAATAGCAGCCTGACATCCGCAATAGTTCTCCGCTGCTCGAGAGAAAGCAGTTTATGTTTTCTTAAGCTGGCGTCATACTCCATTGGACCGAGTTTCAGGCGCCAGTTCATTCGTTTACAAAATTTGGACTGTATTGCTTCAAGTTGACGCTTGTGTGTTATATATCCAGGTGACCACACGGGCGAAGCGTATTCCAGGATGCTTCTGACGTACGCGAAATAAAGAGTCCTCAAGGCCAGTTCGCTACGAAAAGGTTTCGAACATCTGTGAATGAACCCGAGTGTCCTCTTGGCTTTCTGAGTAATGTAGTCGTAATGTGGTGTGAAAAGCAGTTTATAGTCAATGATAACGCCCAGATCCTTCACCTGTCCTACACGATCGAGAACCGTGCCGTTCAAGCTATAATCATACGCAATTTTACTAAGTTTACGAGTATAAGTTATTGTTTGACATTTTTTGACGTTGAGATCTAAAAAGTTACGGCTACAATACTCAGACAGCCGGTTGAGGTCCTGCTGTAGCAGTTCACAGTCCGAAACATCTCTCACGGCCATAAAGATCTTCTTGTCGTCCGCGTACATCAGAAACTGTGCCTGATTGAAACATGTCCAGATGTCGTGGACATATATATTAAATAATAGCGGCCCCAGATGAGACCCCTGTGGTATCCCAGACGGGATATTAACAAATTGAGACATATGGCAGCCAATCCTCACAGCCTGAGACCTATTGCGGATGTAGGACTCGAACCACCTGAGGAGGTCACCGTGCACACCAATTTGTTCCAATTTTACGAGAAGAGTGCTATGATTGATTCTATCAAAACACTTTGAGTAATCGGTGTACACGGCGTCCACCTGACACCCTATATTCATATGTTTTAAAACAAAGTCGACAAATAAAGTCAGGTTGGAGACAGTAGATCGACACCGCATAAATCCATGCTGTGCAGTGGGTATGCTTGTCGATACAGCCGGATACAGCTGGTCGAATACTATTGACTCAAACAGCTTGCTAAAAACTGAAAGGATAGAAACCGGCCTGTAGTTTTCTACACACTGGCGGGGACCGCTTTTATGAATAGGGATCACGAAAGCCTCCTTCCATCTCTCCGGAAATACGCCCTCCCTCAGAGAACGCGTAAAAATTATAGCCAATGGCACAGCCAAACGCTCGCAGCAGTTCACAACAAACATCGGTGGAATGCTGTCGGTTCCTGGACCCTTTGATTTATCTATTTTACGTAAGTGTTTCAAAACGATGCCAGGGGAGACGTTTATAGAAGTAATAGAGGTAACGGTGACCGGCGAGCGCTCGGGGGCGCCAGAGGTTGCCGCAGAATTTGAAGCAGAGTTTAGGGTTTGCGGGGAAACATAAACCGATTGGAAATGCGATAGAAATGCAGAGCAGACCTCAGTGGCTCCACCGAATTCAGTCGTTGCGCGTGTAACACGTACCGGAATGCCGTTGTCTTTACGTAAGTTTTTAGCATAGTTCCAGAACACTTTAGGCGTCGTTTGTATAGCTTTTTCACAATTAAGTGTGTATAATTGCCAACATTTTTTCTGCACCTGTTTCTGTCGCCTTCTCAATACCGAGAACGCGTCGTAATCCACCGAGTTGTTAAATTTCTTCCATTTGCGATGGTATTTGTCCTTTTCCTTGATTATATGAATGAGACTCTTAGAGAACCACACAGGATATTTTGAGGATGTACTTATAAAACTAGGTACGTACAAGACAATAGCTTCTTCGATTTGTTCATAGAAATACTCCACCGCATCGTTCACCGTACCGCTGGTGAGGTTGCTAAACCAGTCGACGGCAGAAAAGTGGTTACAAATCTTATCATAATCTGCTTTTTTGAAATTGAATTTCCGTAATGGGGGGTCGCGAATTGGTTTAAAAGATAAATTTGGAATTTCAAGTTCGAAAGCGGGGTGATGTGGTTTGTCCTCTTTAGTCAGAGGTGAACAAGAACGTGTTACAATAACGTCAGTCGTGCTAATAACTAAGTCTAAAAATCTTCCGTTGTCGTTTGGGATACAGTTGTATTGACGTAAACCTGCGGAAGGCATCATCTCGCAAAAATGTTTTTGTCCGTCGGTCATATTATTGCCGATAGCAAATGCATACGATCTTGACGATTCAAATTTCCATTCTATATTATCGGGTAGATTAAAATCGCCTAATATTACAAAATCGCAAATACCATAGTCGTTAATGGTGTCAGTCAGGTATTTAGTGAAGTGCTGCAGCAGGCGATCGTGAGCGGCGCCGCTCCCCGGCAGATAAGGGCAGATGACGTGCAGGTCGCGGGACGCGCGCAGCGCCGCGGCGCCGATGGCCACGTGCACGCACTCGTAGGGCGCGTCGCGCGGCTCGGGCACGCGCCGCGCGGCCAGCTCGCGCCGCACCAACAGCATCACGCCGCCGCCCACCGACCGGACGCGGCCGCCGCGAGTGAATACAGAGCCGTGCACAGTTCGATCCCGTCTGTGCATTTCGTACCTACCGTCGCTGAGCTCAGCGTCGCCCACCGAGTCCAATAACCAGGTCTCCACTATAGCTAGGATATCATAATTGCTCGCCAGCAGGCCCTGTTTGAAATCAATCGTTTTACCCCGTAAACCACGGCTATTCTGTAAATATAATTTAATCATTGTTAACCGAAATATTAAGAAATATGATTACAATGTCGTTTAAGCGTAAGTAAGCATGTGGTTTATGGTTATATTTATTTATAATAGTGCTAACGGGTGCCGGTAAACGATATCTGGCGTCTACTTCAATACTCAATTTCAGTAGCAGACCAATTATACGAGTATCGTTATGTGGGATTGTTAAACACATGGAAAATAGACCAGGCGACGGCATGTCGCTAGGTGAGTGTGATTGTGTGTGTAAGTGTTTGTAGGTGTCTGTGTACATGGTAATTACAAATAATAATAATATATAATAATTTACATATATGAGTTTCAAATTGCCGCTAATGCTTGAATAAAACAATATAATTAGAACTATCGCAATTGAAGTGACTTCACTTGGTTTAAATTGGAAATGCGGATGACTGGAGACTCCCTGGTTTGACGTATGAATATCTTGGCGTTCCGCGTCCAGACACTGGTAAACCCCAGTTGCTTGCACTTGTCGCGGGTAGCTTTTAGCAGCTGCTTGTTTACAGCTGTTAGGTGTTCATTGAGGTAAATGTTCATCTTGTTCCCCTGCAGGCCGATGTCGGATGTAGTCAAGCCTCGTCGTTTTCGCACGGCACTGAGTAGCTGGTCTCTGACAGCCGTCGACTTCAGCTTTAATATGATGGACTTTGGTAGGCCTGAGTTCGTTATTTTGGAGGGTACACGTGTTATGAATTCAACATCCTCGGTTTTGAGTGAGAGTCCGATGGTGGCGGCTATGCTAGTAGCGACCTCAAGCAAATTCTCTGATTTGCGCTCCGGGACGCCATAAATCTCAATATTGTGGAGGCGAGCTCGTTGCTCCAGATTATTAATATCATCCTTGAGAGAGTCCAGGTCACTGAGTCGCTCGGTCATGTCGGATTTATCCTTTTCAAGTGATTTAATGCGGCTTTCCAGGTTGGCAACACTTTTACTTAATGTATCGCATTTACAGGATATAAAATTTATGGATTCTTCCAGTTCGGGTAACTTATTCATCCTGTCGGCGATTGAGTCGTATTTACGCGTGAGATCCGATAGCGTATTCGAAATTTCAGCTATTTTAGTGTCCTGAGACTGAAGGCTTTCCTTGATGTAATTCATAATTTCGGATTTTAGTTCGACTACATCTTGCCGTTTACATAAAACTCCCATGTAATGGTCGAAAAGTGATTTAATAACGTCGGATGTGGCGCCGGCATCAGTGTACGAGTGCAAAGGCGAGTGTATCAATGACTCATCGAGGGTCTCGTCCGCTCCCGTCGAGCCAGAGGGCGGTGCAGGTGCGCCGGCGGCGTCCTCGACCTCGCAGTCGCTCGTCACGGTCGCCGCGGCAGGCCGTCCCGCCGCCTCCAGGCGCAACATAACCCTACGGCAGCCTGGGCAATTCCAGTTTTGTTTAGCAATTGTAGTCATTCGCCTGAAGTTACTCTCCCTGATTCCAACGCACTTGAAGTGATAAACACATTTACAGGTCATACATTTCGCCTCCTCGCTATCGAAAATATCTTCCTTACACTGATGGCAAATCATAGTGATGGTGTTATATCCGCGTAGTGGCTGTGATAAGTGTAATAATACCTTAGTTGAAGTCGTGATGTTGGTGCGGATCTTGTCGTACAATAGATTAGATTAGATTAGATTTATTTATCACAAATTATAATGTCATTTACATATGTACTTATTTACTATTATCTAAAAGTCATCCATAATTTGATCGTCAGTCTGATTGAAAATTAAATTAAAACAATTAAATAAAATATCCATTAATAATAATATGTCAATGTTCCTATCAATATCAAATGTCAATATTAAAATTATATTATTGTCAAACTGAGCATTAAATTATAGGTAATTACTACAAAGTTGTATACAGTATATACTTAGGTACCTAAGTATTCGTTAACAAGTCAAATTCCATAATGGAGTATAATTCATTATCCAATAAGAGATTTTTCAGTCGGCGACCAAACGTGTCGTCATCAAGTTTATTGCGTAGTTTTGCGGGCAGTTTCTCGTAGTACGCGGGACCGATCACACGCGGGTTTTTTGTGGCCATGGCCAAGTTGTGCGCTACAGGCTGCAGCCGGCCCACATTACGGAGCGAGCGACCTCCCGCTGTCGTACGGGCAAATTGGGACATATTTTTCCGCACAAACATGACCACCTCATATATATAATGAGAGTACATAGTCATTATACCATATTTTACGAACAGTCCTCGGCACGTTTGTCTCGGCTTCACACCTGCCAATATGCGGACAGCACGCTTCTGCAGTATAAATATACGGTTCGAGTCCGTAGAGTTGCCCCAGAGTATTGTACCATAGGACATTAGGGAATGAAAATGTGCAAAGTATGTCTGCTTTAATACGCGTGCAGTAACTAGTGGGCGTAGTTTTCGCAGCGCATATGCCGCACTGCTGAGCCTCTCACATAGGGACTGCACATGCATTTTCCATGTCATGTTATTGTCAATGGTAAATCCCAGAAACTTACACTGACCGCTTATAGGAATTGGGCTATTTAGGGAAATAGGTCGCGGGATCGACTTTCCTGTGAATAACATGACATTTGATTTTGTTGCATTTAGAATGAGACCGCTCGACGTAAACCACTCCCGTAATTGTACATACACTTTATTGATTTTATCGTTGAGCTGTTCATATGTTCGTGCGCATATTACAACAGTGGTATCGTCCGCGAATAGGATTATCAGACCATCAGTTATATAATGCGGTAGATCATTAATAAATGCCAAAAATAGCGTATTCCCCAACGCTGACCCTTGTGGTATACCCATTGTGACATCACCAGCCTCAGATTTAATCTTTTTACCGTCTACTAGCACTTCAACAGTTTGCTTCCTTCCAGATAGAAAAGTTTTAAAAAGGTTATGGGCATTTTCTTTTATTCCATAGTAATTTAGTTTGTTTAATAATGTTTCATTTTGAATAACGTCAAATGCCTTTGATAGGTCGCAGAATATACCGGCTGTTTTGTACTTTTCATCTATTCCGGTGAGTATGGCGTCTATTACCTGTTGTGCTGCAGAGGTTGTAGATTTGTGCTTTCTGTATGCATATTGCTTATCTGTTAATAGGTCATTGTATTCGAAATGTTTCATCAGGTGTGTTGATACTATTGACTCTATTAATTTTGAGACAGTTGGGACAATAGTGATAGGTCTATGGCTGTCGACCTGTGTCTTTTCACCCTTTCCCTTGTACACCGGACATACTCGAGTACTTTTAAGTACTTCAGGGTATATGCCTTTGGAAAACAAACCGTTTATCAACACAACAAGTATATCAACTATAGCTGGCCACGTCGACAACAAAATGTTAACCGATATATCGTATATGTCCAAAGTATTCGGCGTTTTCAGCATTGATCTTAAAACACGGTCCAGAAGTTCTTTGGTCACTACTGGGAGCGTAAAAACCGGTACATCCAGGTCGCACAAGTAGCCCTTCAGGTACTTAATCGCTTTCTCCTGGTCGGTGCGTAATGATAACGTAGACGTTATTGTTAAAAAGTAATTGTTAAAGCGATTAGGTATTTCATCGGGAGGCACATCACAGCCCTGCTCTTTTATACACACGTTTTGGGACCTGGTTTGAGACGAGATTTCCTCATTTACAACACGCCATACCTCTTTTGGTTTATTTTTTGCATTTGTTAAGCGTTGCTCTATGTACTCACGACGATCGCGTAAAGTTGCGGTTTTGATTAGGTCAGTATAATAGGTAATGCATTTATTCACCATTTCGTCATTAGGGTATTGACGCCTCATCTCGCAAAAATCCTCATATCTTCCGATATATCGGGACAGCTGTTCACTTACCCATGGTGTATTGTTTTTCTTTTTGGTCAATAGTTTCTTTATTGGGAAATGTATATCTATGTAATAAGTCAATATTTGTATTAATCTATTAAATTTTCCGTTTATGTCAATGTCATCGTTATGTATTATAGAATTCCAATTGTAATTTGCAATGTCAATATAATAGTTGTGTATTGATTCCTCGGTGTACAGACGTCGTTCAAAGTATTGGTTGCATTGTGATGTTTTGCTACTGCTCTTAGTCTGTAACACGAACAGCTGAGCGTTATGGTCGCTGATCGCCGTGTCGAGGGGGCCCGCGGTGACGTCACCGTCGTCGCGATATACCACTCCGCAGTCTAGTGCCGTAGTACAGTCAGTACAAACACGAGTTGGGAAATCTACGATGTTTTTCGCGTGATAACTTTGCAATAAGTCGTCTAAACGACGTCTTTCTGCATTATCAGTTAAGTAATCTACGTTTAGATCCCCGACTAGAATAAACCTCTTATTTTCGTCTTGTAACTTAATTAATAATAACTCTAATGTATCTAGGAATGTCTGAAAATTACCCAAACCTGTTCTGTATGTACATATTATAATAATTTTTAATTGATATAATTCTATTATACTAAATTCGCAATGATATTCAACGCTGAGACTCTGCAGGTCACCTCGCTGCCTATACATAGTACCGCTACGTACGTATAGCGCCACTCCGCCGTGTTGTTTGCGCGTGCGGCAATAGGCGGCGGCCAACTCATACCCACAAAGTCCCGCGCGCTGTATCTCGCCCGGCCGGCACCAAGTCTCAGTACACGCGAGTACGTCGGGCTCGTGTTTACCTAATAGTATATTTAATAGGCCGGTTTTACCTGTAATTGACCTTACATTCTGGTGAATAACTGTTAAATTTTTACTGCTACATTTAATAGTACATTTTTTCGTGGTCGGAGTGGTAGTTGCCGCCTTTGAGTTTGAGGTTATTTTCTTACGGTGTTCGAGGGCCGGCCTTTGGAGTTTTTTGTAGGAATAACATTAAAGTTTCTTATAGAGACTCCTTCTGGCCACAGTTTTAAATTCCGCACGGATTTCACCTTATTGGTAGGAACATCTAATCGAAATGAAGCATAATCCCCCTTGGTGGTCAACCGAACGCAGACGGTATTCTCTAAGCCGAGTCGTGACATCAAGTGATCCGTAATATCTTTTGGACTAGTCTCCTCGCTGAAGTTAAAGAGGTGAAGACTGACAGTTCGCGGAGGCGCAGCACGGAGACTTGTGCTCGGACGCAGCTCTGGACGTGCGAAATTCCTCGTATTCTCGGCCAGCCCGCGCGATGGTGCTGAGGACGATGAGACTGGACTGATTTTCTCCCAGCGGCGCCTGTGGTGGCTACTCGTACCTGTGGCTGCCTGTATGGCTGCTGCTGTATGTGGAGTGACGTGCTGAGGCCGGGTCTCGTTCCCCTGGACAGTGCTTGGCAGTGAAGTGTCGTGTGAGTCATTGGTGTTGTGTACTATGGTGATACCGTGTGGACCTGACTCATTTAACGTACTCTGCAAACGTAGTTTCGACGGGATTTTTGTGTCATCATGATAGTTGGTGGTGGTGGATGGATTTAGCGGGCTTCCAATTGCCTTGTCCTGATAAGGTGAGTCAATCGCGTCATTCAATTTACGTTGGTGTTTTGGGCTCACAAGTTTTGATGGATCGTTGTTATTGTTTTGCATTTCCAGCATTAGGTGTAGTATGTCGGTTATCCGTTGGTTTTGGTCCCTAATTGTCATATTTTGCTCATTTATAATGTGAAAACAATCCTTCACTTCACCTTTTAAATCAACGACCATACTTTCCAAATTAGTAATAACGGTCACCAACCTTTCGATCGCTGTATTTTTGGGTGGGGCCATTTTCTTTGTAGTTTTTTATTCACACCACACTAATACACTAACACGACAGCAGTATTGTTATATTATATGTAAATATAATGTCAATAAATATTTAAATCAATTTAAGTATAAACGCATAATTTGAATCCGTATGTGTACACGGTGGCGCCACCTGGCGGTATTTACTAATATTCACGTAAGTACGTAGAATTAACACACAAACTATATCACTCCAATGACCACTGATAGGTTGCAATTTAAAATAACGTGTACAAATTAATATATATACGAAATATATAGATAAAATTAAAAATATTTAGAGAGCTAAAATAAGTACGTGTTTTTCCTCTGAGGTGGGTAGTAAATAAAGACATTATTCTAATAAAACTCGAGTTTTCATTTATCCAAAATAGTAAAGATTAGGCCATACGGGTGTGATGGCTAAGGCTTCGTATGCGCGGATTTACAGTTTTTCCATGAAACGGTCTAACTACTAAAATTAAACGTCTGTAAAAAATATATAGCAATCTTGGGGTGTCTATTTAGGGACTGATGAATACCAATACACGATTAGACAAACTTCGCTCGATAGAAAAAAATCGCAAACATACCCCTTCCATGTCTTTTGAAATGAAAATTATGTCTAAACCGAAAGAGTTATTCATACAAAATATGTATCAAAATGTAAGATATTTAAAAACCGAGAGCTTGTTTAAAAAAATCTGATTTTTATTTCCCTGCCAAAATTAATCCAAAATTAGTAAAAATACGAATATGGAGTCACTGTGCCGTGCTCTTCACTCCGCCGCTGCGGGACATCTTCTGTCTCGCGCTCGAGTTTGACAGCTGGCAGACCCTTAGTATTATTAGCTATTGTTGGATCCTATCCAACTCACTATCGCAACCTAGTATTGGGCTATTGATTTGTTTGATGACAGTAATTTTAATTAATACAAAACATTATCCTCAACAATTCGGTAGTCGAGTAAAAATAGAGATGTGTAAATATATGTAGTGTATTGGGTATACACTACATAGTTTGATACACCAGTGATAAAACAAACATACATGAGTACAAAAGTTTTATTTAAATTATCAAAAATAATGTAAAAGGTCAAAAACTATTAAAAAGTCACTTTTCACTTACACTTAGTACTGACATATTTGGACCCTTGCGGCGATATTTTATATGTGCCTGAAACAAAAAGTAATGCTCTGAACTAAACGAATGTAAAAAAACACATTGTAATTGCCCGCCTGGCAAAAGCAGAAATTATTTCAAAAAACATCCCCTTTTTTATACCCTATGACACTCCCGTAATCAAGACGAATCTAACGATACCTCGTACGCCAAAATCCATCAAGCCGTTTAGGCTACAGGATGGCAGGAAGGAATGGACATACATACACTCGAAAAACATTACCCTCCCTCTGGGGCAGTCGGGTTAAAAGAGTTGATGTCCGTCAGAGAACAATAGCGGTTGCTCAGAAGATCAGCAAAGTGAAGTAGGCATGGTTATCTGTTGTATAACCGATGTGGTCGAATGGAGGCCACGAATTTTTAAACAGCGAGAGAGAACCTCCCCGACTAAATACGATAACCTGCCCCCTTACCATAAAGTCTTATAGCAGGATTACTTCAATAATACTTTGTTATTTTATACCATGTAAACGACCTTAAAGTAAGATTATTAAGTTAAATTCGTTAATTCTAGTTTTAACAAAGGCATTTAGTATAAACTAGTTCTAACTAGGGAAAACGCTTTCTATCTAAAAACTGGTTTTCACTATATTATGATAACTCGTCTTTTTATTAAACCTTTATTTTAATATTTCGACAAACAACTGCGCTAGCCGCCATTACATTTTGGTAAGCTAGCGGAAGTAGCATAAACAATAATGTTAGGTTATAAACCATAGATTAAGCTACGTTTACATTCCTAACATCCCCCTTCAAGGTCCAGTCTTATTAGCAACTTAATAACAATTCAAAAGACTTGGAACTTGCTTTTACATTATTTAACAAAATTATTCTGTACTAATTTTAATTTCTAAACCTGGCAACATTATAAAATCTGTACCTTTTAATTTTGATAATTGGCAACACTGAATACAAATGTCAAACTAACACTTTGTAAACAAACTTTCTTACGTAAATTCTACACGTAAATTAAACAAACTTAAACAAACTAATCTGCATAAAAATAACATATTACTGTGAATATCAGAGCTTCTGAGCAACAACTTATCTCTAAACATCGTTTTAGTACTTTAAATTAACATTAAATTGGACAACTTTACAAGGTAAGTTTCTCTAAGATAAATTTAACTTTTCACAAAAATAGTTATGTTTCACATAAGATAGAGACTTAGTAAATATGTCAGCTATATTTTCATTCGTATTAACGTATTGTAACTTCAATAAACCTTTATACACAACATCTTTAATGAAGTGATATTTTATATCAATATGCTTTGACCTTTTACTATTCTCATTGCTTTGCATCATTTTTATGGTGCTCTGATTATCAATATTTAAACATGTAGACACACTAGAGTTCAAATCGTTCAACACTCCTAATAAGTAGATGATTTCACTCACTGTTAGTGCGGCTGCCACATACTCAGCTTCGGCTGTAGATAGGGCTACAACTGTCTGCTTCTTTGATGTCCAACTGATCAGGTTTTTTCCATGAAAAATAGCTGTACCGCTCACACTCTTGCGGTCTCGTTTATCACCCGCCCAGTCGGCATCTGAAAACCCTAACAAAACATTGTTATTATTTTGTGTATAGACTAATCCTTTGTCCATTGTCTGTTTCAGGTAACGAAGAATTCGTTTTCCAGCTTTCCATAAAGCTTCTGTTGGTCTATCAAGGTATCTACTGAGTAGACAAGTTGGAAACGCTATGTCTGGTCTACTGATGACTGCGAGATACATCAGCGATCCTATGAGTTCTCTAAATGGCACGTTTGCGATCTCCGCGTTTTCATCGAAGTCGAAATTAATTTCCATAGGTGTGCTCATTCCTTTACAGTTTTCCATATTGAACTTTAATAAAATCTTCTTAATAATTTGTGTTTGTTTTATTTCCATTCCTTCTTCAGTTTTATTTATCTCCATTCCTAGAAATGTATTTATATTTCCTAGTTCTTTAGCTTGAAAAACTCTCTTCAGTGTGATAATAATTTTGTTTCCATTTCCTAGTACCAGAATATCGTCTACAAATATCAGTATGTAGGAATCTTCTCCGATATACATACAAAAATCGTGTTTAGATTGCCTATAGCCGTTATCTATGAAAAAATCATGTAATCTTTCATTCCATGCTCTTGGAGATTCCTTTAATCCATATAATGCCTTCTTTAATTTCAAAACTTTCCCGTCTTGTGATTTCAGTCCTTCTGGATACTTTATATAAACTTCTTTCTTCAATTCGCCATTTAAGAATGCTGTAGGTATGTCTAGCTGTTTCAATGGTAGGTTCTCTTGAATTGATTTACTAATAAATAGTCTTACAGTCGGTATACGTGCAACTGGTGCATAAACATTTTGTGTTGTTACTTCCTGAAAACCTTTAGCTACAAGTCTTGCTTTTCTTGTTCCATCTTGCTTGGTCCTAAAGACCCATTTTGTGTCAATAGCTTTATGTCCTTTTGGTAGTTCTGATTCTTCCCATGTGCCATATGATTCATGTGAACTTATTTCTTTTTCTATTGCATCGTTCCATCCCCCTTGCTTTATTGCTTCCTTAAAGTTCAAAGGATCTTCAGCAAATAAAGCATATGCAATATGTGACATATCATAGTCATCAAATCTAGCTGGTAGCTTTCTTGTCCTTTTATTCGTCTCTTGGTTTTCACTTTCTTCTTCTATGTTTTGTACAATTTCATCTTCATGTTCTTCTTCTATTTGTGATATTACTTGTCTCTTTTCTTTTACAGTTTCCTTGTTCTGATCAATATTTTCTTCTTCATAGTAAATCTCATTACAACTTCTGTTTTCTGATTCATCTGAGGGTTTCTTGTATTTGTATTTTGTTTCATCGAAGTATACATCTCTTGAGAATTCGATTTCTTTGTTCATAGGATTCCATAATTTCCAACCTCCAGGAGTATATCCTATAAATATCATTTCTTTTGCTCTTGGCTTTAGTTTGCCTTGCTTTGGGATATTTACCATCCACGCTTTACATCCAAAGACTTTCAACTTCTTCAGATCATTATACCCATACCATATATTTGCTGGTACGTCCCCGTTTAGTACAACAGTGGGGCATCTATTCAATTCATAGGCCGAAGCCTGAATCGCATGGTTCCACAACTCTTTAGGTAAATTCGTATCCACAAATTTCGTCCTAGTTTTATTCATCAGAGTTCTATTCATTCTCTCTGCCTTTCCATTCTGTTGTGGTGTGTACGGCTTTGTATATTCCAGTATAATCCCTTTATTTCTACACCAATTTTTGAATATGTTCGATGTGAATTCTCCACCATTATCGACTCTAATTCGTCTTGTTTTTGTATTATATTGTGTCTTTAAATCCTTTATGTACTGTATCAAGTTATCTTCTGCTTCATTCTTATTTTTGAGAACTTTTACAACAGTAAAGTGTGAATAATCATCAATTATCACTTGAAAGTATCTATGACCTTCATTACTTGGCGGTTGTATTGGTCCGCTAAGGTCGGTATGTATTAAATCGCCAATATTCTTGCTTTTTCTTTCATTCCTTTCAAATTTAGGCCTTGTTGCTTTACTTTGCACACATTCTGAACAAACTTCATTGCTTACTGGTAGTTTCAAACGTTTCATACCACCGGTGTTCAAGTGACCTAGTCGTTTGTGCCACAGATCTCCTGAGTCTGATTTTGTTACGTAAGCTTCTTGATCTTCCTTCTGTTCAATTTGCATCTTTAGTATGTATAGTTTATTATAGTCTTCTGCATATAATGTCATTCTTTCATTTTTAATTTCAAATCCATTTTTATCAATTTTGATGCTGTAACCTCTTTCTACTAATTTCTTCACTGAAAGTAGATTATGTTTCATATCATTCACTATTAACGCTTCTATATTTATCACTGTGTTATTGCATGTAGTCTTCAAAACTCCTTTCTTTGTTGCAGTTAATATCTGGTTATTCGCGATATAGATTTTTACTTCTGTGTCTAATTTTGTGATAGAATGCATGTATTTTTCTAAATCACCTTTCACATAATGCTCTGAGGCTCCTGAGTCAAGGATAAAAATATTCAACGAATTATCGTGAATAGCATTCATCGCTACGAATGTCTCTCCTGTAGATTCATAGGAATGTTCAGATCTTTGCTCTCTGACTTGTCCTCTATACTGTCCTCGACCTCGGCTTCTACCTCTGAAGTTGCCACGTCCACGTGTCTCGCTCTGTGTTCTGCTTCTACATTCAATACTTTTATGTCCGATTTTCTTGCAGGTATAACACACAATTTGTGAACTTTTGAATGCGGTGTCTGTGCTTGTGTCGCTCTTATTGTGGAATTTTAATTCCTCGTCTAGCAAACGGGACTTCACAAAGTCTAATGTCAATTTTTCATTTATTGTTTCAATTGCCGTCACAACTGTATTGTATCTTTGAATATCCGTTAGCCCTAGCAGAAGGTAAGTAACTTTTTCTTCTTCCTCTACCTTCTTTTCCGTGCTTTCTAGTTCTCTTATTAAACTTTCGAATTTTAAAAAGTATTCTTCCATTCTTTCACTTTCTTTTAGTTTCAGCGTAATCAACTTTTTTCTTAAATGCAGTCGACTGAAAATTGTTTTTCTTTCGAAAACGTTGCAAAGAATCGTAAACATATCTTTAGCAGTTTTTGCTTCTTTGATCAAGTCTAAGTGTTTGTCTGTCACACATTGCACTATAATAGACTTCGCTTTTGAGTCCAAAGTCTTATTTTCAGGTTTGATTGTATCCCACTCGTCGTTATCAATCGTTTGCAGTAGCATCTTTTCTTCCAGAATGCATCTTACTCGAAATTTCCAACTGTTAAAGTTGTCCGCAGTGAGCTGCGGCAAAGCTTGTGCGGAGGCCATTCTTTTCTTCTCTAATTAAGTGCCAGCCCATAACCTATTATGATAACTCGTCTTTTTATTAAACCTTTATTTTAATATTTCGACAAACAACTGCGCTAGCCGCCATTACATTTTGGTAAGCTAGCGGAAGTAGCATAAACAATAATGTTAGGTTATAAACCATAGATTAAGCTACGTTTACATTCCTAACACACTATAAGATAAGATAAATATTCTTTATTGGAAAAAAAAGTATTACACAAAAGAAATAGGCTAATACAGTTAGTATTACAATTGGCGGTCTTATCGCTCAAAGCGATCTCTTCCAGACAACCTTTGGGTAGAGAATATAACTATAACACTATAACAGTCGTATGTTGAAGTAAATAAAGTTGAATTAAAATTGTTATTAAATCGGTCGCTTCGACTCCACTCCGACGGACTACGCTGATAATTAAGAATAAGATGTACCTGAATAATTTTGCTAAATGCGTCTCTCTTCAACAAGGTGTAGGCAGCGGTCAGACTGCTCACGAGACTCGGTTCCAACTCTTTTAGTCCAGAACAGAATAGGTTTATCCCAATCTCAAGTCCTGTCCCGAAGTCGCACTCGTCCACTGCTATGCAGGCGTATGTTATCACCGGCTGTAGTTCTGATAGCACTTTGTCCTTTTCTTTTTGCGTTTTCGCCGCTTCCAACTTTGTGAAGAGTTTGCGTATGTTTGCTGTGAATGCAGAATATTTTTTTAATGTAATAAGAATTGCATATTTAGTCCCTAATTAAGTGATGATTTTTTTTCAAGTAGTCATAAATGTAGAACTAAATGTATGACTAGTTGGAACAAGCCTAAATTAATATAAAATAAATAAATAAAAAATAAATGACAATGCCAGATTCAGCCCGCAATCAACCGCAAGTTGTACAAGATAACGAATAAATGTAAAAATATCTCCGTTTTTTATTAAAATTATTGGTTTAAAATAAAGTTTTGTACAAGTTTCGATTCGAAAAAAACAGCTTAATTAAGAATTCAGAAAATAGTAAGAAATCGAAGCGATTTATTCATTGTTTTTATTATTCTTCTATAGGAGTTGCGAGAGTAGCAGAAAATTATACTGATTATGCAATATGAAACCTGTAATAAGTCCCCAACAAAATGATAGCTTAAATGGTCACGTAGTTTTGTAGGTGGGGCAAAGCTCCATTGAAATGTGGCAATGTCTTTTAGCTTTATGCATATTGAATGGCAGTCGCGTAATAAGGAAGCGTACCGTCACTCTCAACTAATTTTCTATATCCCAGCTGTGTTCTCTTGTTATACGGCACAATGATGCCGGCCCCGTGGAACGTTTTAGTAACAATCTGAGCCAGTCGCGTCTTGAAGTTGTATTCTGCCAGCGAATACTTGTGTAGTTCTGCCCATTTCTTCACTTTGTCCATCAGTTTCTGGCACGCGATAGACATGAAGGGAGACGTTTTCTTCTCGTTTTGCAAGTACAAGCTGTATGTAAGTAAATAATAAAAAATGTATTTTAAAATTTTATTTTTCTGATAGCTTAGGTATAAAACACAGACCACTTAGTGACTTACCCCATAGACATGAAATCGGTACAAATTTGCAAGCGAAAATTCTGTCAAGCGATAGGCGCTATTAGACGAAGCGGGGGTCAGGGGCGCCATATTAAACTCGTTTCGATATCTCAAGGTTACGCGTGTCGTGAAGCAATGTTGCGCTCATGTGCAGGCAGAAACGGGCGCCCTCCTGTTACAGGTCTATGGGGTAAGTGGTCTGTGGTATAAATTGACAAAAGAAACCATTAGCGTCCGAACTGCACGGCCGAGCTCCCAGGCCCTCGGAAGCCTATCCTGGAAGCATGTACTGCTCATGCTGGAATTAGTGACGGTAGTCTCATAATTTGTGACGCAATAGTTTAAAAGTTATAAGTGTTTGAAGGGGGCCACGCCAACCTGACGCCTGAAAATCTGACTGACAAAAATCAAATTAATGAACCCACATGGAACATTTTTGATTGATAAATCAGGATGTGACGCTGAAATGATGAACATGTACCCAATTTTCATTTTTCAAACATAAACAGGTAAAAAGATGTAAGCCTTCATAGGGGGCCGTGGAGAATCTCGCACGCACCCATATTTCATCATGGATGACGTGACTACCATCAGCATTTCGGCATTCAGCGGCACTAATTTGTGACGCAAGGTCTAAATGTCATTATTTCTTTGAGGTCAGACATGATGACATAATCGTATATATTTATAATTAGATAAGTATCTAATCTAGGCTATAAAAAAAATCAAAGCAGCTTAGAGGCCTGATGGGCCTATTTGGTGAGTCCCGATGAGGCTGGCATAATCACCAAGTGACATAGGCCTAAAAAAAAAAAAGCTTAAAATTTTGGCAGTTAAGATAAGATAAATATTCTTTATTGCAAAGTAAAAGGAATTACACAAAAGAAATATGCTAATACAGTTAGTATCACAATTGGCGGTCTTATCGCTTAAAGCGATCTCTTCCAGACAACCTTTGTTTACAGAATTCAGCGGATGAATAGGTAGCTTGTTGAGCAATAATTAAATATATATCGATACCTAACTGGTACCTACTTGAATACAACGAAGTAACAATTTACATGATACTTAAACGATAATGTAATTAGATACATAATAAATAGATATATAAAAATATACTTACACTAATTATATTATACTAATACATAAACATATATGTTATAATAAATAATACTTAACAACAACAACAATATATATATATATAATTATATACTGATAAATGGAATACAAAAGTTAAACATACATAATGTAGGACAGTAAGAAAACTATGAAAGGTTAAGAAAGTGATCCTTAACCTGTCCCTTAAAAATATCAAGGGATTTGGCAGTTCTAATCGAAGCCGGTAAGGAGTTCCAGAGACGGATAGCGTGAGCGGTGAAGGAATTAAAACCAAACTTAAAAGTTAGGTTTTTTTTTAAATTAATTTAATCAAGGTTTATTTAAATAGTTGTGCAAAGTTCTTACTAAACAGCCCCAAAGATGTTATCAGCCAGCGGTGTGATGTGGTGGTCCTGGGCACTGTTGTTGCTCGCCAAGAACACTGGCAACTCCTCAGGGTTGTCTCTGAAGTAGCCAATGTGGAACTCACTCTTGCCCTTTTTCTTCAGAACAGTCTGTAACATTGTTTATTATACTTACTTTATTAATATTATTTTAAATAAAATTAGGCTATACACACTTTCTGGACTTCTTAAGATATTTTGATAACCCGAATAATATCACAGTTGCAGGGAAAATAGCATAAGGGAAATGAATACAAAGGTGGTATATAAAAAACACTCGGTATGGTCCCCATCATTATGAGTAATGGTGTGGCAGGAGGGCAAGCGAGCGTGATGCGCACAGCTGTGTATAGTGTTCTTATTCTTATACTGATTGGGTGCCAATGTGGTGGCACTGCGACCCATTGGGATCTTTTGTGCTCTCCCCTTTCTTTTATGCTCCTTCCTCCTCCCTAAAGATATAACTCAATAGGTCCGCTATGCAGCTCATGGAATTCCGGATAGGCCAACCCCAGGAGCCTCATTCGCTTTCTAGCCAGTGAGTCACATTCACACAGTAAGTGTTGCATGGACTCCATTTTGTCACCATAGGCTCTGCAGGTTCAAGATTCCACTAGTCCCATCCACTGCAACATGTCGTTTGTTGCTTGGTGTCCTGTTAGCGCCCCAATTATGTGTATAGTGTTACTTCGTCTCTCCCAATCCCTGTACCCCATAGACGTGGCAAGTCTGTCAACGTCATGACAGACTATAATATTAGATGTCGCTAAGTGAGGTGTCCCGCTCGCTCTTGCATGATGTAGCACATGAACAACAGTGACAGGTTTAGGATTCAACTTGGTGTCCACTACAGAATTAGCTACAGTGGCAAGGTTATTGGGGTGTATCACATACATACAAGATATACTTATACAACTGTTGGCCAACAGGTTTACCATACTAGTTTTTTTTAAATAGAACAGTTATTATAATTACCTGAAACTCTGGAGGATCGTAGAAAAATCTCCAATGAATTAAATACAAATCTTTCTCATCCAAAATAGGTAGTTTCCCCAATAACAAATCATATGGTCCAATTAGTTCCAAATTAACACTGGCCAGTGTTTTCTCTAAACTTGCATCTTCTTTTAGACACTCATAGAATTTGTAGAAATCTGCAGGCATTTCTACAAGGAATAGCTCTTTGATGAGCTTTTGGTCTGCATCTTTGTAATACGTAATTTGGTCAGGAAGTTCAATTTTGTAGGCTGTATGCTCATCAACTGCTATACTAGATGTAGAAGCTTCAGTTTCACTGTCTTCCTTCTGAATGCTGATATTTTGCTCATGATTATCATTAGTATTCTCAGGTTTATCTTGGTTATCCTCGTCATGACTCGCATCCTTCTTGTGAGCCTTCGGGGAAAGTTTGTAGCGCTTTTTACTAGGTGTTTGATGGTCATTTTTCCTTTTCAAATTGAGCGGGGGATGTTTGTAAGTTTTCCGGTGATCTGAATTTTTCTGATAGCATTTTGCCCCGTACTTACAAACGGTTCTGGGATCTTTTACGTAAGCTTGCCATTCCTCCGACATTGCTTTATGTGTAGAAGTTGCATGCATAAACTTTAGAAAAGGAAAGTAAGCACCTATATTTTGTAACAAAAACGAATTAACTACAAAAAAAGTCGCTGCCTTACTACACACACAGCTGATTTTGACAGTATTATTTTTAAAATGGCTTGCCTATACAAATTTTTAGCCACTTTGACAGCGACAAGCTGAAAAAATAATAAAGGGTCGGTTTCACCAATGCGTTTTTAATTAATATTTATATGGTCGCCATTCATCCCCTAATCGATTTTATATATTCTATGATTGCAAAACAATCCAATCCATTTTATACCAAGCACATTACATTATCTTTGCCAAGCACTCCATCCTCATTTGCAGAATTTTCCAAAATATAACACGAATATCGAGTACTTTCATATTCGGATACAAACATAAATCGATTCTATGATGATTGATGATTGGTATGAAAAAAAATGTTTTCTTTTCGTGAACGCACCCTTCAGGGAAAATTCGTACATGCATATTTCATGGAATTTTCACTGAAAATACCTAGATTTTGTCAGTGTCATTGGCAAGGTAGATTTGGAAAAGCGCATGAAAAACGATTTATAATCAATGTTTTTATTTATCAGTTTTGGTTCGCGAAATCCAGTGCTGTGTGTGATTGAAAACGCTGAAAAAGATAATCACTCCGTGATAATTTTCTAGGAAAGAGAAGTGTAAAAACATGGAAATGTATTTGTGGACTCGTTGATGCGATTAATTAGATGCAAATACTCCTAAAATCTGGTGCGCGATGTAGGTAGATAGTTAATGTCGTGGATGTTTTCAATGAATGGGTGTCTGGATTTTTATTACATTTGCCAAGGACATGTGCATAATAAATAATCGGCGCTCACAGGATTCGTCAAATTTTGCGAGCTTCGGATCATGCTCTCCAACTGGTAAATATTATTTTTCAATCATCATATTAATTCTTTAACTCCCTACACCATCACAGCTGATGTCATTTTAGTCAGTGACTTATATACTACACTACATAAAACATTTATTATACCTTTTGGTTAGTGGCCAAACCTATTGCCATTGTTGTACCGCAACTTATATTCAAACCACCGCTGACAACGAACGGGACCAACTGCTTAATGTGCTTTCCGATGCATTTAGGAGCTCAAATGAAAGTGTCACTACCGAAGAAACTCGAACCGAGATTGGTATCAAGATACAAGTGCATCAGTATCAGAGAGCTGCAACGGTGGAGCTGTCAGCCGGCAACCCTGCTGCGCTACTGCAGTGAGCTGGGGAGATTGAGATGACAGCACGGGGGAATGCACAAAACTCCCACCTTTGCCTCACCCCCACTTAAAAATAAGAGTAATAAAATACAAAATAATTTATTTACTAGAAATTCCGAAGTCGGAAATCTGTATGGTTTCCTGTACATTACCTTGAGGACGGATCGCTGCACCCGCTCAATGGTAATTATGATAGTCTTGGCAGAAATAAGAAAATATCACTAGAGGTTATCCATTGTGGTTCTTGCCCAATAAAGTATGATCTGGTCATACTCATAACTATAACAGACTATGAGCTTCATAAAAATCATAATTGAGTAGGTAGGTAGGTACAGTCGAAGACAGAGATAAGTATACAGGGGGTCCCGATATGGTTGATATTAACTCAAGAACTACTGGACCGATTTTAATAATTCTTTCACAGTTACATGGTTTTAACTTTTATATAGTTTTTGAGAAAATCTCAACCTTAAAAACTCTCCTGTACACCTTTTATTTGTCTTCGACCGTACCGATATCAATAATAAATATATTCTGCAAATAGTAAACAGATACAGTGTGAACGAGCCCATTATATTCAAGTCAGATCATTCAAGCAATTTCCTTTAAAATCTCTGCATGGAAAGCCTTTGATTTTACACACAATGCTCCTTAGCATGGATTGATTGATCTAAACACAACTGGTGTGCTTTTTTCGGACGCGGCTCAGCCCCCAGTTACCTGCACACTCAGCCTGCACACCTAGATAAACAAAACACTAATTACTATGCATATTTTATGACTACATAAACAATACCAGCCAGAGCCCTAATTTATGTGTGATTTTGTCGAAATGTCGCAAAACTTTTGAACTGTTCCGTTGTCGCCGTAAATCTATTGACATGGGTAACATCTACGTTTTATTATTGGAGCTATTTATCTTTCGACGCGGGCGGAGCTCAGGATTGAACTTCAAAAGAGTGGATATTTTTGGCATTGAATTAAGTATGTTTGGTAGGTAGAGGTCTACCTCTACGATCGATACATAGGTATCTATACCTATGTATCGATCGCTATGTACCTTGATAAAAAAAAAGTTCAAAAGAAATTAAACTTCACAGTTATGAGTGCTGCAAACTTCGATTGTTATTCGGCCCCTCCCTACCTAGAAATCTATAATTCTGCGTTTCGTGCAAGTAGATTTCTTAGCTTCCTCAATTTCGCGTTTATACGGCATTTGCATAAACCTCTTTCTTATCATCTTCTGCCAAGTAATTATCTTTGAGCGGATATTGTCTCTAAATCGGTCTTAGCATGTAGCAATTGTAGGTAAGAATCCTCCTTGCATGCATAGTCTTCATGCATTTCTATTTTATTCAGTGGGGATCCAGTTTGTAACCTGGTATCTTTGATGGTTAACCAAATTCGTCTAGTAGGACACAATAAACAAAGTTCCATTGATTGTCTCAATGCGGTTCGCGGCACAATCACCCAGTTCCTTTGTTTTCGAGAAACTCGCCCGCGAGAGGTATTCCGTATTCGCCGCTCCAACGCAACAAACCCTACCCTATGCTTTAATAATATAGCTAACGATTTCAACTGTTACTCCTTCGTTAGCCTTTGGATGCGAGTAATTTCACCTGCGCTGCTATATTTAGTCCCATTGTGTGCGGATCACGGTTTAAATCGATCAATTGCAAAACAACAACCTGCTCGCGTCGAAAACTGATGCTATTAAAAATAAACCCTGAACTAATTAGGTTTCACATGCTTCGTATTGCCTGTCGGGACCAAAATAATAATATTCGTTCGAACACTTGCATGAATATTTATTTGTGGACACGCCACTTCCTTTTCTTATTTTTTGCTGATGGATACTGGTATTGAACACCGTTCAAATTATAATTCAATCATCCCTTCTTGGAATATGCTCGCTTTATGCGAATCGGAACCCTAAAAGTAAAAGCTATACATTTAAACCTTGATTTTAATGTCGCGAATTTCGATATCGCAGAGGCTAATCGCTTTCTACTTTAATAGCAATGCGATGCGGCAAGCAAAGTATTGGCTGGCACGTCATCTGAAAATAATTTGCGGGTTTCTTAAATCGTTATGTTTTTGTTTGTACGGTCGAAGACAGAGAAAAGAGTACAGTAGAGTTTTTAAGGATGAGATTTTCTCAAAAACTACTTGACCTATTGCAATAATTATTTCACTGTCAGATAGGTAAAGGTTAAAACTATGTACTGTAAAAGAATTATTAAAATCGTCACAGTAGTTCTTGAGAAAATCTCAATCTTATCGAGGCGGTAGGTAAGGTGAGGAGTATACAGGGGTGTAGGTACATACTATCTCTGTCTTCATGTGTACGTACATTTGAATATCACGTCAAGTAATACTTTGGACTTGATACCGTTCTTATTGTCTCAAGAATTGAAATGGCAGTTGCAAGTTACTATTATGTGCTGTCGAAGTGTCGAGTGTGCTTTATGACGTCAAAAGAAACATTTAAAAAAATTGGAAGACTGGCGTTGCACTTTAGCATAGATACGTAAGTTTATCGTCAGAAAGCTCAGCGACAAATCATTAGTTCAATCACCTATTAATTCAATGAGTTTTTAGGAGTTTATGATGTTTATGAGTTTTTTGAGGAAACCTAAATATCAAACAGATCTTCGGTTCTCTATTATTTTACGTAAATGTACTTTACCGAGTAATTTAAAGAGTAGGTAGTTTTAGAGAGTCTGGAACTCAACTCGAAGTCAAGCGATGCATTTTCATTCGATACGCGCACCGCGTCCTAGATACGTCTCCGTCCGTAGGCAACTGGTGAACGGAAATCGCCTAGCGACAACATTGTTGTTTGGTCTCCACACCACAATACAAGCGAAGCGCCGCCCCGCCCGTGTTATTCGCATTCTCAAAGCGAGGGTATGTTAATAGGGTTTAAAAATAAATACATATAAAACTAGCTACAACTTTATATAGAGTACCTATGGCTTATCTTAAAAGCACGCTTATCTATCTACTCGAGCCGAGTCCGCATTTTATTAAACTGATATGTTTTTCCATGGCGTAACCCGATAAAATGCTATTGTTCGCAGGCGATGAACACTTGACCGCGCTATGGAGCACCGAGACGGATGGAGCGGCGGAGAGTCGAGTGCCGCTGACAATGCTACCGACCGCTCACAAGCGGATCGCGATCGCGTGCGCATCGAATTCTACGCCACGTATGACGTCATGACGGGAGTGCGTATAGCCGCTACACTCGGCGGCTTTTTCGCATTAATGGTCTTTCTGATCGTCTACAAGAGTCGGAGCAAATCTGTAAAAGCACTGAACGATCCGAAGTTAGTCGAACTGGCTGAGGCGGTAGTCGCCGAAGAACAGGCCGTCGAAGAGGAGCGCCAGCTGACCGCAGCTTTAGAGGAAGCAATGTCGGAGCGTGCCCGTTCTCGGCCATCAATCGGAGAGGAGCCGCCCTGGCCGCGCACGTCTCGCTTTATGTCGTACGGTGGCGGGTACGGCAGCCTGCTGGCACCACCTCGCCGTCTCTCCACGCTTCGTGGCGACTCGCTGCCGGGCTCCGCGTTGCGATTCGCAGAAAGACGTGCGTCGTGCGGGCCGCGGGACCGCAGATTGAGCTCCGCGACATGTTCAAGTTCGGGAAGCTCGTATCTGGAGCGACGGGGCTCGTCAGTGGTGTGTGCTCTAGCGGAGCGCCGACTCTCGCCTTGCCCGAGCGAGCGCCTGGCGCCTCTGGCTTCTGTGGGAAGTGTAGGGCTTTCGTATGCTGTGGAGTGTGAGCTGGCGTCAGTGGGCGCGGACTCTGTGTTTGCTGAGGATGACGCCGAATCTACGGACGATGAGGTGGAGCAGTTCTCCACGGATAGCGGAGGTGGCGAGGCGGCCGGAGTTAGTGAGAGTACGGAGCTCGCCAGCCGGCCGGCACCGCTTCCTCTGCGAATGGATCGCGCCTCCCACTCACGCGAAACGTTGTTCTAGTCTCTGGCATAATTTGTCAGATGTTACATGTTAACCGACACATTAAAATATCGACATTTTCAAACGTTACATTACTTCCTTCAACTTCTTGGATTGGCATTTGTTACATATCAAACACGCTGACTTTAATAACTCAACATATCAGTAAATTTTAAAATTTACTATTGAGACCAAAAGAATGATTGTCAAAGTATGACTATTAATTAACTATCTACTACGTAGTTAAGAGCTGTGTAAAATGCTTCTTGCTCTGTAATTGCTTCGAACTTGAAAGTTGCAATATAAAAGCTTTGAATTTTTTTATAATTATCAACGTTGAGTGGTCATTATTAGGATTAAATTAACAGAAAAGTAACGGAAGCGTCGATATTTTAATATGTTCATTAAGTAGGTTTGTAAATAGAATGTTATGTTAATAAATTGATGTTTCACAATGTTAATGTTCTCAGACCACTGTTAGTGAAGTTTAAATGAAATTAATCTTCCTTTGACATCATAACTGACTGTCTGTTGCCAATATCTTGCATAAAAATATTTTATATAGGTAGTCTTATTTTACTAACAGGGTTGGTGGATATGAAATAATTGAAGTCAAGTATAATTTCGCTGGAAAAAGTATTCACCAATTAGTGTTCTTTGTAAAAAATACATACTAGAAGATAAAGATCTGCCGAATTAGTCTTTTATAGACACTATTAATACTATTATTAGGCAAGTTGAATAGTTTTCGAAGAATTTTAACTTCTGATCGCATCTCTATTTACAAAGTATTCTATATTTCTGGGCTAACTTCAAATCCCACTGAAATGGAGGGTATAAAATCAAAAGTTTTCCGACCCGACATGGTATTTGTAAAATGTAGATAGGTAGGTAACTAACTTGTTAAGGTAGTTGTCAGTGCAAAGTCAATTTGAAAATGTGTAATTGTATTATATTAATTAGTAGGTACTAAACATAGGTAATTATTGTTTATTTTAAACCTAAAAAAGGGCACACGAGACCAATACGTCCTTTTTTGAACAATAACGCTGGAAGCGGCCTAAATTGTTGCGCGTACCAATATCACTTTCCAAAAACACTGCGAACTGCCAACGTCTTGTTTAGCATGTAACGGACACCGGAATTTTATTGATTCTAGTGTACCGACCCTGCCACGAGCGTGCGCAGGTAAATTGACTACACACAAGATTTTATTACAATTTAGATTTACGTGTTAGCTTAATGTTCGTTGCTCGAATTAAAAAGAGCTCCCGGTAGCGTGTAAAATGTTGAAATGTATGTAAAAAAATGTAAATATAAAATACAACTCATCTGGTTGTTTCATTTTCATGACCACATTGTTGGTTTCCTAAATAAACATTTTACGGTTTGGCAGTAAATTAGTGCGCAATAAAACTTTAATAAAGCTGTAATAATAATAGCTATGATTTTTTAAACTAATCTCGCTCGTTCGTTATGTTAACACAACACAGCCAGCAAAAAATCTGTATGTAATAGGTAATTTGCGTATGTACGTACAGTCGAAGACAGAGATAAGTATACAGGGGGCCTCAATAAGGTTGAAATATTCTCAAAAACTACTGGACCGAATTTAATTACTTACATAGTTTTCACTTTTATCTACCAAACAGTGAAAGAATTTTTGCAATAGGTCAAGTAGCTTTTGAGAAAATCTCAACCCTAAAAACTCGATTGTACTTACACCTTTCTCTGTGTTCCACCGTACATGTATATTAGGTGTTAATTAACGACTTAACCCGAGCAAAATGTATGGAGTTATGTATTGACGTGACGGGTTAAGTTAAGACGTTAACTCTAGGATTATCTTTTATTGTAAGTTGGGTCAACTTACCCAAAATGGCTCAAGTGTAACATTTTGGACTTTAGACCGTTTTTATTATGAGTTGAAATTAAGTGTTACCATTGATCTGCGGTCAAGTCTACCTTCACGAACTGCTGCCATTTTGGGTAAAATTAGCAAAGTAATCAAAGAGAGGAAAGCCGCGTCCGGCGCCAAATTAATCTAGGTAGTTAGTAATCAAAGACGAAACGAAAGAAAAAGCGCCAAATAAAGATGATCGATGAGATTGGTGGGTGGGAGAGAAGTCCCATCACGAACGAGAGTACGCGTAAGCTGTATGGTTCATCCTGAGGGTTCATCCCTTAATACAAGTCAAGCGAGTATGTCGTGCGTATATACATACTTGAAAAGCGCGCGCGCGACGATTAATCACTGTATTTATTTATTTTATTAATGGACTCGACAGTTCGTCATTTGCCAATGTCATGTTACAGAAAATTCATTGTATAATAGTCTTCTATCTTCTTCCAGGGGAGTCGCCGTAGCGTCATCACCCTGGGTCTCAGAGAAATAATGACGGGAGTACGCAAGCGCTGGCGTTCCCCTCTGCCGAGGTACATGCACGAATCGTTCATCGCCGTTTATAAAAACTAGTTGCTGCGACCGGCCGTCATTTTGCTTCCGTACGTATCGCTGAACACAGCTCCCGAAAATGGTTAATTGTGCAGTGGTTTCATGTAAAAGGCGATCAGAAACATCAAATTTTAGAAAAGACGGTGTTTTTGATCATTCATTAGCAATTTAATTATGAATTTATGCTACTAAAACATCATAAAACTCATTTTGTTTTTCAAGTCTAAACGCCGAAAATCTCTTGGTACGAGGATACAAAATCTCTTGGTACGAGGTTGCTTAAGAGTAGTGATGGGCAACACGCAAACCACAAATGAACGAATGAAGTGAATGAAATGAATGAAGTTTAACTTGAAGTAAAAAATATACATTTTCCCTATACTTATTACTGTTTCATTGCAATGAAACGTTCATTACCATTAGTACCTAAACGGCAGTTCTTTTTGGGGCAACTACTGATGTGGATTGTTGCGGATGGATCAGGCAAATGGAAACTCGGATGAATCGAAATACTATAATAATTAAAATTACAATGAAAACCTGTCTCTATTTCTACACACTGACAACTACCTAACTTTATAAAATAAACAAGTGGGTTTTTTTCTATGCCCGCGGAACCAACCAGTCGACAACACGTATGGTATAGGCAGTGCTTCCAGATGCATCTACTGTAATTTTGACTGTTTTACTGTATACTGTAATGATAAAAATACAGTACATGGGTCTACTGTAATTTTTATTTAGGTCATTGTAACTTATTTTGCCTAATTTATGCCCAAAAAGACTTGATTTCTGCAAAAATGTACGAAAACACGAACAAATTATTAATTATTTCCTCGTCTCACTCTTTCTCTCTCCAAGTGGGTCGTAGTTCATGTGATTTTTTTTTAATTCCATTTTTTTTCTTCAAATTTATCAAGGGATAAAGTAATACATAATGTTTTCTTTCTTTATATACCTTATCCAACGTCTAAAGTACTGTAATTTCATTGTAATATTATTTGGAAATGTACTGTATTTTTTTTTAGTCAATCGAAAGGTCACACCGTGACCGTTCAAGGATTATGGATTTATATATTTATGTGGGCTGGATTACCATATGGATACTTTGTGTACCGGAAAAAAGTATAGTTCCCTAGGAAAAATGTATTTTGAATAGAACATCTATAACTGAAATTCACGTAGGAAAAGCCGCGAGAAAAGCTAGTACAAACTACTTAAAAGACCAAAAATAATAATCTATAATCAAACTTGGTATATCAATTTCATTCGTTCCTTCACCATTCAATTCAATCGTTCTTTGTACATAGCACATCACTAATTTTTCGTTTGTGGTTGTCGTAAACATTAGTGTAATTACGACGAAATGTTTATTTGTGTGCGTGTTTTATCTTTGTGTGACGATATTATTTTCGTATGCGTTTATATGGACGTGGCAAATTTTGTTGCGAGTGTGCAGCAATGTGCAGATGTGTGCTGTACGTGTTTACCTCACCTCCCCCAAAAAGTGGCAGAAAAATATGTACGGCTAAAGATAGGTAAGGCAACTCCCGTCCTTATTTCTCTGAGCCCTGGGTAGCCGCGTCTTCAGATTGTTCTTGATCTAAGACCGTAGCCGTAGCAGAAGAATTTGTATATGCGGAGAACAAAGAAGATTCTTCTTCTTTATTGTTTTATGGCGCCTCTTTAGCTTTCATACTTTGACAATGACGATGTCAGTCAGACTTGGCTGTATGCTCTCAGCTGACTTTACCTTTTGAAGAAAAAACTAAAACATCTGTCAAATACGTTGAAGAGGGAGAAGTTTTTTGCTCTGTTAAAATCACGTTTTTAATTTGGTTTCCCGAATTTTAATTATTGTGAGTGTATTTCTAAAAAGGGAAAATGGATGACGATTTGCCGACCGACTTCCAAGTCATCGTCGTTGGGACCGGTAAGCTATATATAACAAATTACACCGGCAGTTATGGCGAGCAGCCTACCTTATCGATCTATTTTTTCATTGCCTACTTCTTCATTGCTGAAAAACTCTTGATGGATGATATCACGATTCACGACCTTCGTATTAGAAAATTAACGAACTATTCCAGGGAAAATTGTATAAGGGACTGAATTTTCGTCGGTATAACGCCTAGAAAACATTTCAAAACGCCGCCCTAAATTCCATGCATTACTCATTAATTAAATATTCGCGGATATACATTGCGGTCATTGTATTCTTAACTGCCATATAGTTTTGTTATTGCATATGATAATCAATTGCTATTGTGATTTTGGATTTCTTTTCTCCAAGTAGATGTGGTTGTATACACATTCGGGTCGGCATTAATCAGCACTGCCGGGCGGTGATAAACATTCGGGACAATATCTGTTTTTGGTAATGTTAATATTAGGTAATTTGGTAATGTCAATAACTGTTTAATTTTTGACATAATATGTGAACTACGCTTGTCACAACATAATGTGCATTCTAAAGGTGAATGCTCACTTATTTAAGCCAAATGTGCCGAACGAAACTAATTTTGGAATTGTTTAGTTTAAAATCCTTAGAAACATCGAGCTCCTGCCCATATTGAATCATCCAATATGTGTGTAACTTCGATTAGTTCCAACAGCCTGGTAATAAACACAAATAATATCATTTAGGGATGGTGGAGTCAATCGTGGCCGCTGCCTGCAGTAGAATAGGCAAGAATGTGTTACACCTGGACTCGAGCGATCACTACGGGGGCCTCTGGGCGTCATACAACTTTGACGGACTGCAGAAATTCATCAAGGACGTCAACTCTGACCCTAAGAGACAGCTGCAGGTCTACAATTTAGCTGAGAAATGGTACATAGAAAAGTAAGTTTTTTGGATACTCATTTAAGTTTAATGGATTTAAATTCTTTATTGCTTCACCATATGGTATGTTACAAATGTTAATTCACAATGATCCAGTTCACAACATGGCACTCCGTGAGGGCACAGCAATATTTGTTGAACCTATACGAGAGCTTGTTTTAAAAACATCTGATTTTTGTTGGCGTATTTTTATTTCCCTGCCAAAATTCATAAAAATACGAATATCAAGGCACTGCGCCGTGCTCTCACTCCGCCACTGCGGGGCTTCCTCTTGCTTTTGACAACCATATAGCGCTGTAACAGAACCTAGTAAACAAAGAGTAAAATATAAGTATAGGGAGACTGGTAAATAAAAATTCCAACTTTTAAAATTTTTGTTTTATATAGAGAATCTCCCGAGGAGAAGAAGGAAGATGGAGAGGAGAAGACTGAAGATGGAAAGGAGGTGAAGAGGGTGTGGAGCCAGGCCAGCTTCGCCACAGAATACAGGAAGTTCAACATTGACATGACACCCAAGGTAAGTCTTAATTACATTCAAACCCATTTAAAGTGAGAACAGAACTACAATATTTTCACACCAACCAATCAGGACAGATCCACAAGATCGGCATGAAAATTGTGTAAAAAAATCACTGATTCTTAATCAATTTTAAAACATAAAGGTAAAGTAAAACTACCACAGTAGACATACCACAGTAAATAGTCATAGTGTCTATTCACATACTTACACAGCAGATCAATGGTAACACTTGCAATACGAAATCAAGTCTTACGACGCAGATAATAAGAACGGTCCAAAGTGTTACACTTGATCTGCTTAGATGTGTACCACAACCACACTACAACACAGCTACAAAAAGTGGCCGATCACGTAGCGAACACGCGGTTGATTGACGGCAAAATGTGGTGCAACCTTTTGATCGAATGTTCACAGTAGCCTAATGGCGGCGTCTACACAACAATATTTCTTGCGATCCTGCGTTTTTAAGGTTTTTTTATGGGTGCATTCTTTGGGATCTCTGGACTATTGTGATAGCCGCTCCTAACACAAGCTTTTAGCTTAGTTAGAGTGGTTGAGGAGAAAATAGGTAATGTGAATTACCTACTAGAAATATAGATAGAAGAGTTTGTGTACTTCACCACTAGATAAAGTAATTGTAGTTTCAAAATCACTGTTTGCTGTAAACCTCAAGTTTTATCTAAATGAAAGGAATCGACCACCTAGTACACACGAAGACAGAAAAATATACAGAGGGCCTCAATAAGGTTGAAACCGGTTGAAACTCAGTACGAATTTAATAATTATTTTACAATAGGTACATAGTTTCAACAGTGAAATTTTCTTGCAATAGGTCAAGTATTGTGGTGTGAAATAAATGTTTATTTCTTTCTTTCTTTAAGTAGTTTTTGAGATAATTTCAACCTTAAAACTCTCCTGTACACCTTTCTCTGTGTTGGACCGTACAACCCATTTGACCTATTTGAAAGCAGACATTTTCCACAGAATTTATATTTCTATTCAATTCTCTAAATTTATATGACTCAGCGGTGGAAAGTTAGTCGCCATATCAGTAAAAACACCACATGGCTGGCCAGGGCCATTATCATTTCGACTGTTTATTGATTGGGCAAAATATCGTGAATATAATATAGGGGGCGGATATTTTTGATCAAATTAACGCCCCCAATTTTCTCGCAGCAGTTCGCGGTTGTTTGTCATCAGCGTAATACATGGATCATGTCTAGGCTACTGATTCAAATCCTGTCTCTAACTATTTGTATAACACACTATAATTGTGAAGTGTATGGAAATCGCCCAAAGATCAAGGCTTCTGATGGCGATCTTATATTGGAACCTGCAGTTAATAAAAACATCTACCTGCGTACCAATGGACCTAAATCCCGTATATTTGCCGGAGATATCAATTTACTTAATCTTACTACAGACAGCGGCGGTGGACAGTTTCTACAATCATCGGATGATCTTGATAAATATTTCAATGGCCCAAATGGCATACTTCGACGTCTAGACAACATTGAAAGCCGAAACTTCGAAATACCGAGAGATTTGCTTTTTAATATATCCATACTTTGGAGACGAATTAACAGGTTGACATCGTCGATGACAAATCTCCGTACCCAAGTCAACGAGAGAGCCAGAGATGAATGCCAGTCACGACCGTGTCGAAGTGGAGGCACATGCTTGAATTTGGCGACTGGATATTACTGCCTTTGCCCCTCTAATTGGGAAGGACAAAACTGTGATGTGGATGTAAATGAGTGTCGAAATTTTGCTGGCACCGATTTGGGATGTCAAAACGGAGCTACATGCCTCAACAGGCCAGGGACGTACGAGTGTTTGTGCAGGTCGGGCTGGTTCGGGTTGCATTGCACCAGAAAGGCTAAAGATTGTTCCGGAGGCGACTATGAAATGTGTGGACATGGTACTTGTATACCTGTAAATAAAGACGAGGGAATAACATGCCTCTGCAACCAAGGGTGGACCACCAACGGAACTGGCGTGGCATGTCTTACAGATGTAAACGAATGTGAATCCAGCCAGGGTCCCCGATGTTCTGTCAACCCTAGAGTAGATTGTATCAATCTTCCAGGCTCATTCAGATGCGGACAGTGTCCACCTGGCTTCCAGGGAGATGGCTATATTTGTTCCGACATCGACGAGTGTTTGACTATTCCCAACGGCGGCTGCAGCACCAGCCCTATGGTAACATGTCACAACATAATCGGATCTCGAATCTGTGGTTCATGTCCTCCTGGGTACCAAGGTGATGGTGTTACGTGTGCCTGGAGAGGTTCTTGCAGCATTAACCGCGGTGGCTGCCATCCTTCAGCGCAATGTGTGGATAATCCGGCGCTGGGTGGACAAATAGCCCAGTGTGTTTGTCCCATAGGAATGGCAGGTGACGGTATCGGGTTACAAGGATGTTACATGCCTGCTGGAGGGAACAACACCAGGACTTGTGAAAGTAATCCATGCGGTATACATGGTCAGTGTCACCCGCTGCGGACGGGCTACACTTGCATCTGCTACAGAGGATACGGCGGTGCTGTTTGTGATACGCCCGCTGACTACTGCGCGAGTGCCCCGTGCCTCAACGGCGGCAGTTGCAGACGCGATGAGAGCTCGTCAAGAGGATTTAGGTGTGAGTGCACAGCTCAATATACTGGTGATTTGTGTCATGTGCCATTTAAGAGCTGTGGTGGTTTGCTGCAAGCAGAAGAGGGCAGTATCGTGTATCCATTGACTAATACTACTTACAATCACAATTCTAGATGTGCCTGGGTTATACATGTCGGCCGCGAAAAGGTTATAAACGTCACATTCAGCAAGTTCAACGTAGAAATTAGCCCTGAATGCTCGTACGATTTCTTACAAATTCATGATGGCCGTAACTCTGCTGCCCAAATTATAGGTAGATTTTGCGGAAATGAATATCCAAAAGGCGGAAACATTATATCGAGTCATAACAACTTGTATTTTTGGTTTCGGTCGGACCCGACTGTAGCTAAAGACGGGTTTACACTGCACTGGACCAGCATAACTCCCGTATGTGGAGGAGAAATTGATGCAACCTCGCACGGGCACATCAGCTCGCCGGGTTCACCGGGTAAATACCCGCCTAATCGGGATTGTTACTGGCATTTGACAACAAGTTTGGGTAAAAGGATTCAATTACATTTCTTTGAGCTCGATATAGAATCACATGCTAATTGCAGTTATGATTACATTGCTATTTATGATGGAGCCTTAAGTTCTGATCCACTCCTTAGTATGTACTGTAATTCAACACAACCGGCGCCGATCGAATCAGCTGGTTCAGATCTGTTGATATATTTTCATTCAGATGATTTTGGATCTGGAAATGGTTTTCAAATAGCATTCGCTCCTACTTCAGGAATACCGGGTTGTGGTGGCTTGTTTACTGAGGACAGAGGGGAAATAGTATCTCCGACCTACAATGGACAGTACTTGGCTAATTTAATATGCGAGTACAAGATTAAAGTCAATGCCGATTCTAGAATTCGACTTAACTTCACGTCTTTCCACTTAGAAAGTTCCTTTGGCTGTAGGTTCGATTATTTAAAAGTGTATGATGGACCAACATCAGATTCCAGCCTTGTTGGCAGATTTTGTGGTAATATATACCCGACGTCTTACATTTCCACAAAGAATACGTTATACCTAAAATTTGTCAGTGATAGTAGTTTATCTTTTACTGGTTTTCGGCTTAAGTATGAAATTTATTGTCACCTAACTATACTTGGAGATAGTGGCATCATAAAATCACCAGGATATCCATTCTCATATCCACGGAATCGATTTTGTGAATATCTAATTGGCACCGTGCCTGGAAAAGCCATACAATTAACTTTCCAAGATTTAGATATAGAAGCATCATCAGCTTATATGCGTGCCCCATGTCTATTCGACAGTGTTGAAGTCAGAGACGGCGCCGACATCAATGCTGCTCTTTTAGGCAAATTCTGTGGAAATTTAGAACAAATTCCTCCGGTTCAGACTTCCACGCATAATTACATGTACATAAGTTTTAGATCCGATATAAGCATTACTGGCACAGGCTTCTTCGCGAACTTCACCACTATAGACACGGAGTGTGGAGGTATATACAGAGAGACCACGGGACTCATCAATTACCCGTCCGGAGACAGCAACTTCTACGAAAACGATCAATCCTGTACTTGGATGTTAATAGCTCCAGAAGGCATGTTTATTAAATTGACATGGAACCGATTCGACCTAGAGAATATGCCTTCGTGTAACAGCGATTACTTAGAGCTCATTGAAATAGATGATAAAAACAGCAATAGTAGTTTAGGGAAATACTGCGGCTTGGTGGCACCGCCTGCGTTAACCATTGCTGCTAATCAGCTAAAGCTGGTATTTCAATCCGACAGTAGCTTGCGGTCAAGTGGTTTCTCTGTTTCCTACACGTTTTTAGATGAGAAGACTCATTGCGGTGGGATGTATGCGAAAGCTCACGGTTTCATATATTCTCCAGGTTGGCCTAACAGATATCAAAACAATCGAGAATGTACATGGACAATTAGAGCGCCCATTGGACAACAAATAAAGCTCAATATATCACAGTTCGATTTGGAGAGAGCGATACGGAATAAATGTGATATGGGAGATTATTTAGAAATAAGAAACGGTATTGCAACTAGCGCACCATTGATAGGCAAATATTGCGGGAATTTTGTGTGGAAATCCGTTATTTCGACAGCGAATGTTCTGTATCTTCATTTTCACTCTGATTCTTACATAAATGGCAATGGTTTTAAACTCGAATGGGATAGCACAGTGACAGGTTGTGGTGGCACTTTAACTAGTCCATCAGGTTCAATAGCATCTCCTAATTATCCCGGCAATTACGACGAAAACGCCGAGTGTTGCTATAGGATCGTGACTAGCGCCGGAAGTCGGATCCAGATAAGTTTCAAAGAGTTGGAGCTCGAGAGGACACGCAACTGCAGAGACGATTACATACAACTTTACGATGGTCGAAATGAAAACGCTGCTAGCTTAGGAAGACACTGTTTTATGTCCCCTAAGCTAAATAGTATTGAGACTACAACAAACTACGCTTTCATCAAATTCCGCACCGATTTCTATATGGGCGGCAAAGGCTTTTTGCTCGAATATAATACCATTTGTCAAAATAATTTAACAGGCATTTATGGAATGATTGAGAGCCCTGGTTATCCGAATGAATATCCTTTGAAATTAAATTGTTTGTGGATTATAACCGTTCCTAGAGGCAATAGAATAAACGTAACTTTTACCAATTTTGACTTGCGCAGAAATTTTGATGTGGGAACTCCGTATTATATACATAGAAGATTTCCTTCACGCAGTCACGGGGATTTTACGTTACGTCCGTTTTATAATCAAGGCACAATAATGGCGACTTGTTCGTCAGATTATGTACAAATGAAAGACTCATCGGACACGAATTTCTCTGACAAAACTTGTGGGTCATCCCTGCCTCCCAAATATAGTTCCAAGACGAATTCTTTACAAATAAAATTTGTAACCGGCGACTATTTTCCACGCACCGGTTTTAAGCTGGAATGGGTGCGACAAGGGTGCGGCGGACATATTGAAAAGAGTTACGGCGTATTGTCGCTGGATAAAAGTTTAACTTCTGGAGATATAGAATGCGAATGGACCATCGAGTCTGAGATGGGATCAAATGTGAATCTTATGATTAGCGATCTGTATATGTCAGAGTCTGCGAACTGTACTATAGACTCTATAGAGATTTATAATGGTCCAAGCATGAGCACGCCACTACTGACAAAGATTTGCCATCGTGGCTCGTGGCACATACAGGCAACATCCAACTTTATGTTCGTAAGATTTGTAAAGCAGTCAACGCTTAAAGACGTTTATTTTACCTCTAATTTTTATTCAGTGACGTCAGAATGTGGAGGCAGAATAGAGTCACGCTTCGGTATCATACACTCTAATAATTACCCCAAAAATTATGATGATAATTCAGATTGTTTGTGGACTCTAGTAGTTCCAAATAACCACCGAATAGAACTTAATTTCATGGATTTTGATTTATATGGCCAGGATGAAGAAGATGACTGTGACGATTCTATAAGAATATACAACGGTGAGTATATCTTGGACCAAAATTACACCCAATTGATTTGCCCCACTTCTCAAGGACCTCGTGTTATATCGAAGGGGAATATTATGGGAGTACAATTTATTACTAATAATTATGGCAAAGCCAAGGGATTTAAAGCTAATTTCACTGTTACTTGTGGTGCTACTATAACTGCTAGATTCGATGGAATTATAACAAATGACAAAATTTCTAATCATATTGATATTAATTGCACTTGGACTGTCATTGCGCCTTCTCCAGATCAAAAAATAAGTCTAACCATAACTCACATGTCTATCCCGAAAACTACCGGTGTTATTACGAATAGGAATTGTCCGTCGTCTTTTCTTAGGGTTTACGATGGCAACGACGTGAATGCGCCTTTAGTTGACGAATATTGTGGACGCAAAGTTCCACCTACGATAGTCAGCCACGGTAGCGCGATTACAATAGAATTCGGTGCTTACGACAACGGTACTGTCACTGGCACGTTCGCTGCTCACTACACGGCCCTAAGCTCGGCCTGCGGGGGAACATTAACTTCAGAAGAAGGTACCATCGCTTCACCCAATTATCCGCAGTCATATCCGATCAGTGCAAGTTGTGAGTGGACACTGGGCACATCCCCCGGTAATAGAGTGTACATAACATTTGAACAACTAGATCTGGGTTATTCTGAAAATTGTAATGAGGACTACTTAGAAGTACGTGAAAGTAACGGCGCGGGACGGCTGTTGGGTCTCTACTGTGGCACTGAAATCCCCATTAATACCACAACATCGTCACAATTGTACATCAAATTTCACAGCGATAACAAAAATGGTGGACGAGGGTTTCTAATACACTATGGATTCTTGCATGGGAATGAAATAAATGGCTTACAAAGCGGAGAAATCACATCGCCGCTTTACCCTCACAAATTTGAAGATACAGGCGAGTACACATGGCGGATTATAACAAACGATACTACGCCAATATCTATTACTATTTACTCATTGGAAATACCCATACATGGACACACTTGTTATAATAAATTGGTTATATACGATGGATATGATGATGATGCTCCGTTGTTAGAGGAACATTGTGGTTTAGTGATTAGCGCAATATCCATGCAAACCTCTTCTAATGTAGCTTTTATAAAACTCGAATTAAGCGAACCCAATCCAGGATCCATGTTTCATATTTCATGGGTGAATATTGACAAACATGTGGATACGGATCCAGAACATACTACTAACTGTGGTTTCAATGAAACGAGACTGATATCGCCAGGAGAAAGCGTTATTTTTAACTCGCCCAATTATCCTAATTCGTATGATAACAATTTAAATTGTGAATGGGTATTTAAAGCAACCCGTGGTTACCATTTGACCATAAAATTCCAAGATATAAAACTTGAACAACAACCTATGTGTTTTGCAGATTCTATTTCTATCTATTCATCCGAGGCTTTGACAGAATGGAAGCCGTTAAAGGAACTCATATGCGTCTCGGATTACGCTAACCAAGTAACCAACGCGTCTCTATACATGAAAGTAAATTTTAAAACTGATGTCTCACTGAATGATAAAGGTTTTAAAGCTACTGTTAGTTCAGTTTGTGGCGGGGTCCTGTTGGACTCCTCCGGGGTGATTTCCCCTATTTGGTCCGACGTGCAAGGCAGCACTCAAATTAGTGCGCAATGCGAATGGACAGTGAAAGTCCGGCTCGGTCGAACAATCAAATTGCATTTTGAACAGTTCAACATTACTAACAGTAATAACGACTGTACGACGTTCGTTACTCTTAGAAACGGCAATTCTGCAGAGGGACCTCTATTACGTAAATATTATGGAAACTCCAATGAGAATATTATAGATGATATAGAATCTTTGAGTAACGTTATATTTGTGAGTTATACAGCTCGTCAACGCGAAAATGCCTTTTCATCGTGTGTATTTCAAACCTTTAGATTACATTATGAAGAGAAAAACTTCGAATGCGGCGTGACTTCAAAATTAGATGTCTTCGATAGTTGGGAAATTATTAGTTCACCTAATTACCCATCCGTGCCTGCTCCTTACTCTGAATGTACTTGGGTGTACACCGGACCGCCGGGAGAAATTTTGAGAGTAGATTTTGTGGGTAGATTTGATCTAGCGAGAAGCCATGATAAAGAATGTGATAAAGAAGTCGTTGAGATACGCGATGGACCATCGAAATTATCTCCAGTCAAAGGACGTTTCTGTAGTGATAAACCTGGGACAGTTAGAACAAGTGGCAATGTAGCATATATAAAATATTTATCTAATTTGGCAGAACCGAACAACGGGTTCAAAGCTAACGTGTCTATTGACGTCTGCGGTGGCACGATAATAGCAAGTAAAGGAGAGCTAGTTTTTCTTGAGCACTTGCCTTACGGGTCAGTATGTGAATGGCGAATTATAGGAACACCGAGCCAGGTATTGAAAATTAAAGCTGAGTATATAAGTTTTGACGATCAGCGATGTACCCCCAATATTACAATAGAAGAACAGTTGTCACCGAACAATACATTGGCAACATTGCATACTTTCTGTGGAAATGATTTTGTAAATAAGGTAATTGAAGCATCTTCCAATGAAGTGATCGTTAAACTTTACCACACCATCAAACCAACTAATTGGGTAAATAATGATTTGACCAATATCGGTTTTCGTTTCACATTTAATTCTTCCATGTCTAGCTGTGGCGGAAGTATTACGACACCAGAAGGATATCTGACGACTCCTGGATATCCTTTGGAGACCTCTCTGCAATACTGTCATTGGTACATCACAGTTCCAGATAAGACACGAAGAGTACGTTTGGAGCTATTGGATTCTAATACAGACAAACACAGAATATATATTTACAACGGTAACTTTGAAAATATGATACAACAATTGACCAGCGATAATATTTCTCAAACACCCCTAGTTTTCGAATCTTCAGAAAACAAAATGTCACTTTACTTGGTTTTAGGTCAACATTTTACAAGACATCGTTTTAAAGCAGAGTTCAGTTCCTACGAGGAGGCGCTATGCGGTGGAGCACTGAGTGGCCGCAGCGGGGTGCTTGAGTCTCCGCCACTAGACGTACCCTACTCATGTAAATGGAACTACAACACCGCGCTTGGCACAGATACGTATAGTAAAAATGACACTGAGTTTCAATCAGTTTTTATCACTGCCAAAATTAATTCGTCTGATGAGAGTATATTGCATACTTATTCTGATGATCTTGTGATTTGTACTTATTCAGAAACCAAACTGACTGTGTCGTCACAAGTAACCAATGAATTAAGCCCATATTTCCGAACAATTTGTGGAACAAATGAACTGACATTTGGAATACCTTCGACTGTCATAGAATTTAAGGCAACTAGACATAAGGATAAGTCACTGTACTTTAATCTCCAATGGAAACTGCAACCGTGCGGTGGCATCGTCCATATTGGCGTGAATCCTGTGAATGTTTTAAATGTTCCAAATAATTACAACGATAGTGTAGATTGCACGTGGATTGTTACTGAATCCTCCAGCGGGAGAGTTGAACTGAAAGTGGAAGGAAGTTTTCAGTTGGATTGTGCAGATGAATACGTGAAAATAATTCATGGGGTATATCAATATGAAGGTACAACTATAGCAAAATATTGCAAAGGTAGCGCTCAAGACAGTCCCCTCTTAACACCTTACAGTTACCTAATAGTCGAGTACCATTCAAAGCCTAAAAACAATACTAATGTAAAACTAATGACAAAAAGTGTGACAAATCAATGTGGAGGCTGGCTCACCAATTACGATTATGTGTTTGAGTCACCCAATTACCTCAAAAGCTACGATCCAAATATGGAATGTACATGGGAAATTACAGCTGAGATGAGCAGTAGAATAAGCCTTCAATTCGTCGAACGTTTTGTAATAGAATATGTAGCTAATTGCTCAAAGGATGCTGTTATTGTTTACGATTGGAAGGACGATTTGTACACTGAGATTGCCAGATTATGTGGACGCGATCTGCCACCCGTATATAACTCCACTTATAATCACATGAAAGTGGTGCTGCGTACTGATGCCGATGTCAATCAAGAAGGATTCAAGGCTATGTGGTCGCCAATCTGTGGAGGGAAGTTCATAGCGACAGAAAAAGAACAATTTATATACAGTCCCGGTTATCCCAATACGTATACGCCATTTATAGATTGCACTTACGAAATAGTGTCATCTACGAAGAAAATTCTTTTGAAGTTTATAGAGTTTGATTTAACAGGATCTTATCCTCAATGTGATTCTGATAATGTCACATTGACTGCTAATAGTGATTACTATTATTTGAATGAAGCATACTGTGGCGATTATTTGCCACCTCCTATACGCAGATTTTCAACAATTAATATTCATTTTAAGACTACTAGCTACTTACAAAGAAGGGGTTTTAAATTGTCATACAGTATTTATGCTTGTGGTGGGAGAATTGAAGAAGCTACTACCCTCAGTTCAGGCGCTCTCGACACATACGATCATAATTTAAATTGCACCTGGTTTATACAGGCACCACATAATAAAACAGTCATTCTTAGATTCCAATATATTGACTTAGAAGGAAATTCGGATTGTGAAAATGATTTTGTGGACGTTTTTAATGGGTTACTTATAGACAATGACAAGCGTTTAGCCAGAATGTGTGGTAACGTCAATTCGACAACTGTGCTGAGAAGCACTGGAAATTCTATGTTGCTACAATTTGTATCCGATCATAGTGTAAGTTACACGGGTTTTAAAGTTGAAGTGTTTTTCAGCTACTCTGAAACAATGGGTTGCGGTGGTAAGATCGATTTGACATCTGCATCCTCGTTCGTTCTGAAATCTCCGCTTATTAATAGCCCTGTATACGAACGTTTCCTAGATTGTCACTGGAATATAAAAGCCCCTATGGATTACGTTATTAAACTCGATTTTACCTCATTCCATATTTCGTCATGCTACGGTGTCAACCAAACTGCTCTGGGCTTCAGTAAATGTGACTGTGGTTATGTAGACATAAGAGATGGAATAAATCCAAATAGTTTAACAATAGGCACCTACTGCGGCCACACTTTGCCGCCGCAACTTATTTCGTCATCTAATCTGCTGAGTGTCAGGCTCGTGACAGACGGCTCGGTGCCTAGCGCAGGCTTCGACGCCCTGCTGAGTGTGCAACGCAGCACGTGCGGCCAGTCACTGTTTACGATGACTAAACAGGTTCAGCGCGTGACATCGCCAGGGTACGATACGGGGTCTGTATCTCGAGGGTTACACTGCGTCTACCATTTTGACATGCGCTCCGAGCCGTACGGTACAATGCTTCTCACGATCAAAAATCTAGATTTGCGACCTGGAGCATCGGATGCAAACCACTGCAACCAAGACCAACTGACTATTGTAAGCGTTGCCTCTGTTGGGAACAGTACCGTAGGAAAGGATTATATATTGCATTTATCAAGAGAGAGTGGCCTTTACACTCGTAGCGATTTTGATGAAAACACGCTTCGAGTACCCGACCGCTTCGTACTGTGCGGTAAAAAGAAATCTCTAGATTTTTATTTGAGGGGAAGCGTGACTGTCGACTTAAAGACTTCAGCGGAGCCTGATTCCAAAAATTACAAAGGGATGGAGATAGAAGCAGTGTTATCCGGCTCATGTGGTAAACAAAACTATACGGAGCTTCAAGGTAGAATAATGACTTCCTACGAATCTTCGCCAGACGATGTGGTGTATGACTGTTATACACTCATAACCGCACCCGTAAACTACACGATATCCTTGTACTTTAGCACAGCAGAATCGGACTATTATAACGATGACGTTTTCCTCGACGTGCACGACGGTAATAACACGGACTCTCAGAGGTTGCTCAGAGTAAGCAAACAAATGGAAGACATGCCGCCGCCTGTGTTCTCGACCGGCAGATACGTGCTTCTGCATCACCATAACTCCGGGTACGATCGCGTTAATTTCGATTTGAATTACATATCAACGGACAAGGGTCGCGGTTGCGGCGGGAAGGTGTCTGATCTGTTGGGTCGCGTGAGCAGCCCACTGTACCCCGCGGTGTACCGGCAGCGCGGCTCGTGTGAGTGGGAGCTGGAGACGCCGCATGGCACGCGGGTGCGCCTGCACTTCGCCGCGTTCGACCTGGGCCGCGCGTGCGACCAGAACTACGTGCGCCTGGTGGACCGCGCCGGCGCCGCGCGCGCCTCGTACTGCGACGAGACGCCCGCGGACTACACCAGCGAGGACAACTACGTCAAGATAGTGTTCACCACAACCATGAACAATGGCGGCACAGGGTGGCTAGTGAACTTTGTGGCTGTTTTATAACGTGGTGAAAAATCGAATTCACACACAAGGGACACATTAGAAAAAATAACAGATTTGATTACGGTGTATGGTGGGGTGACGCAGAACAACCGAATACACCAGTCACTAGTAGCCCAGTGGGAGTACCAGGAATCGTTCTCTAACACTTTTGATATCCTATATCGAGGTCTCGCATCGATCTGGATCCTTCCAGAAATTATACAATTATACTTAGCCTTGCATCATTTAAAGCCACTAAATAACCTAGGTACCCATAATCACTCGTAGGTAAGAATTCCGATAAATATCGGGAAATAGAGACTCAAACCGTAACCGCTTAAAGTCATTTCATTTAGTATCATCATCATCAGCCCGTATCAGTCCACTGCTGGACGTAGGCCTCTCCCAAAGCTCATATAGTATGAAACGCCAAAGGACCTACACTGCACACTGGTTGACATAATTGACTGTTCTTATGTATTTCCCATTCATGGCTAATTTTCAATGCGTATAGTTTGAATGTGTCTTTAAAGAGTTAATATTAGGTAATATTAGAAATTCCCTTTATTGCACATACTCTTAAATATGTAAAAAAAGATTATTTAATTTATATCACATTACATTTTATTATCATTGTTATTGTAGAATTTAAAATGTAATATAAAAATATTTAAATTTATATCAATCCAACAATGTGGCGCTGTAATCTAGTGGATATCTTTTATAAATTTGTAGTATTCGTTTAATAAAATAGTTTAAAATTTTGTATTTTTTTTCTTACTTTTCCATCCAGTTACATAATTAGCACCTACATTAGGTATGATTCTGTCGTGGGCTCGTGGCCGTCAAATATTGATACATGGCTGACTTGACTGGGGATCGAACCTGGGACCGCCATATCGTAAGTCCATTGATTGACCCACCCATTGCACTACGTCACCGAGCTCTTTAGACATTAATGCCGATTAAACATGGCGTCTCTGTCTAGTACTTATGTACAGTCATGAGTAATAACATAGAAACATCCTTAAAATTCAAATACATGTAACAACTTTAAATCGCAAAAATAAGTATGCTAAACTGTGGCCAATAATTATGTAAACGCTAAATTGTATCAAAATAAAGTACACACCCCACCAAGCAAATGTTGTACAAGGGGTGTGTACTTTATTTTGATACAATTTAGCGTTTACATAATTATTGGCCACAGTTTAGCATACTTATTTTTGCGATTTAAAGTTGTTACATGAATTTGAATTTTAAGGATGTTTCTATGTTATTACTCATGACTGTACCACATGAAGCAATAAATTCATTATATTTGTAAAATAAATAAATAAAATAAATTGTATTGCTGTGCATATAGTAGACGTATAGACAAGGTCCATAAAGAGCGTTGTAACATATTAGTGCATTTAAGTATTTGGTATTTTCAACTTGATACGCGTTTGTGAGAAAAAGGTTTTGACAGACCAGAAAATTATCCTATAAGAAACATATGGACAGAGTGGAGTGGCGTCGAAGCGACTAATTTATAGTAATAATTTGAATTCAACTTTATTTACTTCATCATACCACTGTAATCGGTATAGCGAAGTAAAATGCCACTGAGAGCTGCGCGTGACGGCCCTCGCAGTCGCGCGGAGGATCTCAATTCGCTAGGCGGCTGTGGAAGCATGCGCCGCCACTCCACTCCGCGCAGTCGGTCTGCGTTGACCCTGAGGGTTCCTTTTTTCCTCTTGAGGTACGAACCCCTAAAATGAGGTAACTGGCACTTACCTATATCTTTGTAGCAATTCTAGATTTCGTCCGCTAATTGATCGCCTCAAAGCCAGGCGTACCGCTCGCTCTTACGCGATGTAGCATATGATCGACAGTGACAGTTGCGTTTCAGATTAGGGTGGCCGCTACAGGATTAGCTACAATATCGATCTAAAAAATGCTATAAATGTAGGTACTATCAGTGAACATCTGTACTATAAACTAGGTAAACCGAAGCCCAAATCAAGTGTCTTATTTCGTAAACAAAAACTACTCTACCCTACTAACATTTTAAGCTCTTCTGTGATTTTTGCATAGTTATTTTCACATTATTAGATCGGATCACCTTATTTTCACAATGATGAACAGGTTTGATAAATGTTCCTTCAGTGTTAGGTACTCACAACAGGTATTAGATGAACATATTTTGTTTACAAAATAAGACACTTGATTTGGGCTACTGTATATATTATATTGTTCTCTCTAAAACCCTTCATCTCACCTGTCGTAGCTGCTGTTTTCGCGCGGCCCTCTGGTCGAGCTGCTGATATCGTCTAACATCGCCCGCTACGCCGAGTTCCGTTGTGTGACGCGCGTCCTGACCTGGCTGGACCAGCGCCTGACGCCGGTGCCGTGTTCCCGGGCAGACGTGTTCGCCACGGAGGCGGTAGGCATTGTCGAGAAACGGATGCTCATGAAAATGCTCACCTCCATTGTCGGGTACAATGAGGATGAGATGAATAACGAGTTTAAAGGTGAGTCTTATAACTTATCTCGTGTGGTTTAGTGACCAAACCTATTAGAGTTATTCAGATTATTAACCAGAGTTATTCAGGCCGCCCGTAGGCCTCTGACATGGCTTACCGGCTGCTGCCGTAGGTATGCCTAAAGCCGCCTGTTTAAAGGTGAGTGGTTTTCGACCAGCCCCCTTACCATGAAGTCTTATAGCAGGATTACTTCAATAATACTTTTGTCATTTCGTACCATGACGACCTTAATAAGCTTACTTTATTATTGAAGTAATCCTGCTATAAGACTTCATGGTAAGGCCCCTAGACTTCCCAACCACTGCTTATTATTTGTTTCGTGTCTTATATTGTGTTATAACTAATTCATGACTCCGAAGAAAAAGTCATGGCTATACGAAACTTTTGTATATTACTGACCTGTAACCTCCGTATCGTGAATCCAACGTTATGTTCTAACTACTGTTCAACCGAACTATAGCTTGGGGTTAGATTAATATAATAGAACAGAATCGTTTATTACGTTCATGTTGTATGATATAGGTAGGTGTTCTCAACTCAACTCAAAAACAGTGAACGAACGAATTGGGACTACATGCGAATGAATTGGGATTATACCAATCGAACACCTTCACGGCTAACGTTTTCGAACAGCATTTATTATCCTGGAATACAGTAGAAACGAACAAAAGAAACCTTTTTCTCAGACTGGAACGACAAGACTTTCAAGGAGTATCTAGCACACAAAGGCCTTACTCCGAACCTGATCCACTACGTGCTGTACGCGATCGCGGGCGGCACCAACAGCATGCCGTGCCTCGAAGGCGTCAAGGAGTGCAAGAAGTTCCTCATGAGCCTCGGTCGCTATGGCAACACACCGTTCCTCTGGCCTATGTACGGCAGCGGAGAGCTGCCTCAGTGCTTCTGTAGGTAAGTGTAATATTTGTAACAGTTCTTGAGTCGTAACATTTCGACGACTGGGTCTTTAAACGGCGAGGGAGTTGCACCCGGTACTTACTCGGAGTTATTTGAGGGCTCCCTACATTTGCTTTAGCACTCACTTAGAAGTGTAATTAGGCACAAGTACATGCAGGCAGTGTTTACGTGAGCTCACAAGTGCGAACGACTAACCTGTTATGGGATTCGCCAAAAAACAGCCAGCCGGGTGTAGCAGAGCGCGCCGGCCGGGTGCTCGACACTCGCAATCGCCGCGACTTCAATCGTTTTCGTTATCGCTTTCAATTTGACACATGGACGCTATACATTGCTGCTATGTTTTTGCAAGTTTTAACAAACGACAACGAAACGCAGCAATGTATATCGTTCAATCAAAATGAAAACTATAACGAAAACGATTGAAGTCGCGGTCACACCACTGCTCGGCTCACTGTACTGACATGGCGAATATTCGACTTGGAACATGCTCACAGCGAGCGAATATTCATGGCAGCCGCCACCTTTATATTCGTCTTGATCACATGGTTGACATAGGATATATTTTGTGCTAAAAAGCAGACTTTATTTTTAATAAATCACTTGTTTCCTTGTAATATTTTTTGTCTCTATTGGACGATATGCTAGTCATACTAGTGAGTCAGCCCGCGAATGTAACAGTTGGCGCTGACACACAAAAACAGCGGCTCGAATTGCAATGTTTTTCCAATATATCTTTTGTTGCGGGGATTTTATCTCCCGCTAGTGACTCCATTATGAGTAATAATCATTGATCTCCTATAAACAACTAGATACACAAAGGTCTTACTAAAACAATTTTAAAAAGTCCAAATAAGGGTCCATTGTTAACGTCCAAATAATGTCCAATAAAGCAAATGAGGGTCCATTCATCCGTTTGGACCTTCTTTGCGCTCGGACATTTTTAGAAGGCAGACTGTGTATCTAGTTGTTTATAGGAGATCAATCGATGGTAATCGTGTAATCTGGATATTTCCCTGAAGAATCAGTTGTAGAAGATCGTACTTTTTGTTCCTCATTATGTGACCTAGATACTGGGATTCCGTTTTCTTTTCTGTCTTACTGGTCTGCTGGTGGAGAACATAGTCTGAAGTGGTTGTGTTAATGTTACGTCTATGGGTTGAATTTCCTTATTGTTTGTGTCAGACTAGAATGCAAAAAGCGCACGTGTTTGCCTTGAGGCGCGGTTCAATGACCCCGATGTGCATCAAACTTGACTGACAACACGGACGCAATGCCACTCTCTATTGCCGCATTATTTCAGTTGCGATTATGACGTAAATATATTTACACTACATCCATACCTAAACTCTTGTTTCACGTAAGGGTAGACAGAGACGATGGACTTCCATCTGCTGCGATCCTGACGAATAATTATCGCATCCACATTCATCAATCTCCTCATGCTCGTTCGCCGGTTTGTAGTAGACCACAATTGAAATTATTTTTAAACATCTGGTCGACATAGTCAGTCTCTGTTTTTTTCTTGTATTTCTAGCTCTACATCTCTCTATCATCTCGGAAGAAATCGCTTTTAGCGACAAGGCCGCCAGAATTGTACATGATGTTTTGTACGGTCTACCACAGAGCTAGACTATTTAAAAAAAAATCTTTACACCTTTCGTATCAGGTTGTCATATAAGCAAAATACCCTATGAGCAAAACGCCCTAATAGTGAAACGACCTCTTACTTATTTTATGTAGTAAAAGAATTGTTGCAATCGGTCAAGTAGTTCTTCAGAAAATCTCAACCTTATCGAGGTATATTTGGATTGAATCAAATCATATTACTTCCCCAGACTATGCGCAGTCTTCGGCGGCGTCTACTGCCTGAACCGACCAATCGACAAGGTAGAGCCGAAGACCACAGACGACGGCAAAACCGTGGTCGCCATCGAGAGCAAATCCAAGACCTTGAACTGCGACCATCTGGTCATCGGCATCAACGAATGCCCTAAAGATCTCATCTCTCCGGAGCCAGCGGAGAGTTGCGATATATCCAAGGCAGTATTTATTACGAACGGGTCCATAATGCCTCAGGAGAAGGAGCCGCTGACGTTGCTTCGCTTCCCGCCGTTGACGGATGATGACAATGCGGTGACTGTGCTCGAAGTGGGACCCGCCACTGGATCATGCCCCAAGGGATTGTGTGAGTAGTCATTCATCATCATCAGCCTATTTATATGTCCCCACTGCTGTTAGGTATTTATCGAATGCTCTCAAAAATAGCGAAGGAAAGATAGGGAGATAACCTCCAGGAGGCTGTTGGGGCTGCCCCGCACTCTACGCACGAGGGACTAATGACTGCTGGTTTGAATCACAGACCACTTACCCCATAGACCTGTAATAGGAGGGCGCCCGTGTTTGCCCGCACATGAGCGCAAAATTGCTTCGCGACACGTGTAACCTAGAGATATTATCGACTTGGACGCATCTCTTTAATACGGCACTCCTTAAGCGGGGGGCTTCGTCTTTATGCGCTCTTCGTTGAGAGAATTTTTCGCGTGCAAATTTGTACCGATTTCATGTCTATTGGGCAAGTGGTCTGTGGTTTAAATTCACACAGTACGACTATGTGGGGCAAGGGCCCATTTAACAATTTAAGTATTTGTCGATCACAAAATTTTTAATATTCAATGGAGATTTATTTTTATCACCGGGATACCAGGATTAAGTCTCGTATATGCAAGAAAAGTTCTAATCATATTTCTCAATCCCATACAATGGTTAATAATACGTATCCGAAACAATTCCAGTTGTGGTGTACTTCATAACGAACAAGGTGAATGAGGCGGAGAGCGACCTCAAGCCGTACGCAGAGAAGATATTCGACATGTCCGGCGGAGACCAGAGCGAAGCATCAGACAAACCCAAGGTAAATAAATTCGCGAACATTTTCTGATTAACTTAACGTAAACACAAAATAGCCACTGTAGACATTATAACAAAATATTATCATATAATTTTGCAACCTTTGTTTCACGCCATTTTCAAGAAAACCGCTGAATTTGTATATCCAGCGGGCTAAGATTGTACTACAAGTGTTACGGAGGAAATGAGTATGCTCACTATTACCGTTCTCAAAACGATGAAATTATACCATATCATGGCGCGCCAAACAGAGACGCCGCTATACCAACGCAATAGCACTGTCCCTTTCACGGCCGCTATGACATGGTATGATTTGATCGTTTTGAGAACCGTAATAGACAGAATCCTAAATCTCGTTCTATATGTGTGTGTTCAGTGCCTGTGGTCTCTATTCTACAACGTGTCCGACACGAGCGCGGCGGTGAGCAGCGCGGCCGCGGGCGTGCACGTGTGCTCGGGACCCGACGCCGGCCTGGACTTCGACCGCGCGGTGGAACAGGTCACATGAATATACTATTTTGAATGAATGAATATCTTTCTATTTCAGGCACAAGATGTTAGTAACAATTTACTTACAATTATGTTGACTTTACTTATAATAACATTTTCTTTAACATTTATACGGCAATGTTTGTAACATACATCACAACTCAAAAATTTAAAAACAAGCAGAAAATTCTCATAAAACAAAAATCTAAGCCCCTATTTGATGAGTTCTGAACTTTTTTTTAAATCTAATAGTCACTTAGGGAAGCCTAGTGTGGGGACTAGAGTAACCATTGTATCTACCACTCCAATGTAACTAACACTCTAATAAAAAAATATTTTTAACCAAAATTTGTACAGTTTTCACTTCAATTCTGTCTTTTTTGTTTTATTTGTTGATATGTTTTTATGATGTGTTATGTATGTATGCGTGCACCTTCCACATGTGCATTATCTACGAATACAATCAGTGTGTCTCAAGCAGCCCGTTGTATCACTTGTCTCCCTGTGACTCGCTAACCGTAGTAGCTCACCCGTTAATAACCAGATCTAACAGTGGCGACGAGCTCGTACCTAATTACGCGATAACTCCGTAATTAATAAATTATAATGTCGAGTGCAGTGTACGGAGTGCTTTCTCAATTCGATCATGCCCTCCAGGCATGGGACACCTATAAAAATAGGTTAAAACAGTGGTTCCTAGCAAACGACATCAAGGAAGCTAACGATCGGTTAGGTGAGAAGAGACGGGCTATTCTACTGAGCGCACTCGCCGAGGGCACTTACCAGCTGGCCACGAGCCTGGCACTGCCCAAGGAGCTGCAGGACGTGCCGTATGAGGACGTTATTAGGCTCCTGGATGGACACTTTACGCCGAAACGACTTGGATTCAGCGAGCGGCACAATTTCTTCGCGGCCGCGCAACAGCTGGGCGAATCCCACACACAGTGGGCAGCGAGGTTGCGAGGGTTGACAGCACATTGCCAATTTAGCAATGTGGAAGAAACTCTGCGCGACCGATTCATCATGGGGATGCTTCCCGGGATCGAAAAAGAAAAGCTGTACGCCCAAGATCTACAGGCCCTTACTCTGGTGAAGGCGGTGGAGTTGGCGGAGAATATAAGCTGCGCGCGCGCGGCCGCCGCGGCCAGCGCGGCCGGCGGCGGCGGTGGAGCGGCCGGCGCAGGCGCCGATCAGCTGTTCGCCTTGGCGCGCAAGCCGAAAGGCAAGGAAGGCAAAGGAAAGTGTATGGTGTGCGGATTTAGTAATCACTCGTCGGCCGAATGTCGTTTTGCTAACTACACGTGCAAAAAGTGCAACGTCAAAGGCCATCTACGTAGGATGTGCGGGGAAAAGGTCAACTGCGTGGATATGGGGGCTGGAGACGAGGGTGGTGACGACGACGGTGAGTTGCATAATATACGCTCAGTAAGGGGAGAACCGTTGGTAGAAACCGTGAGGTTAAACGGGGTAGATTTAAAATTTGAAATCGATAGCGGGTCGGCCGTCACGGTGATATCAGAAAAAACCTACAAATCGCATTTTATTGACGTGTCATTATCACCCACACGGAAGCGGCTAAGGGGCTATACAGGTAGCTGTATCGAGTGCGTCGGCATGATGCGCCTGCCGGTGACGTGTGCCGGCCGCACGCACACACTAGACATATTCGTGGTGCGAGACGGCGGCCCACCGTTACTGGGAAGGGATTTTATATCGGCGTTTAAATTAGAATTAACACCGATGTATTACAGCACGTTGACGGACGATATGGTGTATAAGCTACAAGCGTGTTATCCGGATCTTTTTTCAGACAAATTGGGGTGTTTTAAGAAATACAGGGTCAAGTTGTCATTAAAAAAGGATGCGAAACCACTTTTTTTTAAAGCACGACCCCTCGCTTTCGCGTTGCGTGACAAAGTAGATAAAGAACTCGACAGACTAGTCGATTTAGGGGTATTGGAATCAGTTGATCATTCGGATTATGCGTCGCCGATTGTACCTGTGTTAAAACGTAACGGATCAGTCAGGCTGTGCGCCGATTACTCCGTTAGTATAAACAAACAGCTAGTTATCGAGCAATATCCGCTACCTACAATTAGGGAATTATTTTCAAAATTACACGGAGGACGCCAATATACAAAATTAGATCTGTCAATGGCCTATACACAAATCGTCCTAGATAGTACCGATGAGTCCCAGAATATCACATGCATTAACACGCACCGCGGTCTGTATAAGTTCAAGCGCCTCGTGTTCGGGCTGGCGAGCGCGCCGGCCATATTCCAGCGCGCCATGGAGGCCGTGCTGGTGGGCATGGACGGCGTGTTGTGTCTGCTGGACGACGTGCTGGTCACGGGCAGGGATGACAAGGAACATTTAGAGAGATTGAAAGCTGTATTACAAAAATTACAAGATGCGGGGTTCACGTTACAAAAAGAAAAATGTGAGTTTTTTAAAGACCAAGTGAGCTATTTGGGTTATATAATTAATAAAGATGGGTTGAAAAAGTCACCAGAAAAAGTTAAAGCAATGGTTGAGGCCCCGGTGCCGGGGAATGTAAATCAACTTCAATCATTTTTGGGTCTGGTAAACTATTACAGGAATTTTGTGCCAGGCGCGTCCACTATACTGAGTCCGTTATATGAATTGCTTAAAAAAGGCTCTAAATGGGCGTGGGATAGCAACCACGACAGAGCATTTCAAGAAATTAAACAGTGTTTGGCGTCGGATCAGGTGTTAACACACTTTAATCCGAAAGCAAATAAATTAATTTTAACCGTGGACGCGTCGCCAACGGGTTTAGGTTCTATTCTGTCACAAGTAGATGCAGACGGGGTTGAAAGGCCTATTTCATTCGCTTCTCGAACTTTAAATGCTGCCGAGAAACGATATTCTCAAATACAAAAAGAAGCGACTGCGATAATATTTGGAGTGCGGAGATTTCACCAATATCTATACGGCAGGGCGGTACCATTTATACTACGTACAGACCACAAACCGTTGATATCAATTTTTGGTCAACATAAAGGTATACCAGAAGTATCAGCTAATCGTTTACAAAGGTATGCGTTGTTCCTAAGCGGCTATAACTATGCTATAGAATTTATACGTAGTGCGGATAACAGCGCTGATTATTTTTCGCGAGCGAGCCTCCCTCCGCAACAGCCTGCGGAGTGGGCGGGCGTGCGCGGGGCCGCGGTGCGGGGCGCCGGGGCGGGCAGCGCACGCGCAGCCGCCGCACATTGGTCCGGATTTAAAAAAACGTGGACATTCTAATTTTACGATTTTTAAAAATACTATTAGATAGTACTAACAAAACGTAACAATAATTGTTATGTACAGTTTTTCAAAAAAATAAGTCTTTCATACATAAAAAAAATATTGAAAAATAAAATGTATGGAAGAAAACTTTGTTTATTTTTTTTCTCGAGACTGTTAAGAGCTGTCAAGGTCTAACCTAAAGAATCATTTAGAACAACATTTTCTTAATACCTACCAATTAAAATCTTTTGCCGTTACGCGCGGCTTTGCCTTTGAGAGACTTTTAAAGTTTAAATATTTTTTAATTTTTTTCCCGTGTTTTCGATTACTCACACGTGCCATTTATTGCGTAAATGACGTTAATGGGGTTTAAATCTTTGATGGAAGCGCACTCTACTTACCGAATTCATGGAGTGAACTGTATTCATTTCATTTGTTTTGAGACAATTTAATTAAATAAATATACAATAAGAGACAAATAAATGAGTCATCCTCGAAAGTCGGCTCTGATTGGTCGTCAGCTGCATGCGTTGCATGAGTCATCTTATATACTCGGCTCTGATTGGTCGGTCGGCAGCTACGTCCGCTCGCACAGTCACTAATTGGGATACTTGGTATTGGATATAAATATAGCGGAATGTGCGTAGGTCATTCATTCGCTAATTAACTGCGTAACCTGTGACCTCTCACGATAAATCTCGGGAAATTGTGACTACTTCAACAATGTCTACATTTGTGACTTACTTAGATTTCTACGTTTTTTTGCGTGCAGAGGACCTAAAGGACGTTGACCGATTATATCAAGCTATTATCAGCAAGATTCCTTCAGCGATATCGCCAGAAGATTCCGAAACTATCATGGGGTTTGCAAGAAATTTTGTAAGCAACTTGCAGAAAAAATGGACTGAAGCTTCTAGAAATAATAAAACTTTCATGAAGAAGCACACTGCATGGTTGGAATCCTTTATAAAATGGCCTCGATGTAATTCAGTCGAATTAGAAGAAATATTTCAATGCCATGAAGGTGTCGATGAAAATGCTGACATGGAGCCTACAACATCTATTGAGCCAAGTACATCAACATCTACTGTTGAAACGACGAGGAAACCCTTCAGTGATTTGGGAAACAAGCAGAAGAAAAGACGTTCCGGGTCCTTGGTTGATCATTCGGAAGAAGAGCTTTTTTTTGCATTGATTACAAAGCTGAAATCCAATGGTAAACTCGACTTGGCCCATATAATCGACCATCTTGAGAAGAATCCCCAAAGGGTCCTTGATGTCAAGAATCTTTTATTTGGAAAAGTTGAAACGACAATTGTCCATGAAGATCAAGCTCTAGCTCTCACAACTTCACTTCATTTATCAAAGTGGCAGTATCTGACTATGAGATCTGTATTAACTGATAATAATGTATCAGTATTGCCTTCATATCACAAGTTATTAGCCGCAAAGGAGAGGTGTTATCCGCCGAGTGCAGACCTAAGTATAACAGAACAGGGTGCCAAGATTAACTTGCAAGCTCTTCTGGACTTAACAGTGCAGAGGATACTGAATATTCCTAGTACCGCGTTGGATTATTTGAACTGCAACAATTTGAAACTGGTCAGCAAGTGGGGTTTTGACGGATCTTCCTCGCAAAGCAATTATAAACAGAAGAGTGACATTGCTAACTTCGACGACTCATCGGTATTCATGACAAGTCTTGTGCCTTTGAGGCTAGAGTCGAATGACTTAGTCATGTGGGTAAATCCAAATCCTTCATCTACACATTATTGTAGGCCTGTCAAATTTGAATTTGTGAAGGAATCAACTGACCATATCAAGAGTGAAGAAACGGCCATGAAGGAAGCAATAAGGAACTTGGGTCCTACCATATGTGGAGAATTCCAGATACACCACGACTTACACATGACTATGGTTGATGGCAAAGTGGTTACAGTTGTATCGGATACATCTTCTGCTGCAACTTGCAATGTATGCCTAGCGAAGCCAAGTGAAATGAATAATTTGGATCTAGTATTGTCAAAGCCGCTGAGAGAACATGTCTACCAATTCGGCCTATCTACTCTACACATGTGGATTCGGTGTATGGAATGTTTGCTGCATATTTCCTACAATCTCGATTTCAAAATGTGGATTGCCCGAGGGGTAAATAAAGAATTGAAGCAAGCAAGGAAGGAACTAACTCAAAAGCAATTCAGAGAGCAGACAGGGATGTTGATTGACATTGTGAAACAAGGCTTTGGAACAACGAATGACGGTAATACGGCAAGAAGATTTTTCAAAGACTTTGAAATAACTGCCGAGATTACCAAAATCGATGTAAGGTTGATAAAACGCTTTGCAATTGTCTTACAAACAATATCATCTGGGAAATCAATCAACATTGAAATGTTCAGAAACTATTGCAAAGAAACAGCAGAGCTTTACGTGCAGCTTTATTCCTGGTATTACATGCCAGCGAGTGTACATAAACTTCTTATTCATGGTGCCGACATTTGCAACTACTACGGACATCTCCCTATAGGAATAATGTCTGAAGAAGCATCCGAAGCAAGAAATAAGGACTTCAGAAATACTAGAGAGATGCACTCAAGGAAAATTGGAAGAGTACAGACAAATGAAGACTTGCTTCACAATTTTCTGATAAGCTCTGATCCTTACATATCCCATATTCGACCCAAAATGTCAAGGACCACACACAATAAGTTACTTCCAGAGGCTATTGAACTTCTCGTTCAAAAAGAAAATGAAGAGTATGATGAGACCCAAGTATTAGAATTAGCATCAGAAGCAATTCCAGATCCTTTGTCAATTTAAGACAATAGTCGCCGAAAAACCATTTTTCGGATTCTTCAAGTGTTTTCAACACTGATAAAAGTCCTTTTCAGGACTATCCAGCTCTATTAAAGACTTACCAACAGCCCTTTTCAGGGCTACAACACATATCCACTTGTTTCAAATGATTATTACGCAATAAACGTCACGTGTAATCAAGTAAAAACATGGGAAAAAAGATAATAAAATATTTATATTTTGAAAGCCTCTGAAAGGCAGAGCCGCGCGTAACGGCAAAAGATTTTAATTGGTAGGTATTAAGAAAATGTTGTTCTAAATGATTCTTTAGGTTAGACCTTGACAGCTCTTAACAGTCTCGAGAAAAAAAATAAACAAAGTTTTCTTCCATACATTTTATTTTTCAATATTTTTTTTATGTATGAAAGACTTATTTTTTTGAAAAACTGTACATAACAATTATTGTTACGTTTTGTTAGTACTATCTAACAGTATTTTTAAAAATCGTGAAATTAGAATGTCCACGTTTTTTGAAATCCGGACCAATGTGCGCCGCCGCCGCCGCCGAGTGTGACTGCGATCGGGCAACATACGTATGTTTCGTGTTAGACAGTGACGGCGGCCTGCCGGTCACGTTGAGCGAATTGCGCGACGAAACAAACAAAGATGTTATTCTGAGTCGGGTCATTAAATACACTTTGGACGGTTGGCCGAATAAAATTACAGATGACCGCTTAAAACCCTACCATTTGTGTAGGAATCAGTTAGCATTAGAAAATGGTTGTATTATGAGAGGGCATAAGGTCGTAATTCCAGAGTCACTACGTCAGCGTGTAACGTCGGAGTTACATAAATCACACTTAGGCATAGTTAAGACTAAGGCTGAGGCTCGATCAAGGTTTTGGTTTCCTGGATTAGACCAGACGTTAGAGAGAATGTTGGCGTCGTGTGACATCTGTTTACAGCTGCGTCCGTCGCCGGCCCGCGCGCCCCTCGCGCACTGGCCGCACCCCCCGCACGCGTTCCACAGGCTGCACATCGACTTCCTGGGCCCGATGGGGGGTCACATGTACTTGGTGGTGGTAGATGCGCACACCAAGTGGGTAGAGGTATACGACATGAACAACACGATCACGTCAGCCGCGGTGATTGAAAGGTTGTACGAATTTATGTCTAGATTCGGGTTACCAACCACAATAGTGAGTGATAATGGCACATCTTTCTGTTCACAAGAATTTCAAAAGTTTTGTGGTTTGAATGGTATTTCACACGTGACGTCACCCGCGTACCACCCAGCCAGCAACGGTCAGGCGGAAAGCTATGTCAAAATAGTAAAAAAGGGCATTAAATCTTGTAGTGTTGCTAGTAAAAGTCACAAAGAATCTAAAAATAAAATGTTAAAGTACCTATTTGATTACAGAAATTCTATACATTCTACCACCGGTTTGTCCCCAGCGCAGATGGTGTACGGGCGGAAACTCAGGTCTCGCCTGGACATTATGAACCCAGTGGCGTCACCGCCGTCGTCCCCGGCCGTATCTAACGCAGTATTAGACAAACAGTGTTTGCAGAATGAAAATTTAGATCGTAAGAACAAGAAAACTTTTGCACCAGGTGATTATATACTATTTAAAAAGAATTCAGGCAAAGATAAATATACATGGTGCAAAGGTACAGTTGTAAAGAGAATTGGTAAAGTGTTGTACTTAGTTAAGGACAGTGAAACATTAGTAACTAGTAAAAAACATAAAAATCAAATCATAGCATATAAGGGAACAATCACCAACCCATACCAGTGGGACTATGACGATATTCAAGTGAAAGAAAAGTCATACATACCTTCGTCACCGTCATCAGCGCCGTCGCCGCCGCCGCCGCCGCCACCGCCGCTACAGCTTCCGTCGAGGCCTAAGTCGACACCGTCACCATCGAACGTACCGTTCAGTGAGGGGAGGGAAAAAGAAAAGGGAGTGGAAATAGTTGCGAGTACGTCGTCAAGTAGAGGCAATGAGCAGGCACCTACTCAGGTAGCAGACTCGAACGACACAGCGTCCGGCGCAGGAGCAATTGACGACAACAAGGACGAATTCTATGAGGCTGTGGAGGGCGAACCAACGGATTATGAGAGCGATACCTCGCGCAGAGTGATCCCACCTCCGATTGTTCATGAGAGACGGGACCGCCCCAGGGTTAATTATAAGCGTTACTTTTAAGATAGTAGTAGTAGTATTGTTGTACTATGGGGGAGGAATTGTTATGTATGTATGCGTGCACCTTCCACATGTGCATTATCTACGAATACAATCAGTGTGTCTCAAGCAGCCCGTTGTATCACTTGTCTCCCTGTGACTCGCTAACCGTAGTAGCTCACCCGTTACCGGGTAATAACCGGATCTAACATGATGTATGTTTTGTGGTGTCAAATAAATGTTTCTTACTTTCTTTACTTTATTTTACCATAACTCTCATTTTGCAGGCTGAGCAAATCTTCCAGCGCATCTGTCCCGGCGCGGAGTTCCTGCCGCGCGCGCCTGACCCCGAGGAGATCGTGTTCGAGGACGACGCGGCGCCCGGACCAGAGTTCAGCCGCGAACACGACGACGGGGACGCTAAGGAGTAGGCACATAGAGACTCACAATGCACGCAACGAGGCTTTTTTTACATAAAATTCCTCCCAGAGGGAATAGCAAGGCTAACTAGAGCATACGGCCGTCTGATGTTTAAACAATGTCTGTTTTCTTAATACATACATATATACCTACGCACAGTCCTCCCATACCTCTAAATGAATTAACGATCCACGTCCATCCTTGAGTCATGCAAGGAATCTTGATAAAAGCACGAAACTTCACAAAACACGACTTCTTTCGATCACTCCAATAAATAGAAACGTTCGGACATCTTCTGATTAACTTAACGTGATCATTATTCACTAAAAACATGGTAACTATTAAATTAGAATTTTCGCAATAAAAGACACTAATGGCCTTAACAAGGAATCCACAACGAGGCTTTTATAACGTGATTTGTATTCTAAGGCCGAGTATGTAGTAAGGAACTTTTGAATCGCCTTAACCAATATGAGGAGGCGTTTTCTTTTTGTCGTTAAAATTGCGTTAATAAAAAAGCTGCGTTTTGTGCATTGTGACTTGAGCTATAGGCGACTATTATTAGCAATTTTATCGTTTACACGAGGACAGTACATTGACTGTACATGGACTGGCAATTTTTTTTTGTAAATTAATGTATGAATGAACTGACATAGTTTTCGTGTTATAATTATAAATGAGGAAATAAATAAGAAGAGACAAAATATCACTGCTTAGATAGTTTTCCGAATAAATATTAAATACATAAATTATACCTATATGATGAATGGCTTATTAGTGCTTATTCAGCGATAGATATTTTCAACAAAGCCGAAAACAGATACTAGCAAATAAAACTAGATAAACCACTGTTTGGTGGTTAAATCTATGGTTAGACTATTTAAAACATCGCCAAATCGCGTTTTATATGCAAAAACTATACAAATATTGTTGTCTACTGATAATCTAGTGTCCTCGTGTGAACAGATATAACTGGTACGTTCGAGCGTCTCTTTACTATCGTGGATAGTCTTAAGGCCCTTAGCACCAGGGTTATTTAACTCTGTTTAAATATAGTCAAGGTTAACTATATTTAGGTGGTTGCACCAAGGATGGCTTTTTATAAGGGTAACTTACACCAACGATTAATGCTTAACCCGGGGTTTAATAAGCGAAATGTTTGGGGAGTTTTTACGGGTTAACTCACTGGTTGTTGTTTGGTGCGTCTTTCACTTGGATAAATGTGTGGTTTCATTTCCACCTGCAAGAAAACTTCTGCGACTAATGTCGGACAGCGGCTTGCATGTGTAAACTGATAAGATAAGATAAATACACTTTATTGCACCAAAATACACATTAGAACATGATGACAAAATTCTTGCCGTGGGCAGGACTTGAACCTGTGACCTTGTCATTCCGAGACACGCTCTTACCAACTTCAAGAACTTACCAACGGCAAGAATTTATTCATCATGTTCTAATTTATTCACCGAGCATGGATAATGCGTAATTCAAATTCTGATTATTTACATTATTGAGAAGCATGTGCAATTTTGGCGGTCTTATCGCTAAAAGCTATGTCTTCCAGACAACCAGCTGCAGAGAATATTATAAAAATATATCAGAAAGACGTAGAAGTGCATAGTAAGTAAATATAATAAATAGTAATATCTACGTTAGATAGGTAACATAATTTACGATACTTAAACATGACTGAGTAGCGAGTGCGTTTATTTATTTATTTCAAATGAATTGCGTTGTTTTCTCTTGCAAGTTGCTGTCGGACATTACTCGCAGAAGTTTTGTTGTAGATGGAAACCCGACCTAATATAGGTGTATCAGTCGCTTTAGTTCATTCGAGACCAGTCAAATCCATTTTCTATTTTGTACGATGCATTTTACCATTTCACACTCATCCACGAGAGTAAGTTTTACATTCCATTTGCTTTTAATTTGAGAGACGTACGAACGGACTGTATAAATAAATGTACCCATAGAATACCGCTTAAAATAGATCCGTCGTGGAATAGATTTAAAAAAGTCGGTACCACACTTTAGATATAATATTTATTACTTACCTTAGATTTGACATGACTGTTAAAATTGTATGAAAACTGAGTTTGGACTTGTATGAAGTCCAAACTCAAACTTGGACATTTTGGGAATTGGTCAATCTGGGATTTTGATATTCCTCAAAACTGTCCACTCATTTCAGAAGAACATTTTGTAATCGAGCGTCACTCTTATTGTTTTACAATATTCGACCTTAGATACCAAGTTAAAAGTCCCGTCTATACTAATTAGCAGTCATCAATCTTAAAATTAATACTATGAATAACTACAAGCAATAAAAGATAACCTTAGAGTTAGCACGGGTTAAGTACTTAAACCAGGGTTATCTCGAAATTGCAAGCCCTTTGCCTTTTTACCCGACTGCGCAAGAAGGAAGTTATGTTTTTCGAGTGTATGTATGTATAATTCTTTGGCACGCCTTGCAGCCTAAACGGCTTGATGGATTTTAACATATGAGGTGTCGTTAGATTCGTCTTGATTGTAGGACTGACAGACTTGCTAAAAATTTAGCAGTCGTTTTTTTGTAATAATTTCTGCTTGTTAAAATATCGATAGTTAAACGATGGTTCATCTTTAGCGGTATCCTGTGGTGACCTTAAGGTGTAATCTCAGTAAGATTTGTACGCTTTGGTCGCTTCACTTGCATTCCGACTGGTGCGTTTGGAGTACCCACTGCTTGATCGGTTGTGTATACTTAAATGATGATATGTATAAGAGTACTCAGTACTGGTTTATTTAATTTATTTGACATTAATTGATTGTAACTAAATATTTTATTTGAAATAAAATACGATTAGGTCTGTATTTAATTTATAATGTGTTCTATACCAAGGTGCTTAGGGCGAGATTCATATACAGTCTTGACCGCCAGCGCTCTTACGACTGTCAAAAATGTATGAAATCTGACGACTGTCTATTATATCTGGAAATTGTATCTCTAGGCTAAGATTCAGAGAAAATTTAGAATTCGAGCTTAAACAAAACTCAGCACTCAAGTTCTCACTTGATATCGTATAATTGCTGAGTCACGTGCAGGCAGATCGCGACTTGAGTGCGTTTTGCTCAAGGTTGGTCTATTAATTAACGACGTACTTGAGATGCTGATCACGTCTTTAGTCATTGTTGAGTACGCTCTTGAGATCAGTCTATTATTAATCAATTGACAGACAGACAGCATACATAATGTTGGTGTGTCTATATCACAGCGTTGGTAAGTTCACAGTTCATGTTGTCAGTTAATATGGGCGCTAGTCTAGCGCCGCTAGACAGTTTTGAAGTGAGCTCGCTCTTACGACTGTCAAAATTGTATGAAATCGGACAGTTGTAAGACCAAACTCATCTTGCATATGAATACCTTAGTGTCAGCTCGCTCTTACAACCTATCGAAACTCTTTCATAGACTTTTGCGAACATGAATTAGTATACAGGCCGATGTATAAAATGTTATGAGTCTAACTTAAAATGGTGGGGTAAATTGTGTGAAATAGCTATATTGTCTTGATGAAGGCAAGACGAACAGATAGCGACGGAGGCTACTTTATTTTATAAGGATATTATGGTATAGTTTCTGCTTATGTTTTCTAATTTAAACTAAATTCATGTATGTTTTGTTAAATTGAAGTCGACCATATTCTGTGACTGTGAGAGGTGGTAATGGCAAGTGCATTTCTGGGTATTAAAAAATGTAGTTACAATAAAACCCGTAATCAATATCGAATTGGTTGTCAATAATGAATGATGTTCTTTTCCAATTGTCACTTGGTAGAATCGCCGTAATTTTATTATTACTTCTAAGTAATTATTTAATTCTAGTGAATTTACGTATTTTTATTTTTTATCAGCCTAAAGGCATGTTACAGTATAACTGAAATGCTCTCTGATTTTTGTATTCATAATAGTTTGGACCGTGTATTACTTAACACTGAGATTTTTTTATGTATAAAGGCGGTACTCAACGGGAGCACGTAACGGGAATTCGATTACGATAATTATGGAAATGAGTATGTTGATTCGAAACTTCGACACACGAGTTCGCAAAAGAACGTTCGCGTTGAGTGCGGTCCTTCCACGTATCTGAATGAGAAAATGTGCAATTTAAATATATTTATCTATAGAATAGGGTTTAGCTAGCTAGATTGCCGTTTTAAAATGCTATTGTGAAACGTTGTGATCCCCACACTAGCGTCTACCGAGCGTCGACGTCTTGCCAGCGCCCGCGCAGCGTCGACGCGACAACGTCGTATTTCTAGCGTTATCGTACTTCACATTTTCTTTGGACGACAACAACGGTCAAAAGACGCTTCTGGCGTAACGGCATCGACACCGCCGCGCAATCGTCGCGTTGATGCTGTGCAGGCGATGACGAAACGTCGACGTATAAAAGACGCTCTTTAATGTACGGTTTTCATACGAAGTTTATTTTATTAGAACAAGCTCATATCAAACTTGCATTCGAATCCTGACCTTAGAGCCATGCTTCCTTCATGATGGTTACAATGAAATAAACTTGTATAAACACCGCATCATAAAGTTTCACTGCTGGTTTGTAATATTTTAGACGCACCAGTCTTATGGTTAGATTAGCATGTTTAATTATTTCCTATTATTTAAGTTGTTTAGCACTTTAAAATATTTATTGTCGGATAACGAACATAATCATGCCGGCGCAGCTTTGTGCATTTATAATTCAAATAAAATGTGATTATTAGAAAGAACTAATTTTGTTTATTATTTACATAACTTTTTAAGCATTACTTAATGTTGTATCATTTTGTATGTTACATAACTGACATACATTCAAAAGGGTCCTTTATTACAATATGTCACTGTCACTCATATGCTACATCGCACGCATCAGTGTGAGCGAGACGCCTCGCTTAGCTACGATTAAAATTAGCGTGTCACACTTTAGAATCCCTACATTTAATAATAATTTAAATTATATAATATCTAAAACAACATAACAGTTCTAAAAGTGGATAGGTCCCATTTGTGCTATGGAACTACACATCGGAATTTTTTCCTTATTTTTTCTATAGATCTACAAACTAGCATATCACCCCAAACTCTCTCATGTGGCACAATATTTATATTTTTTGGGGGGAAAAGCATGTTCCAGCTCACTACAATAATTAATATGACATCGATTAATAAATAGTAGTAATTTTAATATAGATTACATCTAGGTCTAAAAAGCTGCCTCCCTTTTTTAGACAACATTTTAAAGTCTGTTATAACAATTCTTACCAGGGGTGTTCAAAATAAAATGCTATGTACTATTAATACTATTCACACTTTAATAATTAGGAAAATACATCTTGGTTCTGGTCCATGTTAATTTGTATAATATAAAAATATAATATACAACTTCGCTTTCAAAAGAAATACATATTTTATACTGTAAGTATACCAAATATAAAAAAGTTGCAGTCCATTTACTATAAATGGCAAATATGAGTTAACAAAAACTTTCACATTACAATAATGTTAAGTTCATCATACCTCTAAATATACAAATACCAAAAATAATATTTCTGTAAAAAACGTAACAGAATATTTCTCTTAGAATACATTTAAGATTCATCGCAAAGTGGATATATCACATACAAAATACATAATCCTAATAACAGTTATAAAACTTATTAAAACTAAAATAATCGTTTTTCATAAGAGAATAAGCCATGTACATTTCCTTCCAATTGTGCAGAATATGTTCTCTTCATGAATCTCAGGTTACCTGAGTAACTCATTTCACGTAGCGTAGAAATGGACCGTGAACCCAAGTCCTGGCAACTGTGCTGCATGCCAGTCTGCAGGTATGGTAGGAACCTGAGCACGGACCCCTTGTCCACAATACTTCCGCTCACTCCCTGGGCTACTCTGTGCTTATCCGTCTCCTTATGAAAATATCTACTCATCGCAGACCCTTTACCATCCTTGTTCTCCATCGCTTCTAAGCTACCCATCCCTCTGTACTTCTTTAACCTCACACCATCAGAAAAGAAGTATTCTCCTGGAGCTTCAGATGTCCCAGCCAGCAGGGAACCCATCATAACAGCCGAGGCTCCTAAGGCCAGAGACTTTACTATGTGACCAACCGATTGTATGCCACCATCAGCAATCACAGGAACATTGAATTGACGAGCATAAGATGATACTTGGTACACAGCAGTGGCCTGAGGGCAGCCACAAGCCATCACTTCTTGTGTTATGCATATGGAGCCACTTCCCATGCCTACTCTCAAAGCATCGACACCAGCATCAATGAGGTTTTTGGCCTGCATTCTGGTCACCACATTCCCTCCAATCACTTGGATTTCAGGGTAAGTTTTCTTAATATATTTAATCATTTCTATTTGATAAATAGAATTACCCTGTGATGAATCAAGAACTATCACATCTACTCCATTGCTGACAAGCAGTTTCAGTCTGTCTTTATCAGCATCTCGAGTGCCAATGGCAGCACCTACTAGCAGCTGCTTGTTGGAGTCTTTGGAGGCATTAGGGTAGCTCCTAGCTTTTTTCAAGTCTGTTCTTGCTATCAATGCCACAAGCTCACCGGCCTTATTTATGATAGGCAGTTTCCCCTTCTTACTTTTTTCCAAAATGTAATTGGCATCCTGCAGAGTGACACCTGACTGTGCAGTTATCATTTCTTCGATGGGCGTCATTACTTCTTTTAAACTGAGATGTGTGTCACCTTCCCGGAAGTCAACATCTCTAGATGTAACAATTCCTATGAGGCGGCCACCTAGTTTACCATTCTCGGTGATGGGATAGCCAGTGAAACCGTTAGTTTTTTTCGCTTGTATGACATTGGCTACAGTGTTGTCAGGGCCCATGCACACGGGGTCTCGTATGAAGCCGTGTTTATACTTCTTTACCTTGTGGACCTCGTTGGCCTGGTACTCGGTGGTGCAGTTGTGGTGGATGATGCCGATGCCGCCGCAGAGCGCCATTGCGATAGCCATATCAGCTTCGGTGACAGTGTCCATGGGAGTGGAGACGAGAGGGGCCTTCAGGTTAATTTTTTTTGTGAGAGGAGACGTGAGGTCGACTTCCTCGGCGGTGAAGTCTATGTAGCCGGGCAGCAGTAGGAAGTCGTTGTACGTGAGCCCCTCCGCGTTGGCGAAGATCTCGGCGGCAGACAGACCGTCACGGAGATCGCTTTCCGCTTTAACGGCGTTCATGTTTCGTTGTTTAGTACGGCTTCGATTAGGAACACGTGTCCTCACTGTTGCTTGCCGTCTTATGGCGTACACTTACTTACTAGTTCTCTATAATATTGAGTCCAAGTTGTGGTAAAACTACACAGAACGATCGTGTTCAGTAGAAATCGGCGTGCTTTACACGACAACCACACGTGGTGTTTCTTTGTAGCAGTTTATGTACAGTAATTCAGATTTAGTTCTAACTCGTACTTCGCTAACTTTTATGATCGTATTGTGTATTAATATATTTATAGTCTCAAAATTATAACAGTATTTAATTCGAGAAAGAAAGAACTGCCTTCTTTCGTACGACGGGCGATACACCGGCAAAGCTCTTTTACAAAAAAAAATGGCTAATCGACCGAACGAACACGCACGCACGACTGCTGACATCAGTGTGACCATATTAAAATTAGCAATCCTACATTGCTTTCCTACTTTACAGTCAAAAAAAATTACATATCCTGCTAAACTCTTATACCGGCGCGGTGACATAGTTCAAAGACTGTCAAAAAGATGCTCATTAACATTAATGATGTCTTCCGTCGGGTCTTTGGAAGTTCCAACGTCGCGGCCATGTTAAAGCCAAATGGAAACTCATGCGCGACGACGGACGGAAAAAGGCCCGACGGGATGACACTCATTCCATGGAAGATGGGATGGCCCTTGGTGTGGGACGCCACATGCGTTGATATGCTGGCGCCGTCTCATCTTCTGGAAACATCGCAACAGGCGGGTGGCATTGCTGTAGCGGCCGAATCCCTCAAGTGGCGCAAGTATAGTGGCCTCGACAGAGGCTACATATTTGTGACGTTTGGGGTAGAGACGCTGGGTCCGTGGGAGCCGGGAGCGCTAGAAATTTTTTAAAGATTTGTCGGGGCGGCTCGTGGAGTCCACACGTGACCGAAATGCTGGCTTGTATTTCGCCCAAAGAATCAGCCTAGCGATCCAGAGGGGAAATGCCGCCAGCATTTTGGGCACGTTGCCGGACAACGGGGATCGGTTGAACTATCTGTAATGCAAGCCATTCAGATAGTTCAACCGACCCTTTGTATAATAGTTTTTAGTTTATGTATTTTTAGGTTAGTATTATTTAAAATAATTATTTTTAAGATTTTATTGTTGTTTGAATAAATATTTTTAGTCATGTACTATCTGCCATCAGTAGCCTGTTTTAAAACAGGTTAAAATTAATTAACTTAAACAGTCTTCGTTTATTAGCATTAATTTTGATCAAATTATTTATCGTCACTTTTTAATAATTTCTTTAGATGGCTGGGCAGGGATCACTAGCTGCCACCATAAATCATAATCACTATAAACAAAACACCTTGTTTTAATGCAAAATTGAATTAAATAATTATTAGGTAATCTATTACTTACCACGTTTTTTATTACTGTGAATGAGGTAGATTTAAGTACGAGAATATTTTTTCACAGCAGCCGCGGTTGACATTGGCAAACACAACAAACCTTTTACAAAATTGGTAACATTATCATATTTTTTTATTCCATGTTCAAATCTGATTTCCTTTCCTTAATACTACCAACCTTGCGCCTTTTATACTGCCCAATCTGCGAGCCTATATTGCTAATCCTGCTAAATACTGCCTATTTCTAAAAACGTCAATCAACCCTGCCAGACATAAAAATGAAGGACAAAACCTGCCAAAAATGTAGGGTTCTGCCACATATGGTCACACTGGCACCTAGCACTGACAGCTTTTTTTAATAAAAGGAAAAGGCAAATTAATTAGAGCATACAGCCTGGCTGGACTGATGTTCAATGTCGTTTTCTTATAAATACATAGGTACGGGCTCAGAGAAATTCTCTGAGGGTACGGGCAACAGACGATCAATGCTAACACTTGCAGTACGATTTCAACTCTTACGATGCAGATAATAAGAACGGTCCAACGTTTTACACTTGATATTCTGCTTTGATGTGTACATACATTGCTTACATACATTTCTATATTATGTTATTAAGTTAATATTTATTCCGTGAAGATAACCATTAACCTGTAAACCTACACACAGGCTACATCCCTTCCATACTATATACAAAATAACTAAAATATCCACGCAATGGACGTGCCATTGATTCATTCACTATGTAGGTACTGCAATATTTTTGCAAGTTTTAACAAAAGACCTTAATCACCGTTAATGTACTTATATCGTCCATGTGTCCAAAGTTCCAAACCAAGTCCAAACGATAACGAAAATAATGGAAGACGCGGTGGAGATTAAACTGTTAAGTTGATGACATGTTTCGGACTTCATATTATAATGAATGCTCTCCACCTTAAACTCTCCACTAATATCTAGCTGCTGTCATCAGATATGCGATCAGCGATCGCGAATCAATTGTAATTGTGTGTAACTTATCAAAATGATGATGTCGTCCCAGCCGATTTCGGCGACAGCGACCGCTTGACGACGTAGTTTTTATCAGGGTTGAGGACTTCGCTGGTCTGCCCTCTGGTGCGCCCTCAGGTAACTAATCTAGCCAATTTTGTTGGAAAATTGCTTCGCACAATGCTGACATGTGAGGACACCATCCCTGTAATTATAGGATATAACCACAGGTGATCTGGCTCTCAGAAGTGAGGGATGGCGCAGGCAGCCGTGGTTACTACCACCCATGTTGTTAGGGCAAGCATTTTTTGGGACATCTTTTCAAGGACACCTTGGCTAAGCGAGGGAAGCAGTGCCTCCCTAAATAGGGTTATCAAAATAAGCGATACCGTATACTTATACCTAGCATAGCATTACGTTTTATAAAATGTTATGTTTTCGAAATAATTGTAACTACATATGTGGCCATATCGGCTGGACATATTCGATCCAGGTAGATAACCTACCTACCTTAATAAATAATAATATTCTCCAAGCCGTTTAGGCTGTAGGAGGTCACAAAAGAACCGACATACATACAACCACTCGAAAAATATTACCCACATTTTCTTTAGTATCGGATTAAAACCATATACCTAGAGGCTGGTGAGCCTGTGATACCTAAATTGATTTTTCCCGTAAGAAGTCGGCGAAATAGCATTGCTCTACTAAACTGAAGTACAAATAAAGTTTGCCTGCGGTGCCTATTCTAAGAATTGTAATTAGACTTGATTAGCGAGTATGTTTAGTTGGTAACTCAGAAGATTAATGGAAAATGGCAACTGTAATTCACTTAACCGCGTGGTGGAACATGCCCTTCATATGTTCCCTCAGTATGTTCCACATAAATAAAACATTGTTAAATCACCATATAACTTTTAAATCGGATTTATTTAAAGAGCCTTAGAAACTAACTTGGTTTATACACTCTAGCCTACAATGGACTTTTAACTAAAACTTGATTGCTGTAATTAGTCCGTCTGTACACACTCGTTGGATCCGTTTATCTTAATATATCCGGTGGGGCACTTGTCACCCTCGAAGGAGGCGCGTTGGTCCAGCGTCACCTCGGGTGTGGTCAGCGCGTCTGGACGGCCCGTCGTCACATTCAGGGGCTTCTCACTTCTCACATTGGACTGTGTCACACCAATTGGCGGTACACTAGGGGTCACATTCACTTTACCACCCCCCTTCGTAGGTTGTTCCTCCTCGAAGGTAACATTATCGTACACGATACCCCTTTGATCGATAGTTGAATTAACGGGGCCGCCATTCGAATCTCTGGTCAAAGGACGGTTCTGGTTCATTCTCTCTGCGACTCTGCGAGACATAAAAAATTGCCGTCTCGATTGACTATCCCTTGCGGCTGACTGCAGCTGATGGTCACTGTCACTTCCGTTATTAGGTATGAATTGGTTAATGATTGCTTGCGGCGTATTTTGGAACCGCGGCGATGGAGGCACAACTAGGAACCGACGAGTGTAGTCTCTGGAGCTTGGTGGCCCAATGGCTCTGTTACCCACAAACTGAGGCACAATGGTCTGCTGTCCCGCAATTTTCCCTAACGCCACCACACAAGATATTATGAGCAATCCGTACATGGCAGGATGATGCACAACCTGTTTATTAATGGCACTGACAATATTAATGGTATGACGTATTTTCACTGTAAGCAGACCACAATGGTGTTCGTTGGGAAACAGCTGGTCGCGTAATAAGGAACCGGCGGCTGAATCACTCGTCTCCACGGTTTTTGCACTTAAGGTCAAGATTAATGATGGGTAATCACGGTTTCGTGAGCGCAATGAGTCGACAGATCTATTCAGATACAGTCTGAAAAGACACGAGTAAAGTTCTTGTTAAAACTAATTACATTTTAGGGTAAACAAAGAGTTTTGTCAATCAACGGGAAGGACAACCACGTATTTATTTCTTGAATGTAGAGTAGTTTTTCAACTTTTGCTCATTATAATAAAGTCAGAGTAACGGTAAGGACCCGAGAACTAGTTTGGTATTCTCCTTAATGCAGACTAGAGTGGACAATCCGACTGGTGTTAATAACCACGACCACGATGCTCTGAAGGCGACCTCAGGATTGGTCTAAGTTGTGGCATTCCCCGCTAATTTGCATTTACGCAGGCAGTGTGTTTACCGACACAGTTTTTTCATGCAGTAACATAAAACATTGTGGTTTTATTCCATCACCTACATAATGGAGCTACAGGAAAAAAATCAACCACAAAATGTTAACAGGTTCCCATGTCCCTAAAATAATTTGAAGTAAGTATATTAAACCGCAATAATAAAAGTTATGACAAGTTAGGTAGGTACGACGTATGTCTTATTTGGATCAAGGTACTTACAATAACGTCAATAACGTAGGTATTAGCTCAGGCACCAAACGGATACTTTAAGAACTATAAAATTATTCATGAGATATAAATTCAAAACGAAAGAAACCTGTGATGGCACGGAATGATAGGACCCACTGAGTTCTTGTTTGAAATAAAAAATTTCGATATCCAGACTACATGCGGTTACCTAGTTAGAAAGTAACTCTATCACGGAAAGTATATCTATCTATTATTTTTGTAAATCACGGTCAGTACAAACTGTGATAGAGTTTTCTATTCAAACTTTTAAAACAAGTTGTTACCGGAACCAAGGCTTTTTTTTTTTTGCGGAATCTTTATGTTTTGCTCCTAATTAATTATTGATTACCCCATCATAATAACCACTAACGTGCGATATTTTTTACGATCACTCTTTAAATTGCGTTATCTTGTCTTTCAGTATTCATAATATAAGTAACTTAGTTAATAATAATAACCTACTAATTTATTAGTGAATTGTAATAATTACTTACTTGTATTTTTATACATCGAAGTGAACGTATACTTGTAATTTACTTTTACCTTTTTCTCATGTAAGTGACTTTTAATTGTCTTAAACCTTAGTAATCAATTGAAAGTTTGTTAGCGATCTAAATAGATTTTGGATGTTAAGTCTTTACGAGCCCGGAGAACCATCAACAGGTATGCAATGCCTTTGTACATAATTTACAGCGAATAGCTAATTAATTTGAAAGCCACTTAAAAATAAATTTAAAAATAAAAATGGCAATATGCTAATATCACTTAAGTTTTTATTAAAAAAAATACATGGAAATACTTACTGGCTATTTTAGTCTTAAATTTATTCATCTTGGAACCTTATGTTTATAGGGAGATCCTCATCATCATCCGATGCTGGTTGGTTCTCGGTTTCCCTTTTTGGAGCTGTAACATTTATTTTATCGCCGCCATATACGTATTCGTTAGGATTGAGAGGAATGAAGAGAGGTTCGTCATCTGGCTTTTTAGTAGGTTTTCCGTTGTCATTATTTTCAGCAGGTTTCGGTTGAGGTTTTTGTTCATTGTTATTGTGAGAAGGTTCGTTGATGGAGCCATGATTTGGAGGCTGCACAGGCTTCTCGGCTGGGTTGCCGCTGGGTCTTTCGTAATTGTTGTGATTTCCTACTTCATTGTTATTTTGATTTGGATATGTGGTAGCATCTGGTCTTTCGTTATGGTTTTGAGCAGGCATTCCATAGTGATTATGGCCTGATTGTCCATAGGGATTCTGTTGAGGTCTGCCATTTTGATTCTGCTGGTTAGGTGGCCCATAATTGTTCTGATTAGGATAACCGTTGTTAAACTGTTGTCCATTGTCATAATTTGGTGGTCCATTATAGTTGTTTTGATGATTAGGTCTGTTTGGATTGGAGTTTTCGTTGTTGTAATTGTAGTTTCCTTGTTGGTTAGGGTTATGTTGTCCATATTGCTGATACTCTGGTCGGTACTGGTTTTGGTAATTGTTATTTTGTGGTCCATAAGGGCTCGGTCGGTCGTTTGGTCCCGGTCCATTGTTCGGTCGCTCTTCGACGACCACTACTACAGTTTCTGGAGGCTCTCCATTGTTCTGATAAGGTCTGACTTGATGGTGACCGGCATTTGCTCCGACATGGGCTCCGAAATTCAAATTGAATCCTCCTAGCACCGAACTGGCCACACCCTGAACGCTATTGTGAATCTGCTTATGGGCGCCGCTCAAGATATCCGTAAACGTGGAGAGATGACTGTTGCATTCGAATACCACAATCAGTAATAAGAACAATACAAAACACTGTTTCATTTTTGCGATTTAGATATTATTTGTTACACGATTAGATGTATTGCGTTGTGTTCGTAAAGATGAACTGGCACGGTCAGTTCGTCTTCATTTTGATACTCCCATTTAAAACCTGTTTGCAAGCGGTAGTTCACCGCTCGCCGCAGACAGTCTATCATCAGCGAAACATTACAAATTATATCCTGTCCCGTGAATCAGACAACGTTAGATTCAAGATAAATTTGCGTCATTCGAATAAAATTAATGAATAATGCAATTGTGGACATGATATAGGTACTCAATATAAATAATTCATACCTGCATGCATTAAGACACGGATAAAAAAGTATTAGATCAACATAATCAATATTTCCCATATCCTGAAGAAAACTGTACTTAATACATTGGATGAAGATTTTGTCTAGCTAAGTATATTTGAATTAATTCGTGATATAAGAAATTGTAATTAAAATATTATTATCCTTAGATCCTACTAAGGAAAACAGTTATCTTAATTCAAGTAAGTATCAATTACTTATAATCCATGTAGGTATGTTGTTAGACGATTCTTGGTAAAGGCATTCCGGTTAAGTACACCCATTATTTAAAACGGGGAAGGAACGAATAACCTCATAAAGTTTACTAGATTTATTCGGTTTTACAAAAGCTACAAAAAAACTTCAGAGCAACAGTGTGACGGTCGGACTCGGGACATTATTAAACTTATTTCTTGTCCATTAACCTTGAGTACACAAGCTCGGAAGACTATTTATATCTCTTTATTTCAATTTTATACTTACAATTCGTACTTTAACCTTAAATACAACGGGACGGAGAGCTGCTGCCCCATACTTGTTATAATCGTAACACGTTTAACCCTGGTCGATTTTAAAAAGTGAATGTGTAGTTTCGTGTAGGTATAATTAGAAGTTACATACAAATTATATTGCACAAAGGCGCATCAATATACAGAAAATGACAATGCCAGATTCTGCCCCACCATCAACCGCAAGATGTACAAGATAAGGAGTAAATGTAAAAATATCTCCAGTACCTACATCTAGCGAGTCGAAAAAACAGCATAATTAAGAATTCAGAAAATAGTAAGAAATCGAAGCGAATTATTCATTGTTTTTGTTATTCTTCTATAGGAGTTGCGAGAGTAGTAGAAAATGATACTGATTATGATTATGCAATATGAAACCTGTAATGGGTCCCCAATAAAATGATAATTTACACAGTGACTTATCGCTCAGAACAATTATATCCAAGCAACCCTATACGAAAAGAAATAAGTATTCTCGTATTGAATAGTGAACGGCAGGGTATTACAGAACATAAATTAAGAGCGAGTGGAAAATGAGAAGTTAACTTTAATGAGCGTAAAAATATATCCAAAATTTCGTTCAAGTTCTCAAAGTGTGTTGACCACAATTAATTTCACAAATACCTATAAGTACCTCTGCAACAGCCGTAAATATGTCAGAAGTAAACAATGAGAGTTATGAACTAATTACACCTTCGGCTCGTATATCTATGTCATAATCTTCATCGTTACTAATACCGTTTTCCTCAACAATAACTGGTTTTATAGTTGCACGGTCAAGTGATTCAGGTTTTGTTTTAATGCCTTCATTGAATGACGGAAGCGATACTGCATTTGATAGGGTGTTAGCTTGTCCGACCATACCGCCTTGACTCTGGTCTTGAGGCCGTTGGAATGTGCCGGTAGGTAAAGGCCATGAAGTTATTATTCTATTCAATTGCGGATTGAGGAAATCTTCGAAGCGGTTCAATCCGTTTTGTGCTATGGAGAAAATGTTGAACGGCGACTGTTGATTCAAAGCCCCGAAACTACTCGGATTAGCATTGTTTTGTCCTGACAGAAATCCTGGCAATCCCATTCCTGGCATCATATTGTTGTGTCCTGACGTCATTCCTGGTACCATATTGTTTTGCCCTGACGTCATTCCGACTCCTGGCGCCATATTGTTTTGTCCTGCTGTCATTCCGAATCCTGGCGCCATATTGTTTTGTCCTGACGTCATTCCGAATCCTGGCGCCATATTGTTTTGTCCTGACGTCATTCCGAATCCTGGCGCCATATTGTTTTGTCCGGACGTCAATCCTGGCAATCCCATTCCTGACACCATATTGTTAACACCTTGAAACGCATTTCCTAAAGCCGATGACATAAAACTGAACGGTGAAAACTGCGGCGACCGATAAGGACGATAGCTGTTTTTAGGACTTCGTAATTGTTCATTATTATCCGTATTTGGATTAAACACGCAAGTCACCAATTTGAAAATTACACATAACACTACCACGAGTTTTATATACATTTTATTAACTTAAAATTACGCACGACTTCATTTGAAATAGAGAATTTAATACTGCTGCAGTTTGGTTCGTTTTAAACTCATTAGAATATCGTTAGCGGGGAATCCGCTAAACGGGCCTAGAATTAATTGTGTAATCGATATAAATGTAGGTTTGTGTGACAGCCGTTACGCCTGGTTAAAGGCATCTAAAATGTGTAAATGTTTTTATGTTGAACTGATAAAGTACAGTAAAAAATACTTGATCGCCATCGCTATTTATTACTAGACTTCTCTAGTTAAAGCTGTCGTCCGTTACGTAAGTCTTATTAAGTAAGTAAGGATATTTTCAAATGATATACCAAGACACGTTTTGTTAAAATTGTATTAAATAACAAGAAATTTAAAAATACAAATAGAAGACATAACGAATTAGGTTAAGGGTCTGTGAAAGAGGTGTTAAGAGACAAAATGTAGGTCTAAAATACCCGTAAAGCTAAAAATTAACGTAACTTTTTGGTAAAACATTAATAGAAACTTACAAATTAAAATTATGATATTATTTTTGGTAAAAGTAAACGAGATTGATAAATCAACGCTGTGGTTTAAAAAACAAACATTTAACAATACTACAGGGTTCCGTATCGTACAATAAACATAATTACTTACTCTGAATATTTTTAATTTCCGAAATAAATACTTAAGTCGTAGATACAAATTAATTGCCAAATTATTTTTTAAATATCTGTTTATGTAAATTCTACAATTTCAATCCTTTATAGACTAAGAATTTATTTCAAAATAATATTAAGTATACGCAGTTGACTATTTTTTTCATTGGTTTTTATACTTTTTGTACGGAACCCTAAATATAAACATTTTATAACTAATAATTATCTACAATCTTATTAATTATAAGGCACATTATAGCTTAGTTAATATTTGGGTACACATTTATAATTTTTTATTTATTAATGATCTACGATTATTTATTTTATTATCTGCATATTAATCCATAACAACGAGTTTTGATTATTCGAAGGGTGCTAGTGTGATAATGATAATTTATTACATCCACCATTTAGCAAAGATACCTACGAATTAAAAAAAGAAAAAAAAATGGAGTCATGAACCTCCAATAAAACTTCTTTTCCATTCTTACGTGTGTATTTAAATTCGATCGTGTAAATAACCTTTGAGCTTTTAATAATAAGCTTCAGAGATGTTTTTTTAACACTTCTTTAGAAATTGCAACAATATTTAGGATTTTTGCTATTGACTTTGTTTTGAATCTTAGACTGTACTTTGCCTATTAGAGTATCGATTCATATGTTGTTGCCTGTACCTGAAATACAACTGAACTGACCAAAAATAACCAAAGCACTTTACTTAATTTGATGAAATTAATAATAAATTAAATAAACAGCAATTTTTGTACATATTTTCCATAAAATAAATTAATTTTGTCATGAATATTATTAACGTTATAACATTTATTTTATTATTATTCGCGACCCTACATTAAGTACACAATGGTTTTTCGTATTTATAACAAAATATAGCACCATTTAATATACATTAAAACATTTAAACAGGTATATTGTGAAGTCTGTATTACGAAGAAAACGTTCGACTCACACAATGGACAACTCAAGACAACGATTTTTTAGCTTCGTTTACAACTAGCTTACATCTACAGACATGAGCGTGTCCGGCACGTGGCGTGGCAGACAAAAGTACAATGTGTCTGTCGCGGCCTGGTACGGTAGATATAAATACGTCAGTACACATTGTATAGAAGTATTACGTCTGTATACCACAGCCCAAATCAAGTGTCTTACTTTGTAAACAAATATAATCGTCTAATTACCTGTTGTGACGTAAAACTGAAGAAACTGATTGTTCTAAGTGATCCGATCTAATAATGTGAAAATAACTATGCAATAATCACAGAACAGCTTAAAATGTTGGTAGGGGTAGTTTTTGTTTACAAAATAAGACACTTGATTTGGACTTCGGTATAGATGTAAATCAAGCTTTACTCGTCGGTCGGTTGTCTGTGAGTTTTTATTAAACCCTTGTTTCTGGGTCATTATCATTTTAATTTCCTTTAGAATATTCCTCAATATGAAAGCTGGAGAGCTCGGTGGCGCAGTGGATTCGGAGGTCCCAGGTTCCGATCCCCGGCCAGGTCAGCCACGTACCAATGAGTTTTCCTCGGGTTTTTCGAAGGAAAACTTACGTACATTTACCGAATGCTGTCAAGCGGTGAAGGAAAACATCGTGATGCAACCTGCACGCCTTAGAAAAAAATCTAAGGCATGTGTAATCCGGCAATCCTCACTGGGCCTGCTTGGTAAATCATGGCCCGAGCTCCCTCGATGTAAGGCAAGGTCTGTGCTCGAGCAGTGGGAACATAAAAATAGACTGATGATGATGGAACGATGAAAGCTGTAAACTGTAAAGTTTCAATTATTATCAAACACCCTGTAGATACGAAAAATAATAAATTCAGATTTCACAATACACCTGTTGAATAATTATATATTATATTTCTATTTTGAAACGTGACTTAGATACATTTAGGTATAAATTCGGTCGTGGTACCTTTTCGCTACCGACTACGCACTAACAATGTTTAAATTCTATACCGTTAGTTCCTCCATACAGAATTCTTTCACGGATAACTTTCAATATTGAAGTAGGACTTCGATATTCTACCGCCTAATCACAATATGAAGTAAATATTCCCCGGAATTCAAATTTTGTTTGAAATTTTTAATATCTATTGTATATTAGAAAATAGCATTTATTGTATGCAGGTTTTTTTATAATAAAATTGATTATATTAGAAGATAAGATTTTTTTTTAAATTAGGGGTCGGTATGATTTGGCCATAAAGATGGACTTTAGAGGCGAAACTAGTATCGTTCCAGAGGTGGGAAAATTTGTAATTCACGCCCCTAGAAGGCTCCAGATCCATGTTGCCCCGATGTATAGCTTTTAATGAAAATACAAATATCAAACGATTTCTGCGATCATATCTAAATAGTACCTAGCATAACATAATTTAAGATCCGGATAATATACACTTTATATCTATACATATAATAAGACTGTAAAAAAGTTGTGCCTGTACATTGGATATTTTTTGAAAAGAATAATTGTAATGTGTTTTAGGATCGATACTGATGCCAAAACACTAATCTTTAGAATTTTTGTCTGTTTGTCTGTGACTTTGTGCAACTATCACGGCATAACTACTGAAGGGATTTTGATGGGAGTTTCACTAGGAGATAGCTGAAATATCCGGACAGCTCATAGGCTATAAGCCATGGCGGTAAGTGATGTGGAATTGTTTCCTTGTGGATCCAGACAGGAAGATCTGCCTCCTGATCTCCTCCATCCTCCTCCTCTACGCAAACGAAGTTGCGGGGTACAGCTAGTTTGAATTAATAAGTAGTTAAATTGTATTAGGGTTTGCGCAGACCGACGGAGTGGCGGCGAAGCGACTAATTTAGTAGCAATTAGAATTCAACTTTACTTCCTGCAACATACGACTGTAATCGGTATAGCGAAGTGAGAGCTGCGTGTGACGGCGCTCGGAGTCGCGCGGAGGATCTCAACATATCGTATGTTGGTAAATAAAGTTGAATTCAAGTTGTTACTGGATTGGTCGAGTACGGGTTTAAAAGTTATGCGCGTAAGAATTTAGTATAAGAGGATTGAAAATTAGACAATGATATTACGTTTATGACACACTAAAAGGTGCATCGTTTCATGCTATTCGTATTCGCTTGGATGTTTGTCATATTTGTCGAAATATTTGACGTACAGTCGAAGACAGAGATAAGTATACAGGGCGCCTAAGGTTGGGATTTTCTCAAAAACTACTGGACCGAATTTAATAATTCTTTTACCGTTACATTGTTTTAACTTTTATCTATCTAACAGTGAAATACTTATTGCAATAGGTCAAGTAGTTTTGAGAAAATCTCAACCTTAAAAACTCTACTGTACACCTTTCTCTGTCTTCGACCGTACATGATTATTTGATATCAGGGTGGTGGTACCTCATCGATTCGAAAGATGGGACTCGACTTGCGAATGAAGGCTGAAATATTTAAAAAAAACAGCGGTAAGGCAATGCGCGGCGCGGCATTCAGTTTGTCATCTTAAGTCGCAGTCAACTGGTTGAAATAGACGTTTAATTGAACATCTAGCTGTTCAATTTATCCCTTTCATTACTTGATGATTCCCCCAGGAAATTGACATTCAACCAGTTAGCTGAGCATGATCTAGCTGTAGTGTTAAACGTTGTAAAATATTCGTTTAGATGTTTGGTTGAATGGAGTTGTTCAATTAAACAGCTAGCTGTACAATCAAACGTTTATTTCAACCAGTTCGACTGTGACACATACATCACAATCACTGTCGTTTCGCTGCCGTTGCCTTTCCGCTGATTTTTTAAAACGCACTGTCGCCAAGCGCAGGACTTCTAAATATAATATTGCGGCGACCAAGTGCGTACACCTATTTAGACTACCTCAAGTCACATCAACAGTGCGTAATAGCCACAGACCACTTACCCCATAGACATGAAATCGGTACAAATGACAATGCCAGATTCTGCCCCACCATAAACCGCAAGATGTACAAGATAACGAATAAATGTAAAAATATCTCCGTTTTTTATTAAAATTATTGGTTTAAAACAAAGTCTTGTACATCTAGCGAGTCGAAAATAACAGCGTAATTAAGAATTCAGAAAATAGTAAGAAATCGAAGCGAATTATTCATTGTTTTTGTTATTATTCCATAGGAGTCGCGAGAGTAGTAGAAAATGATACTGATTATGATATATGAAACCTGTAATAGGTCCCCAACAAATTGGTTACGTAGTTTTGTAGGTGGGGCAAAGCTCCATTGAAATGTGGCAATGTCTTTTGCAAGCGAAAAATTCTGTCAACAATGAGCGCATAATAGACGAAGCGGGGGGCACGGGTGCCGTACTAAATCCATGTCGATATCTCTAAGTCACACGTGTCGCGAAGCAATTTTGCGCTCATGTGCGGGCAGACACGGGCGCCCTCCTGTTACAGGTCTATGGCGTAAGTGGTCTGTGGTAATAGCTCTAGAACGCTTCATCTGGACAGGATTTTTAATAAACTAATCATACACTAACATTGTCACTGATAGTAGCTATCGGCTCGTCTGGCTCCGCGCCGGCGGGGTGTAGGGGGCAGGGCGGTCGCTTTGCGCTGCGCTTGCTTCGCGGTCGCTCGTGCGTCTTCGGAGGTCGCTCGGGCAACTTCGGCGGTCGCTCGGGCAACTTCGGCCGCCGCTGCGGTAGCCGAGCCGTCGGCTGGAGCTTCGATAAGTCGCCAACAGAGGCGGACTTGTCGAATACCTGTAAAGTCACATTTCAAATCTTATGGCGCAGACAAAAATATCGATACAAAGACCAAATTGTTACACTTTATGCACTTCAAACTAACAGAGCGTTTCCTTTAACTGAGGAACACTGGAGGAACTGATTGGCTGAACCTGATGATCATTGTGAAAATAAAGTGATCCGAACTAATAATATGAAAATAATAACTATGCAATAATCACGGAAAAGCTTAGTCTTTCCCACACAGACGCGATCTGCACGCGGCCTGCGGCCAGTTTAACCTCGCCCCGCTTCATTTTCTCCCCTCGTTAACGTAGCGATCTGAGGCCTAGACCGCAATTCGCTACCGAAAATGGGGAGGGCCATGCGTTTCAACAAGCCGCGTGCAGATCGCGCCTATATCTGTCAGGCTTTAAATGTTAGTCGTTTTTGTTTACAAAATATGACACTTGATTTGGGCTTCGGAATATGTATGTGAGTATGTATGTCTATTCTTTGGCACGCGCTGCATCTTAAACGGCTTGATGGATTTTACATATGAGGTGTCGTTTGATTCGTCTTGTTTATAGGAGTGACATAGGGTATATATAAAAAAAGAACTTTATTCACCATTAAACATTATATCGTAAAACTAAAAATAAATATAATAGGTGAATGGGTCGAGGCCTCAGCACGGGTGCTGTTTTTCAGGCTCCGCCAGAGTCTTGCTGCCACTTACATGCTAACAACCTATGTATGTTACCTATAATATTAACTACATTTTTACAAAATTATTTAATCAAAGGGTCTTAAAAATGTAATCAAAGTAATGATGGAGCCGCCTTCTTCTATTTTTTAATATAAAAAAACGCGGCTTGTCGGTTATCTCTTTCGGTATATGTGATTCTCACCTTACGGTTAGAAGCCGATGGCTTCGGCCGAGGTCAGTCGACCACGTGTTTGATCTTGGCGTAGAGCACGCACGCGAACAGGAACCCGAACACGGGTATCACGGACATGCCCACGCCCACCGCGGCCAGGATCACCAGGTGGTCCCGGATGTGGTTCGTGAACTGACGGAGACAACCCTGGAAAAAAGCAGAAGTTAATTTTAAAAAAAAACGACTGCCATAATGACAATGCCAGATTCTGCCCCACCATCAACCGCTAGATGTACAAGATAACGAATAAATGTAAAAATATCTCCGTTTTTTTATTAAAATTATTGGTTTAAAACAAAGTCTTGTACATCTAGCGAGTCGAAAAAATCAGTCTAATTAAGAATTAAGAAAATAGTAAGAAATCGAAGCGAATTATTCATTGTTTTTGTTATTCTTCTATAGGAGTTGCGAGAGTAGTAGAAAATGATACTGATTATGATTATGCAATATGAAACCTGTAATAAGTCCCCAACAAAATGATAGGTACAGCCTTAAATGGTCACGTAGTTTTGTATGTGGGGCAAAGATTGAAATGTGGCATTGTCATTTTCCCGCTTTGATTAATTTTTATGTCACTTCTACAATCAAGACGAATCTAACGACACCTCATATGTTAAAATCCATCAAGCCATTTAGGCTGGCTTGCCAAAGAACAGCGGCGGACTAACGGGCGGCCCCGGGCCTTCTGCTGTGAATGAGTGCTCCACATTCACAGAGGATATGCATGGTGGTTTCTTCGGCTTCACAGCAGAATCTACAGGCAGTGGTATCAACTACCCTATTACGTAAAGTATTGTTTGCTCACGTTATAATGTATGTTTGAGGGGTGGTCCCTGGCGCCGCAGCGGTTGGAAACGGTCTTGCAGCACGAGTCGGGCACCAGCAGCCGCGCGTCGTGCTCGTGCCACGCGCTCCGACGCCAGTCAGCGAAACGCACCGCGCCGCAACATTTGAACTGAAATTATACATAAAACATAGAGGGGGATAGTTCCTGGCAATAGCTCGTAGTTCGTGAAGAAAGACTCAACAGTATATTAATGGTAACACATGAATTAGGATTTCAACTCTTACTTACGATGCATTTAAAGTCTAAAATGTTACATTTGATGTGCTTTCGACGATTTTGTGTACTGTCTGGGTCTTTCCTCTTCCATTGTACATTCAGAATCTCAGCCAAACTCGTCACAATTTTCACGTCATCGTCAGCCAATAAGCGGAAAGCCACATTGCCACGATTTCACGCCAACAATGTGGCAATTTGCATTTTTTGTAACTCCTAAATAAGAATAATCTTAGGGCCGACATACAACGCTACGGCGCCGGTCACAGGCGGTGAGCGTCGTGCCGGTGGACGGCGCCGCCCACAGGCGCGATACACATGCGCTGACGTGCGCCGGCCGGCGGACGCCGCGCCGTGGCGTTGTACGTCCGCCCTAAGGTCTTTAAATCCACCAACATTCACTCTGTAGTATTACGTACTAAACTATTACTACTGGTACGGACAACATCATATCAATGGTAACGATTTTAAATCTTTCGACGCAGATAATAAAAACGGTCCAAAGTTGTTGTTGAACCTGGACAATTAAGTATTATGGATTTTAATCTTTATTCATTTGCCAAAACAGGCTAAATAGTGATTTGCCTAAACAGTTTCTTGTTGAACCATCTTTTATGGCTAAATTGGGGATATTAATATGAATTTTCATTACAACACGTTCACAGTCCCCGTACAAAAAATATTTTGATTTCCTTGTAAGTCCCGCCTATTATTTCAATCTGTATACAAGTTGAAATACATCTAATTTCTTATGTGAACACTTCAACACTGGGTGGAGCACTCTTCTGAAGACAATACGACTTGAATGGACAGCAGCATCCACAGACATCTCCTTAACAAAAACCTTAGTGCGGATCTGTTGGCACATACTTTTTTCATCGTGCCACATATGTGGGCCACGGGTTTGTGAAGCTAGTTCGTTGTGCTCCATATATGGGGTACTGGACTGTGAAGTGTTAAACCATAGCGTAACTTTTATGTCGTGTTTGTTAATACGAGCTCTATAGCATAACATTGTAACATGAATCTTTCTCAAACCGAGTGAAACGCTATATTCACCAGCAGCAAAAAAGGCGTAATACAAAAAAGCTTAGTCATAAATTGGAATCGTGCCTCATCTAGCCTTGGCGCACGGTAATGTTATTTGGACAGATGTTTTAATCTACCTGCTGATTGTGATTATTACTGCTAAATGTGATAATAAACAGTAGGTTAGGGCTGGGTGTCTGATTTATGTGAATTTCGGGAAATAATTTCACAGCTGAAACAATAGGTTTACAGTGAGGACATATTATACGCTTCGTCTATTTATAGTTTAAGGGCCTTCCATGAGCCAACTAGCGCCGCCAATCTTAAAAAAATAATATATTCCAATTTAATCAATTTTATTAAAAAAGCTATTTACAAAATGTTTATTAGGATGAATACTATTTTTCAATACATGGCATAATTGCGACAAGCTAAGTTGTAGTTCACAAATGTGGCAAAAACGGCCGTTTTTCGCAATTATGCGAACTACAACTTACCGAAATTGAATCACGTTATAAATAACCATTTAAAAAATAGTATTTATCGTAATAAACATTTTGTAGTACCTAATAGTTTTTTAATAAAATTGATTATATTGGAAGATATTATTATTTTAAGATTGGCGGCGCTAGTTGGCTCATGGAAGGCTCTTAAGCCTTATAATTCTCGTACTAAAAGCAAAATCTATTAGCTAGGATTATATTTTGTCCACAGAGAAGGTTGCATCAATTAGAGATTCGATTTTCGCATTACATTATGGGTATATAAACTAACAGCAGATCAAGTGTAACACTTTGGACCGTTCTTATTATCTGCGTCGTAAGGGTTGAAATAGTACTGCAAGTGTTACTATTGATCTGCTGTTGTCCGTACCTACATTTTAGGAATAAAATGGTGGCAACATTTTAGTTAAGAATTCGGTGGCAACGATGTATTCACGATGCGGAGGTCGCAGGTTCGATCCCGGCCAGCTATGTAGGAATGAATTTTCCCCATTTTTCAAATTTTACATACATTTACCAAAAATCATAAAACTGTGAAAGGAAATATCGGCGAGGTAACCTGCAAAAAATATTCTATGTGTAGTCCATCAATAAGCACTGGGAGCGCGTAGTAGACCATGCCATGCCATGCGCGTAGTAGACCGGGCTTCACAAGGCTCGGCTTGTGACCAAGATGTGATTTGGTGAGTTAAAAAACTGTAGTTGCAAATCGATATCTTTATCTCTTATATATATAATATCTTTCTGTGTTCTACTTCCATACCCGATTGTAATGAATTAGTGCAAATACAGATGCATATAATGCTTGTTTTTCCAACACATATTAATCAGTGATCGATTGATGTACTGTGATAATTAAAGGCATAATGTCTACAAATAGTTTGACCTTGGCATCGTGTAAGAGGTGTGGTGATACCGTATCTATTACGTGAAAATATCGGCGAAGGCTTAACAAAAAACTGCATTTATAGCATTGATCTCCTATAAACAACTAGATACACAGTCTGCCTTCTAAAAATGTCCGAGCGCAAAGAAGGTCCGAACGGATGAATCGTTTGCTTTATCGGACATTATTTGGACCTTAACAATGGACCCTTATTTGGACGTTTTTTTAAATTGTTTTAGTAAGACCTTTGTGTATCTAGTTGTACAGGAGATCAATGATTTGTAGTTTACATTTCTAGCTGCTTGTTAAAAGGAATTATTTTGCTTAGTACGAGAGAATATATGTACACCTCAGCCCACAGCAAGTGTCTTATTATGTAAACAAAATCGACTAACATTTTATGCATTGCAGATTATTGCATAATTATGTTCACATTATTAGATAGGATCACTGTATTTTGGCAATGATTTATGCAATCAGTTCCTTCAGTGTTACACCGTAACAGGTAATTAGAGAATTAATTTTGTTTACAAAATAAGACACTTGCTGTGGGCTGAGGTATATGTATAAAGCAGATACCATTGGTCTTTTTTGAAAATGGCGGGAACTGGAGAACGAAAATAATACGCTGATATCCTTCTACCAGGACCTTCCTCTGGAGGAAGAGAGACGACTGCCGACTATGATATCATATGAATAATCTGTAATATGGCAAATGACAAACTTTCGAGTCCATGAATAAATAAATCATTAACAATCCGCTAATGTCGTTCACGCTAAGCCTGCGCTCTAAACTATTTATGAATTTCGGCGTAAGCTCGCGGATGTCGGCCTTCGTCCTTACCTCTGTCTGCATAAGGTCCACGGCGTCAGTGACAGTCGTGTCTAGCGCGTAGTTGGACAGGAAGGTGTTGTTGAGCTCGGCCCGGAGCTCGTCCTCCACGGCCACCTCGTAGTAGTACGCGAGCCCGCCGGCGCCGAGCTCCAGGAGAAACGTTATCAGCAGGAAGTAGGTGTACTGGAACAGATAGGGAGAACTGCAACTTGCGACCTTGCCATTCCGTGTGCTGTCCAAGGTTAGAAATTATTCCCCTTCGGCCGTCTATAGAACCGGGGTTTCGGAGCTGGTTCCGATCGAGGCTTTTCTTTTAGTTGCATGGAACCGGTTCCGAAAGAGGCTTGTAATTTACTTATATGGAACTAGTTCCGAACACTTAATTATCGTATCCATGAGGCAAACTTAAGTTGAGGCCAAGGAAAGAACGACGAAAGCCGTAATTTATAATAATGAAGGAATAATAATGAAATTAATGAGCAGTTTTGGCGGCCTTTTCTTCCCAGCAACAAACAATACAACAGACAATGACCCTGAATTTTTGGTTTTGTAAAAAAAAACATTTATTATATTTTTGAACGGAAACACACGAAGACAGATAAGTATACAAAGGGTTAGGCCCCCTGAATACTGTATGTGCCCCGCTATTATGACCACAGAGCCAACAAAATTAAATCCAACCGGGCCCCTTTACCGAAGAGTTACAAGGCCATTTTCTCATATCAACGTCACACAGAAGCAGTACACTATGATAGGTACGCCAAAACCTAATTAAGGGCTTACGCTTATCAGCTGCGATTTGTTATCCACTGATAACATGTATTACTTCCCTGAAGCAGTGACTCAAACTGAATCTAAATGGGCGTAACGGGTATATAAGTACGTTAACTATATACCCGTTACGAAATATCGATAGTTAAGAATCCCTTACCCCACTTAAGAAGAAGGGTACCTACTTATTAGTAAACCAAAAAGAAAAGATATATTAATAACTAAACAACATTTTGTGGTACTGTCTAACACAAAAAAGTGTGCATGAGTTTTTAAGGTTGAGATTATCTCAAAAACTACTTGACCTATAGCAATAATTATTTCACTATAGATAGATAAAAGTTAAAACTATGCAACTGTCAGATAATTATTAAATTTGGTCCAGTAGTATTTGAGATAATCTAAACTTTGAAAACTCCTGTATCTACACACTTTTCTCAGTCTTTACTCCATACCTACCAAATCGCAATAAATAAATAAAAAAATCATAATTGTCAGTATCACAATTGGCGGTCTTATCGCTTAAAGCGATCTCTTCCAGATAACCTTTGGGTAGATAATTCAGTGGATGAATAGGTAGCTTGTATGTATGTGTTATTATACTTACACATAATAAACTGGTTCTGTTTTCAGTCTTGAGGCCGCAGCATCCGAGGGCGCTCATAGGGACGCCTAGCGCCCCCGCTATTATGAGCAGATACGCTATCGCTGCGTACGTGGGCGTAGGAAGAAGGGCGACGAATCTATGCCGCGACGCAACGGTCCATGCCCCGACGACCAGTACGCCTATGCCTGCAAACTGTTCACAAATTAATTATGTAAAAATCATATGGTTTGACTTTTTCTTACATATCATATGTAATGCTATGCGAAAGAAAATAAATGTAAGTATAATGCTCCCACTTCACTTGGCTATTCGTATTCGCTATTGGACATTTGTCGTATTCGTCAAATACTTGACGTACATAAAAATAAGACGAATATTTTGTAAAGCATACCAACCACACACGCCAATTATGACAAATACGCAAATACGAATAGCCAAGTGAAGTGCCATCATTAAATGGAGAAAAAATTTCTCGTTCGACCGGGGTTCGTGTTAGAATAGAACGTGCCACGGAATGGCGAGGGACCATGGTTTGACGAAAAAAATTCTTCGTTTAATTTTTACATAACAAGCAGAAATTATTTAAAAATACAAAAAACCCGAATGAAAAAAAAAATCACCTTTTGATTAATTTTTATACCCTATGACACTCCCGTAATCAAGACGAATCTAACGATACCTCATACACCAAAATCCATCAAGCCGTTTAGGCTACAGGATAGCAGGAAGGAACGGACATACATACACTACACCCGAAAAACATTACCCTCCTTCTGGGCAGTCGGGTAAAAATCAGTCAATAAAAATACCTATCAGCATCAGTTTATTTTTATTTACACACTGCTCGATGTTTTTCTTCACCGTTTTGAGAGCATTCGGTAAATGTATTCCTTCGAAAAAACCCGAGAAAAACTCATGGCTGACCTAACCGGGCATCGAACATGGGACCTCCAGTGACCCAACTACTACGCCACCGAACTCTTATAAAAATACTTATGTATCAAATCAATTAAACTGCAGTTGTACTTAACATCAATGCAATAAGAATTCTACATTGTATAATTTATGTAAACAAGGTAAAGCGAGTTGCGATAAGGAAAGTTATAGCTTGACCCAGGGTTTAATAAGAAAAATCTATGCGCTGTTCTCACGTGATTTAAAGTTATTCTACGAAAATATATTTCTAGCTATGTAATGCGTTATGCATTAAATTGCGATTCCGTCGTTAAAAGTAATTGACCCTAATTTAACCGCATTGGGTCACGAATTCACGATCCTCGAAAAGAATAGGTCACTCTAGGAATGTATTAGTCCGGATGGGCTTCATGTGTCTAAACTGTACAGTCGACTATTATTTTTGTTATTTTTAAATTCATTTATTTTTACAGATACTTTTGACATTCAGTGCAATTAATTATATTATTGTTAATCCATTAAAACTTATTGTAAAACATTGACAATGACAATTTATAGCCGCTATTAGATGATTTTGTTATATCCCGTGGGTCTTTGCCCTGTTTCTCTGTTCGTGCATCCAGCCATAACCTAGTTTGTATTCTGTACCTTATATTATAAATTATTACATTACTAGCTGTACCCCGCAACTTCGTTTGCGTAGAGGAGGAGGATGGAGGATATCAGGAGCAGATCTTCTCTGGATCCTTGTTTCCACATCACATACCGCCATGGCTTATAGCCTATGAGCTGTCCGGATATTACAGCTATCTCCTAGTGAAACTCCCATTAAAATCCCTTCAGTAGTTATGGCGTGATACTTGCACAAAGTCACAGACAAATAGACAAAAATTCAAAAAATTAGTGTTTTGGCATCAGTATCGATCGTAAAACACATTACAATTATTCTTTTCAAAAAATATCCAATGTACAGACACAACTTTGAGCTCCTAAGGTTGAATAAATGAAGTATTGAAGTATTGTCTAACAGAATTAGACTAACCCCCACTTGCAATAAATGATAGTTCGAGAGTTAGCGACATAACTCGTGAAAACTTCGGTGTAGTTAGCCAAATACCTCAAATAAATCACGTTTATGAATGCCTAGGGCTGTTATTCATAAACGCGAGTTAAGTTACGCCACCGTTCAGCCACCCTTCCTTTTCTTCTTCAATCATTCAATCTTCCTGTTCCTTTCAATCTTAACCTTTTTTAACGAAGTGTGAAAGGGATAGCAACATGATTTAAAGGAAGTGAGGTTTAACTAGATTTATGAATAACAGCACTAGTTTTTAACCTCGCTTCCCTTACACCGTGTTGTTGTCCCTTTCACACTTCGTTAAAACGTTAAGGTAGAAAGAACAATTTAAATCACGTGTATAGTATAGCTACGCGCCCTTAGAAGTACCTAAATATAAGTTTTGTATCACCAGGCAACATTTGACGCGCGACATGTTGTTCATCATGTTGAACGGAGCGAGGAACTTGAGGTACCATTAGTCATGTTGCACGTCAGCTGGCAACGTCGCGCGTTGTTGTGCAACGTTGCCGATCTTGTTGAGTCACGTGTTGCGCGTCAATTGTTGCCTAGTAGATACGAGGCTTTTAAGGCAGTTGTTCCATCGCTAGCGAGTAAATCTCGGCTATTTTTTGCGAAAGAAGCACAGTCCGTGTAAACAAAAGAGACGCAGCGTTGCTCGCTCGGCGACACTCGATAAGAGATGAACTATAAAAATATGTCGCCGAGCGTGTATAGCTGTCTCTTTTGTTTATACGTAATGCGCTATCTATTGTACGTATCTTTCGCGTAAAAATAGCCGGGATTTACTCGCTTACTCGCCGGCGGTGGGACAACTACCTAAAGCTGAAGTGACTTACCAAAAACACGATGTTGAAGATATGTAGAACACATTTGAGGAAGTTAACACTACAGCAGTCTGCGTCTCTAGACTTCCGTGGCTTCACTTTCTTCTTTTTGGCCAAAAGCGCGCTTCCGTCTTTCTTCTTCTCTTCTGCCATGGCGAGAGATAGAGACGCCTTCAATGGAGGCTTTATCCAGTTTTCTTTGGTTTCACCTCGAATTTCTCATGTCTGTAGTCATTTTCGTACTGGATCTGTAAGAGAAGAATGTTTTGTTATAATACTTGCTTTGCCAAAAATACTGATAAAATATATTATAATACTTACACAATTGCAAATGTTGATAAAACTATTTGGGGAATTAAATATGTTATGGACGAGACTATGAAATTTTCATGTAAATGTATGTGTAAACATGTGTAAATTTTTACACAGAAAAACATTGTAACGAATTACATTATTTATTTAATTAGCAGTTCCTAAAAATAGTCTTATAAAAATGGAATATAATACAACACTTATCCGAAAATTACACAAAATAATGTCTCAAAATAATTGACCGACAGTTAGTACATTTAAAATAAAATAGTATTGTAAAGCGATAAAAAATATTATTCCATGATTGCGGGTATGCAAAAAATATTTACAGAATTTCCAGTTCATAAAAAGTAACCAGTAGTGTACCATTATCAATATTATACATTCAGTCCACAATTTCAATACATCACATTGTAAATTCATTCATATTACGTGCTAATAAAATTATCAATCCTTTGGATCATAATTGTATTCCTACAGACACAAAATAGTATAGTTAGATATAATTAGCAAGACGTGGTCCAATTTCATTCGGAATTATTTAGCAGCATATACATAAATCGATTACAGTTATTTAAAGCTGTTTAGCTACTCATCATACTGATGAAGAGTAGCTTCCAGCTTCTCAACTATTTTCTTATAGAATGTAATTTGTTGTGTCAAGAATTTTTGCATGGTAACTTTCAAGTCTACTGTTCTCTCAGCCTTGAAGTGGTTAACTTCGGCAAGGAGCGCATAGGAAATGACGTCAGTGCGCCGCAAAACCTCATTCAGTTGGGCCACCTCCATCTTGTGCTCAGCGGTCAATCTCTCGCATTCGCGTTTCTTCTGCACTGCTCCTTTGTGATTTCCTAACACGTCAGGCAAACCTCCCACAATACCCTTGTACAAATGGAATTTATCACCCAAAGGCTCAAAATCGTACTTGGGTTGTTCCTCATACATTCTACCAATATCAATAAACACCCCACCGGTCCTCTTTATGGCAGACGTCAGTTTGGACGTAGACACTATGGTCCCCTCATCAAGGCTCAGTGCATTTCCTAAGTTATAAATTGCTTCACCGACTTTCTGGCAATCGGCTTTGTATGGGCCTTGGAATTTCTTGGTCTGCGCGACGCACATACTGGCCACAGATTTCACTGAAGTATCCATGCTGATGACGAATGTGTGACACTGTTCAGTGATGTTATCCACTTGGGACTGTAGTAAAGCTTTCTCAGGTACAACTAGTGAAATACAATAATTTAGACCTAGCAAATTGTCTTTCTCCGCCTGTCTCTTGCCAGCTTTCCATCGTTTTTCATCAGTGCAAGTTAAGAAGTGTTGCCATACCTCACTTTTGGACAGCACTGGATGCCTGCACATCCAGTCGACGAACTCTTGTAGCTGTACTCGTCTGCGCTCAATCAGCTGTTCATCGTATCTGCCAGATATCTGTTTATCTGGGAGAGGTGGGATTGGGATAAGAGTGAACTTCTCCTGTAGTCTCTCATGTAGCCAATCGAAATGTTTGTACCTTCGGGAGACTTGAATGTTGTTGAACGACGGTGTCAACTGATAAGCGATGAAACTCTTGATCCCTTTGAACTTAGACTCCTTCTTAGGTGAAGCAACAGTAACATTATAGGGCTGTGCCACAGGAGACCATACATACCCATCTTCTTCTTGGACAATGTATATTTTGTCAGATTCAGGAACTTCAACATTTAAAGTTGCAAGTAGGTAACTCTCTCCACTGACTTTTGACGATGGAGCAAATTTATTTTTCCTAACTGTGCCCACAGATGAAAAGTTTGATGCTGTGTCATCTATGTGATTGTTGTAGTCGTTGATAGGCATTCCCGGAAGAGGAGCCGGTGTTTGTTGATTGTGCTGTGATTTGTGTGGTGGCGGACCAGGGCCTATTTCTGAGTATGTGTCGTCATCCCAGTCATCGTCCCAGCCTTCTTCCTGTGACCCGGTGCGTTGATAGTTGTTATCACCAGCACTGTACTGTTGTTCCCCCCAGTCATCTGCAGCCTGATCATACCTCGGTGCGGGAGGAGCCGCTTTAGTCTGAACCGATTCATCGGGAGTGATTTTCCTAACATACGCTGCTGGGAACAGGCCAGTGTCACCATTAGTGTTCTTTCCCTCCCACCACCCTTCACCGATTTCTGTGTTGAGCAGTGTAAGTATCTCTCCAGATGTGATGGACATCTCTGTGGTGCCGGGCTCACCCGTAAAGTCGTACAAAGCCTGTACTTGGCTCGCCATGTTGGGATTTACCTACAACAATTGCAAAACAGATTATTACAAAGCACGCAGTATCAGTATCTGAGAAGTATTGAGAAATGTGGTACACATGCTATCTTATCTGTGTTATCTAGAAACCCAGGGAGTATGCGCCTAAGTTGATAAATATCATTATTCACATGAATATTATTTCCTGCTATTATTAGTCGGGTTCACGAATTAGGGCGTAGATTCGGCGTGGTGAGGAGCTGACACATATTCCTATTAGGCCCAATTAAGCATGGGTGGGTACTTGTAATTGACTACATGGGAGTTAGTGAAGTGATGATTATTTCATGGCTTCGTAAAGTATTAGAAAGTGGAGTAATTGTATTCTGAATAGCTTTCTATTGTACTGAACAACAATAAACACAAGAAACTGGTCATTACAGAATTTGAATACCACTAATGTACCATCGATTTTGTGGTTCGTAAAAGGATTTGTGCAACATTTTATAGGACCATGAAGGTGAAAATAGTTGTAGTAAGTCCAAGGTAAAGCATTTAGTTGTAATATGACAAGAAATCCTGTGGAATTCCGTCTAAATTCTCCGTTTTGTGATGGAAATCAATGACGTCAGTTTGGGCAGTAGCGGCGTGAATGAAGCACTATCAACAAAATAACTTTCTCGTGTAGATATTTTCGATCGATGCACAAAAGAACACACAGATAAACACATTTAAAGCAACGTTACTTACTTTAATTCACCATAAAACAATTATTTTCAAGGCGGATACACCGATTACACAGTCATCTGTATGACAGATGTTTGAAATGAAAACTTGTTTTCTTTGCGTGGCAAACAATGAACTGAGCAACTCAATTACGCCGATTGGCTATTTTTAGAAATAATTCTAAGTCAACCAATGGGTAGCCACGCAATCAATAAGGTTCTACGTACTCATTGGTGGAATAGTTTGACAGAAGAATTCAAAGCACGTAGTATGAATTAGATTCGATAGATGGCGCTGAAAAATAAAGTTTTGAAAGGTCGGTTTATACCATTACGAGTTTGTAAAGGTCTGTTTATACGATATGTAGAAAAGCTTAATTAACACATAAAGTTCCTAATCCAATTTTTAACGGAATCTACTCGAGTGTAGTTGAGAATAATAGTTTTTTTTCGTACCTATACTGCAATTGAAATTTTTCGCCTACACCTACCTGCCGTAAGTACTTATTCAGAAAATAGTGGGCCTGTAGACTACACCTACTATTTTCTTAAAAGTACCTACTTACTTACTTATTTTTTTAAAAGTACTTACAAAAAATTTGGTATGACAATGGTGAATCCAATCTTTGGGTCTAATTTTCATTGGACACTAAATTTCAGTACACAATGTATGTACATTAACGGTATCTGTCTGTAGATAAAAGATGAATACGTAGATGATAGCTTTAAGCCTCGTATCCACTAGGCGACATTTGACGCGCGATATGTTGCACAACATGTTGCTCATCCTGTTGAACGGTAACGAGGAACTTGCGGATTGGTACCATCGGTCATATTGCGCGCCAGCACGTCGCGCGTTGTTGTGCAACGTTGCCGATCTTGTTGAGCGTCACGTGTTGCGCGTCCATTGTTGCCTAGTGGATACGAGATTCTAACCTAGTTCGATATACCTATTCTGTGCCATAATCTGCTAGCAGCTGTTGGCAGCGGCCAGCGACCCTATGATAATCTAATGGTAATCGAAATGAAGTTCAATTTGAAAACCATTTCCTCTGGAGACAGCTGATCATTATTTAATAGTAAATAAGTTAATATCGCTTCCGAAAAATAGGATTTCGTTTATGTAGAAGAAAACATCTCTGAAATTAAATTTAATTAAGCTCTCCGTGGGTCTTAGTAACACTACAGTAATTGAGATTAACGCGTTTGTACAGTCGGCTGCACAATTTAGTACATTGCAAAATAAGCCGTAAGATGGTCATATAAAGAAGCCTGGATTACACTTGGTGGGCTGGTTGTACGTCTATATTTCATCGTTACGCGTATTGCACGTATTACCGCCGAGGTGAGGAGACATTGGGCCTAAATCCAATTAGCGTGACGTTCACGTGACGTGACAGACACGGCTCTCTGAGATGTCTCCAGGAATTTGTGGCTCTATTAAAACTGCGGTAAGTATGCCTTCCGCCACCAGAGTTACGATGTTAGATCTTATACTGTCGATATTACCGTCGAAGAATTTTTCAACGGTCTAAACTGTACTTGATAAGCTTACCTATACAATTGACTTGTAAATGTGTTATTTTATCAATAAACGATTGTATTGTATAGGATTACCACGAGTTCCCCATGTAAGTTCGCTCGCTAGCGACTATGTAAACCCTCACTTGACTGTGGAGTAAGTATACAGGGTGTCCTTTCGACAAATTGAAACTGGGGATTGTACTCATGATAAATATTAAATTGGTAAGGTTTTAGTAATTCAAAAATGCAAAGAAATTTAACTAAGTACGAAGTGTGAAAGAGATAGCAACACGATTTAAGAGAAATGAGGTTTAACTAGGTTTATGAATAACAGCAAATGAGGTTCACTTTCTGTTTTCGACTAGTGGGAGGTTTCAAGAGGTGTGGAGGGAAGAGGGAGTCGCAATCGACATGTCAACGGTCACCACAATTTGCACAGCCTCATTAGTCAAGCGGCGGTCAAGTAGTTGTTTAATTAATAATTAAATTACGTAGACTGCACTGTACATCAAAGAGATGGTATGTTAGTAGGTACGTTCATCCTATTGATAGTGATGGGACAGTTATAAAACTGTCATGAAAAATTAATGAACTATGATAGTAAACGACTAAAATTAATTAACATTCATCCGTATTTAGAACAATATAAGTGAGTGATACACCGTTTATGTACAGGGTGAACCGTAAAGGGTATATGAAGCCGAAAAGAGGGTGTTCAGTATCGGTAACTGAACAACTTTTCTTATGTTCTAGGATTTTTCAAATAATAAATATAAATAAATTAATCTGATTTTATTATTATTAAAATCGCTTACAAATCGATCAGCAGACCGGTATGAAAAGTCAAAAAATTCATTCGCGATACTTAATCGAAAATTTGCAACTATTGGAATTGTTGAACGTTACAGGCAAGCATCACTCAATGAAGTCGGTAATTTTATATTTGTGTCTTACGTACCTAACTTAATTTCCACTTTAAGAACTTTGATTAGATTCCATCAAACGTAAAGCACCTAAACTTTAACTAAGCAGCTTGAAGCGCCAAAACTTCAGCTCTTCAACTAATGAAAGCCATCAACGCTTGTGATTTCTGTGGAAACTAACGCTCCAATACTGCTGCCAATAATTAGTAGGTACCTACCTATACCTACCAAAGAATATACTTAGTAACTAACTAGCTGTACCCCGCAACTTCGTTTGCGTAGAGGAGGAGGATGGAGGAGATCAGGAGTCAGATCTTCATCTCTGGATCCTTGTTTCCACATCACATACCGCCATGGCTTATAGCCTATGAGCTGTCCGGATATTTCAGCTATCTCCTAGTGAAACTCCCATCAAAATCGCTTCATTAGTTATGGCGTGATACTTGCACAAAATCACAGACAAACAGACAAAAATTCTAAAAATTAGTGTTTTGGCATCAGTATCGATCCTAAAACACATTACAATTATTATTTAAAAAAAATATCCAATGTACAGACACCACTTTGTTACAGTCTATATGTATAGATAAGGTAGGTACAATAGAAATAAAATTCCAAAATCTTACTATCGTATGCGAAGGTGCAGAGTACATAGATTTTTATTTATTTAACCACATACAAAGCACGAATAAAACCAAACAACCAAGGAAGGTTAGCGCATACTTAGCCCTTAGTTTTTAAGAAAATTGTCGGCGTTTTCAAGAGTGTATAGTTATGTGTTTATGTACTAGTGTGAAAATCGCCGACTGACATTATAAACCAAGATTTAGTGTACAGTCGAATACAGATAAAAGTATACAGAAATCCCAATAAGGTTAAGTATTTGTCAAGAACTACTTGAAGTACTTATTGTAAAAAAAATCATTAGGTGGGTATGTACAGGTAAGAGATAGAGCGCAGACTATAAGACTTAAGTCTTGAATTGTGCAATTTACATTTTTATAAATAGATGTATAAAAACAAAAAGAAAACCGAAATGACAGATATAAGTACATATGTATATCTATATACCCTACCTAAGTATAGCCCTTACATGGTTATTGTGTTTTCATCACCCGAAGCTGTCCTAATTGGAAATCTGAACGGGATGCTCACTTGAACGAGAGATCGATTCTTGTGAGGGGGAACTCAATTATGGGAAAGGAACGGGCTTATTTCCTATATGAGAAATGAGGGTTTATAAGGTTACATTTAAAAAAGAAAGAAAGTACCGATAGCCCCCGGTAGATGGCACTGACTGGTCTGATGTCAACATTAAAATGAGTTGTTATTGCTTGTAACTTGGGCATCTCGTATTTCATACCTAGTATTAATTTGTACTGTATTGTTTAAATTACACAAACAAACCAATACTTAATAGATAATAAATTATTTAGCTGACATTGAATCTTTTTTTCATGGTGCTGTTTTTTTTACAATGTTAACGCATTTCGGTGCAACGCCATCTATTATCTTTTTACAACTGTCAATTTGTGAAAACCCCTCATTGTCTCGAGTATAATGTAAGTAAGTTCTTCTAGTATTGTTAGAACAGTCGACAGCAGATCAATGGTAACACTTTTTACTTTTGACAGGTCTTATTATTTGCGTCGTAAGACTTGAAATCGTACTGCAAGTGTTACCATTGATCTGCTGTCGATTGTACCTACAGTCGAAAAACTAATTTGTCAGATCAATAGATAATATTATTTAACACTTTACATTGAAATATATTTTATATTAGTAAGGAAAACGACAACCTTTAAAACATGTCAGAGTGATTCTGTTGGGCCGGCAAATCTAAACTTAAAACTGTCACTCAAAATTGAGCGGGCGGGACACATCGAGTGACTGAAATCGCCACAGTTATCTCAAAAAAAAACACCGATTTTAAAAATTCTTTCACTGGTGGATAAAGAATTAAATGCCATAGAAGTATTGCGTGAGGTATTTGACAGGCAAAGGCAAGTTATCAGTGTGCAACGAGTGTTGATTGCACTCGCAGAGCCAACCGCTGCCAAATGCGAGCGTTTCGACGTAATGGCCCATTAAACTGGCTCGCTGTGGAGCCAACACTTCTAGCTAATACCAAAAACCGGCTCCGTCGTCGGCCACAAATCATTGTTTCAAACGAAGTCGTAATTCTAATAAAATTATTAGGTCTTCTTCTTAGTAACACTTGGTAGCTTTTTAGGTGGTTTAGTTAGAGGCAATTTTAAAGCGCAGTAGATACGGCGGAATACAGAGAAAGGTGTAAGCACAGGAGAGTTTTTAAGGTTGAGATTCTCTCAAAAACTACTTGACTTGACGCAAAAAATATTTCACTGTTTGATAAAAGTTAAAACTATGTAAATGTAAAAGAAATATTAATTTCAGTCCAGTAGTTTTTGAGAAAATCTCAACCTTATTGGGGCCCCCTGTATACTTATATATCTCTGTCTTCGTACATAAAATATAAAAATCTTTAAAATATATTAACTCGTCACTATTATGCAATGTAGCATAGGTATGAGCGTTACAGTGGCAGTGTGTAAACACACAGGTTTAGGATTAGAGGTGGCGGCCACAGAATCACACCTCGGTAATTTAAGAGCCTTCATAGAGCCAACTTGCGCCGCCCATCTTAAAGAAATAATGTCTTCCAATATAATCAATTTTATTAAAAAAGCTATTTACGAAATGTTTATTACGATAAATACTATTTTTCAATATACAATACATGGCATAATTGCGACAAGCTAAGTTGTAGTTCACAAATGTGCCAAAAACGGCCGTTTTTCGCAATTATGCGAACTACAACTTACCGATATTGAATCACGTTATAAATAAGCATTTAAAAAATAGTATTTATCGTAATAAACATTTCGTAAATAGCTTTTTAATAAAATTGATTAGATTAGAAGATATTATTTTTTTAAGATTGGCGGCGCTAGTTGGCTCTATGAAGGCCCTTAATGTCTAAATAGATAAAGCAAATTTCAGTAATTTCAAAACTTCGGACGTCTCGTCTCTGTGCCTTGTTGTTTTTCCACGTTTGTGTCACGAAATTTTCCATAAAATGATTAACACCATAACTTTTTGATTGTGTTAAAGATAAACCCAAATCCACCGTTATGCAAGTAAGTACATAATAAATACAAAGTTGTGCCAAGACAATAATCTAATTTGACCCTACTCATTTTATAAGGGAAACTAATTAAACTCAAGCCTTTGTGTGAATTTTAAATGAGCTAAGATTTCTGTTAACCACTCGTAAATCTTGGCCGTGGACAAAAGGTGTGATTCTATGGTGGCCGCCGAATTTCCTAAATCTAAACGCAACTGTCACTCTTGCCTATCGCGAAAGAGTCAGTGGGGCAAAAAATCGCTTAGTGACAAAAAAAATTGCACGCTACACTAAGGAATTGATACAAAATAGGTACGGTCGAAGACAGAGATAGGTATCTACAGGAGAGTTTTTAAGGTTAATTAGGTACCTCGTTATCGTTGCTATACTATCACGCTCGGCAGCACTGGTGAAGAAGAGCCTAAACCTCGAGTTTTATGACCTGAGTGAGGCTCAGGGGGGCTCAGGGCACTTGAAATAAAAATCCTCGGCAGCGCAGGCAAGGCTTTCAGAGTTTTCCACTTTGCTATGTCTGCCCGCTTTGAAAGTGCGCCTTTATGCCAGACGAACATTGAACATTTCTGCACCATTGCAAAAATGTACTACTGTTTGACTTTCAAAGCCTATTACTGGATAGAATTTTTTGTTTGTTGCTATTGAAGTTTAGTAACAAATAAGTGATTTATTTGCCACTAGAACCCAGGTTCGATTCCCATCAGCCAGGGCAGCCATGTACGAATAGTTATCCTCGGGTTTTTCGACGGAAAAACTTACGTACATTTACCGAGTGCTCTCAAAACGGTTAAGGAAAACATCGTGATGAAACCTGCATGCTGTAGAAGAAGAAAAAAATCTAAGGCACGTGAAATCCGCCAATCCGTGATGATTTTGAATTTATATTAATACCCATCACTGAGATAAATACTCCATACCTACCATTAGGCGTATACTAATCTAATATTAGATGGTATACCTATAAGCCTCTGTACCTCATATTTTACAATAATTTTATATTTGTTTTACCTATATATAAACATTTCGTAAAGGTGGCTGCTTATTTCCTTCGTTCACAACTTATTTCATTTTCCGCTTTCGAAAACTCGTTATTGTCAATACTTGAGCGCAAAAGTTTTTCTTTGACGAACTGTTTGAATCAGTTGGAAATGCGTGAATAAATACAGTTCAGGTTTTCAAAGGGTATTATAACTTTTAGGAGGTTACTGAAATCGGGTAGGTAATCGAATCCATGGAGTAAATGATGAATGGTGTAAAGCAGTTTCAAGCACTATCGGAAGTCGATAAACATTATAGAGATAACTTTGCTTAGTTAATGCACCTTGTCCCTTAAGCAGCTTAAGTTAAGCTGCATCCATAATCAAAGACAACACATTGATTTATCGTCGCGATTTTCACGCCATCCAATCAGAGGCACGACCAAAGTCTTCTGATAGGTAATAAATTGCAAAATACGCTGTGATTCGGAACCCACCTTATGAGTTAGCGGGACGACTTGCCAATTTAGCGTGCGCTAAATTGTCATCGACACAATATGTAGCTGTCAGTGCCAATCCACGAATACGCGACGTAGTTTCGTAGATATATTTCAAAATGATAATATTCAATTTCTACAATATCCACTGCCTCCAAATACCTTACGCAACCTCTTACGTCTCTAGCAAGAGCGCGGAGTGAGAGCGTGACTAGTAATAGTAATTTTCAAGACATTATTCGTTGCTTGTTAGGCTACGTACAGAACGAGTCCACGAAAACTTTTGCGTCTCATGTGTTAGTATTCGTTAGTCCTTAAGAAAGTCTAGAATTAAAATAAAGCCTGGAAATACTGTATTATGGCATAGAAGCCTGGAAATACGAGTACTTTATTATATGGGACGATTTATCGAACAACAACACACGTTTGACCAACCAAGAAATACAAAATTCAATGATTTTAACAGTGAAATGTCAGCATTTTGGGCGTCTCTTGCTTATAAAAATGATAATATTAGCTGCCAGTGTCTTGGGTACTATTCATGCACCTATTTTTTTTTATAAAAATTTAGATTAGTTTTTTTTTTAAAATTGAATGTTTCTTTTTATTTTATATTGTACCTTAAATAATAAACAAATCTTTCTATATTAGAATAGTCATTACATTGTAATTAAATTACGAACACAAGTTGTTGATCATGTGCTTGCAAGACACACACTTTCTTTAATTACCGATATGCGGCGACTACGAAGACGGAACAACGTCAACGAATATTATTGGCGTTCGTTGGCCTAGTCTACACACCGCTTTAGTTTAGTTACCCGCTACACCTACACAGCACTGTGGCACTTGACTTGATAAACATAACAGCGCTTTATGCTAAATTCTGATTGCGTATATGTTTTGGTGAATTAGTTCGTAGCGTGATTTAATTTGGGCGTGTTGATCCTTTGTTCTGAGAGGATTAATGTGTGTTTGTGGCTTTGTAACACTTGTATATCGTAAATCTCACTGTTAAAGAGTCCTAGACTTTGGTACACAGTGTTAGACAACTGACAGTACATGTTGTTTATTATTAGTCGTCAGATGCTTCCTCTTTGAAGATATTTGTAGCTCCGGTCCTCGACTCAAAGACCCATAGCGATGAACGCGCGCGATTTAAAGTCTAGCGATGGTTTGCGCCTTGGTTTAAGAATTTTTACTAGACTTCGCTATATAAAGACGTTGTTTTAGAAACTTAAATTAAAACACCATTTAGGCAGTTTTAATGGCTGCGAGCTATTGAGATATGCCGAGTGAAGTTCGATCGATCTGAGGCCTAAGCCGCAATCCGCTACCTATTGGACGTTAACGACGGGAGAAAATGGGGCGGGGCATGCGTTTGAACTGACCGCAAGCCGCATGCAGATCGCGCCTGTGTGGGAAAGACTTTATAGGGGGTGGATCAAAAGTGGTACGGTGATTTGATTATCCATCGAATTAACACTATTAGTAGGTACGTATAAGCATTTCAGAAATTCTGTATTGATTACCATAGCAACCACAGCAATATTAATTATTATATGGCATTATGACCTCACGTTCTATACCAAATTCTAGGTAATGTTTAATTTAAAATACCTCGGGGCCTCGCAGGTTTACCTTTTTGTTTACAAACCAAACTTTGCATCCCAAAATCAGCTCAAACTTTTCGTATTTCCGAATACCTTTGATCGGAGTGCGTTTATTTGTAGAGGTACACAGGAAACGATATTAACTTTACTTAATTTTGATCACCCGCGAATTTTAATTTAGATTGTAAATGAATTTTGATTTTTAATTAATTGGTTAGACGGGGTGTGAGATTACATCGCGAGGGAACTTCGTCGCTTATGCAAGAGAAAAATATTAATGTGAAGCTATAGGTACGTAATAGAAAACTTAAATTAACAAACAGAAATTATTTCAAAAAATCAAAAACCCAACTGGAAAAAACTATCCCCTTTTGATTAATTTTTTATACCCTAGTATACTCCCGTAATCATGTCGAATCTAACGATACCTCATACACCAAAATCCATCACGCAGTTTAAGCTACAGGATTGCAGGAAGGAATGTACATACATACATACTCCCGAAAAATATTACCCTCCTTCTGGGGCAGTCGGGTAAAAACAAATATCTACGCTCGGAGTTTACGAGCTACAAAGCGCTACGACTCGCGAAGGCTACTACGGCGTAGGCACGTAGACACCTACGATGTGTGATAGTGGTGTGTGTGGTTGGTCAAAATCGATAAAGTTAGCATTTGGTCAGAATGTGTGGTCGTCAAAAGTAACGACCTCGACCATCGGAATCTTTGGCCTGAGATACTATACTAGGATATTTTTACTAATCGCAACTATCCATGTCACTCCTTGCGTAAGAGTGAGAGGATCGCTAAAATTAAATTAAGCGTGACTCACTCTAGAATATCAATTACCCGTGTTGCATTTCCTCATTTTACTTTCCGTCACACAATGGCCATAAAATCGCCGAAAACACAGTTTTACTTCCATTGTTGGTACAGTGGCTTCGTTTGTTCTGACGAGGCATTTTCTCGTCGCCTGGTGTGTTTGTTTTCGGGGTTCCGATCCAATATTATACAGGCCACAGATGTCAATTTAATATTGGGTAAATCGGGATCATGGTTTTTAAACGCAAAAGGTTGCCATTACGGAAAAAAGTCATTTTTGGCAACCTCAACATAAACCGTGACCCTCAGACGAGTATCTGTATATATATATCTGTTCGTTTATAATATTTCTCGAAAACCACTAGAAAGGAAATGTTACGATAGTCCATTATGAGTTCCGATTCGTCTAAGAAAGGTATGCAATCTATGTCAAAGTGAACATCTCGGCGAGTTCTAAAAATATTGGCGACAAAAATCCTATTAAAATCTAGATTATAAATATAGATTATCTGGTTTGACAGAAATGGATTTAAAACAATCTCGACTGTTTCTCGATATTCTCAGAGATTAACAAAAATCTGTTACAAATTCATGAGTCGACAAAAATGATGAAAGAGGCGTATTAGAGACGATTTACGAATCAATTTATATCCCGAAGAGATCAAACTTGATTAAACCTTCAGCGATTTTTTTTGCGTTTCATCCTAATGGCAAATTGGGCTGCTTCAATTTATCTCGGAAATAGAGATAGGGCGAATATAATATTGGCTGATACCGAAATGCCCAATTTAAAGCGTTGGCACCTTTTCCTTGCAAAATGGTTTTTTATTTATTTTATTAATGGACTCGACAGTTCGTCATTTGCCAATGTCATGTTATAGAAAATTCAATGTATAATAGTCTTCCATCTTCCTCCAGGGGAGTCGCCGTAGCGTCATCACCCTGGGTAGCCGCGTCTTCTTGTCTTCATCCACAGGAGACGCCGTAGCGTCAATCACTGTGGACGAAGCAGCTCGACAGTCACGTTCACTCCCGAGCTCGTAGTGGGAATCTTGACCATGGCGCCAAACTTCAGATCCTGCTTTAATTCTCCAATAACTTCACCATACTGTCATTCGCGAACATTTTCTGATTAATTTAACGTGATATTAAACACAAAACACCCACTGTAGACATTGAACTGAATATTATTAAATAATTTCGCAACCGTCGTTTCCCGCCATTTTCAAAAAGCCTCCTTGCAAAATGGTGTAAATGTAAATTGAAAAATATGTTGACGTGCAAAAATGTACACAACGTGTTTACTTGCAATAAAGAAATTTGACTTTGACTTGACTTTTGACTTTATTTAATAGACAACTTAAATAGTTTTTAGCATTTCATTATGACTATGCAACGTTGCAACTTCAGAACAGTGAATAAGATCGTATTTACTGGGTTGCAACGTAGAGTTTTTGCAACAGAAATAGTATCATGTACAAAATTATTTTGACTATGATCGCATAGGGTGGATTGAAATTGCCCTATAGTGTCGTGAAATCGTGGTAATGCCGTCCGCTGATTGGCTGGGTGGAGTGAAAAGTTGACTTTTCAAGAAGAAAAATCCACAGGCTGTTCGTTCATTCATATTTTTCTCAATCGTCTGGCGATTTCAAACTGTACTACATAAATTAAATATAAATGGTACTTATATACTTTTCTCACAGGAGGCTATTTTCATCTCTGGCAATATTGTATATTGCATTTGATATTACATTCGCTATTCTACTGAGAATCCTTCGCTCGGCACTGGATACAATATAAACTCTTGACTTGAAATATGATGAAATATCAAATAAGATACAAAATATGCATCTTCGACCCATAAACGAAGTCAATTTGGCGATTCGAGGTCAACGATGATGGAAGTCGAAACCACACTCAAGTCAAGCCCATTCTGAATATTCAGTGCGACTCTAGTGCCAATTCCATCTGGACGCTTGATTTGGAATTTTCGGCAAATCGATTTCATAACGGATTTGGGATTTTACATAACTTACGAAAAAACAATATTATCCTATCTCAGGGCGTTATATTATCATTGTTGGTGGCCTTATCTTTATTCGTAACAAAAGTATAAAGCCTTTTTGGTTTATGTCCAAGATGGCCATTTCTTTTCAATAAAATGTATCCGAAACGCCATTAGCGCCATTTAAAAGAAATAGTTTTAAACCAAAAAGATTTTGTCTTCAATGACGACGCAGTTGAAAACTTTTATTTTATTAATCCAACCATTTCCATTTTTTCTGACCATTTCTTTCCTCCCCAAAAAATGGAAATGACATTTGGGCGATTTACCAAAAAGATTGTGTAATTATTAATTATATAATTTATTATAGTGGCTTTTGGGTTCTCTTGAAAATGGCGGGAAACGACGGTTGCGAAATTATTTGATAATTTTCGTTTTAATGTCTACAGTGGTTATTTTGTGTTTGATATCACGTTAAATTAATCAGAAACTGGTCGCGATTTTATTGGATTATTTGTGCAAGATCTGAAGTTTCGTGCTAAAGTCAAGAGTCCTACCCCACTACGAGCTCGGGAGTGAACGTGACTGTCGAGCTGCTTCGTCCATAGTGACGACGCTACGGCTACTCCTCTGGATGAAGAAGAGAAGACGCAGATACCCAGGGTGACGACGCCACGGCGACTCCTCTGGAGGAAGAGAGAAGGCTATGATATCTTGAATATCCTGTAACATGACAATGGAAAATGACGAACTGTCGAGTCAAATTAATAAAACAAATAATTATATTAATTATTTATTAAAATCGTACTGCACGTGTTACAATTGATTTGCTGTTGACTGTACCTATACTTATATCATCGACGACGCAGTTGAAATCTGGAATACCTCGTTTTTAGTTTTGCAAATCTGCGTAATAAATGAGACACCTACCTATATTTCTATTTGGTAGGTATGAGTTGGGTTTTACCAACTTCAGTTAAAATATTAATCGCTGAATTTCATGAATTATTCACAAATATTACCTATTCGATATCGATTTATTCCCCCAGTCTAACCTACTACTTTACTAAGTACGTATTCTATTAGATAGACGTTTCTTATGAAAATAATAAAGTGAATATTTGAAGAAAGGAAAATGTCTGGGCAGTTTGGCTAAAGGAATTTACAATTCTATGCTCAGTTGGGCAAAGAGAGTAACTTTGTTCCCCCTTTCGGCGATTTTATTGGTAGGCAATTTGGGTATCCTTTCAAAGCTAAGCATAAAATTTGACGAATTCAGTATTTGTTCAGCTTATTAAATATAAGATCGTCTGCAGTAAATTTACTGACTTATATCTTCTCTGGGGGTTAATTGACCTAACCTATTGTAGAGGCCACCCTATTTGATGACAGGAGGTTGCACACAATCGACCGCAAATCGACCTACACAAACTCAGTGCAATCTGTACCGTATTACGCTCGCGTAGAATATCCGTCTGTTACACTTGATATGACTGTACAAGACAAGGATCCATCCTCATGATTCATCGTTGATTTCTACTATTTGAGACTAACTACTATCCACTTAGATTGGTTGATCTTTAGTCTCCGAAATCATAGACTGTACAGTTGCATTTACTCCTCTTTAATCGCTGTTTAATCAACTGTACAAGTCGAATATTTAGGTACTAAGTAAATCGAGTTAAATGGATCAAATCTCCTTTTTTTTTCGGGAATTGAATTCAGAACAATCTACTCATAATTCCCGGGCATCTCCAACTATGCCAGGAGGTTGTAAATTCCGTATTCCACGTATAAATCGAAGTTAGATAGAACCTTCTTAAAACTCTTTACTTCGACAAGATTTAACGAACTTGAAACTCGTCGTCGCGGAAGTGTACCGGGTTGGGACGGAACTTGGGACATTTGCTACAAAGTGCACTTTAAACTCGGCCGCAGATGTCACGTGACGGAGGTCTCCCGACCACGGATAAAGAAAAATCATTAAAGGAGAATGCTCACTGCCGAGTGGGGAAACGCGTTGAATTTTTAATTCAAGGATTAAATGGACCATTGTGGTGATCCGGGGTGTCGCATGCTAAGTTTAATCGTCACTGAACCAAATGCGTGTAGCATTGAATGACCGTGATTGTTTGGTTAGGTCTAGGGTTAGATTTGGAAGCCACAACAGAGTTTTTCGGGCATTTTATTCAAGTAAATATTTCGTCAATTTTATAAGATAAGCATTGTCCTTCGATGATACATTATGATTATTAATTTAATAAATTCAGCGAAAAGTTACATACTTATGGTAGCTGTTCGACTTTACAACTATACATTTAACTTGGAATTTGTTGGTTGGGTTTACTCTTGCGAAATTTCACCCTTTGCCACTCATAGAAGGTATAATTAAGGTTGAGATTTTTTACTCGCAAAGGTCGGTCCTATAATGCGAAATTGCGACTAACCCTACAAATGGGTATAGGCGCCGTTAAAACTTCTGACTAGGGTTGACACTGTCAACAGATCAAATTAGCGAAACAAAAGGATCTCGGTTAAACAATCGCAAAAGTTAAAATAACGGAATATACCGGGTGGAAAAGCCCTTTGCTGAAACTGTAAACAACTTCTGAGATGAGAAATCAAAATACAGTATTTGTAGGCGTTTGGTTTGCAAAATTTATTTTAATTTAAACTATTTAATTACCCGCCTAGCAAAATTTAAAATTAGCAAAGGAAATTATATGTTTATTAGAATTCGGTGAAATTATCTCGAATTTCCATATTAGCGATTGCGATTTTAAAAAGAGATTTTTCTTTGCAATTAGGTACAAACACCGAATTATCATCTCCGGCTATGCACTTGATGTCTGCATCGGATTTTGTACATAAATCCAATGTAAATAAAGTTTGTTATTCAGAGAAAGTCAAAACATTTTCCCATTTAGTTTGGAGCCAAACTTCTCAAGCTGAAGGTGTAGTAAGTGTAAGTATTGGCTTTAGGTTGAAGTTTAGAAATGTTTTAGATATTATCATAGGGTAAGTTGGGTAGTTCCTGTACTCAATTTATGTCAAAGAATCTGTGTCTATAGGCTAATGGCTTAACTACTTTGTAACGGCACAATTTGCAAATTGCAACTTTAAAAGGGCGGTGTTCGGTCAAAGCGGATCTCTTTTGTGCTGTAGTGCCTCGGGCGAAGTTTGGCTAGGGTTGCCTCGTTTGCGTATTGGATACCCGAGACAATGTTAAAAGTACTAGATAAGATACTTAGTAGGGACGTCAACATTGTCCAGGGGGGGGGGGGGGGGGGCATCTGCCCATGCGTACATACCTATAAGACGAATATTTTGTCAAGAATACCAACCACACATGGCAATTATAACAAATACGCTAATACGAATAGTCAAGTGAAGTGCCAGTATTAAATTAGTTCACAGACTTTAGTACACGTGTCCACAAAATAACGTAATCGTAAGGTCTCTACAAATCGACGAGCAGCCATGAAGTGAATGATAAATGTGGAAGGAGCGAAGAGGTGTACCTTTTTACATACATCGCCAATTTGATATATGTATGAGCTTGGTGATGCTGTCATTACGTCACTGGACTTCCGTTACGAAGTCCCGCCGGGTTCGAACTATCAGCCATATGTATCATTTTTATAAGAGTTTTACAAATAAAAAGATATTGCCACATTTCAATGGAGCTTTGCCCCACCTACAAACTACGTGACCATTTAAGCTGTACCTATCATTTTGTTGGGTCTTATTACAGGTTTCATATTGCATAATCATAATCAGTATCATTTTGTACTACACTCGCAACTCCTATAGAAGAATAACAATAACAATTAATAAATCGCTTCGATTTCTTACTATTTTCTGAATTAAGCTTGTTTTTCGAATCGCAACTTGTACAAAACTTTATTTTAAACCAATAATTTAAATAAAAAACGGAGATATTTTTACATTTATTCCTTATCTTATACAACTTGCGGTTGAAGTTGGGGCAGTATCTGGCATGGTCATTTATGTTTATTAACCGTTTGCTATCAAAACGGCGAAAACGGTGAAGGAAAATTACGACATGTGCTGTGCAATCCACTGACCAGCACTGGGCCTGTTATCATGATCCCTCGATGTACCTAGACAGGGAAGACTAGGGAAGGACTCTAATAATAGTGTTATCAAAATAGGCTATGGTTTCTATGTGGACAATTAAGGCGGCTATCTGACAACCCTATTAGTGTTGACCGGCATTTAGCTCGCTTGACATCCTTTCAATTCAAGGCACCGCAAAGTAGCAAATTGTCGACCAATTTGATCAATTCAAATGGAAACTACTTCAATAAAGGCTTAGTTAAGAGCTTTATCTTGTTGTTTGGAGTTTAAATACCTACAGGGTGTCCTTGAATTCATTCGACTTTAAATTGGGAGTTGTACTAATGATAAATATTAAATTAGTTAGATTTTTTCGTAAATCAAAACTGCAATTTTTTTAAACTAAGTACGTCACAAGTCACACAATGACATTAGAAATGAGAATAACATTAGGTCAAATTCCAGTGAAAGAAATCATTGTAAATAATTAAAACTACTTTGAAATATAAAAACTCCAAAGCACAGTAACGATGCACATAAAATTATATATTTTTTTGATAGTTGAATTTATTGTAAATATTTTTTTTACCTTTCCCCGAATTGTTTGATTTACTTAAACGCTGTGCAGAATTAATGTATGCCACAAGCTAACCTAACCATCCACTTAATTTTCGGATGATTTCAAGGCTATCCTGTATATGTACTTATTTATGTAAATATCCTTTAGGTAAATACGAGCGATGTTTGACGAAAACCAGTGAACTGTAACGCAATACCTCAGCTCAGGGTAATAATTACATACTTAATAATTAGAACAGAATAATTAGAGATGTACAGTCGAAAAGTATACAGGGGGCCTCAATAAGGTTGAGATTTTCTGGACCTGGACCAATTTTAATAATTCTTTTACAGTTACATAGTTTTAACTTTTATCTATCAAACAGTGAAATACTTTTTGCAATAGGACAAGGAGTTTTTGAGAAAATCTTAACCTTATAAACTCTCCTGTACACCTTGCTCTGTGTTCCACCGTACCTATGCCTAACAACAGTGGATGGAGTAGGAGAAACAGAATGGGTCTTAGCCGTAGAGAGAGAAAGTCTTAGCAATAAATAAAAACCGGCCAAGTGCGAGTCAGCTGTCAGACTCGCGCACCGAGGCTTCCGTGCAACGCAACTTATCCCCGTAATTTTGCTCTAACGAAAAGATAAACTCGATTTAAGGACCTACTTATCTTTGCCATTTCCAAAATAATATGCCCATACATCGACATACTCGCAATTATTTGATCAGCTGCAGATATAAGTTTGTAATAAGATTTTTTTTATAGATGTAACTACAAATTTACAGTTTTTGCATATTTTTTCTTTACTTGTGATATAAGACCTAAGCTTGCCAAATTTCATGATTCTAGGTCAACAGGAAGTACCCTATAGGTTTTGGTTCCCTTGCATTTTCATACAAATATGCGGGAAAATGCGACATAAGCGGACATATCTTTTGATTGGTTTGACGCAGAAGTTTGATTTTTTCACAACTGCATAAGGTTGCAGACCTGAGTATTAGGTATTAATTTTAACTTGATTCGTCTACGCGTTTCTGAGATATAGGTCTTGACAGACAGACGGGCAGACGTACAATAAAGTGATCCTATAAGGGTTCCTTTTTTCCTCTTGAGGTACGCAACCCTAAAATACTGCTAAACCGTGGCTTAATTTGACAGTTGCTGAACCACCGATGTTGTGTGACGAATTCCAGCACTACTTATATGTTAGTTTTAGTTTCAGCTATGTTTATCGCTAAGGGTTCATAACGTTAGGGTTTATAAACCATTAATTTAAACAGCGACCAGAAGCCTAGCAAACCCCTTCAACAATATCCAATATTTCAACTTGTTTATTGGTAAAATTAAATCCAGCGTGATTAAAATTGAGTTTGGTCATTAATCATATTCCAGCGTCTTAGCAACCGGAATCTTGAGTCCTGATTGAAAAGTTTTAATCAATGACTAGGCATTTGACCGACTTTAGTGCAAAAAAACAGGAACAAGGAACCCTTATCGAGAATTCATTACAGATTGCCAGGGGACCGAGATTGATGGCCAAGATAATGATTCTTTGATTGCCTCCTTGAATAGGCGAAACAAAGCAATATTACACAGATTCCTCAAGGATTTTCTTGACAGCCGTTTTCTTCGAATTTCCTAAGTCTCTTTATCCTTTTAATAAATATAGGTAGGTACTTGCTTTCGTAAACCAGGGTATACATGGTGTAGCGGAAATAACCGAGTATGTATACTATATCAGTGGTAATTGAGCAACCTTTGTTGTACAACTTCTCGACTTTCAGATATTTTGTACCGATTAGTTAGCATGTTGAGATATTGATTTTGACATTGCCACATTTCAATGGAGCTTTGCCCCACCTTCAAAACTACGTGACCATTGAAGCTGTACCTATCATTTTGTTGGGGACTTATTACAGGTTTCATATTGCATAATCATAATCAGTAGGAGTTGCGAGAGTAGTAGAAAATAATAACAAAGACAATGAATAATTCGCTTCGATTTCTTACTATTTTCTGAATTCTTAATTAAGCTGTTTTTTCGACTAGTTTGATGTACAAAACTTTATTTTAAACCAATAATTTTAATAAAAAACGGAGATATTTTTACATTTATTCATTATCTTGTTCATCATACGGTTGATGGTGGGGCAGAATCTATCATTGTCACTTATTTTAGAAAAGTTGTGTACTCGTATATCTATACATATATTGTATATCTACCCTTCTCAGTATACTCTTTCGTTACACCCTGTATTAACTGTTATAATATTTTGTATATGTTTTTAGATTTGTCCCTTCATTAAATTCCAAAGTAGTCTAAATAAGGAATAAAGGAGAACATACAAACACGAAGTTAATCCTTTTCAACTTTTCAATGCTGAAAATAACAATAGCTATATACGAAACGAAAGGGTGGAGTATTCAGAGTTACGCCTCAGATGGAAAAGGCTATCCTTGTAAAGTGTATTCATCTCATTAAAAGCATCAGCCGTTTGAAAGAGTTTCCATGTAACTCAGCGCTCGGAGTCGGCTACAAACTACGGTATGAAAGGGTTAAGATATTGGCTCATTTCAGATGTGAGCATGCAAAGTTGCGGAACATGTTTTACTTTGAGCGAAAACTTTTTGAGTTTTGTTTAGTTTTAGATGTTGATATAATATTTGCAAATCTTTATTATTGTAGACAAACTCTCGTCAATGGTCAGAAAAAAATATTGTCGTAAGTAAAACATGTTTATTGTTTAGCTATTATTGTAAATTCAAAACGTTAAAGTAAATTATAAATTAAATTTATGAAGTAATTAAAAAGTAAATAGAGGTAATTAAGAAGTTAGAGATCTCAAAAATTTACTATAACTACCTACATTGATTTTTACATAGAATTCGAGCTTGTAACTTCTAATTAAGACATTTTTTTGAAGAAACAAAATTTTTGTAAGTAACTTTTAATTATGAATCTGCATCTTTTTGCTAATGATAAGGATGAAACGGTTAGCAGTTTGCCCAAGGGACAATATCAGTTTCCAATGCGAAATTCGAAAACCTAGCAGAGCGAAAAGCTAGTGTCTACAAATTCCCTTACAAATGTATTAAAAACCTCTCAACTATTCAACGCATTGTCGTTCTTTGAGTCACGAAACGAACAAACACGAACAAAGACGGCAGGATAATCACGTTACGTGTTTTATGGTTGGCCCACGCGGAGTCTGCCAGACTTTTTTGCGAGACCCATTGAATAGATCAAAAGGTCCTCGTTGTATTGTATCACGGCTTTTTCAATAGCCGACGATGACCTGGTTCTTGCGTAAATGGATTTCTTCTGAATACTGACCTGTGCGGTACTGGCGCGGATCTGAAAAGAAAAGGAAATAATTTTATAGATAAACCTTTCAAAAGTATTAATAAACAAAAGAATTATTATTATTATAACAACAATAGACCCGACTTTTAAAGATCAAGACATTCCTCATACGTCAAAATCCATCAAATCGTTTTTATCGTAGCTACAAGAGAACCGTAGTAAGTTATTACATTGACGTCAGCGAAATTGAAAGTTCTTAAGCTAGCTTAGTTGTAGGTTAGAGTACGGACAACAGCAGATCGATGGTAACACTTGCAGTACAATTTTAAATCTTACGACCCAGATAATAAGAAAAGTCCATAGTCTTACACTTGATCTGCTTTTAGCTACGTAAATTGAGTTGGTAAATACTATTGAATTGTATATCTCATTTGGGTGAATACTTTTAACTACTTCTAACACTAGTAACCACCAAGTTTAAGTAGTTGCGTATACGTAGGACCTACACCACCTATCACTCAAATGGTGCATCGAGAAAAGCTAGCGAAACTCCTTACTTGCGACGATTACTAGAATCGTCGCTGGTACTTAATGTGTTTTCATTCTAAAGTGTGTATAATATGTATATTCACATATGGACGAGATTTGCACCGTATTCCGGGCAGTGGGTTTCGACCGTGGCTTGCGGTTATTGGATTTTCGGCCTATGGTCTCGATTTACTATCTCTGGGCGAACTATATCTGAATTATACCTTAGTTAGTGAGATTTCAGGAGATTAGACCGGTCGCCTTCAATAATTCAATACCTTTGAGGGTATTAGTGGTTTCATTTTCATTTCCATTAATCCCTAAATCGGTCTTTCGTTATTCGGATTATTACGATGCTTTACAGTTTCTAAAATGTGGCTTACATCGCAAATTCATGATTAATTAGTGTAAGTGTTAAGTGATTAGTATCAATACTTTTGTTGGACAATACAATAACTAATTACCTCCTATCGTTGATAAGGAATTAGCCAATTATGTAGGCTAAAATATAAATTCCTTGATTACATAAGTAAGACTGCGCCGTATGTTTTCGCAATCTTTACTAAACTCTATGGTACCATTTCTCACCTACCCTAATCAATACTGACTGTAGTACTTAGATATATGAGTTAGCTTTAATACTATAAGTACTTTAACTTTATATACTTACTTAAACCAATATACCGTTTATTTTCTAATACATGTATCGCCGAAGTCAAATTGATAATAGAAAGCGAAAGCTGATTCCATATTCATAGCCTCCGTACTGATCCGACCGTTCAGTTATTTCTTATTTCGCAGATTTTATCTCATTCTTTCGCTGAGCTGGCAATACCTTATTGGAGAAAGCTTTTACTTCTATACAGGGTTGCAATGTAGAATGGACCGCCATTGTTTACTTAACGATATTGAATGAATCATGCAATATCGTTAAGTTTACAGTGGAGTGGCAGCAAAACGAATAATTAGTTTTATTTACAATTTTATTAACGGCATATTACAGTAGGTTTTGTTCCCCGCTGTCCCCCTATGGTGGACAGAGACATATTTTTAAAAAAGTTGTTCTGTTGTCCCCCAGTGGTGAAAAACAGCACAACTTTATAATTCCCGTTGTCCCCCACTGGTGGACAATGGCACTTTTTTGTAAAAGATGTGCCGATGTCTCCCAGTGGTTGACAGCGACACAACTTTTAAAATTACACCCGTTTGTCACCTTCTGGGGTAGTGACGTGATCTTCATAATAATTTAGGCACCGTAAAGTTTATAATGACAATAAGGACATTTTCATACTAAACGCTAAAACGACCTTAATCGATGTCAAAAATATCATCACTGATAAAGCAGGCTTCTATAAATAATATTAGGTATTATTTGTCTCAATATTTCCCCCACATGGAAGCGATAACAGAAAAGAAAATATTTACAGCTTTTCAGAAAGCATGGCGAAAATAAGGAAATTCATTTCTTTTGTAGGGAAAAAATAGCAGTGAAGTGGTACACAAACACGACGGAAAGAATGATTTTGGTTTGATTTACTGACGAACCTTCGAAGTTTTTACTTTTTACTTTTCAGTTTATTTTGTGAGTTTCTCTTCCCGGAGTGATACAACACATGGGAAATGCTGATTTTGCATCAGATAATGTTGTATTAAGGTAGGATTTAGAGATCAAATTAACAAATATCTATTAATACGTATTTTCTTAAACCAAATTCTATTAAGCCTAATCATACTCATAAGGTTATAAATTTTTAAAACTGCTGAACGGAGGTCTAATTTGTCAGTTGCCGAGCTATCTTGTATAGGGAAATCCAGCTAAAATACTTAAACTACTCCCTAAACGACAATGCCAGATCCTGCCCCACTACCAAACTACTGTGAACAAATAAAGAATAAATGTAAAAATGATACAGCTTCAATGTTCACGTAGTTTTGTAGGTGGGGAAAAGTTCCATTGAAATGTGGCAATGTCATGTAAGGCTAATTTTATTTAGTAAATTGTTAACTGTTAATTGTTTATTGGAAGAGGAGGGGGTATACCTTTGCCCAGCAGTGGGACAATTTATAGGTTTACAACAAAAATAAATTGTTAACAGGTATAGGTACTGTTAATTAGATATACCAAGGAGGTTTTATGCGCGTTTGGAACCACGGGCACATCTCGTAAATAGTTAGTATTTTTATTTATCTCTATGGTAATCATAGATATGATTTAAAATGTAGAGCAACACGAGTGGAAACCATCTGGAGGTGGAGACCTGGCCTGATTACGTAACTACAGGGTGTCCCCGCTCGAATGTCGTTAGTAATGGTAATTTAGCTAACCGCATCCCACCCGGCTTGCGTCCAATGCACGGATCCACTAATAAGGGGGATGAGCTATATATTATGCATGGGATGCTACCTATCCTATGCGTATTACTTATCTTTCATATCATATGTATATCAAAAAGGGAGGGGGGGATTTGCCCAGAAGCAGTGGGACATTACAGGCTATTAAACATATACGTAGTGTGGGACGCCTCAGACCATATGAAGGGTTGACCTGTGCTTGTGACTGGCATGGACTAATAATCGGTTTGAGTCACGTGCCTTGGGAGAGGCATGTCCAGCAGTAGATTGACACGGGCTGGTGATGATAATTTTTTTATAACCGAGACTAAATATACAGAGTGTAACGGAAAGGGTATATGAAGCCGAAAGGAGGGTGTTCAGTATCGGTAATTGAACCACTTTTGTTCTACGACTTTTCGATTTTCGAGAATTAATTTTTTGACTTTTCATACATTTGGCACCGGTCAGCTAATCGATTTGTATGAGACATTAATTTATTTTTATTTTTTATTCGAGAAGTCGTGGAAGAAAAGTTGTTCAGTTACCGATACTGTTTACGTTACACCCTGTATAAATGCTCTTTAGGTGAGGTTAGTTGAGTCCATTTTCGGTGACTCATATTTTTACGGCGCATCTCATTTGTTTCTATACCCCGCGATCTAATTGCACAATTAGATGGCGGACCAAGGCTCCAGTCGATTGCACAGTAGATTGTCCCCAGGATCGAGATCTTATCGTACGGAACCCGACTCAATTTCTGCTTATTTGGCCTTAGGAGAGCAATGCCGCAATGAATGAAGGTCAGGGAAATTGTGAAATTGTGAATCTATACTTACAAGAGAGCCCTTGAGATGTTTTTGTAAAGAATTTCCAGCCCCCTTACCTTTAACTCTTATAGCAGTATTACTTTCATAATACTTTGTTACTTCGTACAATGACGACCTTAAAGTAAGCTTATTAAGGTCGACATTGTACGAAGTAACAAAGTATTATGAAAGTAATACTGCTATAAGAGTTAAAGGTAAGGGGGCAGCTTCGTATTTTGAGCGCTGTTCAATTATTTTAGTTGTGGTTCCCCTCAAAATATTGAGTTTCAACCGAATGCCACATTTAATTGCAGTTAACCGAATTGTGGTAGAAGGGTTCATTTTAGAATTAAAACTCATAAGGAACACTATATTTATTTGTGGGACTTTATTTCTTGGCACTGTGTTTCACTAATTAATTTATTAATAAAGTACCTAATAACTACAGAGCTCGGTGGCTCAGTGGTTGGGTCAATAGACTTGCAATACGGAGGTCCCAGGTTCGATTCCCAGCCAGGGCAGCCATGTACCAATGAGTTATCCTCGGTTTTTTCGACGGAAAAACTTACGTACGTACATTTACTGATCTCTCAAAACGGTGAAGAAAAACATCGTGATGAAACCTGCATGCCGTAGAAGAAGAAAAAAATCTAAGGCATGTGAAATCCGCCAACCCGCACTGGGCCCACGTGGTGGATTATGGCCCCAGCTCCCTCGATGTAAGGGAAGGTCTGTGCCCGAGCAGTGGGGCAATATAATTAGACTGATGATGATGATATTTATTTGTGGTACTTTATTTCTTGTCACTGTGTTTCACTAATTAATTTATTAATAAAGTACCTAATAACTAAACTATTGGTTAAGGCTAGGGTCCACATTAGTTTAGGTACTAGGACGATTCATACCGCTGAATATTTTCTAGGGATTTATTAAGTAAGATCAGTATTTTGAATTTCTTAGTAGAATTGTGTGTGAATCTTATTCATATTGACATTTATAATATTATATGTACTTTGACATTTGCTAAATTAGTTTAATCATTAATGAATATGTTATATAACTTCTTTAACCTGGAAATATAAATGTACAAGATGTATAGATGTATAGATAATGTGCACAAATAGTAGCTTCAACAAGTGTTGCTGTGCCTAATTTGAATTTGTATCCCCCCCATATCTTAGCACCCCCAATTGTGGATGACATGGACTATAGAAATGGCAATGGGCTTGCTGCCACTGTCAGTTCCACAATGAGGGGTTTTCAAGGTTACATTTAAAATAGAAAGAAAGTACCGCTAGCCCCGGTAGATGGCACTGACTGGTCTGATGTCAACATTAAATGCGTTGTTATTGCTTGTAACTTGGGCTTTTCTTATTTCATACCTAGTATTAATTTGTACGGTATTTAAATTACACAAACAAGTCAATAAAAATAAATTATTCAGCTGACATTGATTTTTTTTCCTGGTGCTTTGTTTTTGTACGATGATATCGCACTTCGGTGCAACGCCATCTATTATCAACTCACTTTGAAACCTGTCTGAAGTCTGTCACTTTGAAAACCCTTCATTAGACCGCTGCCCTTCTCCTCATTAAAACGATTTCTTTCGATTTCTTTGCAAATGAAATACACAGTCTATATTTTCTTCCCCAACTATGCGCTCACCTATAGGTACCTGCCAAACCAATTCGTATGTTTCCACACGCATCATTCGCCCGGCTGACTGTGAAAATGTGATCCGCATCAGTGTCGAAAGCTCACCGGCCGTATAATAATGCTCTACGTTGTCGGGGGTATTTCACACGCAATAACCCGTGGGCCGGGGTTCAATCCGATAGAAAAACACCTTCCGACCCCATTTTTCCATAAGCCAAATAGATCCGGTGGGCTTATTTTGTACGGGTTATCTTTGTCAGCGATTCCCAGTATATTGTGATAAATAAATGTCGACGATTTTTTTGCTAAACGTAAATATGTCTATGGGGAGATGTTTGTTTTTGTCTGCTTATATTTATTAAAGCATTCTAAGGCTGGCTACATACATGGCGAGCGGATGTTGCAAAAGCAGCATGCCGATTCGGCGGGCGACTACGTGCAGTTCCTTTCCACATGTGTTTCGCCGATCGCTAACTTCGTGCTACGACTGTAGTTCAAACTAAATTACTAAATACCTTAGGTGCTACCTACATAACTTTAGTAGGCAATATAAGATATATCATAGATCACAGTGCACATCATACGATTTTCTCCGTTGAAACCCTCCCTCGTAACTCGTAAGAGCCGTAAGTCAAAGGGCGGCTGTCGCCCGCACCGACACTTCTCGTTACCACAGCCACGGATAAATCGACCACTTTAATTTGTTCTCCATCTCCGAGTGCCTATGCCTCTCCAAGATATATGCTCCATTTTTAGTGCGAGAGAGCTTTTTGCGATGAGAGGTCATTTGTTTCATGAGTCGTCGACTTATACGATAGCCGTACCGTCAGTCATCGTGTCATAAGTACCTCAATAATTTATAAGACGAGGTTTCTACTTGTAGGAGAACTCTGTTTGTTTCAGATGTACAGTCGACATCAGATCAATGGTAACACTTTTTACTTTTGACAGTTCTTAATATTTGCGTCGCGTCGTGTAACTTGAAATCGTACTGCAAGTGTTACCATTGATCTGCTGTCGACTGTACATCAGTTGACGGACGACTATTTATACAGGGTCGCCTTCGTTCACTTCGGTCGCATTCATTCGACAAAATTAAGTGGATGGTTAGGCTTGTGACATACATTAATTCTGCACAGCGTTTAAGTAAATTAAACGATCTGAGGAAAAATAAAAAAATATTTACAATAACTTCAACTAAGTATCAAAATAAATTATTAATTTGATGTGCATCGTAACGTGCTTTGGAGTTTTTATATTATCAGGTAGTTTTAATTTTTTACAATGATTTTTTTCACTCGAATTTGATCTCAATCATTTCTAAGGTCATTAACTTGTGACGTAGTCAACTCCCAATTTCAATTTGTCGAATGAATTCAAAGACACCCTGTAGTCTGTCAAGTAGTTTTGAGAAAATCAGTAACTTTGAACCTTAATGAGGTTCTCTGTTTTATTATATGTCAGTCAACTGTATAAAGTGTTAAAAGTACATTCCCAATGGATTTGTTCCCTTTGTCTCCGGCGAGTAAATCCCTTTCCCACAGGCGGGCGGCGGCGCGGCGGCGTCATGTCGTTTGTCAACCATACAACGACTCGTGCTCTTAAAATATTACGCATTGTTCTCACCGAGTCATTTATCATAGCCTATAACTAGTGCGCCGTTGACACAATAAATAATGACAATGCTAGGTATACGCTATTCTACCATTGGAAAACAAAAATACAATGGTTTTCTTAATGTTTGTCGGAGCGCAAGTTGGGTCACGTAGGTACCCTTACCATGAGTACGAAAATCATAGCTGACTTAGATGAGGTGGTTGGTGTGATTTTCACAGCGCGCAGCTCCAGGTTGATCTAAACTAACACCTGTCATTACGTTCTAGCTACGGTTTTTACGTAAACGCGAGTAAACTTAAGCTTTAAATAGCAATTCATGGTATGAGCACGTTTGAGTACTAGTTAAACGTGAGCTTGCTCTGTAAACTGTCAAACATCTATACATATGCATTTTAACATACTCGTATGTACACATCAAAGCAGATCAAGTGTAACACTTTGGACCGTTCTTATTATCTACGTCATAAGAGTTGACATCGTACTGCAAATGATACCATTGATCTGCTGTTGTCCGTACCTATCTAAGAGCCCGAAACTATCTGTATCAGCAGCCTTACTAAATCGCTTACTTGCTCATCCGTTTTTCTTTGTGTAACAAAAACATCTTTATCTAAAGTTTTTATTTTGTAAACCTATAAATTGTCCCACTGCTGGGCAAAGGTCTCCCCCCTCCTCTTCCATCCATCCCTGTCCTGAGCCTCTTCCAGCCACCCATCCCTGTATCTAACGATATCGTCTCTCCACCTACGCCGAGGTCTGCCCCGACACCGGCGACCGTCCGATGGCACCCATTCTGTGGCAGTCCGGGCCCATCGGTCCGGCTGCATGCGGCACACGTGGCCCGCCCAGTTCCACTTTAATGTCACGTCTGCTACGCCAGTAATCGATCGCAGGGTTGTGTTTCGGACACGGTCCGTTCTCCTCACGCCCAATATGCTGCGTTCCATTGCGCGTTGGCAGACCTTGAGTTTGGACGTCTGATCTTTAGTCAATGACCATGTCTGGGCACCGTAGGTTAGGATAGGCAAGATACACATGTCGACAAGTTTCCTCTTTAGTGACAATGGAAGGTTGCCCTTCATTAATTCTTTCATTTATCTAAAGTTATCTTTAAGAATTCCGGTAAGAAAGAACACCTCTCTAGGCCTTAAAATTTAAGCAAGTTTTCTTTTCACATAAAACAACCTGTACTGTCCACAAAACATGGGTTGCGGTCGTTTAGGACGGTTTAGGCTTGTCTACAGGTCAGCGGACATGTCGGCTGTCCGAGTGACCCTTAAAAAGATTGATGGCCAGTTTCCGGCCAGATTCCCAAGACAAGGCATTGCGGGAAGAAATGCTCTGTTAAAACAGTTATCTTATAACATTCCTAAATCAGAAAACACACAAACAGAGTATTTTTTAATTTTAGAACTAAAACTATAGTGAGCCACTACTACAAATTATTATATATAAACGGATATCACTCACTTATATTGTTAAAGTCGGCAATTAGACTGACGTTTAAACGTCAACGGCGACGCGGGCGTGGCGCGCTCACCTTGAAAAAGACCGTCGAAATCGGTCGAAACTGTCGGTCTAATTGCCGACTTTAACAATATAAGTGAGTGATATCCGTTTATATATAATAATTTATTTTTTAATTATTTATTTAGGTATGTAAAACATTTTTTTTAAACATGACGTAAAATAAATTGCCGTGGGCAGGACTTGAAACTGCGACCTTGTCATTCCTTGACACGGTCTTACCAACTGAGCCGAGCTGAGATTATTAAAAACATTACTATTATAATAATACATTATTTTAATTGGCTACATGCTCATCTCAATTCAGACGAATAGCTCAAACTCTGCTCGGCCTTATACACGTACATCTATGGAATTTGACGTTTGTAAGAGGAGCTCATGCTAAGCTTACGTTAAAAAATGTCTATGAATTTCGGCATAAAAGTTACTCGAGGATGACTGCGTAAGGTTTTTTACGTAGTTTTGTCTATCTGTTAAGTACCTGTCGCGTCTACATATATTTAATATGTAGACGAGACAATGTTATTGTTTTAGATTGCGTATACGCTAATATGCCGCTAAGCGAGGCGTCCCGCTCGTTCTCACATGACGTAGCATATGAACAACAGTGACAATTGCGTTTAGGATTAGGATTCGACTTAGTGGCCGCTACAGAGTTAGCTATACTGCCGGATTAGCTAAGTAGCTAGAGTAGCAAATGCTATGGACGCCATGCACCTACAAATGTTTGAGTAAAAAATGACCCAACAACCTCACTGATGAGCATTATAGAACATGATTTGCTCAGAGAAAATATAGATGGTGGTATCTTTTTTACCCTTATGGGGCTTCAGGCAGCCAAATGTAAATAGAGACCGAATTTTCTACTGGCTGAAAAGAGACCTTCTTAACATTGTATAAGAAATTTTTATTTAAGCTTAGGTTAGGTACAGTCGACAGCAGATCAATGGTAACACTTGCAGTACGATTTCAAGTCTTACGACGCAAATAATAAGGACTGTCAAAAGTAAAAAGTGTTACCATTGATCTGCTGTCGACTTTACATTCAAGAAATAATACCCTTCGTCCTTTCTGAAATTACAGGTATACCCGTGTCTAGGACAGAAACATTCTTGGGACTCGACCTTAGAAAAGGGTAAGTAGGTATTTCGTATCGAATTTATATATCAATCCAACTCTAAAAGGAGACATGTACTCAGAATTTCTTCTAACACAGTAAATAAAGTTCTTATAAATTATTATATTAATACTTTCGTAGTACGGTCTAACACAGAGAAAGATGTACAGGAGAGTTTTTAAGCTTGAGATAATCTCAAAAACAACTTGAACTATTGCAAGAATTCTTTCACTGTTAGATAGATAAAAGTTAAAACTATGTACTAGTAGAACAATTATTTAAATCGGACTAGTAGTTTTTGAGAAAATCGCAACCTTATTGATATACTTATCTCTGTCTACCTAAATATGTATCTTGTGAGAAACATTAATAAAGTATTTACCTAGTTAATGAGAGAAATATACCTACTTACGAGCAAAAGAAATTACAAATAGTCAGTTATTCGGATGTTGTTAAAATTAAATACTGCTCAAAGAAAATATCAAATTAATACCTTTGATATTTGCCAAAGGCAATATTATTTAAATCTTTGATATTTCTATATTTCGAAAAGGTATAGCCACGTTTAGAACAGATAATTACGTGTAGGTAGGTATTTAATATTTATCGCTACAAATACTTTTATTTACATTATTCAGATATTCCAATTATGGCAATGTTTGAACAAAATTAATTACATATTTCTGTTCTTTTGTTGTCTGAGATCCGATGTTATTGGACACTTTTGTTTTAGCTATTCTAAACGGCAGATTAGTATGAAAGTTTTTGAACTGCCGATTGTATATGTCGAGCTTAAAACACGCTGAACTTTAAACAGAGTTGTATATGATTAATAAAAGCCCTTAATGTTTGAACAAAAGTGTAGAATAACCACGGATCTAATAAATAAAATAGAAAACACAAATAGAGACCATGAATCTCCAATAGGCCATCGATTGACCCCGCTTACGTGGCATAAAAGATCCGACCACAAATACATCTATTACGGTATTTAATTTAGCGGCGAATTCTCATTTGGCACGTGCCCAATGGAACCGGATACGCGGGTATTATTACCACTGAGTTACTTAAAAACAGAGAAGATACTAATACAAATAATATCAAGAGTTCCCGCTACAAGCTCGGGAGCGAACGTGACTGTCGAGCTGCTTCGTCCAGAGTGATGACGCTACGGCGGCTCCTCTGGATGAAGACATGAGGACGCGGCTACCCAGGGTGAAGACACTACTGCGACTCCTCTGGAGGAAGATAGAAGACTATTATTGAATTTTCTGTAACATGACATTGGCAAATGACGAGCTGTCGAGTACATTAATAAAATAAATAAATATAATAAATTGCAACTGATGACAGTGACACTGCTGATGAAAATAATGAAGTCAATTTTGAAAACCATTGCTGCTTGAACTTCCCTGTAATGATATTAAATGAAAACCCACAGATTTTCATTGCCATTAATTTAATATTAGTGATATTATCGCAGATAGGCGTGCTGGCTGAGAGTTCAAGATATAATCTGCTAGGGCTAAAGTATAGAAGACTCTGCACCAACTTCAGACACACACTGGCGGGATTCGGCGCAAGACCGGCACGGCTCGCGGTGGCTAAGATGCCTAATTAATTATGTTACTGAACCAAATCAATAAAGAAAATTAATTCATGAGTGATTGCGCTCACATTATCCAACCGTATGGCATCATCTGCAGTAACCGTCATGCTGCAGGTAACGCACCGCCCCCAACTCTAGGCATTTTGTTTGCAATACCTTCTCTGTTTTGCTTATTGCCTCAATGGCACTGCAATTCTGTTAACTTGTACGGTAAACTGAAAAAAGTAAGTTCTTTTCTCTCAATAATTCAATGTGGCGCTCGCTCTTTTCTTTACAAGATGTTTTTAAGGTGAACTCTATGAGCTCTACGAAAGTTCTTTTATAAAATTTATTCCGACGGCAGAGGGATTTTCAATTGTTTTAGGTAGATTCGTGAAAGTAAGGCGGAAGTGTCCCAGGTTCGTTCTCCACCTCTGGACATCTGGTGTTGTAGTTGGTGTAATAACTGGACACTATCACCTAAACTCTTGTACACTTTTGGAGTAGATAACATGCCTCTGCCTAAAAACGATGATGGGACAGTGGAACAACTTTTTACCAGCCGCGCATAATCGCTTATCAAAGTCAAATTTCTTTATTTCAAGTAAGCACGCTGTGTACATTTATGCACGTCAACATATTTTTGAATTTACATTTACACCACTTTGCAAGGAAAAGGTGCCAACGCTGAGGAGAAATCATATTATTATCTTTATTTCAAGTAAATACATGCACGACGTATATTTTTGAGATGTTACGGTTACGTAATTATTTTCGCCGTAACAACAATTTTTGATTTTAACATTTACACAACTTTGCAAAAAAAGGTTCCAATGCTGAGGAGAAAAGTCGCAAAAAAAACTCTCAGCAGCAAATCTTGAAATGAAAAGAAGAACATCTCCCAATAACAATGGACGAGACGTTGATGAATTCTCTTATAATTACTGCCTTGTAGCATCTTGTTCAGTCGACAGCCCCGGGCAGGGTTGCCAAACAGCTTTTTGTTTCAAATCAGAACCACACTAAAACCCCGGGGAAATATCTGGCCGTTGCCAAATGAAAATAAAAAGGGCAAGTGTGTTTTGGGTAGGGTTCTGTACCCCTGCTGTGAGTTGCCAACAGTGACTGCGTAAAACACAGCTGCAACGTACCGGATTGGTCGGATTTATATTGCACCTCTAGCGACCAGTGGCAGACTTACGCCCGTATTTATAAATCACTCAGCTCAAAAGTCAATCTAGATAACGACCTAAAGATGGCGTCCTATAAATAAACGTAACATAGGAGCGTTTAAGAATCGGGTGTCACGTGAGTAACGCCGTATAAATAAACAAAACTCAGTTCTCAAGAGAACTGTCAAAGTCACACTTGAGAACGTATTTGCTGATTGCAGGCGAACCGCGACTTAAGAAAGACATCACGTGATACGCCCTCAAGATTGGTTTATTAATAAATGACATACTTGAGATGGTGATCACGTCTTGTGAGTGTATGAGCTGAATTCGCTCTTGAGGTTTTGAGCTCAGACTATTAATACGGGCCTCAGTCATCGCTATTATCAAAATTAATTTTTGGAACCACTATTAAGTTTAATTTAATTAATTTACCATTTACTTTCTATAATAAATTCAACATATAATTGGCAAACTTGTATTCTCCGGCAGTGTTTCGTAATTTTAATTTTAATCAACTTTCAAATTGCGTTATTAATCAATCCTCTCCCAAGAAAATCGATACATCGACAGGTTTAGATATGAGGGTTCTTCGAGGCCCGACTCTTCACAATCATGCAAGAATCCACGCTATGGCTGAAGGAATTTTTCGATTAAGCCCGTCTCCCGGAGGCAGACCGCCTTTCTATTAAACATTACATGACTCAACACCTATTTCCATTACTCTTTCTATGAAAAAGGTAATTCCTTATTTTCAGGAATCCGTACCTATTTGGATTGGACCTATTGCAGACTCGTAAATAATCTAAGTAATAACCTAATCGTGATGAAACCTGCATGCCGTAGAAGAAAAAAATCTAAGGCATGTGAAATCCACCGAGCTGAGTGAGAGTGATTCATTAATACGGACCTAAATGACATTGCCACATTTCAATGGAGCTTTGCCCCACCTACAAAACTACGTGACCATTTAAGCTGTACCTATCATTTTGTTCGGGACTTATTACAGGTTTCATATTGCATAATATAATAAATCGTTTCGATTTCTTACTATTTTCTGAATTCTTAATTAAGCTGTTTTGTCGAATCGCAACTTGTACAAAACTTTATTTTAAGCCAATAATTTTAATAAAAAACAAATATATTTTTACATTTATTCGTTATCTTGTACAACTTGCGGTTGATGGTGGGGCAGAATCTGGCATTGCCATTTGTTCAGATGTTAATTTCGGGTAACCTTCCCGTGTTTTGTAACACACTTCATTAGACAGTGATTAAGTGACGTTTATGGCTATCTGCGTTACTTTGAAGATACTAATCATCGTAGTATTTTTACCTTTTCACGGTTTAGCTTTGCCCAATGTTATGATGAAATAAACAAACATTTAAAAAAAAAAATTATGTCGTCAATGAACATCGTGGTAAACTTGTGACTCAATATTTTATTTAAACCGTTTAAATAAGCACACGGATGTTTAGTTCTACAGTTTGCTTATGGTTGGTGAGCGGAGCGCAGTAATCGGCCCAGTAATATAAATACTGACCACGTGGCCACCAGGGGAGCTGATCCATTCCAGACGAACGATTTATATCTGTAATCTATACAGGCGAAACATCAAAGGGATTCACAAGCCAGATCTTGATCTTTTTAACAGTGTATCAGTTTTCTTGGTGTTGCACTTTAAGAATTTTAAAAGAAAATAAAAAAAATATATATTCACTTTGATCAATTCGAGTTCGAAGCTCGTAGCGATACAAACTGCTAAAAGGGGGCTTAATTTGTCAGTCGCTGAACCACCGATTCTGTGTGGCGATATCCATCGAAAATTATTCGTAAACCACTGTCTAACTTTAAGTCACCTTATAAATGTTTAATTAAGAGCCTTCATAGAGCCAATTTGTGAACTACAACTTAGCTTGTCGCAATTATGCCATGTATTGTATATTGAAAAATAGTATTTATCGTAATAAACATTTCGTAAATAGATTTTTTAATAAAATTTATTATTTTGGAAGATATTATTTTTTTAAGATTGGCGGCGCTAGTTGGCTCTATAAAGGCCCTTAATATTAAAAATTAGACATACATTTATAGATCGTTTTGACACTTGCGTACTTTCGCAATTTAGTTATTCCAACTTCCCTACTTCCCGTAGCGCACTAAAAAAATTTATAGTTTTGTGACCTTAGACTTCAAAAAAATGCGCACGAATGAAAAATAAAAGCACCAAGCAGCCATAACAACACTGCCGCGAAACAATGAACAAACAATTTGTTTTTAAATTCTCGCCGTGGAACTTGGAACGCTTTTTGTAACGGGCTAAAACAGTAATTTGAAGTAAATTAATGCAAATTCGTTTTATTTTTATAGGACTACCTTTTTGCACCGCAGTAACAACTTACTCGTACCTACCGCATTTTGTATGTAGGTATATTAACACGAAAAGAAAAGGGTAACTAAACTTTTGTTCTACAACTTAAAAAAAAATGTCGCATAGCTTAAATTTATGAAAATAACATTTTTTTTGCGAATGTCGCAATATCGTAATTGTTGGAGGGCAGTTCGCTGGACTGCGGCGAGAAATCTCAATGTTGTTACGATCAGCCATCAAATGCTATCCACCGTTAAACAATGGCATTAAAAACATTTTTATACGGATTTCCTTAAACTTTGACGGCATTCAAATCTACATAAGATAAGTATGGTTGTCTAGAAGAAATCGACCGCTTGCAAAACCATGCCTAGCGTTTTTTTTGCAATGCGATTTAAATCGGTGAACATGAAACAATAGATTTAAACTGCTAATTTTTTTGGCATTAATACATTAAAAGTTGATTCTCCCAACTGCGAAGATTGTGGGACCAAGGAAGACTTACAACATATTTTGATGGAATGTGTCCGGTACGCGACTAAAAGAGTTATCAATAGTTTATGTTTATGCAAATTAGATGTAGATATATTCCACGGCATTTTAGCTGAGCCAACTTCAGGCCCAGCTAAAATGCTGTTCTCGATCTTTTATAAAATTTAAGTTAATTTAGAATAGGTACGATGGGATTGGCATCGTCACTTTATGTGTACAAATATCCCTAAACAATTATAGATTTAAAAAAAAAAAAATAATAAAAAAATACATTAAATAACAATATGTACTTACTTACAAGCCAAAAAATAACTGCTAATTGCACTTACTGACTTTTATAAGAATTTCCTTAAACCATGGCTTTTAAAACTACACCCACACAGGTATCAATAAAAAAATCCTCTTCCGAAAACAGGCCGCTTACAAAACATTGCCTAGCGTTTTTTGAGCAGGCATTTTGCGAGTGAAATAATAGTTTAGCGGTTGTTCCCGCTGTTTACACACAATGGGGAGACGGGAACACGCAGAAAATAGACTTCGCGTCGCCAGGAGGCCGGCTAGTCGACACACACATCTAGTACATCTTATGTGATGGTGATAACGCCTAAATTGCAGGCTTTGTGAACAGGCGATCACAATAAAACTGTGCCTATTTTCGGTTAGAATAGAATGCGGTGTTTGAAAAATAATGAATAAGTTTGCGTTTCCATCTGCAGTAACTCGCGCTAGTTTTTCATGCGAATACTCGAAGGAGTAGTTGCAGGAAAATTGCAGTGTGTAAACTTAAACTTGCGTTTATTGCATTTGGAAGCGCAGCCTAAGAAAATAATAACAATGATTCTAGTTTGCGTCCTTTTAAAACTAAACTAAATCTGAAATGTATAAAAGGCTAAAGGGAGGCAGGCATTTTTAGTGCTGTCCAACACTAATTTATAACAAGCAGAAACTATTTCATAAAAACAAATAACCCGACTCCGAAAAAAACTATCCCCTTTTGATAATTTTTTTATACCCTATGACACTCCCGTAATCAAGACGAATCTAACGATACCATCAAGCCGTTTATATAGGCTACAGGATGGCAGGAAGGAATGGACATACGAGTATATACACCCGAAAAAACATTACCCTCCTTCTGGGACAGTCGGGTAAAAAGCACTCGCACTCTTTCTGGAGCCGTCTTTAGCTTAAAATTAGAAAAGTCACGTTAGAACGTTACCGTGACTTTACTTTTGGCAAGTATCAATCCCAAGTAAACACAGTAACGAAAATAATGTAACAAATGATAAAACTGATAAGAATCATCAATTTTCCTAGATATTATTTACGAAAACAACCGTTCTGGCTTGCTCCGCTGTAGCTATGACAAGCTAAGGGCAACTCGTGAAATTAGTTTCCATTGTCCGATAGTTATTCCTCATTCCCGGGAAAGTTCTCCGTCAATAGGCTTCTAATTAGAGCTTGAGATCAAAATAGTCTTTGGAGAGGCTTTCCGATTTCATTAGCCTATAAAAGTGTCTATGTTTCGATAGTTGCAGGCTTATCTTGTCGGGCTTTCGAGATTATTCTGCGAATCCCATAAGATTTCCCAATTTAAAACTGTACCATGCGTTGCTGACTTAAGTTCGTAAATACCGTCGTAGCCACGTTCGTGATTGGCAAGAGCTCTATAGCTGCATGCATATAGGCGCGTATTCATAAACGTGATTTAAAGTTACGCCACCCTTTAGCCGCCCTGTCCCTTTCTATCTTAACCTTTTTAACCAAGTGTGAAAGGGATAGCAACACGATTTAAGGGATGTGAGGTTTAACTAGATTTATGAAAAACAGCAGTGATTATTTAGTTGATTTTTAGTTCGGCTACGAAACTCCTGCCAACGATTGCCAAGTGCACTTGCTAGCGAACAATCTTACGTCAGCAACTCATGGTTGTACTGTATAGTGTCGACTCGTGTGTGTGGTTTTGTTTTGATGCTTTCTTGTCTAAATTCATTCTTACAAATTCTCCAGCATGTTCGGTGTAAATAGGGCTATCGGGAATCTGAGTTTCTTCTTCATACTTCTACCAGCTTCCTGCTTGCTTAAACTTTTTTATTTAAATGTGGCAATTGTTAGCACATCACTGCCAATGTCCAGTTTTATTATTTAAGCTTTTACACATTGTGTACAAAAGGCGAGCTTAATGCCTTGCGGCATTATCTACCAGCTGACCTTTGAAGTTTTGAAAGCTCCAAGGATCGAGGAAACTATGTCCTTAAAAGTTAATAATTTTGGTTAGCTTTTCTGTCATTTACCGTACATATTTACTAAAAATAGAAGGCAAAAGCCTTTTCCATCAGCAGCCAGTCAATGAGCCTAATACGCTATCCGGAGGCTTGAAGTGTTTTAAATAATTTCCCCGGCGTACAACGTTCAGGTAATTTGTCAACGTCGAAGCACCTCGGGGTTAAAGGTTTCCTTCACACTAGTGCGAATCATTTGTTTGCGATAAATTAATTATCGTTGGCAAACTTTGGCGTACCATCGCATCGCCTCTATCGTCGACTAGCTGTGGTGTAATTGAACGATAGTGTGTTGAAATATCTGATTTGTAATAATATAGTCTGTGAGGTTCTAAAATATCTATGGAACAATTATTTAAATGTATACTTACTTTAAATATAATTGCAAATAAGTGTTGTTGTTATTGACCACATATAAAATGAAGTCAAACTTTACTGACCCTATATTTCTCGCCAAAGATGCTTTAGATAGCTTGTTGTTTGCTTAACAAAATAGTAGGTAAGTAAATACTTATAAATCAGAACCAGGAATCTAGTTATTGTAATGTTAGGTATGTCGGTTAATGACAACTATTTCGTTTTCAAAATACTAAGCCAGAATAATTCCTATAAAAGAAACTAAAAACAAAGACTAAGGAAATATGCACTAGATTTTGCCTCTACTGTCGCGTTTGTGCTTTGCTTACCACACTAGTGTGCGGGAAGCTCTGCTTCGCTCCATATGGTACTGAGTGACTGTGCCCTTCTTCGTCATTCCAAGCGTGCTCTAAAAGTTGGAGTTTATAAACATATATACTTATAGATAAAGTACTAGGGCCCGTATTAATAATCTGAGCTCAAACCCGTCCTCAAGAGCGAATTCAGCTCAAGACGTGATCACCATCTCAAGTATGTCATTTATTAATAAACCAATCTTGATCGCTTATCACGCGATGTCTTTCTCAAGTCGCGGTTCGCCTGCAAGCAGCAAATAATACGTTATCAAGCGTGACTTTGACAGTTCTCTTGAGAACTGAGTTTTGTTTAGTTGGGCCCTAGTCCACAGATTTTGTATTACGCAAGTATTAAAAGAGTACTTAGATCCCGGACCAGAATCATCTTTAACCTCTTAAAGGACTTTGTTTGTTGTATTATAGGTCTCCTAGATATTTTAAACTACTAAGTTCGTTTTACCAAAAAGGGATGAAGCAGGGTACGCCCTTAACCATAATATCTCTGGAGGGAATTAGCATATCGAAAAACCAATTTCTGAAGTACATATTCACAATATGACCATGTGAGTCATTAGCATCTAACAGCTGACGTATATTATTTAAACTTTGATGGCGACGAGAAAGCGTGGATTGGCAAGGAACCCTAAAATGCAAAGAATATCATTCCAAAGACAAAAACAGGACTCCAAAAATGTCTTCAAGTATCCATCGGTAGCCCTCCCCAATAATATTATGTTCCAAAGTCGGGTATTGGGAAAACAAAGTGTAATGGGGTCGTTCCGACTTCCGACAACAAGAGGAAAGGGAACAGTCACCGTCTACTTCCTTTTATGTTTAATGCCGTTTTACTTACTCTGCTGGCTCAGCCAGGCGCAGATTAAGCCCTCGAAAAAGGTCAAAAAGCCACTCGAAAATCAGCCAAGTGCGAGTCGGAGTATGAACTCGCTAGATCTAGATAGATAGTGCATTCATACAAAAGAGATGTGTCCAAAATATATGACGCCCTGACCAAGATTTTGTACAGCGTACAGTTCCACGTGGGCAAAGCCCTGGGGCTTTGTAAACAAAAACCTAACCTACTAACATTTTAATTTTAATATTGGTCCTGATTACGGGAGTGTCACAGGGTATAAAAAAATAATCAAAAGGGAAGGGGATAGTTTTAGCAGTCGTTTTTTGTTTGAAATAGTTTCTGCTTGTACGTCAAAATATTCGGGGGATTTTCGGGGAAAGGACGGACGTTCAAGGATTGGACAATCATGGAAATATACATAACAGACCGAATGAATTTACCAGGAAACTTACTTATCAGACCTGACTGATACAAGTAAACAGAAACTCAAGACGACAAGGAAACAATGAACTTTCCGCACTATTCAAAGTTAAAACACGGACCAATCGCCCGCCTCCGACTTTGTTGCGACTTTAATAAGATTTGCTTCGAGAGTTCGACAAGTTGGCGGCGTCATTCTGTTCAACTTCACTTTGTAGGTTTTAAGTTAAGTTATAGTTTATTTTATTTTAAATGAAATCATAAAAATAATGTAGTAAGCATTAAATAAGAGACTGTAAACATTCAGCCAGAAAGGTCAACATTATCATTACCTTAGTTGATATAGTAAGGTTGTTCGCTAGCGAGTAAGTACGTAAAAAAACCGGCCATATTTACAGTGTTCGGATTTTTTCCTTTACCTGTGCTATAAGACCTAGCTTCTTACCCATGATTGTAGGTCAACGGGAAGTACCCTATAGGTTTTTGTTTTCTTGCATTTTCATATAAATATGCTAGAAAATGAAACATCGGACATATCTTTTGATTGCGTTGACGTAGAAGTTCGCGACTGCATGAGGTTGCAGTCCTGAGAATTTCGTATTAATTTCAACTTGATCCGTCCACACGTTTCTGAGATATAGGTCTTTGACATACAGACAGACAGACGACCGGATGGACGGACGGACAACAAAGTGATCCTAGAAGGGTTCCTTTTTTCCTTTTGAAGCACGGAAACCTAAAAACGTTATTTACAAGGTCGAGGTTCATTGCGAGCTAAGCTACTGAAACTCATGATAATTCGACAGCAAATTCAATTGTAATAGGCATTCTATGCGACCGTAAACACGGCTTATATTGTAATGGTTTCGTGTAGGTTGCCATATTCTTCACTGTACTGAGGAGAAGTGACCATACTTCTCATGTCGCGGTCTATTTTCCTCCTATGGTGCCACCAACGGTGGTTGGCGGTCAGCTTCGCTTATTTGTCCCTATCTTCAGCGAGACGAAATAATTGAGCATCTCTCGCGATGCCAGTCTATTTACCAATTTCAAAGCCATGACTTTTTCCTGCGTCCAGGGCCTGTTCTGTCCGCTATTTTGCCCAATATAATTTATTAGTTGGTGCAGTTATTATCTCTCAATCGTGAATAAATGTCCCAGATAACGGCGTGTGCCGCTGGAGACTGCTGCTCGCGCTTACCAACGGCGTACGGACGCAGCACGCGAGCAATGCGCCTACACTGAAATTTGAACCAGAATTCTAGTTGAATGATCGTTATTTCTTGTTGTTTCAGCTGTTTAGTTGAATCTACAAGGGGAAACTTGTTAAGTGAAACTTGTTCAAATAACAAGTACGATAACATGTTATTTCAACATTATATCTATGTATTTTTATGCACAGTAAGCTAGTAGCTCATGCCGTAGATTTTACTGTTTCTTAGACGCAGTAAAAGATGCTGATGTTTTTGCTGATCTCAAAAATATTTAGGTATTGCTATCTTAACAGTACACTAATTTACCCTAATTGTATAATTGATTATTGTAAGCATTATATTATATTGCAATTACATCTGTATCCACTGACTCGGTGCTTTGGTGATATCTGTAAACCAGTCAGTTATGTATTAACATAAATAAATAACCAATACCGCACCCTATAGATACCTACAACCCTAGCAGACTAATGAATAACAATAGTACATAATAATGATTTCGGCAATGACACGTGTAACAAAGAGATTACAAATTAACGCAGGATTATGTAGAGCTTACAAATTGTTACGGAAAATCCCGAATGCCGGTAAATTGGAACTCAATATGCGACACGGATAAGCGTTCCAGTTTACGAGACACGTTCATCAACAATTTAACCGAAGCATTACTTAAATTAAGGGGAAGTATATTTAGACAGACCATGTGACAACCACACGAACGGCGACAAAAGTGTCGTCGACAAAATAGCCTAAACTGTCGATCTAAGTATATTATGTCAATCTAATAAAGATACTTCGCGAGCTTTGAAAGTTCCAAGGATACTGCAGAGAAGTGTACAAGAGAGTCATTAGGGCTGAGTTTTTCTAAAAATTAGGGTAGGCAGGACCTACTTGACACGCAGAAGATGTAAGAATGGACGCAGAAGATGTATCGGCTGAGAGAAAGTTTGGCAAGAAGAAATCCGCGCCATGGTGAGGTATGAGGCGGTACCAGGCGTGCCGGTGTGTACGAGGCGCCGTCGCCTTGGGCCCGGGCCCAACGGACGCAGTGCGCGAACCGCACGGTGGCGCCCGAATGACTCGAGGCTCGGACGGGGAGGAGGAAGGTGATGGATGAATGGATGATGATTTGGGGAGTACTCAGGGCGCCACCAGTCGTATCGCGGATGTATCGCAGTTCCCGTGGCTCGGCAACAATGGTACGAGGTGGAACACCCCTGGAAGTTTAGGCGGTATTCCGCCGCTTCAGGGCGGCGAACCCGACATAATCAACATAATCCCCCTGGCGTAATACACGTAAACTTGTTTTACCTGCGACAAAAATAGGACCTACTGACGGATTTTTTAAAATTCTGTACATTTACATTAGTATAAAATCGCAACCCAATTAAGGCCCCATGCACTTCTCTGTTTTCGACATTACCTACCATTGATGGTTGTTCGTTTATTTCAATATTTTTTAACAATTTCGAAAAATTACCAAATCGAATGACATTCGATCGTCTTTTCTTTTTCCTATTGTACCTATCTTGATGAATTACTGCTCGCATGCCATTACCGTGGTAATTGAGACACTTTGCAAACTTGTGCCACCAATATGTGACGGTGCGTGGGTTAACGAAGCCATTTTCGCCTTAATGCCAGTCATTTGCGCTAAATTGGCACACTAGAGCAACTCCGGAGATGAGATAAATTCACGCGTATATGATAAAAGAGGTGCGTCCTTACATTACAAATTTAGAAGGGGTATTCTTAAACGGGGGTTCCCATAATGTAGAGGCAATGAATATTTAACTGCAGACTTTTATTATTGTTATTTGTGTTAGTGAATGTGATGCTTGCGTACGAGAGTATGAAAAAATCTATTTTGGTGCATCTATTTTGTATGCACTCTGGCCAATAATTGTAACTGTGACAACCTGTAGGTAATAGACTCTACTACCATTCATAATTGAAAACTGTGTTGCGTTCGTTCGGTTATTATTCTTGGAAATTGTTTTTTTTTGAAAAAAAAAATCTTGGAGGTGTGATGTGATGTGCTAATTGGTAGATACCATTTTAAACCAACAATGTGAGATTAGTTAGTGTAACTTCCATTATTTATTTTGCATTGTTATTAATGCTCTCAAAACGGTAAAGGAAAACACCGCGAGGAATGTAAAACATCGCCTGTATGTCTGAGAAAAAAAAATTCGTTCCTCAACTTAGTTCAAAAGTTTTATCTAAAAGTAGGTAAGTACCTACTTAAATGATTTTGTTTCCTTTAAACGTTGAGTAATGTTAAGAACTTCTAAACTTCCATTGTACTGTTTCTAAAAGACCGCTCGTTGCCGTTTCATTCAGAAGTATGTCGTGGAGTGGAGTCGTAAATCTATCGAGAAGTTGAGTTGCGACAGTTGGCACTATCTATCTCTATTCTGTTTCCTTTAGACAACAAACTTTCTGGAAACGAGTACGAGTTTCACGATATATGCAAATTTTTGGAACCCAATGGTCATAGGGCATCAAAAATTAAAATAATACCATGGGTAACCTGTAATAATATTGAATTAGATGAAGAAATTCGATAAGGTCCTAGGCTCCTACCCTATTGTGTAACTGACTGCGACCCAATGGTAATTGAAATGAAGTTCATTTTTGATAATCATTGCTGAGTTGTGCAAGCAAGTTTAATGTCAGCAATGGTTTTAAAATGCATTTCATTTCCACTATCAGTGCTAATTAATAATTATAATTAGTAGATAACAGTAAGAATTAGTTCCTACACCTACACTACCTGCCGCCTTACCATGAACTCTTATAGCGGGATAACTTCGATAATACTTTATTATTTCGTACCATGACGACCTTAATAAGCTTACTTTAAGGACGTCATGGCACGAAATAACAAAGTATTAATGAAGTAATCCTGCTATAAATAAGACTTTATGGTAGACCCCTGGTGTCTTTTCGTTGCGGAGGAGATCTACTTCGATGCTGAGTCAGCGGAATAAGTTAATTCGGACAGAAGTTAGAGCACCTGTTAGAATTATCTATGTGGTATTTTTACACAAACTTCTAAGGGCTCCCGCACACGGGCCACCGGCCACAACCACAAAACGCCGCCACTGGCATATTTCCTGTAATTTTCATACATTTTATATGGACTCGCCGCACACGGTTGGCGCCGGTGGCGGCCACACGCTACAAGCTTCTAGCTTCTCGTGGCGGCGTTTGTGGCTGTCGCGAGTGGCCCGTGTGCGGTCACACTTAGATTTGGTTTATTCGGATTTGTATCTGTTAATATGACCATGATTATATTTAGTATGCACATTTATGTAACTAACATTGTATACCGCAGCCCAAATCAAGTGTCTTATTTTGTAAACAAATATGAACGTCAAAATAACCTGTTGTGCTGTAACACTGAAGGATCCGATATAATGATGTGAAAATAACTATGCATATACAATAATCACAGAACAGCTTAAAAAGTTAGTAGGTAGGATAGTTTTTTGTTTACAAAATAAGACAGTTGATTTGGGCTTCGGTTTACATATTATTATTGTTACTGGTGTATATTGTGATCATGGTAAGGCATGCAACACTAAATACTACAGTACTAGTAGAGTCGCCAGTCACCACAATTCGTTATTATTAGGGCCACAAGGACAGAATGGGGCCAGAAAATTAATCACACTGCTTTGTGAGGCTTGCTTGGCCTGAAGCCTCCTAATTTACATGACAAGGCACCGGACACGGGGCAGCTAGATAACGCCAAGTCGTTGGATTGGACTTTCCAGTGACGGATCCAGGTACCGGGCCTCACAGGGCTTTGTTAATGATGAATATATGCCTTGCCGACTAACAAAGCTTTATTTGCAGCTATTTAATATTACTGATAGTGATAAGCCATCATATAAACCTTTTGTTAAGGTGATGAGGTTCGTTACTCAACACCTCAAGGCCCTTGTAGCGGGCCAAAAGCAGGCGACAGAAAGCCGTTTTGCTGCAATAAAATATAAGTGGAGGAATGTGAATTACGATGAGTTTGGACGTGTGTCAGGAGAGCAGTAGATGGATTTCCGTCGACTCTGCCTACCTCTATTAGAGAAGGGCGTGAGTTTATTAGGTATGTATGTAAATCAACATTTTAATAACCGAAGTAACCCGTGAGATTGACGGATCAGATTATGGCAGCCGTGGCCGATTCCTTACACGTCTGCACCAGAAGAGCAGCCGTCAGTGACGAATGGCGACGTGTTGTGAGGCGGGTCACTGTGACTGAAGTGACGACAACGACCACTCTGAACCACTAAAAGAGTGTAACGATTAAGAAGAAGTCGAGCCAACCTATCGACCCTTTAAAAATAACCCCTGAATCCGTCACTGGGCTCACCTCCGAGTTTTTGCGGGAATTTACCAGTGGCGAACTAAAGATAGGCTTTTCATTCAGGGTAGCGTTTTGATATAATTAAATTGAGGCCTTTGTGATGTCGTAACTAAAGGATACCGGAGTCAAAGGGCAGATTGGATTATGAATTGTGTCTATGTGTACTATTATGGTAGCAGTAGAGTTCAACTAAAAGGTTTTTAGATATTGTTTGTATAATTTCACTGATGAATAAGGGCCGTTTTACACTAACATGATGTTAAACCTGGTTTACTTCGAGATATGCAGAGAAAACGAACATAGTGTTGAAAGTCTAATTTGTTAACATCGTCTTTCCATTTTGCTTATATATTTTATAGGCGAAAAAAAATCTTACGTCGGAATTCTAGATTTTTTGAGAATAAGTAGAGGATTTTGTAGGAGATAAATATGTAGTCAGGTTGCTGTTTTTGTAATAATTATGTTTTTATTAAACGAGTATTATCTGAAACATGAAGTATAGCGCGGCGAAATTTTTCCGTCATGATATGAGCTATTCAAATATGCGAGGGTCACGATATTCCTTAGCTCAGTCGATCTCGGAAGCCCAAAAAGAATCGTAATAGTCGAGTTTTTCAAGCTTATCCCGCACGACGGAAATGAATTCCCAACTCAAAATGCAGGAAACTTTTCGCAAGATAACCAACAACATTAAAACGACCTTTCTTACAGACTTTTAATGGACCTTTCCCTTCTGAGAATCGTATTTATCTCTCTATAAACGATCGATAACGATCTCGAGCTCTCGTCGAACTTTGGCGTTATCGATCGAATCGATAACGATAAGTTGCATTCACAAACATAACAAAGGCAAAATATTAACGTGGCAACAAACTGTGGAAATGAAAAAGGTAAAAACGCTGCATTCTGAACGCAGTTTCATAGACCTCTCAAATGGTGTAAAAGAAAATATTTTGAGGAAACAGAATTTAATGAAAACACTAATTATTCTTGGGGGTGTGAAATAGATCATATTAATATTCGCTTGTCAGAAATCAGATTCTAATCCCGAAAGTGCAGCGGCAACCTGTGCCACATATTATAAGACGCGAGAGATTTCGGCACAAAGTGGTTTCTAGTAGAATCTTAAAATATCCTAATAGAATCTCAGCTATTCTAAATAAATGCCATGAAGTTCATATTTATGTGAAAGATGTTAGGTATACCGTTCTTATTATTTTTACCATAAGAGTACAAGTTACTTTAAGTGTTACCATTGCTGTGCAGTCGACTATACTTACTTGAGAAGTGGGTAGTAGAGCACGACAGAGCAACTTTGGAGCTAAAGTTTCGCAATAAAACTGCGGGACAGCCTAGTTGTCCGTTTTCATTTCTGCGCACGTATATTTAAGAAAGACGGAGAGCGGCCATTATATAAACAAGGTTTCTAGTGTATTTAAGTCTTGAGTTTATTTTCACTATTTATACATGAATATTTTTGATCAGCGGCCCTGTATTACTCTTTGATCAAATGTATAAGTTTCGAAGTGTTCCGCCGATCTTAATAAGTAGGTGTGAGTACCTACTTATACTGAGGTATGTATTTTTTGTACGATAAAACAACAATTATCAATCATTATGATAAGCCCGGACGGAAGGCATAGCTAAATTCACAATCACAGAAAAAACCTTGTTATATCACCATATTCTTCACGTCGGCCAACCAACAGACTTTTTAATATTATAATAGAATAATGTGACATGATAATAATACAAAATAATAATGAAATAATTTAATTTATATTATAATATAATGATGTAATTAATGACAAAATGTAATGTATAGTGAATAGGTAATATAACTGTAATGCTATACTTTTTAATGAATGAATAAATAAATAAATAAAATAAACAGAAGGCATTGCCAACGCTTTAGGCAAATCATGCAAGAAACGCCACAATTTTGGCGGTAAATCTGTAATTGTGAATCCAGCTTTAGGTGACCCGCCAGCTTGTTTTTCCATGTTCCATGTTTTTCATAAAGGCGTGTGTTGTAATATTACGTTCTATTTATTTTGCAGGGTGACCTTTGCCAAACAGCCTTCAAAAGAGCAGTCAGGAGTAGAAACCTTTCTTGAAACTACAATGCCTAATGCCCATAAATATATAAACTTATGTTTTTCCCTTTGTTATCGTAAAAGTAAAGTTATGTTTTCGTTCCTGTTATTCGGTAAGGTACAGATTTAATAGGTGGTTGTTTAAGCCATGGATTAAGAGTTCTTGCTGGATTTCGCCATACTAAAGCGGTGATTCCAGCAACTGTTTTATGCCAAAACAGCACTCGTTTTCTTATGAGAAGGGGTTGCTGGTTATCTGCCGACTTTGAATAGTTAGATTCTCATTTTTAATTTTTTTAATGATTTTTTGTAATAATTCATTTGTTTTTGTAATAATTCATTTGTTTTTGTAATAATTCATTTGTTTGGTAATAGTTAATTGGTTTTATAAAAATTCATTAGTTTTTGTAATAGGTACATTTGTTTTGTAATAATTTACGCCATCGCTGAGGTCTGAGGATATAGATATAAACGATTTATTTATGGTTGTGAAGAAAAAAATCAAAACTTTCAAGATGTTAGCAAATTGTAACCAGAAAGTAAGCAGACAACAATTTTAAATAGAAAAGTTAACACAGAGTCACGTATAAGCTATCCGATCGTACCCCATTAAGGTCGGAGTTCTAGTTTATTATCTTGTTAGAAAGCACGAAAGGAAACCCCGGACGTGCTACGAAAGGTTTCCACTAATGTATGGATATAGCTAGGTCGACTAGATTTTATTGCAAATTGCCTATCGAGAATCTGAAATGTTAAATATTACGACATTTAAGGAAAATAACGTACTTAGAGTACTCGTACGGTCTAACTAATCTAACACTAGAAAGGTATACAGTGGCCTTACCATGAAGTCTTACAGTAGGATTACTTCAATAATACTTTGTTATTTCGTACCATGACGACCTTAAAGTAAGCTTAATAAGGCCGTCAGGTACGAAATAAGAACATATTATTGAAGTAATCCTGCTATAAGACTTCATGGTAAGGCCCCTGGAGAGTTATTTGGTGGACATTTGTCTCAAAAAGTAGTTTACTGATATTTGAAAGTTCTAAAAAGTACAATTGCATAGTGTGTAATCTAAGTCTAATTGGTTAAATAGTTTTTGAGAAAATGTCAACCTTAGTAGACCCTGTAAAGTATACAGTCTCTGATTTCGTCTGTAAGAAGACCAATTTAGATAACCTTAAGGTAATTATAAACACGATTAAGTACATTTAGAAATAGGTCCTATAAAAAGAATATTTATTAATTGAGGAGAATGCTATTTAATATTCCAATAGCTCCAATAATAGTGTTGAAAATTAAAATGTAAATGATTTTTATTATTAAAATAATAATAAAATTATTGTGGTAATGTTTTTGTCAGGTTATTAATAAAAAACAATCAAATCAAGTTAAACCTTCTATAATATTGGGGAATCAAAAATGAAATGGGATAGATCCTATTTTTATTAAAAGGGAAGAATTATTTAAAATGGAAATAGTGATTTATAGAGTATAGAAAATTATTAGAGGCAACTGATTGGGTTAAAAAATATTTTAGCATGTACTTAGAACGACAAAGTACCTACCTACGAATATATAGTCTGAAGATTAATATTGCCTCACAGTCGTTCAGACGTCCTCAATTAGAGCTACAAATGTGGTAGAGTAGAGAGATGCACAGAGATTTGCGTCGTCTCTGATATTAATTGCCCACATTTGTGGAGGCTTTGTGTCCCCGGTTTTTCGAAATAAACAACATGTACCAGGGATATGCAGGAAAACCAGATTTATTTCAGCCAGGTGCATTTGTTATGTAGAGTCTACCAATTAATTAATTTAGAATTAAAAGTATAGCGAGTTATTACTTCATCGTCAGTCTATTTTATGTCCCTACCGATGGGCCCATACCTTCCCTTCGAGGGAGGGAGCTCGAGGCCATGATCCGCCACGCACCACATTGGTGGATTAGGTATACATTGATAAGTATTGAAAGTCAGTTAATTTCGTTTATTTTACATAGTAGACAAGAATTGTGGAAATACTTTTTTTTAACTCAAACCACTTACTTATATTTTGACGACATCTCCATTTAATTTTATTGTCATCCAAATATGCTAAAAAATCACTTAACAACACCTTTTACTAATCACTTCATTATCTTATGATATCAATAACATCAAGGCAGATATAAGTACTGGCAGACACAAATTGGTTCACCAGGGATCGCCCACAAACGAGCTGGCAATACTTTGTTCCCTTCAGTCCTTGCACATTGGACCACAGATCCTTTCCACAAATGTGGGTAATTAATTTTAACGTCGACGGAAATCTCAGCATCTCTCATTGCTCCTACATTTGTGGGTGACATCTGTCTTCGGTTTGGTTACTCCATTTATTTGGACCGTGTGGAAACCCCAGTTCTTTCTGTGTTCCCAGGATTTCACATGGTCTAGCTAGAATCTATAGAAGGAACTTTGACCTTTTTTTGTCAATCCTATATAGGTACAGCTAACAGCAGATCAAATGTAACACTTTGGACCGTTCTTATTATCTGCGTCGTGAGATTTAAAATCGTACTGCAAGTGTAACCGTTGATCTGCTGTTGTCCGTACTATTATAGTAATTTCATAATAATATAATAAATAAGTTAATTATTTACTTTACTTAATTAACACATTCAAATATTGATAGAGTAATGCAAGCATTACCATATTAATTTCCTCGTATTTTCCATACATATCGCGATTTATTTGCCAATACAAATGAGATTCGTGTATCTGAAATTCTGAATTGAAATCGCGATCATTTCACTGAATCAGAAGCGTGCACAGTTATCCAGTTTAAAATTAATAAGTATGATTAATAATACATTTTTTAAAATATGTTTACTTAACTAAGATACTAGGAGCAAGCAAATTACTACGTAGACATTTCTTGCAGTTAAATAGTAAGCGTGTAATTTAGGAACGTTAGAAAAGCGTTAGCTATAACGTTCATAATTGGTGCATTTTTGTGTACCCTGGTAATGTAACTAAAAAGCATCAATTACGAACGAGGTAGCTAACATTATTACTTTTACTGCTAGCAAATTTCAGCAACTCATGGTATTAGAGATTTATATTATAATCAGTAAGGTTAGCTTCTCGGGAATATATGAGCAACTTACTAAGTAATTTAAAATTCCCTCTAATATGCAAATAAAAAAAATATGAAGCAAGAAATATAAAATGCTAAGCAGAAAAGCTCATTTTCCGATGTAGAGCTTAAGGTGAGCGTAATTATTTTCCTTTTTGAGATCCTTTGTACGAAACATGAAAGCGAATGTAAAAAATTAATCGCTAATATTCTTTAGCTGCGTTCATGGTTACCAAATCTGTTTGATATCCAAATAGAATATTGTTACTTATTAGATAAGAGTCAAAAAAATTGTTCATCTCGTCAAAATTACCATTAACTGACTCTAGATACAGATAAATAACAGGATGGTCTTGAATTCATTCGAAAAATTAAAAGGATGGTTAGGCTTGTGACATAAATTAATTTAAGCGTTTAAGTAAATTAAACAATTCAGGGAAAAATAAAAAAAATTACAATAAATTCAACTATCATTTTTTTTTTAATTTGATGTGCATCATTACTGTGCTTTGGATTTTTTTCATTTTATTGTATTTTTAATTTTTTCACTGGAATTTGACCTAAGGGTAATTTCAAATGTCCATTGTGTGACTTGTGACGTACTTAGTTCATATTTTTGCAGTTTTGATTTACTAAAAAAACCTTACCAATTAAATATTTATCATGAGTACAACCCCCAGTTTCAATTTGTCAAATGAATTCAAGGACAACCTGTATACTGTATACAGCCCTGCCTAGAGCATTTTCCGTTAAAAAAACAGCCTTGCAGTCCTAGCACACATGAGGATTTTTTTATTTGTCATTGAACAACAAGTTGTTCAAATATCAATACTGACCACCCTATCTTCGGCTTACTAAGTTACTGTTCCTGTATATTCAGAAAGTTTACTGCACATTCTGTGTAATGACAATGATCTTGTGTTTTGTATATTACATCATCATCATCAGTCTATTTATATTGCCCCACTGCTCGGGCACAGACCTTCCCTTACATCGAGGGAGCTATGGCCATGATCCACCACGCGGGCCCACTGCGGATTGGCGGATTTCACATGCCTTAGATTTTTTTTCTTCTTCTAGGGCATGCAGGTTTCATTACGATGTTTTCCTTCACCGTTTTGAGAGCACTCGGTAAATGTACGTAAGTTTCTCCGTCGAAAAAACCGAGGATAACTCATTGGTACATGGCTGCCCTAGCTTGGAATCGAACTTGGGACCTCCGTATCGCAAGTCTGTTGACCCAACCACTGAGCCACCGAGCTCTCAGTATATTACATACAGGGCCGGAATAAACTGAATTCAACGCTATAATTTAGTCACAAATGCAAATGTTTCAATTATTTAAAAGCTACTGAAAGGAAAGCGGGACGCTCGCGGCGGCGCACTATAAATCTTATTCGTAAGGGATTGTTTTGTTTACATTAGAAAGGGGAGTTGTGCCCCAGGACTGAATTATTTTGCACCAACCTTCCGCCTCGTTACGACCCTGTATCCTTCAAGTTCAGTGTAACAAACGGTACGGTCTAACACAGAGAAAGGTGCACAGGAGAGTTATTAAGGTTGAGATTGTCTCAAAAAGAACTTCACTGATTTGTGAAAATTCTTTAAAATTACATACTCTAAACTATCTATTAGTATAGGAATTTTAACAATCGGTCAAGTGGTTCTTGAGAAAATCTCACCTTATTGAGGGCCAAAGCCAAAAGTATACTTTTCTATTTTCGACTGATTGATTTTGAAGATTACAAAACCACAGAATGTATGTCAGACTTAAAGCCTGACACACACAGGCACGATCTTCACGCGGCTTGCGGTCAGTTGAAATGCATGCCCTGGCCCCTTTTCTCCCGTTGTTAACGTCCAGTAGGTAGCGTATTGCGGCCTAGACCTCAGATCGGGAGAAAATGGGGCGGAGTGTGCGTTTCAACTCGCCGCAGGTCGCAAGCCGTGTGCAGATCGCGCCTTTGTGGGAAATACTTTATTTAACGATATCTTGCCCTAGGATTTGAATTTCTAACAAAGGACCTCGCCATTTTACAGTATGATAGTATGTGCTGTTGGAAAAGAGCGTACAACGGAATGACAGGATCCGGATCGAATCCCGGATTATGCATGAAAAATTCAAATCTTAGGGTAAGATTTATCAGTCGTGATGACTTTTTCTCTATTTTTTTTCTCTATTTAATAATTAAGTCTTACCTGTCTTGCATCAAAATAAACCCGAGCGAATTACCTTATGAAAACTCCATCCATAATTCTAGACGGCCTTAATGATTTTCTTTCCTCTTCCTCATTAAACTAAGCATCTTCCAATCCAATAGAGTAGACATTTTAATGGGCGTTTTCCTTTATTTATTTTTGTTTCCATGTCCCAGTAAAATGTTAACATCTACTACGGTAATGAGAATACATTGTTTTATTTTCTAACTAACAATGCCGCTCGGTTTGATCCGCGCATAAATCCTCCTTGGTATATCAACCGTAGAAATTAGCTGATTACTGGTCGAAAAAAAGCGGATGACAGCTGTACAAAATGGTGCGCTTAATTCTATTGTTTTATTTGTTAACATATACATTTTTAAAAGTTCATTTCAAAATAACCAAACCTTCCTGGAGTGAGTGAACCATCATAATCGATGCGATGCTTATCTAGTAAGCGGATCTCATTGATATCCAAAGACATTTTCAAAGTGACAGTTGTAAGAATAAAACAAGCTTTTTAAGTTGATAATAGATGGCGTTGCACCGAAGTGCGATATCATCGTAAAAAACACAGCACTAATAAAAAAATTTCAATGTCAGCTGAATAATTTATTTTTATTGGATGTTTGTGTAAACAATACAGTAATACTAGGTATGAAATACGAAAAGCCCAAGTTACAAGCTATAACAACGCATTTAATGTTGACATCAGACCAGTCAGTGCCATCTACAGGGGCTATCGTTACTTTTTGTCTTTTTTAAATGTAACCTTGAAAAGCCCTCATTAGAGAGACATACATACATTTTTATAAATTATAGAGAAGATTATACTTTTATACAAAAGGCAAAGGCTTGAGGCTTAATGGTGTAAATCCTAGACAAGCACGCGATAAGATAAAGCTAGTCACGTTCTGACAATCCTGAACATTGTTTTGATTCACTAATTACGCGATTAAACTAGCTTAGAATGTTATTTTACAAAGTAAACCTCACTCACGAATATAGTACCTAGTTCATGTAGGGTACTTCAAATAAGTTAGTGTACGGTCTAATACATCAGAGAAAAGTATAAACGAGGGTTTTTAAGGTTGAGATTATCTCAAAAATTACTTGACCTATTGCAAAAAATCTTTCACTGTTCGATAGATAAAAGTTAAAACTAAGTAACTGTAAAAGAATAACTAAAACGGTCCAGTAGTTTGTGAAAGAATCTCAACCTTATTGAGGCCCCCTGTATACTTATCTTTATCTTCATGTGTACGTACAGCTAACAGCAGAATAAGTGTAACACTTTGGACCGTTCTTATTATCTGCGTTGTAAGAGTTAAAATCGTACTGCAAGTGTTAGCATTGATCTGCTGTTGTTCGTACCTATAGGTATTCACGCTCAAGAGTGAACGTTCACTCGCGAGCTAATGTAGTGGGTCTCTTGAATCTCTCGAAACTGCAGATCTTGCATATAATTATTCGAAAACTCTTCATTAATATTTGCGAAAATTTTCCGATTAATTTAACATGACGATTAAACACAAAATAAACACTGTAGTCTGTAGGTAATTCTGTAGCGGCCATTAAGGCTTCGTATGCGAGTATTTTCAGTTTTTCTACGAAGACTACGGCACTAACTGCTAAAATTAAAAGTCTGAAAATAATATATAGCAATCTTGGGGTGTCTATTTAGAGACTGATGAATACCAATACACGATTGGACAAACTTAGCTCGATAGAAAAAAAATCGCTTCCATGTCTTTTAAAATGAAAATTATATCGAAACCGATATATATCAAATTGTAGGGTACCCATAAATACGAGAGCTTGTTTAAAAAAAATCTGATTTTTGTTGGCGTATTTTTATTTCTCTGCCAAAATTCTTGCTCTTCACTCCGCCGCTGCGGGGCATCTACTGTCTCACTCTTGCTTTTGACAATAGCGCCTTAAGTCGAATCCTAATCCTAAACGCAACTGTCACTGTTGTTCATATGCTACGTCGCGTAAGAGCGAGCAGGACGCCTCGCTTAGAGGCGACTAATATTAGTGTGCTCATTCTAGATAATATAAGAAATTACATAATAATTTACCAACTGTCACGTTTATCCCATTTTCAAAGCCAGTTAAATACTTAGATATTCAGAGAGTTTCAGCAAATTAAATGGCCACATTAAGGGATTGTAGAGGTCCACGCACATTAGGAAGCTAGCGACCTAAGTAGGTATATGTAATTTCAGAGCCGTATTAAGGTCAAGCTGGGCGGAGGCACATGATTTTGCTCCTTAATTAACACCTCAACTTGTGTGCAACCCTCCTTAAGATGTGGATGGCTTAAGCCAGGGCGAATGCGTAAATTATGTATTAAAAAAAGACCAAGAAAATATGGTTTTTCGTACTATAGGAAACCATTGCAAGTCTTGATTCAAAAAAAAAATATTTAAATATATTCGCGATGATTTAATCACAATTTCTTAAACCAAGAATAAATCGTGTGACTTATCATCAACGGAGAGGCAAAGCAACTACACGAGACATCCCAAGCTACACCACCCAGACATCCCAGGGGGATTAACTGGAACGATTTTATTAGTGCTAAAGTTCTGTCAAGGTATGCGCGAACGAAATTTTTGTACACGCAAGACAGGGGGCCTCAATAAGGTTGAAATTTTCTTAAAAACTCTTGGACCACATTTAATATTTTTTTTACAATTACATAGTTTTAACTTTTATATATCTAACAGTGAAATAATTCTTGCAAATAGTTCAAGTAGTTAACGAGATAATGCAACGTTTAAAACTACTAATTCTCCTATATACATATCTCTGTGTTAGGCCGTACTATTTTTCGGCAAAAAATCAGACATTGACAGGACTTGAGCGCTAGTAAAAATCGTTGCAGCTAACACCCTGGCAGCCTAGACACTGAAGACGGCCCTGTAGTGTAGTCTCTTCTTTAGTCCTAACTGGCTAGTTAACGTTTTTTTAATGGTGACTAATGTTGTGGTTATGTCACGCGGGTGCGGGCGGGCTCGTTGTAGGGTGGGGCTACAGCAACCTTGTGAAGTTATGCTAAGTATCCCATGTCGCCTAGTTTTTGCCTACGATACGACACGACGATTCAGCTGCCTCTCAAAATATAAAGGGGGAAAAAAATTAAGTATGTGTCTATGTAAACTGAAGCCCAAATCAAGTGTCTTATTTTGTAAACAAAAACTACCATACCCTACTGACATTTTAAGCTGTTCTGTGATTATTGCATACTTATTTTTACATTATTAGATCGGATTACTTTATTTTCACAATGATGAACAGGTTCGATCAATCAGTTCCTTCAGTGTTACATCACAACAGGTAATTAGATGATTATTTGTTTACAAAATAAGACACTTGATTTGGGCTGCGGTATAGGTTCCTTTGTAGCCTTCTGTATCATAAACAAACGGCTTGATGGATGTAAGATATATTATCTCTCTTGATAACGATTTTAAAACATACGTGATTCATTTTATGCGGTAAAAAACTATTTTTTGTAATAATTAGTATATTTTTCAAACATTAATAAGAGTAAAGGGAAAGGATAATATCTTTCTACCTTTTTATCTCTCTCCCACTAAACTCCGACTAGATATAATCGTAGGTCGTATCGTAGTGTGAAAACGTCCTAGAAATGGGCGTGAATTCATCTAAAATAGTGTCGTCATCATATTGCCGTGCTATTACTCAACCGCAAACATTTTCAGCGACCGTAATGCGACGGTAATATACATTTTTGCGCTATTAAAATTGTGAAGGAGTGGCTACTGAACGTACAGTCGACGGCACATGAACCTACACATATAATTCTTATTTGAATTATCAATTGAAGTCATAAAGGAAAAAATTGTCATGTTACAGCAGCGTCTTGTGATGTAAATAGACTTATACTTATTGCATAGGGCCCCGACCATTATGATTCTACAGCTTCATTCGTAAAACAAAAGACATTGCCACATTTCAATGGAGCTTTGCCCCAACTACAAAACTACGTGACCATTTAAGCTGTACCTATCATTTTGTTGGGGACTTATTGCAGGTTTCATATTGTATAATCATAATCAGTATCATTTTCTACTACTCTCGCAACTCCTATAGAAGAATAACAAAAACAATGAATAAATCGCTTCGATTGCTTACTATTTTCTGAATTCTATGTTGAATTAAGCTGTTTTTTTTTTCGAATCGCAACTTGTATAAAACTTTATTTTAAACCAAAAATTTTAATAAAAAAACGGAGATATTTATACATTTATTCGTTATCTTGTACAACTTGCGGTTGATGGTGGGGCAGAATCTGGCATTGTCATTTATAAATGGGTCTTACAAGAATTGAACATAATTGTTTACTTTGAAACTAGGTGTGATTTTGTCATGACCGTCTAATAGCTTGTCAGTGTCGCTACATCGCGTAAGATAGCGAGACGCCGCGCTTAGCTGCGATTACATTTAGCGTGCCACACTCATGACACAAATATCTACAACTACTTTATTAATTAGGAATTATATTAAGTATTTAGTTATGCTTGCCTGTTTTTGTTGCCTTGGAGAAATACAAGGTATACCATCTGTCCAAACGGTTGATTATGTTGGACTCCTGGGGTCTCCGTCTCCACCACCATGGACAGGACCACGTTAAGTTATTGAAAGAAATATTTATTTTATCATGTAACGTTAATGTATCTTAAACTTGCAATATACGTGTGTAGAGTTCCCATGTGACGTGTTGTCGACTGTACTTGTAGATACTCGGTACCATCGCGCGTGTCCGAAATGAGGAGTTACTGCAAATTATTATGCGGTGAAAAATTCGACCACAGTCAGGTTGCTTTAATAACTCTGACTTTGAGCTTGTAATATCATTAGTTTCAACAAATTTTTAATAAAACTCGGCGGTAGACGGTTAGGTGCGGGGTTTCCTTTGAACAAATTAGTGTTTCCGCAAAAACTTATGGACTTTCTGATATTTACCTAAGTTTTTCTGAATTTTTTGCCAATGTCAGTAAAAGAGTATACATTACATTATCATATACAGTCGAAGATAGAGACAAAGATACAGGGGGCCTCAATAAGGTTGAAATTTTCTCATAAACTACTAGACTAAATTTAATAATTAGTTTTACCATTTATCTATCAAACAGTGAAAGATTATTTGCAATAGGTCAGTAGTTTTTGAGAAAATGTGAACCCTAAAAACTCTCCCTGTATACCTTTCTCTGTGTTCCACCGTATATCTTCCTTCGTAGAGGAATGGCTTTAAAGCAACTGCAACCGTGAACCAATGGTTTTTCTTTTATGCTAATGATCAACGATGATATCATCGTATCATGCTTCCTTTTATCATGGGGTTCCTTGATTAGAGCACGAACCTTCACAAATACTTTATTTTGCTGATTGTCTTCTTTTTAACGTTCCCATTCTCATCGAAGGTTGGACAACATCATGGCAATTTTCACCCTCGTCCAGAGGCCATGTTGCCATGAGGCTGTCCGGAATAGGGAACTAGTGCTGCAGTCGAACCAATGACACAAATTCTTTAGCAAAGAGTGTCTCCTCCGTCCAACACTCCCCTTTCCACAGATCTTGCCCCGGATTATTAACTGCAGCAGGTTATATCGTTGATTCCGCATAATGTAACCAAAACATTGAAGCTTCCGTCGCTTGTCCAACTTTTTATCCATACGGTTCAACACCTCAACATTGGTCACCCTGTCCCGCCACGATGTCTTCAGCTGATTGTCTAACCACTACGATTATCTAAGAACTATTTTTTTTATCCTAGAGTTGTTTGCTTACCTGCAAAACAGAGATCAACGCTACCTTGCCAAAAGATCGCTGCCAATAGTTCTGTTTACTGGTTCCCATGATTTGGATGTGTTCGTTCGGCTTATTGCGGCCGTTTCCGATCAGAATGCAAACGAGGGGTCTCTATGAATTATTCAGGTCCCCTCTCCCCGCAGGTACCCCCTCTTAAGCTTTTCGCAAGTCATCGATATTCATGCTGAAAGGTACTTTTCAGTGGACTAACTTGTGTTGACTACCTTAGCTAGTTTGGTGTCAGTAAATTAAAGCAGTACTTACATGTAGTGAGGCATACACAATAGTGCGAGTCTTTTCACCTGAAAAAAAGAAAAAGAATATTTATTTATACTTGTTAAAATCAACATTTGTGTTGTGCCTAAAAATGTAAATTGACCATTCCAGGGGGTGGGAGATAGAGAACCGTCTACAGTCTCACCCTATAGCAATATACCTACATAGATAGAAACTCTGGCTCCTACAACATATCCCCATAATATTTTAACCTATAATCTCTGCTATTAGTTCAGAATTAATCCTAGATATAGTAAGTGCTCTGTCTAGTTTTTAGTGGGGCATATTTTGTCGAAATCTTTACCATTGATCCTAGAGGATCAATTGACAAGTACGTTCCATTGGAATAAAAAATCTATCGAAGCCGGCGGCGGCGCGGGATTTCCAATGACAGATTTGCAAGCGAGTGCAATTTCCGCTTCGTTTCGTATGGGAAAGAGTGTGCCGAGTCCGTGGATTTATACATGCAGGCAGGGTGTACTGTATATCATTTAATATAAACATATTGTAGGGAAATTTTTCAAAGAGTGTAGCTTAGTCGCAATAATAAACATTCGAAATGAATTAATACGATAGTTGACAAGTATTTGAAACGTATAAGTCATGGAATGACAAGGTCGCAGGTTCAAGTCCTGCTCACGGCAAGAAAATTTTCATCATGTTTAAAGTATTTGAAAATTGAATTATTTTCGTTAATTTTATAAAATATAGGTTACCTACATAAAAGATCAACTGCGAAAATAAAAGAAAGTCGGGCCGAGAACGCTGCCCTGCGGGACACCATAGTATGATATCAATCAGGATGCCTTGAACGAAACCATATGATTTTTTTATAAATAATCGAAACCACATTGAAAGCCTTCGCAAGATATAGTATGCTGTAAATACAAATACTTAGGTACACAAAGTAAATGATAATTTATTTGAATGATTTCAATATTATCTTTTTACAGGTATACTTATGTACTTAAGTATTATTTGCTAAAAAATTGAAACATGGTCCCCATCCTCGGGCCCCATAAATATGGTGCTTCTCCCGCGAAAATGGCGATGTATATCGAATTCTATTCGCCATTTGTGAGAACGACACATTTGGTGATATCGCTATTATCGATAAAAGCATTAGCGCTCTACCAATATCGGCATACGAGTATTTACTGGGGAGATTCTCAGCGCTTTAAACCATCGTTATTCGAATTTATGTAGGGATTTTAAAGTGTTTTGAGCATTCTTTTGTAGTTTTATGCAATTCTCACAAATTAATCTTCCTGGATAAATCTGACCCCCATAATTCCGATTGTACATTCTTTTTCAGCCTGGAATCAACTAACAAATGGGGTAAACCCACCTTACTAGCAAAGTTACTCGTATGTTGTCTTCGCTTCAGATTTTATTTACCAAATAAAAATTCTTGCAACGTATTGTACCCGCGAATCCGAGCAACGTTTGCTAAACCCTGTCCGTGCACAGTGGCGAGACAGAATTCAGAAACGTAACAATATTAGGTAAGATCCGACTGCAGCTGTCGTACAACAGATATTTGTAAAGAAATCCTAGCTGCATTCTTTATTTGTCCCAGCTGTCGGATTTGTAAGCAAGTGAAGCGTTGCTCCGGCTTACCAATAAGATCTAGTCATGTTCTGGATAGGATAGAGCTTAAGACGACTTAGGTTGTCTATGTTGTTTGTTATGTCTTCCTTCACCCTACATATCCCTTACGGGTGGGGTAGTCATAATATAGCGCTACCTTAACTCCTTACCTGTCGAATAATATGTCTAGAAAGAGTCATCGGAAGGCTGAAATGAGGATTTTGACCAGTACCATAGCTATGGCGGCCATTCCAACATGATATGGCTACAAGCTGTCAAGTGGCGAAGTTCTGGGAGCATACACCTTCCGCGACATCGAAATATCTAGATGGCACTGGTTCGTTAGTAAAAGCTTTCGAAAAATCTAGGGTTTTCTTTAATACAAAAATCTTACATCATCCGGTCTAGCTAGCAGGCATCCAACCAATTGCCATCCATAGGCCTCTTTTTATCCTACAGGAAACTTTAATAACCGCAGGCTACACGGGACTAAACTAAAGGCTAGTACCTAAACTCATAAAACCTATGTAGGGATTGCGTAGTGTACCGTGGAAAAGGGCTTTTTCTCTTAAAATCTCTGTTTCTTTATTGAAGTAGGCTGGTACACACGTGATCCTTCGTGGAAGGGACTAATGCAAATATAGATATAGTCTCTACTCACCCGAGAAACGGTACCTACCTCGAAATTTGTTGCAAAATTTTATATCACTTTGTCATTCTTCTGAGAGCTCCTGGCAGGTGGACAGGATTGATCTTGAGAAATCAATCAGCAATATCGTCATGTGTGTCAGTAACCATGTATTTTGAAATAACATAGGTACGAAATGTTATCGAACAGTGAAAGTAAATATTGAAAGGAACCTTGCGTTAATATCGCTACCTATTTCTAAATTCTGTAACTATTTTGCAGAATGATGAAATTGATGATTGAAGTCAAGTAAATATTTTTATAATATGATATCAAATCTATCAATCATATCGTATTTCGAAGACAAGGGAAGCACATACAAAATTGGTGGAACAGGTGGCTAATACGATTATAGGGCCGATCCGACCCCCACTCAGAGGCCGCGAATAGAATCACATAGCTCTGTTTACATTGAGGATAATTGAATGTCGTGGAACAATCTGGTATTAATATCAATGTAATTTAATGTATATCTTGGAGGCATTGATAATAATCATATTGTTTTAGAGAAGATGGTAATTAATATATATTATGCTATTGATATTATGATATGATTCATATTAATAATGAAAATAAATTCAGCCATATTTGTCCGAACAGTTATAATATGTCATTCGATAACTAAACGTTTTATCTCTGCGTTAAATCTGGGATTTGGGATACCAGCAGAATTGACGTAATTTCGATACGAAATATAATTTAGTGTTTCACTATTTTATGGGTCCAATTCTAATAGGGACACGTTTTGATCATAAACGGTCCTTGATGAATTATGCCAGATTTGTGAAATCCCACTGCCCTGGATGCATTAGGATAAATTTTCAACAAAACTATTATTTAAGTACTTTTCTTTGAAACTATTTTGCGGGTTTAACATCCATCCGCAAGAGTATTTCCCTAAAGCGTTCTCGTCGCGTGAAATTGCTGGGAAGTGAACACTTATTCGATGCAAGACGTTGAACATTTGACTCAACTTTCTTAATGCAATATTCATTATATGCGATTGTTCGTGGTAACGCACCCTAAGTTCAGCTTTTCCAGAAACCAGCTTCTTGTTTCTTCTCATCCCCACATTAGAATATTACATTTGCATTTTTAAAGTTACTTCTCAAGTCACATCTTGAATGTAGTCGCAGCACTTCGCATCCTTTTTTGATATTTTGATCTCTAACTTTTCGCATCCTTTCGCCCTCGAGTCTCGAGGTCGTCCCTGGCATATCAAGCAGACGTATAGTCGACATCACATCATTTATGAACTATATGCTTTCTTATTCTCTGCGTCCTAAGAATTGAAATAGCACTTCAAGTTACCATTGATGTCCCGAGTTGACAACGCATGAATAAACATTTTACGCTTTGGTAAGACAACCTAGAATGTACTGGTTTTGTGTAGATTGCTCGTTGTCGACTGTACGCTCCCTTTTCCCAGAGATCATAAGATATGATTTACACAGTGTCGACTTTGGACATTCATAATGGAATATTTTATGGGAGTGCTAAAAATACCGCTCCGAAAATGTTTCTTTTTTCGCTTGTTTACCTTTAATGGTTTGTTCCCAATTCTACAGATTCCCTTTACAGATTCCTATCCCTACAGATTCCCAATTCTACAGACTCTTAATTTTACAGATTACCAAATATACAGATTCCCAATTCTTTAGAATCGTAATTCTACGGATTCCCAATTCTACGGACTCTCAACTCAACAGATACCCAACTAAACAGATTCGTAATACTACGGATCCCCAAATTCGACAGATTCTCAACTTTACAGATTCTTAATCGTACGGATTCCTATGTCCACAAATTATCAATTCTTCAGATTTCTAGCACTACAGATTCCTAATCCAACTCAACAGATTTTTAATGATAACTTTAATTAATAAGGGATGACAAAGCCTCTCCACTCTCCCCTACTGATTTATTTATTTTATTTGAAATTCACACTAATGAAACATTGATATGTACAAAAGGCGGACTTAATGCCTTATAGGGCATTCACAAAACAACAGTTTTATTTAATAAGGTTTTATTTCTTATTACACATCATTAACATTTAACTTAAAACAATCACCTACAAAAACATTAAACCTAAAATTATCTCATACAAAACCAAAATAATCTTCTGTGGAATAATAGTTAATACTATTAACCATTATAAACATATGTTAAAGACTGTATCAAAATATTAACTTAATAGACAGCCATTAATCTTTTGATACAGTCTTTAACATTTGTTTTCTCTGTAATACAATCTTGTACAATTTGTTTTATTTGAATGTTCCTCTGAATGTCATGTGACTTGCGTTTTTTTGCTGGTGAGTGCAATTGGCTTTGGCGTATTCTACGGTCTTGGTATGTGGCTTCTTTTTTCAACAAGCTGATAAATAACAAAATGCTTGGATTTCGCGGAATTTTTGTATTAATTCTGTGATGCCAGCCTTCTAATGAATTGTTTGTACGCACGTTCTCATTGGCACAACTAAGTACATCTGGGGTAATTCTTTTTATCCAGTACTTTAGAAAATAGTCATCGAATTTTGCAAAAGTCTCTTCATGACAAAAGTTTTCTGGCAACTCACTTACAATGCTGATATGTCCTTCAGTGACTAATTGAGCCGGTAAAAACGCCAACATACAGTAAGACTTGACTATGTTTTTTCCTTCTTGCGTAATGTCTATCCCAAGTTCTCGGGCTTTTGCCCACACGGCTTTCTGGAAGTGGTAGTAGCAGCCACTTATTGTTACTTGCGGATAAACCATTTTAACGGCGTTAATAGCGGCAACCTCAAAGTCACATTTCAATTTTTTTAAAGTTACTCCGAAATTGTCTTTCAATATGGTGAATAATTTGTGGTATGTAACCTGGGATTTATTAGGAAGCAACGCGTAGAGAAGCGGAATAAATCTATTTTCAGTGTCACTTCCGGAGAAATTCCCGTGAAAACTGTATACCTGGTAAAACGGCCTTGGTGTTATTTTAAATGTACCATCGCAGAAAATGGAATCAACTGTCGCAAGACTTTCTAAAGCCAGAGAAGTACTAAACATTAGAATTTTGTCCGACTTTGCACCATCATAAATCAAAAAATCTTTTTTAAAATTTTCTGGTATTTGCAGGTCCTCAATATTTTCAGATGTAGATTTGGAAATATTTAGGTATCGGTACCTTGCTCTATACAATGCACTCTTGCAGGAAGAAAACTCTGGGAGTGAAATGTTACTCTCACTATATTGAGGTGACTCTATTTCACTTTCAAAGATTTGCTGGACCGAAACCATAGATTGGCACACCTTTTCTTTGCAAGCGTCCATCAATTTTTCTTTCAACCGTTTTTTAGCCTCATATGTATCTGAGAAACATGCATGAACACCTTTACGCAGAATTTCGTTATTTGCACTCATAGTGACGGAGGCACTGCATTCTGTTGTTTTACAACATCTCCAGTTTGTGCTTCCATTTGTATTTTTGACGGCAAAGTAATATTTGTTAGAGCCAACAATCAAAACCTTATTTCCTCTTTCACCAATCAGAAAAGAAAGTTCCTTGTTTTCATCCATACTTATACTTGATGAACACAACGGCAATGTTTTATGATTAATTATTAATTATAAATAGAAACGTGCAACTTCTTAGGACATCCGAATGACATTGCATTGCATTGACGCGACACTCAAGATAATTCATAATTTATGGATTTAAATCGTAATAACCAGCCAGTACACTCAATGCAATAGAGAACCGAGCAAAGAGAATGCATGGTAAATAATTTAATATTATAGCTTGAAAAACCGTGACGGGGAGTTCATACTTACCAGTCTAAGCGTATTTGAAATGGTATGAAGGAGAAAACGGGACGACACCAGCTTAGTTCATCAAATGAACTCCCAGTCGATTGCGAGCCGTGCTATGGTAGAATTTCGTCGTCAGTAAAATTTTAAAATATTTTTTGGAACATTCCCGGATTGTATAGGCGGTAGAATACGCAAAAGGAGGCAATGAGGAAATTAGGCGATAAAGCTGGAACCACATTTATCTAGACGACACAACTTACAAATAAAACATGAGAATCTGAAGACATTGGATTCTGTGAACATAGGAATCTGTAGACATGGGCATCTGTAATATTGGAAATTGAAATAATGAAAGTATGTAGACATGGGAATCTGTAGAAATGGGAATATGTAGAAATGGGCATCTGTAGACATGGGAATCTGTAGAAATGGGTATATGTAGAAATAGGAATCTGTAGACATGGGAATCTGTAGATACGAGAACCTGTAATATTGAAAATCTGTAGACAAAGGAAGCTGTAATATTGGAAATCTGTCGAATTGGGAATCTGTAGACAAGGGAACAAACCCCTTTAATCCTTTCGAATCGTGGTAAAGTTCAGATGAGGACCAAAAATAGCATAATACTTTTAATACATACTCATACTCATTTATTCGGCCTTAGGTACACTATGGAACACTTGGTTACGTCACGTTTCTTACATATTATATGTTTGTACATATTGATTAATTATATATCAAATCACATGGCTGGGTGATGTGAGCGCAAAGAGCAGCACAGTAACACTGTTCTTAAACCTAGTTTATAACATTTAAATTTGCAATTGTCACAATTGCAAGTTTCACCTAGTTTATATACTATAATAGCAGCTGTAAAGAGGCTTTGTCATTCAGTGTATACAATTAGGGATACATATAAATGGATATACATACGACGGTATCGTTATCGAGGCGATACGCACATACTGTGCTAGTTTCTCAGAGCGATTTGCGCTCAAACTCGTAGTTTTCTGACATTGTACTCCCATAATATATTTGAGACGGAGAGTTCATACAATGCATACTGTACTCAGTTTGCGGCGTTTCGCTTGCCGACTCATTCAGCGGCTGATTTGCAGCACTTTGGTCTACATATCATAACACTTCTTCTTCTCGTGGCGTGTGAATCAAAGTGCTGATTCAGACGGCACGCTCGCCATTCACTGCGTTCGTCGGCGTTACGCAGCAAACCGACACTACCGCGCTCAATGACAGCTAGCCGACAGTGAGCCACAGCCTAAAGGTAAGTACTTAAATGCGATTAATGTTCAGACAATGAAAAGGGTACAAATTGTTTACGCATTTTTCCACCAAAGGAACGCGCGAGAGTTCAAAGAGACCGCCTCCCGTCCGCTACAAAGCCAGGAGTGACAAATAACAGCCTGTGATAATTCAGTAAAAATGAGAAAGGAATTCATTTGTTCATTTAACAACTCACTTTTAGGCCCACGGTTGGCCCACGTTGCGAACGGGATTTACGCAGTAAATGCTGTGGGAAACAGGTATAATAGCCTAAAACATTAAATATAATACATATTTATAGGTACTTATATACAATATTCATCACACACACACACACACACCTTGACACACCCTCTGCCACAACACACACACAAACACTTCACACACCCTCTCACACCCTCTCGCAAACACACAAACTAGTCCTCCATAACACAGGGAAACCTAGTGTGGGAGCTAGCCCTAGCACCTTTAATTTGAAACTATATTGTTGAAATGCTTAAGTGAAATAAACAAATTTATTATAAATTTTTATTATTATTCTTATTTTATCTAGATGAAACTACTTATGGAGTCGAGAATACTCATACGAGCCTTGACTGGACAATGAAAGTTACATAAATATCTCAACATAATGGGCCTGTCCGACACTACTGCCCGAAGGTTTTGCTGTGAATCAGAGGCATCATCTCATTTAAAACAGCAGCCAAGCCTTAGGGGAACTTTTGATGCCACCCGAGGATATTAAAACTCTCTCGGCCTAGTGTATCACACGATTCCTGAAGGATGTTGTTCTTGGGAGTACTGTTATTGGACTGTGTATTGGCTGTGATACAATCCACTTGACACGACCAATAGCGACGCCTTAGGGTGCCTTTCCACCAGAGATGTGCTAAGCTACGTTGCTACGGATGCAATTCACCAATCAAACTCATTGGTCTACACATCATAGCACTTTTTCTTCTCGTGTGGTTTAGTTACCAAACCTTGTCAGAGTTATTGAGGCTGCTGAACAAGGCCTGACGAACTTGACGTGCTTTCCGAGGCACGGAGGGGCTCAGATGAAAATGTCGCTAATGGTCACCCATCCAGGTACGGTCTGCTACGGGAATAAGTCATTTGATTGGTGGATATCAAACGCATCTACAGCAACGTAGCATAGCACATCTCTGGTGGAAGGGCAGCCTTGAGTCATAAGATAACATAGCTTAATAGAGCCGGAATCCCGCTAAGTAAGTGCTTAGTGGCGACGGCAAAGTGCTGTAGACACGATGAACTTGCAGAACTCAATTAAGAGAGTTCCACAGTCGCACAATTCGCCATCTGGTGCTGATTCACGCTGAACGGTTGTAGCGAGGCGGTGGAATGCTATTTACACGAGAACCTCACAGAATACAATTAAATGTAAATTAGAATTAAGAAGAATGTACGAATATAAAAAATAGCCACAGCGTAGAAACCGCTGGTTCCTAGTCCTCTACAAAGTACTTTCAGTGTACTGGGAAGCAGCTCTTTCTCTCTGGTTACATGGTTCTACATCACATTCTGCAATAGCTTATAGCCTATGTGCTGCCCAGATATTTGAGCTATCTCCTAGTGAAAGTCCCATCAAAAATCTTCCAATAGTTTTGGCGTGACGCCTGAACATCGACACAGACAAGCATTCTAAAGATTGTTGTTTTCTCGCATCAGTATCGATCCTAAAACACATTCCAATTATTCTTATTGCAAACTAGCTGTACCACTCAACTTCGTTTGCGTAGAGGAGGAGGATGGAGGAGATCAGGAGGCAGATCTTCCTCTCTGGATCCTTGTTTCCACATCACATACCGCCATGGCTTATAGCCTATGAGCTGTCCGGATATTTCAGCTATCTCCTAGTGAAATTCCCATCAAAATCCCTTCAGTAGTTATGGCGTGATACTTGCACAAAGTCACAGACAAACAGACAAAAATTTTTCGTAGGTAAATAATGGTAGGACCAGGAAATGCTGTAGAAGTCATGTTAGTAGCACAGAACGTGACCGTAGCATACACAAAACTTGGGCCATCTGGGTCTACGGACAATAAAAGAGAATTTAATTTACCCACCGCTTCCTAAACGAATAAGTCATTTAATTACTTCCCACAAAGGCCTCGTCATTGCAATGTGCTCGCTTGACAAGGGAAAAGAAAGGCACAGTTAATTCAGGGACCCAACTCACACTTGACTGTTTTCATAATTTCACCGAGCGTCCCTTTGATACGACTTTAAAAGCATGTTAACATCGCGCTAGGCGGTTACAATGAGGCTCCTTAGCCAAGTGGCATTCTACTTTCGTTAACGCCAGTAGGATGGAAAGAAAAATATATGGGATTTAAACTTGACATTTGCTAACGGTAATGTCAATCCCCTACATTTTTCTCTCTTTTTTCTTTGACTTTCGTTGACGCTTAGGAGAATTGAAATAAAAATTCAAGCTCATTCCCCATGATACCATCCATAATGACACTGCCGAGGGAATCGCTATTGCACGCCCTTAAGGCGAGGCCATTGGGTCATTTGAGCCTAGTGAGGGGGTGAGGTGCGGGGCGAGGGAGGGGCGAGATAGGGATGACGCGCATTGATCGGGGTCATTACTCGCGCAGGTACACAGAGTAAGCGTAACCAGTGTCCTCACTGTGACGTCACAGCTCGCTACCCATAATAATACCTATACAGAATGTCCCACGGATAGATGATATACCGAAGTCCACTTGTCGGTGACAACATTATCGACCCATTTAATGCCAAATAGGGATATCCCAGCAGAGCTCGGTGGCGCAGTGGTTGGGTCAATGGACTTGCAATATGGAGGTCCCAGGTTCGATTCCCAGCCAGGGCAGCCATGTACCAATGAGTTATCCTCGTTTTTTTCGACGGAAAAACTTACGTACATTTACCGAGTGCTCTCAAAACGGTGAAGGAAAACATCGTGATGAAACCTGCATGTCGTAGAAAAAAAAAATCTAAGGCATGTGAAATCCGCCAACCCGCACTGGGCCCGCGTGGTGGATTATGGACCGAGCTCCCTCGATGTAAGGGAAGGTCTGTGCCCGAGCTGTGGGGCAATATAAATAGACTGATGATGAGGGATATCCCAAGTCTGACAGCTTCGGAGTTACTTATTTCAATTTTCGCGATTGTCGGAAAATATTTCTTTCAATCTTGAACTTTTGTCTATACTAAATGTTGTCGCACATTATGTCAACTCGGAACCGTATCATCATCACCCCTCCTGTTCACCTCTCGCCGCCAACCAGGCTTCAACTTCTACACTGGCCCTAACACGGGCTGTGCTCGTGACTATCCCATACCACTCCCACTAATATTATGCGCAAGTTTGGATGGATGGATGGATGTTGCTGAATGAAACTTTACAATAATATAGCTCATATTATACATCAAAATAACACATAGGCTATAATTTATAATCCTGCGCAGACGAAGTGGTGGGCAGAAGCTAGTTGACAATAAAGTAAAGCAATTTGTACTTTTAAACGTATTTATTTATACGGAAGGTCATAAGCAGACATACGTTAAACCGACCGTCCGGAGTGGGTTCAGTGCAGTCAAATTCGCGTCTACAGGTTATATATTTTAATTATTTTTTAAGTTATTTATATTGACGTATGATAGTATGACGTAGTAGAATAAAATACTATGTTAATACTAATCTGACGGAAAAAAAGACCTGTTATAATAGGAATGTCAATTAGGTAATATTGTTGTAACAAAATCAATAAAAGTGAAAAATTGGAATAATCAAATTATTTGCTAGGGGAATATATTTTGAAAGTACTTTCACGCGATTTAATAAAAAATTGAGCATAAATTCTTATAAAATACAAAATTTATTAAAATGGTAATAACATTACAACAAATCTGTCTTTGACAAATTTAAGTGACAAACTGTCAAGTGTATCAATAAAACTAAATAAATGACGAATTTTTTAACGTGATGTTAGGTAAGTATTATTATAGGTGTGACGTCAGTGATGGTGAAATCTGGCCCGTGTTATCACTGCGTAGGGTAAAACATGACACACATTATGTGCTGTTGACTGTACTTTTAAAAGTAGGCACAGTGTATATTGAATCAGTCTATAACTACGTAGCTATTGAAATTTGGCCCGTATTATCACTGTGCTTAGAGTAAAACAGGTATATATCGCACACCACATTACAAACCACAGCTACACTTGCATAGCTATTGAAATCTGGCCCGTATTTATTATCACTGTGCGAGTGTGCGCAGAGTAAAATGTGGCAAACTTTATGTGATGTTCACTGTACATAGTTTTACAAGTAGCAACTACGTATAAACTATTTTAAGTTCGATTGCTGTTTGTTTGTTTGCTCTGTGGGACAAATCACCGTCAATAGTCATTTGTTTTGGCCTGTTCCACTTTGGTCAATTTGGAAGTTACTGATCAGCCCCCCTATTACCGTTCTCAAAACGATGAAATTATACCATGTCATGGCGCGCAAACCAGAGACGCCGCTATACCAATGCAATAGCACTGTCCCTTTCATGGCCGCTATGACATGGTTTGATTTGATCGTTTTGAGAACCGTAATGTTATAGCCCCACTGTAATGTTAGCCGACTTGTCTTCATCTGCAATTATCAGACCACTGCTCGCTCCCAATATACGACACTCGACACTGGTGTTCGTGTCGCGTGTAATATGATGACTTCAAAAACATGGTTCGCGAAAAATCTATTGTGTTAAGGAATATCTGTTTTAGGTTTATGAGTCCTTTTTTTTATTCAAAACGATGCACAATCATTCCGTGATTATTACTAATAATCTTAAAGTATAGGTGTGACCAAATTCGACTCGTATTATTTTAAATTTTATTACGTTATGACGATCGTGGGAGCATTCCAACTATTCCAAGGTAAAGACCAAAGTGGAACATTTGGAAAAAATCGATACAGGTCCGACCTCGACAGCGCCCAGCGGCGCACTGAAGCTCGTAGCGCCGTGCATTTATATTTATACAACTTGTGTTTTTTCTTAAATTTTGTCTGGTATAAAAAAACGTTAGAAACAACAGATTTTTAATTGATCAAGCTCTTCTATTTATAATAACCTACATTTTGATATATATTTTGTATGAATAACTGTTTTAGTTTAGACACACTACTCGAGTGAAAAGACAGGAAAGGGGTATGTTTGTGATTTTTTTCTATCGAGCGAAGTTTGTCCAATCGTGTATCGGTAGCCAACAGTCCCTAAATAGCTACCCCAAGATTGATATATATTTTTTTCAGGCCTTTAATTTCAGTAGTTTGTGCCGTAGCCTTCATCGAAAAACTTAAAAACGTCCCAACACCTCGCCTTAAGGACGTTGGATTCGAAAACGGTTAAAAGGTTCTTTAGCTGCATCTTTAATGTTTCTACTGATTTTTTTCTTCTTTCAACAATTTACATTGTAAAACATTGACAAGGCCTCTTTACAGCCGCAATTAGATCATTTTGTTATCAAATCAAATATTTTTATTGTGCATAAAAAATATAGGTTACGTAATTGAGTGTGCGCTAAAATCCGCACTAGGCAAGCATGTCTTACGGACATCAGCGCCCCCTCTCCATGCCTAATACAATTCCGCTTATACGAGTATCCCATGGGTCGGTTCTTTGCCCTGTTTCTCTGTTCGTACATCCAGTCGTAACCTGTATTATGTACCTTATATTATTGTAAATTATTACATTATGTATGACATAACCAAGTGTTCCCTAGAGCTCCTAAGGTTGAATAAATGAAGTATTGAAGTATTTACAATTTTCGATGAAATAGCGTTGTTCCTAATGCGGCAATTGCCGTAATATACGGTTATCAGGCACCTTTGAGGTCAAAACTAGACATACGGCTGGACTTGCACTACCGTATTACTATATACGGCAATTGGGCAAATTAAGTTTTCTTGAAAAGAATAGGCCCCTTAAACAAGTCCGCCACCTTCATTCTCCATAACACACCATCGTAATTGTTAAGGGCCTTACATGAGCCAACTAGCGCCGCCAATCTTGAAAAAATAATATCTTCCAATTTAATCAATTTTATTAAAAAAGCTATGTACTTACACTATATTTATTAGGATTAACTAAATACTATTTATCAATATACAATACATGGCATAATTGCGACAAGCTAAGTTGTAGTTCACAAATATGCGAACTACAACTTACCGAAATTGAATCACGTTATAAATAAGCATTTAGAAAATAGTATTTATCCTAATAAAGATACATCGCTTTTTAAATAAAATTAATTAAATTGGAAGATAATATTTTTTAAGATTGGCGGCGCTAGTTGGCTCATGTCAGGCCCTTAAATCAAAAGTACTGAAACCTTCACAATTTTCGCAAAAAAAGATCAATTATGTTATGTGGTGAGAACAAGTTTTTTTATGAAGCGTCATTCCTCCGTCCCCTTTAAGCTCTATACAAGCTATTACACGGCTTTGGCTGTCCATAGCCGTGATATACGGAGTGTGCGCGTACAGTGGCGGCGGCGGCGGCGGCTAAGCGGACCGCAGCCAAATGTATGGCTGGTGCAGTGTTCGCAGCCAAACGTAGGGTTATTTAATAGTTAATACGCGACGACGCGGATATTGATTAGGTAGGTATTATTCCAAAAAGTTAATTTTAGTTTTTTAGTTTCTTAAATAAATGGTATGTACAGTCGAAGACAGTACACAGGGGGCCTCAGTAAGGTTGAGATTTTCTCAAAAACTACTGGACCGAATTTAATAATTCTTTTACAGTTACGTAGTTTTAACTTTTATCTATCAAACAGTGAAAGAATTTGTGTAATAGTTTTTGAGAAAATCTCAACTTTAAAAACTCTACTGTACACCTTTCTTTGTCGTCGACCGTACAAGTTATTTAAATACGACTAAACGTTGACGTGAAAAAATATACACAACCTATTTAACTATACTTACATATAATTTTGCCTGCCAAAAATTGGCGAAACATGTGCACTTCAATATGACCTAATTTACCATGTTTCTTGCAACTAAATAAATGTCCATTTTCATATTTTTTTTCTTTCTTAAATTTTACAAAAGTAAGAGAACCTCGCAGGTCGCTCGCATTGCTCCAAGCAATACGTTAGTCATAATTTATAACTCGATTCCAGTCGAACAGTTCAGAACTATACAAACTTTCTACTCAACTCAGTACGTAGTGTACAATAAGTAGAAATAGTTCCCAACTGTGGACCGCTGAGTTTTCTCATATATTTCGCAAGTTATGCACACTCACTCCCATAAACAGTCCCATTTGCTGCAAACTTCAAACTTGGAGATTGTACATTTAGGTAACCGGACAGGGTGTGACAAAATCGGTTTCAACCATGATACAAGGAACGGACTACGAAAATACGGAGTAAGCTATATTTACATCATTCTTATTATATGCGTCTTAAGAGTTGAAATCGTACTGCAAGTGTTACCATTTATCTGCTATCGTTCGTACCTAGGTACCTAATTCCTAATAAAGGATCATATAAAAAACTGATTTTTATATTTGTGAAGGTGCGAAAGGGTAGTTAAGTAACCTACATTCGACACGACAACATAATATCAAGTACACACGGCAATGTTATGTTGTTTTATATGTTAATGTTAGTGTGGTGTCGACTGCAGTTGGAGAGTCCGCTCTTGCATAAGTAACCAAGTTTCAGCGCCTCTGACACTCAATTCTTTTTCCATTATTCGGATCAGGTAGGCAACAGTCTCTCCCAAATATTGGTTGACTCGGTTCTCATACGTTTTTCGATCATTTCGCGTCTTTTATTGGATTCGTCCAAGATAAAAAGAGGATGTCTCTTTCATGACGTTTGAGAATGAACGTGGCAACAAGGGTGGAGACCTGTCCGCATACAAAATACCACTGAGGTAAATCCTCAAAATATACTCTCTCCATAGAGCGCGGGAAATTTTTCTCCTTCATAGTTTCAACTATAGGTAATTTGGTCTAATGTACGTAAGGAGTGTTCATGTAGGTAGGTCTAGGTAGTGTTTCAGTTATAGATTCTTTAGATTCAAGAGTAGATTGGAAGCAAGGAAGTCGATTATTATTTGGAAAATTCAATTGAACAATTATAAGTATCAATACAATGCGTTTTGTTACACTTTATTGACTATGTCATAGTCAATACAAGAGTAGAGTAAACCCGAACACCAGGGAAACCAGTGCTTTGGATAGGCCAAGTGGCACACTTTAACCAGGGATGCAGCCAAAAACTTTGAGACGGGGAGAGTAGTGGTGGAGATGGAGAAGAGGAGGAAGCAAAAGGAGTAGGAGACTAACCCGGGTCTTAGGGATAGACTGCCCGAGGGGACAACGTGCGTCTGCGGGGCGAGAATAGGGTTGCTGAGCCACTCCAAAACGCACGGGCCGTGACTTGGAGGGATGGATCGGCGGAAGTCATCCTGGAACCGAGGGACTGCCAAGAAGAAGAAGTCAATACATGTGTTTTGTTACACCCTGTACTACAAAACCTGTTTGTAAAATGCAAATCGTACATTTGTGTCGTTCACAATTTTTGTTGCATGAATTATTCATGTATTCATCAAGGAATTCCAGCATTTTGTAAGGAAATGAGTAGGTGCTTGAAATTGAGACTCCAAATGATGATTCGTCTGAGGGCGAATAAAAGCTACTGATGTTTGCTGACATCTGAGGGCTAATGAGAGTGCTATGAAAAGAGCTGCTGGAATTACGAGGAGCGCAAAAGTAATTAGGTAAGTACGGTCTAACACAAAGAAAAGTATGCAATAGCGACATTAATGTGGAGATTTTCTGAAAGAGGAAATGAACCATTTTTAATGTTCTTTACGTTAATAGTCTGCGCTATAATTAGCTAATATTTACCGATGAAAGAGTTTTTAGTTTTATACAACCGTCTAAGAATCAGATCTTGAGAAAATTTCTGTTTTCAAAAAATACTTGACTGATTTTCTAAATACTTACTTCAATAAAAGTTCTAGGGAACACTTGGTTATGTCATACATAATGTAATAATTTACAGTATTATATTATATATATAATGAAACGTTATTATTATTTTATAAGATGTGTTGCTGAGAGTTTTTTTTGCCACTTTTTCTCCTCAGCTTTGGCACCTTTTCCTTGCAAAGTGGTGTAAATGTAAATTCAAAAAAATATGTTGACGTGCAAAAATGTACACAACGTGCTTAGGTACTTGCAATTACGAAATTTGACTTTGACTATTTACAAGTACATTTGTGTACTCTAAACTAACTAGGTACTGATTAGTATTTTTTTTTTAAATATTTCAAGTATTTCTAAAGAAGATCTAAATTTACCCTATACAGGGTGTCCTTGAATTCATTCGACAAATTGAAATTGGGTTGTATGCCTAACCATCCACTGAGTGTCAAATGAATTCAAGGCCACCCTATATATTACTTTCCCTGTTTTCGACTGTACCCTCAAAAATATATTTCGAAGATTTTCTCTTTTTAGACCAGCGAAGTTCTAGACTGACAAAAGGACTTACTTCAATTCCAGTATATTCAAAGAACTCCCAGGACAATCCTCAGAATTAGATTCGCATAGCAAGTTGCCATTCAATGCATCGGGCAATGGAAGCACATTATGCATTGGATTCTCAGACTGAATTCAACACCCGTCACTGGAGAAATCTGTTTGTGATTGTGCATTACAATGACGTCACAATAACGTGAATGTGTAAGGTACGCCATCGATCCCCACTAAAAACTTGTAATCGTCTCTAAAACTCTATGACGCAGCATTTATTTATTACACATGTAGGAAATCATGCAGGAAAAAGTTTCGCCGCGCTCTATGGAGAGAGCCTAAAACATTCGACGCTAAAATTCGTCAAAAGAGCGGTGTCTGCGATATAAACTTGGCTTAGTCCATAGAGCGTTATTTGATTCATGCAGGCAATATAGGCCCCAGTAGGTACACAATGGATTATGCAAGGCCATACGCCAGGACTGGCCAGCATCGCCCGTCGGTGAAAAGGTGTCCACCTGGGTGCAAGGCTCATTTCCGCCTCATCACCAGCCCTGCTAGACTAGGATTCCTTATTGTAATACGTAAAAAAGTTCTGTACATTGCATATTTTTTGAAAAGAATAATTGTAATGTGTTTTAGGATCGATACTGATGCCAAAACAATAATTTTTTTTAGAATTTTTGTCTGTTTGTCTGTGACTTTGTGCAAGTATCACGCCATAACTGCTGAAGGGATTTTGATGAGAGTTTCACTAGGAGATAGCTGAAATATCCGGAGAGCGGCGGTATGTGATGTGGAAACAAGGATCCAGAGAGGAAGATCTGCCTCCTGATCTCCTCCATCCTCTCCACCTCCTCCTCTACGCAAACGAAGTTGCGGGGTACAGCTAGTAAACAATATCATTACAGTAGAACCAAAGTACCACAAACTTAATACAATGTACTCGTACTACATTACACAATGTAATTTATTAAATTATTATTAAGTAGGCAACTAAAAAAGCAGATTTGCTTGGTCTTATCACTTAAATATACATTTGGTGAGATGATGGATAACAGTGTCTTCCCCTGTTATCCATCATCTCACCGCACTTCAGGCATTCACAACACACAGTCGCCCATTCGATCGCAAACACATCACATTCTGGTGCTGTTGTCAGTAGCTCATTGAGTAGCATCACTGCACGGATCCTTCTGGAGTGTGCCCAACATTGCCTTGCGCGCCACGTTCCATTATCAACTGGCAATTATCCGATATCATGCGCAATGGCCCCTTGTACTCAATAACGGTGGCTTGTATTGGGCCAGAATCAACCATTGTGTACTAGGGCCTTTAGCTTAAACCAAACTCGTTAGACTAATACGTTCGAGGTCAAATATTAGATTAGAACATCAAAGAGCTAAGCAATATTTTATTAAAAACGAAGCTTACAAAAACAAAGTCTCTTTAAATAACAATTTTAACAAGTTACGCAGAATAAAATGAAAAAAATAATTAATCCCGACTCAAAAAGCATCTGTTTATCGCGGTTCTGTACAAGCTTGCTTAACTGCCAAGTTAAATCCTTTGTAAGAGGCGAAGTTGCTGAAGTAATAGCTTTGAACACTCGCGAATAGTGATGGGCAAAAAAGTCAACACTGAATTGGGTTTGGTTTTAATTAATCTCCAAAACAGTGCTCATAGAGGCATTCCATTAGATACCCACATTGTCTTCAGCAGTATCCAGTTGGTTGAAAGTGTCAAGAGATATTCCGAATTCTAGATTGACGATTTTATCTGCACTCTGAAATTGAAACAAACTCAGGATTCTAAAGGAATGTCATGCCAGGATGGATATGCTGTAACGCCGATATTCAGAGGCACTTTTGAGCGAGTGAACTTGCTCGTACTACTTACTAGTAATTGTAAGAGCGATCTCACATTAGGATCGCGCAAAAATGTGTTTCTCCGAATCGAATATGCCGAATATGAGAATGACTAGCACTCGTAATAGACACAATACAATCACAAAGTCTCGAAGGAGAAAAGACAGAACAAGACATTATCTTGTCATCACGAAAATTTACATCAATTCACGTGACGATATTACGTGACCATGTTGTACGGTGGAACACAGAGAAAGGTGTACAGGAGAGTTTTTAAGGTTGAAATTATCTCAAAAACTACTTGACCTATTGCAAAAATTCTTTCACTGTTTGATAGATAAAAGTGAAAACTATGTAACTGTAAAATAATTTTTAATTTCGGTTCAGTAGTTTTTTAGAAAATCTCAATCTTATTGAGGCCCCCTGTATACTTATCTCTGTCGTCGACTGTACCTATGGGTAGACCTATACCTAGTATTATACCTAAAAGGGTTCCTAGTCTAGTTGCGAGTACACGTTGAAAACGATCATACAAGTCAAGCAACGTTGGACGAGGTCAGATAGGTGCCTGAATGGGTGGCCGCTAGTGACATTTTCATCTGAGCCCCTCCGTGCCTCGGAAAACGTGGTAAACAGTTGGTCCCGGCACGTTAAGCAGTCGTTAGGCCACGTCAGACACCCTAAGGGCAGCCTGAATAACTCTGACAAAAGGTTTGGTCACTAAACCACATGAGAAAAGAAAACCCTATGGGAAAAAGCGTAACTTATCACCATAAGATATTTATTCCAGTACACTCCAGGACCTGAAGCTGATCCCCCCATCCCTAGTTGCGAAGATCTGTGTTTTCCCAGCCGTTTGCTTCGAGCTGAAGTTGAACTAAACCGGCCTGTCCGCACAGTTAATTAAAAATTACTTTGAAATGTTTCCCGGCGTTTCAGCAAACTTTGGTTTTTGGTAAGATTGTTCTTAAGTTTCACAAAAGATGGTAAAATAATGTAAGGTTCTCTCGAAGGATATTCTAATTTAATTTAATGAGTTTATTGTATAATTATTGTTATCATATTCAATGAAAGTTTGAACAGAGGCAGGTCAATTCTGTAACGAAGCAATTTTGTTATGGTTTGTGTCTGCGAAGTAAAACCACATGTATAAAAAATATTACACACAAAAAAAACCGGTCAGGTGCGAGTCGGACTCGCGCACCGAGGCTTCCGTGCAAGGCTTATTCCACTTTGGTCATAGTAGACTTTGGTCACACATTGGAATGCTTCCACGTAGGTCACACCTATTAAATATGAAAATATTACGAGTCGACTTTGGTTACACCCGCTCGCAACTTAACCCCGTAATTTCGCTCTAACGAAAAGATTAACTAGATTTAGACACCAACTTATCTTTGCTATTATCAAAATATTTTGTCCACACACGGACGGACAACAAAGTGATCCTGTTTGGTTTTTTTCCCCTTTGAGGCACGGAACCCTAAAAATACTCCATTGTAAGTCCCTTGATCAAAATGAATCTAAAGATATACGTACCAAGTACTTATTAAAGCTGTTTATACCTCAGGTGTAGGCCACAAAAGACCGACAATCGACATACATCAAACATAGCTTTAATAACTTTAGCTTCCTTTCTGGAATCGAGTAAAAAATTAAATAAGTACAAGCCCGCAATTTGTATAAAAACAAGGAATAATCCTTGTTTTTATATTTAAATTTATTATTATTTAAAAAAAAATTTTCGCTGTCATAAGACAGCGAAATATTTGTCTAGCTGTGTGAGCAAATTGCAGAACTTATCTAATTAGTGCCGCCTAGCTTGCAGCGAGCGGTATGAAACACCACCCATTGTAAGTTTAAAGTTGTAATTTATAGTAATAAACATAATACAGGGTGTGGTTTTGATCAACGACGAGCGACTCAGGACTCAGGGGTGATATATACCTACATGATACTGATGCAAAAAAACAAAATTTTAACAAATATTACCGTGTGAGTGATCGGGCGCATTTTACGCACGGGAAGTTCTAAGCCCACACTCAGGCGCGATCTGCACGCGGCTTGCGGCCAGTTGAAACGCATGCCCCGCCCCGTTTTCTCCCGTCGTTAACGTCCACTAGGTAGCGATCTTAGGCCGCAGGTGCCTGCGGTGTCAGGCTTTACTCTTTAGAATACAGATTATTCTTGCCGTGGGCAGGACTAGAACCTGCGACCTTGTCATTCCGTGACAAGAACTTTTTTCATCATGTTCTAATTTATTCATCGAGCATGGATAATGCGTAATTCAAATTCTGAATACAGATTATATTTACACCAAGTAGGTAAATTAGCTAGAATTATTATTTATGCCAAAGATAATATTTCGCAGGATTTTCGTAATAACTAATAAACTCATGATAAATACCCGCACATAACCCTCAAATAACTGGTAGATTTCCGCGCTGGTAATGAAGAAAAGTGTGCTATTAGAGTATAATTCGATACGACAGGACAATTACCGCCCCATGGGTCCGCGCAGCGGTATGGCGGTAAATTAAGCCGTGCCGCACACTGGGCCGAAAATAACTTATCAGTGACATAGTTATTTTAAAAAAAATATGATGGCCATCGCTAGCTATTAGAATATACTCTTATACTAACTTAACGAGTGTGAAAGGATCAGCACGGTTAAGGGAAATTGAGATTAACCTAGGTATAATATCTAAACGCTTATGCTGTTATTCATAAACCTAGTTAAACCTCACTTCTCTTAAATCGTGTTGCTATACCTTTCATACTTAGTTAAAAAAGGTTAAGATAGAAAGGGACAGGGGGCCTAAACGGTGGTGTAACTTTAAATCACATTTATGAATATCAGCCTTAGTAATTTGTGCTAGCTATCAAAGTGTCTCATACCGTTTACTAAGACTACCTGTAATGACAGCCATATTTTTGACAGGTGATTGACAATCGATCGGTGTTTACGCCGATCGTTAGCGATTTCTCTTGCTCTACCTTGCAATATGCACGAATGAAAGAAATCACATTTAATTGACATACCTGCAATTTATTAAACGCATGGTTTATAAACAATCGTTTAGCGAGATAATGCCAATATTGACAATGTTCATTTGTGCACTGTAAAAATATGTTTCATGGAGCAAAAAATACTCCTTGGACACTCAAATGCAACTCATTTAAAAATCTGTGTTTATGTCGCTGATGTGCGATTTTCCGCCCACCATGCGCTGTTTTCCGACATTAATTATTGGGGCTTTGTGATAGCGACTCCTGTATCTCCTGCGGGAGTTAGTATCTGCTTTCAGTGTCGGTGCAAATTGTTTATTGTTGCTTTATTGCTCGCCTACAGTGGGTGGGATAGACGGTATTGCGTTGTAGATGTTAGTATCAGCAAATTAAGTAGGCATAGGTCTCCAAAGAACGAATACTGTACCTACTACGTCCCACAATGTCGTAACGTTTTTAGCGTTTTCTAGCTATTCCCATTACCATGAAATCTGAGATGACAACGCGACGTCTATAATATTATTTCTGTCGTCATATCGTAGACGACAATTATTACCGTATGTCGTTCTGTATGTGAATAACTACATTTAAATATACCACCCACTATATAAGACTATCTGTCGTTATGTAGTAGAAACGCGCCCTAAAGGGTGCAAGCCAAGGGACTCATCGGAATTATGTTCCTACGATCACATATTGATATCGCGAATAGATGTCTTAATTATTGGGATTTTTGTCTTCGCGCTAATGTCAATTAGGACATTTATCTATTTCGACATCAGTGTTTGATAGGGCGTTAGTACGAATAAAGTTCCTGTGAACTAGCGTCGCGAAAGTGACTTCTAACACTGCTCTCTCTTTCGCGGGTTTGCTGGTAGAAATCTCTTTTGAGATAATCTCGCCCTTTGTACCAATTTGTTTCTTCTGGATGTTATTTATGTATTTGTCTGTGTTGTGCAATAAAGTGTTAAATAAATAAATAAACGACTGCCAACTTCTAAGCATCCATGTGAGTTACGATCGTCAAGTCTTTCTCATAATCGCTGTTTACAAAAATATTTTCAACCACATCACTTACAATAAAACAAGTGAATACTGAATATTATTTGAACAAAGGCGCAACTTCCATAAAACTCTCCACGGTGTCTTTAACTTGATTTTTATTACGAATATTCGTCCGTAAATAAAACTTTTACAGGGTAACCCTCTTTTATAGAGTTTGTTTATTTTGAAAGGGTGCTCTGTCCCAGCGGTAATAAGATTTACTAGAAGTGGGGGTGTGGAGGGGATTCATTTAATTTCCAGTATACGACCACCCGATGACGTAAGCGTTGGTATAAAACAGCTTACGGAAAATCCTTGTAACGCTTGAGCGTGAGATTAAAAGCAGTGACTTTTTTCCTTATTTGTGGAGCTTGAAAGAGTTTTCTGATTTATTTCTAGATATTATACGGTATAATGCCCTCCACACACAACGCATCATTTTCTGCCGTCGTTACCTACTGGACGTAGATAGCAGGCCTCAGATCGCTACCTACCGGACGTTAAAATGCCCAGAAAATGTGGCGGGGCATGCGTTTCAACTGATCGCAGATCGCGGCTAGGTCGCGGCTGTGTGTGTCAAGCTTAATACCTACCTCAGAAACTTGCGTCGGGTAGGTTTTGTTTAGAAACTATATTACTAAACTATATAACCACAATTTTCTCGTCGTGGCGTCTGTGGTTTTGTTACAAAATATCCAGTGACACCACAGACCAAGTGGTCCGTGAGTAGCACCGATTGCATCTTATGATCTTTTAAATTTTAATGCAAGAGCAGTCAGTACTTGTCAAGTTACTGTTCTATATCTTCGTAATGTAATAATTGACTTCTCCAAAGTTATTTCAAATATTATTACTAAAATGTCAATAAAATATATATGCAAAACCCCGAATAGACTCGTAAATCAACCTTGAAAGCCTTATACAAAGTTTTCCCATTTTTCATGCAATTCGATAATTTTGTAGAAGCTATTACAAAGGCGACAATATTCAAAATGTTCATGATTGATTGACTAATCTAATAGTTTAGTTTACTTTAGTTTTGCTTTATTTATTTAATTTTTAAGTATTATTGTTATTTTAAATTTTTATTATGGTATACAATATACACAGTATTGTAATGTGTTTTTTTCGATGTTTTATTATTATTACAAATAAAAATATATACTATAATTAGTATTAACCACACATGGCAATTACGACAAATACGCAAATACGAATAGCCAAGTGAAGTCCGAGTCAATTGCATAAAAATTGTACATATGGAAAAAAAGTTCTGTCCTCGAACTTTGTATTAGCCTTAAAAAAAACAGTGACAGCAAATGAGTCCCTTAATATTTTTTCTTAATCCGCCACATAATTATCTTTAAGTATAATTTAGATTTACTTTCTACAATTAATAATAATACTAAAAATTAAATAAAATTATAAAAGTGTAAATTTCTTTGTCATACAAAAATACGATGTCCAACTCTGCATCCATATTAGACAAAAGTAGATATTTTTTTAACCTGCCTTATTTACTTGAAATTTCTTGGACTAAATATTTTTGGAAATGATCATCGGCGTATTGAGAAAATTTTAAACATGTTTAATCGCTAAATTCATATTAAATTTAATTGTAAAAAACCTGTCTTAAGTTTTCTTACATTGTATAACGTCATTTGTATGACGACATTTAATACGTTTTAAGATAATTTCTAACGCATCCAATATATTTTTTTAGTCTAGCAACCTTTGGTGTACTGCCAACCGAACAAAGTAACGTGTTAGCCATCTTAATTTTTTGTCAGTCGGTGTTTTGACCTTAGTGTGTAAATTTGGCAGATAAAAACTTCTCCTGTATAACGGACTGAAATCGGGTAAGTTTATGGTTTTTCATTACGTAAACCTCATAATGTAATAGCATGAGCAATGGATAAAACGTTTGATTTAAGTCAACTTTGAAATTACTCTCATTTTTTTACCTACGCATGGTTATTGGTTTTGTCACAACAAAATTTGCTTCTTTTGTATGACATTGTATAACGTTATACAAAGGAAATAAGCTAAAGGTTCATACACATGATTCTTACCCGACTACGACTAAACTAAAAGGAGGGTAATGTGTTAAAACACAATACTGTATGTATAACTCATACGTCCCTATCCCTAGCAATATATAAATGCGAAAATTAGTAGGTAAGTTTTGAAAGAAAGAAAGAGGGTACTCAATAATCGAATTCCACGAGGGTCTACTGCGAGCAACAGATAGAAATAATATTTGTTTGTCTTTTCAGAAAATGTGTATGACAGCCGCCGAAAGGCAGCGGCGATATCTAGAAAAATTAAAAGAACACAACCCGTAAAAGTTAGAAGAAATAAAAAGAAAAAAATTACAACAGACGAAGAAACAATACAAAAAAATAAAGAGTTTACCAGAAAGATATGTTGTTTTAAAAATTGTTTTATGTAGTAAAGTATAAATAGTAAAGTTTTCGCATTTTTATTTTCTATACAATACGGCCTTCTGAAGCCTATCAATATGAACACTCCTTTATAAATTCCTCTGTATAACCCTCATTCCTCTGTATGACAATTCGTCATTCCTCTGTATGACAATTCCTTTGTATGATGTACATTTTTTATGCAATTGGTATGTCGCCTTATAAGGCGACATACCAAATGTTTGTTGTTTTTGCTATAAAATTGTTTTCCTAGCTAGTTTGATTAGTTATTGTTTACAATTATTTGCTCTGACTGACAAGGGTGTTTCTTTTTTAGCTAGAAATCAACAACTAAGTAAATGACATTGCCAGATTTCAATGGAGCTTTGCCCCACCTACAAAACTACGTGACCATTCAAGCTGTACCTATCATTTTGTTGGGGACTTATTACAGGTTTCATATTGCATAATCATAATCAGTATCATTTTCTACTACTCTCGCAACTCCTATAGAAGAATAACAAAAACAATGAATAATTCCCTTCCATTTCTTACTATTTTCTGTATTCTTAATTCAAGCTTTTATTTTCGACTCGCAACTTGTACATAACTTTAATTTAAACCAATAATTTTAATAAAAAACGGAGATACTTTATCATTTATTCGTTATCTTGTACAACTTGCGGTTGATGGTGGGGCATAATCTGGCATTGTCATTTAGCTGCTGCAGGTAACCCTGTTTTTATAGTGTAGGAAGCAGTGGCGTTCTATAGTGTCGCGTGTCGGAGGCCAAGTTCCTGAGCCGGTTTTAACCTGATGAGAATTTCAGATATAATAATTATTGTAGGTACTACACCTCTTGCATAGTAAACTGTGTTAATCCCAACTTTCCCGAGGTAATCCGATTAGGGGTGAAGAATTAAAAATAAAAATTTAACCGGTTTTAAAAAATGGACTTAACTGGACGTATTTCTGTACTGTTGACAGGACATCAACTAACACATGAGAACCCTACGCAATAGCAATACATCTTAAATTGCAATAATTTTATGAAGATGGATAATGCACTAGCTAAACTGTACAGCATTTAAAAAAGAATTGAAACTATCTTAGAGGTTAATAATTAGGAGAACATTACAAAACAATAAAGTTAATGAATTTGTCCAATATTTTAGATAACCTCAAGACTTTAGGTTTCTTAAGGACAGCAAAGTGAAAAATGACGGCGAAAATTCTATCTGCTGTGTGACCATCATTTTACTAATTTCTGGAGACATTATTAATTACGACGAGGCGAGGACACCGCGATCGCGACCGGAGCGATTCATTAGACCGTCCCGGAAGAAGATTAATCGTGGGGACATCATTACTGCAGGATCCCTCTGCACTGCCGAACGAAGGTCGGGAAATGAAACTTCGTAATGCCGTAACAATTAGATATTAATTGGGTCTGTATGAGATAGCAAATTGTCTTTTGTTTTATTTGTACTTACTATTCACTCACGGTCACAATTGGTGATTCGAACTCAAATGACAATGCAAGATTCTGCCCCACCATCAACCGCAAGATGAACAAGATAAGGAATAAATGTAATAATATCTCCGTTTTTTATTAAAATTATTGGTTTAAAGTAAAGTTTTGTACATGCGAGTCGAAAAAACAGCTTAATTAAGAATTCAGAAAATAGTAAGAAATCGAAGCGAATTACTGTTACATTGTCTTTATCTGTCTGTTATCATTTTCTACTACTCTCGCAACTCCTACTGATTATGATTATGCAATATGAAACCTGTAATAAGTCCTCAACAAAATGATAGGTGACCAAAGGTGGCAAAGCTCCATTGAAATGTGTTAATGTCATTTACAGCATAACACACAACTGACGGCGTTAATAGTTTGTGAAACATGCGACCTTGGAATATTCAAGACAAGAACGATTATAGGCGTTTAATGGGATCAATTATCGACCTAATCATCACTTATCATTACGTGAGATGGAGGTCAAACGTAGGTTTAATTAAAAAATATCCAACGAAACTTGACCTCTTTTCAACATTCATATTTTAGGTAGTGCAATTTAGTTTTGGACTCTCTAGCTAGACTCATAATCATAAAACAGGAAATCATAGTGTGCTGATTTTTCATGTTTCTGGGAATTAAAATGGGGCTTCTCTTAGCCACAAACTAAGCGTAACCTCACTTCCCTTAAACGTGTTTTGACACTGTAATGTATGCAGGGGTAGATTTATTTTTAATAATTAGAATAAGATTTATTTATTCATAAAATAATTTACCTACACGTCACAAATTACATTTTACAATTAATTGTACGAAATAATTATATGTAGTACTAAAACAATAAATTATTAATAAAAAAACAACGTTAACAATAAATTAACAGCCACGTTAATTGCTAACAGCGTTTATTATTATATGAAAATTTAAATTAAAAAAAAATCCCATATTTCTGAGCAATCATCGCGTTTTCTCAGCGACAGACAGTATCATCAACCCTATTTTAAGTTCTACAGAAAACAGCGGTAACCCTAGCGCTTCTTTCACAGTTGCATGCAATTCAGCTGGATTTATTAGCGGGACTCGGGAGTGGGACCTAGCATCTGGAGACTCGCGGTGCACTCAGCTGTTAAACGAGATTCGCTTTGAGCAATATTGCTTTAAGAGATAGAGGGATTGTGAATGCAAGTAATGTGCATAAAAGCCTTATCCTAGGTACCACCAATCTTAAAAAATCGCGTTAGGTACTTACGTCTAATTAGAAAAATTACTGTAGCAAACTTTGATTTATTTTTAATTTTGAACACCTAATTCAGCGTATTTTTCAATTGGTTATTTAAGTTAAGGTAAGGCTCACTCACAATAAAAGATAACCCATGAATTAGTGATTTAACCCCTCAAAATGTATGGAGGTTTCACGGGTTTAATCGGTAACCCTCTGGTATTATTTTAATGCAAGTGGGCCTATATAAGTGTGGCGAACTTCGTAGAGTTCCAGAGTGTGGTACGCTAATTTTAATCGTCGATAAGCAAGTACACGAGTGTCAGTTGCGTTTAGGTTTAGCATTATAATAGCCGCCTTCCATGAGCCAACTAGCGCCGCTAATCTTGAAAAAATGATATTTTCCAATTTTATTAAAAAAGCTATTTATAAAATGTTTATTAGGATGAATACTATTTTTCAATATACAATACATGGCATAATTGCGACAAGCTAAGTTGTAGTTCACAAATGTGCCAAAACCGGCCGTTTTTCGCTATTATGCGAACTACAACCTACCGACATTGAATCAATCATGTTATAAATAAGCATTTAAAAAAATGCCCTTAAGGGCCTTCCATGAGCCAACTAGCGGAAATAGCCACGGTTTTTATTTATTAAGGCTTTGTGTTTACAATACACAAGAATAACAAGCGTGGTAAAACACAACCGCTAAAATGTTTGTTTTGTTAGTTGCATGTGCAATTCCGCAGCTATTTATTAGCGGGACAGCGCTGCGGGACCGAGCGCCTCGAGACTGTGCACTCAAGTGATAAACGGGACTCACTTTGTGGAATATTGCTTTGCGAGATGTATGGGTTTGTTAACGTAATACTGCTTAACATTAAGGCTGTTAGTCAACGTGACTTAAACTTAGGCGGTGGTCACGTATTAGGGAAGAAAATCGGTAGTAACTGTTAAAATAAGCCACCGTTTAGCAATCTTTATGGCTACGAGCTGATGCAAGAGACTATTTATGCGACCATCATCATCATCAGCCCGTATCAGTCCACTGCTGGACTCTCTCAAAGCACGTCACTTAATACGCCACTACGATTCTCGGCCTTTGTATCCAGCCTCTGCCAGCCATCTTGCGCATGTCATCCCTTTATCTGGTTAGGGGATTTTTTTTTGCGATACATTTTCTTAATGTAAATTTACGATTATAATCAAGCATCTGATGATGACAATCGAGGTATAGTCAACGTCGTGCTTGCCGCGCGCTGTTCCCACAACCTCGTCCAAACGCGGTGAGTTGAACACCTTGGGGTTTTAGTGGGTATAGGACCGTACGTACATGACGGGAGTCCCACATACTCACCGCGCGCCCCTCCTTATTGGCGCGGTGGGATGCGTAAAAGCATTTCCCCAAGTAAAAAAAAAAGGGGTACAGGCATATGGATTACGCATTGAGGGCTATTACAGCCCACAATGGGGAGTGCTCGTGGCGCCAGTCGGGTCACAGATGTATCGCAGTTCCCGTGGCTCGGCAAGAATGGCACGAGGTGGTAAACCCCAGGATGTTTAGTCGGTATTCAGCCCTTTCAGGGCGGTGAGCCCGACATAATCAACACGCTCCCCCGGGCGTGGCGGTACATGGTTGGCATGTTTTACCTGGGTAAAAAAGGGGTACAGGCATGACCGGGGCGAGGGAATACTGTCTCGGCGGGGCTGCGGACGGTGTGGCGCAAGCGCCCTATGGATAAATTCACCATACTGTCATTCGCGAACATTTTCTGATTAATTTGATGCGCTATTAAACACAACATAACCACTGTAGACATTTAAAATGAAAATTATCAAATAATTTCGCAACCGCCATTTTCAAGAGAACCCATATTGCCCTTTAAACTGTTCAAAAGTGTGACCAGTGCAAACTCTGGCAGTCCACAGGAAAGCGCTATAACAAAAAATATCTTTACAAACCACCAGAGTTCTTTGCTACATGATTATGCCATTGCTATATGATACTTAAGGCTGTCAATTAACAGTAGCTGAAGCAATATAGGTAATTATTCTCCTCCATACATATTCAGAGACAACACGTCATATGAGCAATAAAATCACTACTAAGTGCTCCGAAAACGGTACCCCTTGAAAGTTTTCCCATGTAAGCGCCTGGCGCGAATTCCCGAACAGCGCCTCGGATTTAATATTAGAATACCACTCATGATAGCATACAACTCAAGGTACACTTTTCTCGCCCCGATATGAAATTAGCGTGATTTTATGTTCATTTTTCATGCAAAATTATATCGTGTAACTTTTAATATTTGAACATCATAACTATTTACTCCTACGAGGAGGAGGTAGGAGGATTTGCGTAGAGAAGGAGGATGGAGGAGATCAGGAGGCAGATCTTCCTCTCTGGATCCTTGTTTCCACATCACATACCGCCATGGCTTATAGCCTATGAGCTGTCCGGATATCTCCTAGTGAAACTCCCATCAAAATCCCTTCATTAGTTATGACGTGATACTTTACACAAAGTCATAGACAAACAGACAAAGGAATTGCTTTAAAAATGTGATCCCAAATTATTATAACTATGAATGTGGAAATCGCATTAGCTATTTTTTAATTGGGTTTAAATTACTCTTTAATTTACACATTTCTTTGAAAAGGGGTATAGGTATAGATTATAAAAAATATTGACAATCTAGAACATACAGTGTATTTACGTGCAGCAATAGTACTGAATACGTAAGAGTTGAGTATTCAAAGCAATGCACGAAAGAATTTAGTATGAAATTTAAATTTCACTCAACGGACACTTTTCTCGTTCCCGATTTGAATTTAAAGCCGAACAGTCCGAGAGATTTGAATACTGACAAAAAATGCCATTGTTGATGGACTTTCCGGCGAAATTAATTCTTTTTCCAATGGGTTTTTCATTTCCGAGTGACGCCGAATCTGTGCCGAGTCGTGAAATCCGGTGAAAATTATTTTTTACTAGCTTTTACCCGAGGCGTTGCTCCGTCCGCGTGGAAGCAGAAATTCTGAACGTTCGTTCATGCGTTCAGCAAACAAACGGACATTTTTATTTTATAGTTGCGTTCACAAAATGGAACCCTATTATGGGGGATTGAAAACTGTCATCCTATAAGTATACCTAAGCCCACATCACTCGTCTTATTTTGTAAACAATTATGATAGTCTAATTACCTAAAGGGGCGTAGATTCATCATTGTGAAAATAAACTTATCCGTCTAATAATATGATTGGTATGTGTAATGTTATGGACCTTCTGGTGTACCACGGCTAAATTTTTACCCCGTAGACCACCGAGGTGAACCACCGAGGACACCGAGGTGGTCCACGGTGGTGGATGGACGGATAGACAGACGGACAACAAAGTGATCCTATAAGGGTTCCTTTTTCCTTTTGAGGTACGGAACCCTAAAAATTACGAAAATATGTAAACAACTACAAAAGCGTATCATGTCTGCCTCTGTCAGGCCTTTAGTATGAGAGCCTTATTAAATGTTTTCACGTTTAAATATTTGTCATCAATGAGCATTAACCCTAAATACATTAACGTAGTTGTAGTAGTTTATATCCGCGAAACGGTTGCTTCACTGAGTTTATCTGATTGAGTTTGTGTTGTAAGCAACTGTTACTGTTTTACCATCGATTAAAGTTAACAAAGTTGGGGTTATGTACGTAACAGTGTAACAGAACTGTACGGTTAGTTGTATAACGTGTGTTGACTTTGCTGTGTATGACAGTTTGCGAACATGTTACGTTTGTTTTCCAACTGAAATATGATTAAAACTCTACCAATTCTAGCAATAGCTTCTTCGCAACATGTTTTTAAATATTTTGTTCTTAAATTAGAGTCCATAGTTTTCATATCGATCAGATTTCAATGCGCCTTGCGATGTCGGGAGTACGCTAATATTTACAAAAGTACTGCAATTTAGGCCGTAAATCTATTGTCACTTTCACTATAGTCAGAAGAGATATCTGTTTTTATATAAATAAATAAAAGATCATTTATTTGCCACATTATTCATACATAAAAGTTAGCATAAATAATTACATTACATCTATCGTACACTGTGGCAATATGACTAAGAGTGACTCAGTCCTAAATGCGGCATATGTTTGACTTCTATTGAAAATACAAGCAATGAAAAAACAAATGACTAGCGAAGGGAATTTTGCTCAAAGTTGGCATCTTCTCCTACTTTTTGCAGCTACTTATGAAATTGGCATACCTACCTATATTGGAAGTGTAACATATTTATTACTATCAATACTTAGTATGAAGACATTTCTCTAGAACATATCGGAGCCAATAGTCGACTGTATGTTATTTCTTAGTAAATAATTAAACACAATTCAACATAAACCTGGATCCAAGAGATTGCACCAGAAGACAGGGAACCAACTAGAAGATGGGAAGACGAAATTCGTCTGACCCTATGTATGTGTCGTGGTCATATCGTTAAATTGAACATTTCATGAAATAGTCGACCATTTCATGAAATGGTGGCATTTCACGAAATCGTCAAATGTCTATTGGTCATTTCATGAAATAGCTTGGCCAGATCAATGAATATAAAACGTTTTACGATATGTCCAACAAACGCACGGCTATTTCATGATATGACCAAACACAATTGGCCATATCGTAGAAAAATGGCAAAAACTACCGCTAGAGGCGCTGAGAGCGCGCTTTGTCATTGTTTATGTTTGTGTGCGTAAGTAAATAATGCGGATTCATGTTGAAAAGTGAATAAAAATGTGCAAATTATATAAGAAAGTGTGTTGGAAACTTGAATAAGTGTTACTATACGAAACGGTGTGGATTTTATGACAGTCACGCAAAAACCAACCTCTATTTACAAAAAAATCTTGGGAATACATTTCACAGGTTAGTACCTATTTAAATGACAATATTTAGTTTACTTATATCCTTTTAAAATCTCATCTAAGTATGTAAAATGTACTTATTTACTTTTAATAATTGAATCCTAGAAATTTAACATACATAATTTTCATTTTTAGGTTATACAACAAATAAAGGAAAGTAGGGTGACCAGGCAACGAAAGTCGACGGACTATAATTTACTGGATTACAAAATATTACATCATGGAAAAACTGGAATTACAAGTTTTTAATATACAAGAAGAAATGCATTGATGATCCTACTATTCGTATAATTACGATGGAGAAATATTTTGAAATACTAACGGAATTTCATAAAGGTATACCGTATGTGAAACGAAACATTTTAACGTTCTATAATATTATAATACAATTTTGTACTTATTTTATTAGGTAATAAATATAATAATAATAATAATAATAATCGCAGCTTGGATGCGCATGCATCCCGCTGCCGGTGGGTGGCTATTTTTTATATTTATATATTTTTCTATTGTTTTTTATATTGAAATGTATAAATATATTAAATAAGAGTTAAAATAAATAGAGTGAATAATAATAAAAACATTTAATAAAAACATCTTTATTCTCCTTTTAATGTTTTCAATATGAATATTTCGTATATTTAATTCCAGTGGACAATTGGTTTGAAATGCTTGTAAGAATTTTGTAACATATATATTTTTTTAATTTGGTACTGACTAAAACAATAAATAAGTTCGTAATAAGTATATTTTGAATTATTATTACTTACATCCTTAATGGGCACCCTACATTAATGATCTGACCAAACGTCGTTGGACAAATCGACGAACGTTGACGTTTAAACGATATGCCCGACGCAACATGACGATTTCATGAAATGCCACCATTTCATGAAATGACTGACGATTTCATGAAATGCTCAATTTAACGATCTGACCACGACATATGTATGACCATACTGGACAAGGTTGGAGCAGATAGAGTCCAATGGAAACAGTTGGAGGAGGCCTATGCCAAAAGGCACATCGAACTAAGAGATATTTTGTAAATTATAACGTTCGGAAATAAATGCTTTATTATAAACACAAACGCAAGAGCGGCGATGTATGCGATGTAATTAAGGCTCACTCCATAGTGTGTCCCTTGCTTCATGGGGCAAGTATATACGCGTACATCGTAATGTCTTAGTCCCATACCTTCAGAACGGCCTACCATAAAGGAAATCCTACACATTTGTCGTCGCGGGCCTTATCCCGTCGCTGTGGGATAGCGAAATAAAAACATACTAGCACGGTTACGACGTGATAACCTAATAACCGTTAAACGTTCCACCTTAAGTGTTTTATGTTTGTACTTCCACTTAACTATCCTTTAAGGTCTTTATAGAAGACGACAATAAAACAAAAGGTTGACTGAAAGAACTCGCTTAAGGGCGGGTGCGTGGATTTTCAGTTCTTCTATGTAGGCTACGGCACTAACTAATAAAATTAAAGTGTGAAAAATATATATAGCAATCTTGGGGTGTCTATTTAGAGACTGATGAATACCAATACACGATTGGACAAACTTAGCTCGATAGAAAAAAATCACAAACATACCCTTTCCATGTCATTTACAACGAGAATTATGTCTACACCGAAATAGTTATTCATACAAAATATTATGTATCTAGTTGTTCATAGGAGATCAATGGGTATACCTATAATTATCAGGAGAATATCTGTCGATTTTTTTGTTAGATTTGTCTGTTACGAGTATTTTTTTCATGGGCGGAATTCAGATATTGCCGTTTTTCTCTAGATTTTATAACTGATCAGAAAAGTTCGTAGAGTTACATAAGGATCAAAATGTTCAAAAGGTTTTACAGAAATCTTTAATTCGCTACAAAAAGGATAATCGCGTACTGTACGTACCAGACTACCAGTATTATTCGGTAGTAAAAAGTAAATCTTCTATAAAACGTAACAATTTCCCCGTTTTGTTTATAGGGAATAAACGCAGGGAAGCATTTAAAACAATAAAACCTTCTAATAAAATCGTCGGTGGCATCGAGACCGCAATTTGGCTTCTCCCATACTGCTGTGGTCGCCAGCGACTCTAGCAAATACTGGTTGAAATCTAGTTTATACTGGTTTTGTATGATTACCTCAGCACATATCATAAGTAAAACATTCGCTACGCTTATTTGCTACGTCATAGCCGAGAGCGTACTTTTGTAAATTCCGTAGTATTTGTGGCGATTCCAAAGCACACTTTGTTTACTGTACGCTACAGTTACGTTTAGGTTTAGAATTACGTTTAGGTTTAATGAATACTATTTTAATAGGTACAGTTGAAGACAGAGATAAGTATACAGGGGGCCTCAATAAGGTTGAGATTTTCTCAAAAAATACTGGACCGAATTTCATAATTATTTTACAGTTACATAGTTTAAACTTTTATATATCTAACAGTGAAATAATTTTTGCAATAGGTCAAGTAGTTTTTGAGATAATCTCAACCTTAAAAACTCTCCTATACACCTTTCTCTGTGTTCCGCCGTACCTATTCAATTGCAATCTCTGAATATTTTTATTACTAAACTTAATTAATTTAATTAGACATTACAAATAGTGTGATGATCAAATAATACTTCTTTACTTGCGCAGATAGGTAAAAAGTAGTATTTATCGTGATATAGGTTACTTACTGGTAACTTACTGGTTGCGAGAATCAACCGCGTCGGTATGCGGAAAGCCAACGAGTGTATGTCGCTCGTAGCTGGAAAACGAATAGATCTCACACATAAATCTCTCTGTGCGAGATAGCGTGAATACTACACTACACAGTATTCTGTGGTGTTGCCAGAGGTTAGGTCGATTGTTTTTCTTATATTGGCCATTTAAACTTACATGCCTAATGCTTAGGCATAGCTTTGTTGTGATTTTTTGTTTTGTTTAATTTTCTATTTACATGAATACTCTAAAAAACTTGACATTGGCGAAATTACCTCTTGAATAAGAGTAGAAGCCATTCAAATAAAAATAGAATAGAATAGCTTTGTTGTAATTCAGAGAAAAATGTAAGTACAGGTGGGAATTATTTAGATTGAAATTAGCTCAAAAAACTACTTGTAAAACAATTTTATATTTAAGTAAGTCAAGTGGTTTTTGAGATGATCTTAACTTTAATAAACATAAAATTCGAAGTCTTTTTTAGACATCCAATACTACTACTGGATCAAATTCAGATATAATAAAAAGGTCATATGGAATGTTAAAAATACATAAAGTGGGCCCAATTCTACCTCTCCGATTACTCGTAATGTAGAATTACATAAATGCAATGGCTGTCATTTTTGTATAACCAATTTTGAAAGAAAAAGGGTAGGTTATCTCGGTAGGTATATACCTTGCAACCCCATTTCTTGGAATTGTTTTATAGGAGCAAATGGGATCTTTTACCGTTTAGTATTGTTCCCAGCTGAATTGTTGCCTCTCTTCGTGAACTATGTTGATTCAATAGACTGCTTTCAGCACATTCGTAGACGTAGGAGTACATTAAAAATGATATAAAGAGTTTGTTTCTGTTGTTTTACAAGTTCTTTTTCTTTTTTCGTGTGATTTAGTGACCAAACCTATTTGTCAGAGTTATTCAGGCCACCCATAGGCCTATGACGTGGCCTAACGACTGCTGCCGAGCGACAGCCACCGGGACCAACTGCTTAATGTGCTTTCCGAGGCACGGAGGGGCTAAGATGAAAGTGTCACTAGCGGTTACCCTTCCAGGTACTGACCTCACCCAACGTTGCTTAACTTGTACGATCGTTTTCAACGTGTACTCGCAACTGGCCTAGGAGCCCATTACGTATAATATAACAGACACATCAATGCCCATAAATGCATATTTGCAATATCGACCCAAACGTTAGGATAGGCACGTAATCCTCTTTGAGAGACAACGGATCTGACCGCTCATTTGTCCCCGAACCGGACGCAACTAATGAGGGAGGACACACAGGGCGGTGACAGGCAATCAGCTCAGATACGTCTGCCAGTTTAGCAGGACGGTGCTCAAGCGCGGTTCGTGACTTTACAAAGCGGTTGACTTTGCCCATAGAATCAGCAAACTGAAGTGGCAATGGGCTGGCCAGATCTGTCGTAGAATCGATAACCGATGGGGTAGACGAGTTCTCGAATGGAGGCCATGAATGGGTAAGTGAGCGTGGGTCCGAGCAGGAGGGATGACCTTCGCAAGGTGTCTGGCAGAGACTGGATGCAAAAGGCCGAGAATATATAGAGAGAGATCTTGCCATTTTAAAATGTACCTAGTTTTATCGCGATCGTTTTGTACATCTTGTCACTTTGCGATCTAGTCTAATAGATACGAGTATCCACCCACCTTAATTGCTTCTTAAATGAAGTATTTTTATTCGTATGGGATTTTCCCCTTTTACATATTTAATTTCACATGTTAGTTTATTTTTAGGTTTTCACCGGAGCACTCAGCATCGTTTATTTCAAATATTCAGCAAGAAGTTTGCGGAGCCCTCTGAACCGCATATTTCACGGGCGAACGCAACCCCCAGTGTATTCCGCTTTCCGATAAATAAATATGCTTTTGCGATCTCCTTTTTCGCCACAAATATTCTGCTATCAGCAGTATAACGTTGCTTTCGGGCTAGTGAGATTGGGTAAGATTATAAAGCGATTGAAATTACTTTTTTCACGTATTTTTATTTATTGCCCGATTGCTGTAAAGGCTGTAAGGTTTTTCGACTTATATGTATTTACGTATTATACAGTCGAAGACTATATTATAAGTCCACATATTGATAATTTCCTGCGTAGCATGTGCGGAGTATACAATGAGGGGTTTTCAAAGTGTCATTTAAGAAACAAAAATAGTACCGATAGCTCGGGTAGATGGCACTGATGTCTTGACTTTGCACCTCAAAATTAAAGAGCATCAATGCACGGGCTAACCTTGTTTATTAACTGAAAAATTGCTCAAACCATAAAATAAACTATTCAACTGATATTAACAATATTTCTTTCATGGTAGGGACCAGGGCCATTAAATGTGTATTTTTAGTGAATTCCTGTCACGCCATCTATTATCAACTTGAAAAGCTAGTTTTTTTCCTTTGAAATGTCACTTTGAGTCCCCTCATTGCAAGCTGCTGGCGGATAGACTGTCGGTCATTTTCTCTCGCAGAAATTTTCTTGCAGATCGGCCTGACAGTCTGAAAGTGGAAGTTCATGCTAACCTTGCACTCAAAATCCTCTCTGAACCTCTGCCAAAGAGTAAAGTCGCCGAGGCAACTGTTGAAATAATAATTGGCCTTTTGTCCGTTTCCGGGACTGGCGCATCCATCAATATGGACGAGTTTCGGGCGAGTTTCAATCTCTGCTCGCTTTTGTTTTCGTTCGGGGCACTCGAATATTAAAACGGACACAGGAATAGATTTTCGGGTTAGCTTAGTTTTTACGCGGTTAGCCGACGTGATTTAATTTTAAAGGTTTTAAGCATTCAGGGGGCTAGCCGGCTGACCTTTTTTTGTCTTGTCAAAGCCTGCGCGAACGAAATGACAATGCCAGATTCTGTCCCACCATCAACCGCAAGTTGTACAAGATAACGAATAAATAAGATAAGATAAATATTATTTATTGCAAAAAGAAAAGAATTACACAAAAGAAATAGGCTAATATCGTTAATATTACAATTGGCGGTCTTATCGCTCAAAGCGATCTCTTCCAGACAACCTTTGGGTAGAGAATTCAGCTTGAATAGGTAGCTTGTTGAGCAATAATAAATATATATCACTAACGGTACTTACATTAAGTACCTACCTACATAAATAAAAATAAAAGTAACAATCTTTCATATTACAAATATTACATAAATGTAAAAATATCTCCGTTTTTTATTAAAATTATTGGTTTAAAATCAAGTGTTGTACAAGTTGCGATTCGAAAAAAAAGCTTAATTAATAATTCAGAAAATAGTAAGAAATCGAAGCGATTTATTCTTGTTTTTGTTATTCTTCTATTGTTATTCTGGGACTGATTATGATTATATAATATGAAACCTGTAGTAAGTCCCCAACAAAATGATAGGTACAACTTAAATGGTCACGTAGTTTTGTAGGTGGGGCAAAGCTCCATTGAAATGTGGCAATGTCTTTTGTGTACTAATTTTCACCAAAAATCTGATATTGACGGCTAGTAAAAATCGACGCAGTTCCCTCCCTGTCACTTTCTAACTTAACGTAGTGTGAAAGGGACAACAACACGGATTAAAAAAAGTGAGGTTTAACGCCATACTCGTGAGACCACAATGAGACTTTATTATAAACTAATGCTGTTATTCATAAACCTAGTTAAATCTCAGTTCCTTTAAATGGTGTTGCTATCCTTTTCATACTTCGTTAAAAAAGGTAAAGATAGAAAGGGACAGGGGGCATAAACGGTGGCGTAACTTTAAGTTACGTTTATGAATACGCGCCTTAAAGTTATGTATGGAAATACTAAGAGAATGTGCCTTTATAACTTCTAGTGTTTCTATTATTTATTCATTGCATCCTGCAGGGGATGATGTATCGAACAGGCGTATAGTTTTAAAAATGGGCAATGTTGTGATTATATATTAATTTGAACTAGAAATTCCATTAAAGTTTATAAAATAGTAATAGTAAAATGTTATGTATCTTATCCAACCGTACAGGAACTCCAAGGAACCGTTTTCCCTTCCAATCTAAACTTGCTACCTTAACCATTGTCGTTTAATATACTTATCTCACTCCAGCAGTTCCACTGTTACTGTTACGCATAGTCAACATATTAACCTACACAAAACCACTGCAATTTAGGCTGTATACCTTTGTATAAAGAACGCGTGAGGTAGAGCTGTCGACTGTAGAAGGCCCGCCGTAACGTTCCGTCCGAATTCCGTAAACGCATTAAATTTTACCGTCCTCCGACTACACCACAGAACAATTAATAGAGGTTAGAATCACTGCATGGGACTTTAGCAGCTCATAGTTGTATTGTAGGGGCGCAACTATGAGCGGCTTGTCACACCCACTCGACATTTCTAACTTGTTCAGCGAACTAGCACGAATATTTTGTTTACCTAGCCTGCGGACATTTGCATTGTTATTTTATGGACAATGTAACAAATTGACAGTTTCATCGGATTTTTGCCTGTCATTTGTTTTTGTCGTGAAAAAATCTGTGTCGGAATGAGAATTGCAGGCAAATGAATGACAATTTGGAAAATAATGCTAAAGGTTTATCCATTGCCTCTATACTCCTCCCTGGGAGCCAACCTTTGACCTTTACTGGGTCCTTAGACGCGGGAGGCAATCCCATAGGATCATCGTGTTGCTTGGTCTACAGTCCCCGTCTCCGGGACTTCGGTTTATGGCCACGACCTTAGAATAATAATAATATAGATTCAAGGTCCATGCGCTGAAAATGGCACAACAAAATTGCACTAAGACATTTGATAGTGCAATCTTGCTTTCAGTCGTTGACTTCATAAGGAGTTTTTTTTGTAGTTTTATGGTTTCGGATAAGCCAGTTGTTGACGAGCTGGGATCGCTGGTGAATAAAAAACTTGATTTCAAGATATCAGGTGGTATAATTTAGGTGTGTTTCGTGGCGTTTACAATGGCAGAATAGATTGAGAGAGGAAATATAAATTATTTATAAAAACATGGCACAAAAGGTGGCCAGTCCGTAACACCAGTCATTGAAGACCCATTCGCTTTCTAGTAAGTGAGTGTATTCACAGAGCAGTGTTTTGTGGACTAAAATAATTTGTTAAAATGTTGCTACCAATACATCTTTTTAACACTCACTTCGACACGACTGACAGTGAAATCACTCTTGTCTAACATCAGGAGAATTGCGATCCTAAAATGGTTTTATAATCCAATGATTCTAGTGCAATTGTCAGTGACTTTGCATCTATAGTATTTTTAATCTAAGGCCCCGACCCTAACAAGATTCCCGGCGCTCGTTACACCAATTTATTACGCCCTTAGAAGGGATTTATACTTTTTTGTGGTAGTTTCGGCCACTAACGCTGTCGGATACAGGCGCGGAGTAGGCGCGGATATAATATGGGATCAGCTCATTTCGTTGTCGCAGATGGCTGCGACGAGAGGATGTCATATACCAGAATTAAGGTCGCCCTTCAAGTTTAGTGTGCTGTATGACGACGTAATATTTGTAGGAACTTTGTTTAAGGATGTTAAGGTAAGAAAGGTATTCTCGTTGGAGAGATCAGTGTATAACAAAATTCTTTAGGGTTTATTCCCTAGTGAATTTTTGGATCTTAATCAGTGCATAAAAACAATTCGTATTCGTATTTATACTCTCATCGTTCTACCATTACAAAAATTTCAGCTAATATTTGCTTTGACTTGCTCTATATATCTCTTTTGTGGATCATTCGATTCTTTCGTAAATATAATAAAATTACAGCAACATATCTCTATTTATTTCAAGGAATGTATGTAGAGACAAACATTCCTTGAGATAAATCTATTGGTATTTGCCCGCTAACTTGCTATTGATATTGTGATAAAAAGGAAGCCTATAAAAAGTTTTATGCACATAGAGCGACGAAGCTAGAGTTTTCCAGTTGGTTTTCATGAGCTAGTGAGGGGCAAAATGCAAAATGCTTTTGCCATGTCATGATATTTCTGGTATTGCCAATTGCCGTGAACCAGTAAGGAAATTAATAAGATTAGAAATGTACGCGGACTCTTGCATTGAAATCTTTAATGATATAGGATAACGGAGAGCTGTCACTCAATACAAGTTTATCAATTTTGTTAAAAAAATTAGGTAAGTACTTTAAATTACAATTTTTTTTTCGTTAAATAGTAAGGTAACGCGCAATGGAACGCAGCATATTGGGCGTGAGGAGAATGGACCATGTCAGGAACATAACCCTGCGAACAATGGCGTAGCAGACGTGGCCGGCAAAGCAGCTACATTGAAGTGGAACTGAGCGAGCGGGCCAGGTTTGCCGCATGCATCCGGACCGATGGGCCCGATCTGTCACACAATGGATGCCACTGGGGCTTATTCCACCTTGTCCATAGTAGACTTAGGTCACACATTGGAATGCTTCCACATACGTCACACATCTAAAATATCACGAGTCGACTTAGGTTACACCGCCTTTTCCGATCAGTAATGTTGGCCGACTAAAACATAGTGCGCGCATTTATTACCTTATTTGCATACACACGAGCATCATCACGCAGTGTCCCTTGCATGGTACGTCCTAAACGGTCGCCGGCGTCGGGGAAGACCCCGGCGAAGATGGAGAGATGATATAATTAGATACAGGGATGGATGGAAGAGGAGGGGCGATACCTTTGCCCAGCAGTGGGACGACTTATAGGTTAAAAAATTAGTAAGGTAACATTTCAATTTTTCCGAAGCGGTCCAACAATAGGATAGACGAGTTCTCGAATGGAGGCGACGAACGGTTAAACATGGGACACCCCTTGACAAGATGGAGAGTTGACATACGACCCAAGACGACTAGTATGTGGTATGACCCAGGGAAGTTGAAAGATGTACAACCTCGCTGGTATGACCATTGACCAGTAAGTATGATATTTTTGCCAACCCTACGAAGTTGGCCCAGTGCCACCGTAGGACGCTCGCGCTCGCTAGGGCGATTGTTCGAGATGATGACCCTGCCACTTATTTATTTCGTACGTTTCCTGGAATACAAATCAGGGCTTGTGAGTCAGTTTTGGAGTGTTTACCCTCTGCACGGGCGAATGAATGAGCGCTTCTCATTTAAATCTCTCAGGGATGTCAATGACAAAGCTGACTAGCCTGTTAAACAACTAGCCTTAACTCTAGGAAATACCTACATAATTGCATGTGAGAGTACTTTTTTAGAAATAAAACTATAGTGAGCCATTACTACAAATTATTATATATAAACGGATATCACTCACTTATATTGTTGAAGTCGGCAATTAGATATAAGTGAGTAATATCCGTTTATATACATATACCTAATAATTTAGGGAGTACTTTATTTATACTATAAACTAATGAAAGCGTTTTTACAATTGGCAGCTTACTCTTTGAGAAAATCTGAATATCATTGGGACTGAGTGTAAGGTTCTTATATTTTCTCTGAGGTAGAATAAGGACCCATATACGAAAGTTTTATCGAAATAACGAATTTATATAAATTAATGTCTACATATAAAGATACTCTTAAGAATACCAACACGGTACGATGAAATACAATCCGGGGACTCGTATCCGTACTCTTATGTAATAAAAATAAAAGACAGAAATTAATATAATGTTTCAATTGTACTCTACACATGTTTTGTTAAAGTAATTGAATTACCCCCGGTCAGGGGGCTTTCCTGTCCAATCCAATTAATTTATATTACAAGAACCATAAAGGAAATTCCAGGAATATGAGGGCGGGCAGTCCAATTACTTTTCCACGATTAAAAATATGATCAAATAAAAGTTGCTTCTGGTTTCCTCTTAAATAAGTTATACATTGCTATTTACTGTGGATATAAGCCAGCAGTCAGCCCGCAAATAGTTTGCGGGCTGACTGTTGGCCTACCTGACTGTATTTCACATGACCATGTGTACATACTGTACGCAGTTTGTGGGCGTTGTCGGCGGCGTTTCGCTTGTGTCAAGGTCCGAGATTAACAGAACTTATATTCGATATTAACAGAACTTCGATTCGATATTAACAGAACTTATATTCGATATTAACAGAACTTCGATTCGATATTAACAGAACTTCGATTCGAGATTAGCAGAACTTCGATTCGAGATTAACAGAACTTCGATTCAATATTAACAGAACTTCGATTTGGGATTAACAGAACTTCGATTCGATATTAACAGAGCTTCTATTCGAGATTAACAGAACTTCGATTCGATATTAACAGAACTTCGATTTGAGATTAACATAACTTATTTTCGAGATTAACGTAACTTCGATTCGAGATTAGCAGAACTTCGATTCAAGATTCGATTCGAGATTAACAGAACTTCGATTCGAGATTAGCAGAACTTCGATTCGAGATTAACAGAACTTCGAATTGACACATTAAGACATTGTATGCGTTTAATACCCAAAAATATGCACCAAAAGAAATCTATATGGAAGGAAGTCGATTTCCCCCGTTAACCAATTCTAACCAAAACCAAAGATAGAAGTGATTCAATTTACTAAGGCTTAAACCTCACAAAGTCAAAGGGATGCCCTCGGGGATCGAGATTATTTACAATTTCATTTTGACCTCTGGGCACGATGGGAAGGGAAAACTCACTAGTGAACCCGAGATTACAATTATGTAAGGATTTATTTTGAATATTATAAATATTTGTAGCGATTACAGATTAAGTAGCTAATTTTAGTCGCCGCCATGGCCAAGGCGTCCTGCTCGCTCTTACGCGATGTAGTATATACAAGACAGTGACAGTTGCGTTTCGGTTTAGGATTCGACTTAGCGGTCGCTACTGAGTTAGCTACATTGTCAATCTTTAGGAAATAAGTAGAAATAGTGTAATTACTTACCTATTTATTTATTGTGAACAGTACCTACCTACCTACGTAATTTGTAATCGAAAAATATATTAAAAATATAACCAAATACATTTCGGTATTGCAAAGTGAGATGAAAACTTAATCGAAATAAGTAGAAAAATAAAATTGTTACTTACAGACATCTAGAAATCAGGCTTTAAAATTACGATAGGTTCAATATTATGACTGAATCTCGGCAGACCGTTTTGCGGCTAAGGGACACCATCAACTTTTTTTTTTGAATATATTTTCTTGCATTTTCATGTAGGTTGACTGATGCAATAAAAAACTAGTTTAATAGGTACTTTCTCTCTTCCATACTTTCTTAAGTTAGGCACTTTATTTTTAGGATAGAAATAAATAGATATTCTGAGATGAGCTCAGCATTAGCTCAACTCGACTCGGAATTAAATGTAGCACGACGTTTTCCTTAATAAAATATTTGCTCATACAGTCGAAAACACATCAAGATCGAGATACCCCGTCACTTTGCACAATTCTTATTTTCTGTGCCATAAGAGTTGAAATTGCCAAATGTACCATTGATGGACTGTACGTAATCCGTATTCGCTTTTCCTCAGAGAATTAACGTTCATTCGCAAGTGGAGTATATGCGAGTATTTACGCGAGTGAATGAATACCGGAATAACGCAAGGTCGATACATATCGCTTAGAAGGAAGATTGATGTAAGCGACATGGTAATACCTAGTTATCGGGAAAGTAATTCGTAGCTTATTTAAGAGCCTTCCATAAGCCAACTAGCGCCGCCAATCTTAAAAAAATCATATCTAGGTACATCACATAATTGCGAAAAACGGCCGTGTCTGGCACATTTGTGAACTACAACTTACCTACATTGCATCACGTTACAAATAAGCATTTAAAAAATAATATTTATAGCAATAAACAATGTGAACGTAGCTTTTTTAATAAAATTGATTATATTGGAAGATATGATTTTTTAAAGATTGGCGGCGCTAGTTGGCTCATGTCAGCGCCTTAAGCCTTACCTACTATACACGGGCGGCCTGCACGCGGCCTGCGGCTTGCGGCAAGTTGAATCACATGCCCCGCCCCCTTTTCTGCTAGTTTTCGGCAGTGATCTGCAGCCTCGGCCTCAGATCGTTACCTACTGGACGTTAACGATGGGGGAAAATGGGGCGGGACATGCGTTTCAACTAGCCGCAGGCCGCGTGCAGATCGCGCCTGTATGGGAAATACTTTATACCTTGTATTTCTTCTACCCTTTGGTTGCATTATATTCTTGCCTAATTCCTACACCGATCGACTAACATTAACATTAGGTCAAATTCCTGTGAAAAAAAATCATTGCAAAAAATTAAAACTACCATAAAAAATTAAAACTACTAAGCACAGTAACGATGAACATCAAATTAATATTTTTTGGATAGTTGAATTTACTGTAAATATTTTTTTAATTTTCCCCCAAATTGTTTAATTTACTTAAACGCTGTGCAAAATTAATGTATGTCACAAGCCTAACCATCAGCTTTATTTTGTCAAATGAATTCAAGGCCATTCTGTATAATAATTCTTTATTTTTTCGTCAAACTCTCCACGACTGACTAACGTTACTTATCACTACCCTGACACACACCAGTGTGAATGTGAGGAAATATTTTTCCTAACCTTCACACCAGGTGTGACAGGATAGTGCTAAGGTTAGTCAGGCGTGAAACTTTCAAGTGAAAATACCTAGTACCTACGGACAGCAGCAGATCAATGTTAACACTTGCAGTACGTTTTTAAATCTTACGGCGCAGATAATAAGAACAGTCCAAAGTACAAAGTGTTACACTTGATCTGCTGTTAGCGGTACAAGTTGTGTATAGTATATTGCGATAGCAATTTGTTTGGGGGAACATCTATGTCCTTGTATAGGTATTTATTATGCGATACGCAGTAAATATTTGTGTTAGCTAGATCCTTCCAGTTGCTTGCTCCTAATTTGATTTAACTTCGTGTTATACCGGAGTGGATTTACTTAGGGACTCGCATAACAGTTTCCCTTTCAACTCTACATCCAAAATTCACTTACTCTATGTTACGTAAAATGATTTACATAAGATTACATAAATTATTATGTACTTACTTAAGGGCTGACAAGAGCCAACTAGCGCCGCCAATCTTATCTATCCAAAATAATATCTTCCAATATAATCAATTTTATTAAATAAGCTATTTACAAAATGTTTATTACGATAAATACTTTACGATAGATTTTTAAATGCTTATTTATAACGTGATTCAATTTCGCTAAGTTGTAGTTTGCATAAATGCGAAAAACGGCAGTTTATAGCATATTTGAGAACTACAACTTCATCATCAGTCTATTTATATTTATTATTTATTGCCCCACTGCTCGGGCACATACCTTCCCTTACATCGAGGGAGCTGGAGCCATGATCCACCACGCGGGCCCAGTGCGGATTGGCGGATTTCACATGCCTTATAATTTTTTTTCTTTTGCGGGCTTCATCACGATGTTTTCCTTCACCGTTTTGAGAGCACTTGATAAATGAGAACTAGTTAGCTTGTCGCAATTATGCCATGTATTGTATATTGAAAAATAGTATTTATCCTAATAAAAAGATTGTATACATAGCTTTTTTCATAAAATTGATTAATTTGGAAGATATTATTTTTTTAAGATTGGCGGCGCTAGGTTGGCTCATGTAAAGCCCTTAATGCAAATGTATATTACGTTAGGCATGTAAATCTGTATACAACCACACAATTAACATAATTATACGGGAAAATATATAGTCAGCTCAATACTCATTTACCCGTAACCTAAATAAATATCAGTAGGATATAAATACGGTAAAGAATAGCTTTTGAGAGAATTTCAACCATAATTAGGCTCCTGTATTTTCGACTGTAGGTACATCATTTCAAAATAACTAAGCTTTATTTTAGGTAGCCTTTATTCATACAACAATAATAAAAAATAAAAATAACTTATATATGTAAAAAAATATATATGTACAGGTCGGTTGAACTATCTGAATGGCTTAGCATTACAGATAGTTCAACCGATCCCCGTTGTCCGGCAACGTGCCCAAAATGCGGGCGGCATTTCCCCTCTGGATCGCTTATTTACTATTTAGCTTTATTTTTAGTAGTTGCATATACATATTATTGACTTTGTTTTCTCTTATTTGGACATTCATACACTGGACGATACATTAACCTACACAAAACCAATGCAATATACATCGTATTCATCATCATCAGTCTATTTATATTTCCCCACTGCTCGGGCATAGACCTTCCCTTACATCGAGGGAGCTCGGGCCATGATCCACCACGCGGGCCCAATATGGATTGGCGGATTTCTCATGCCGTAGTTTTTTTCTTCTTCTTCTGCGGCATGCAGGTTTCATCACGATGTTACCTTCACCGTTTTGCGAGCACTCGGTAAGTACGTAAGTTTTTCTTATAACTTAATGGTAGATGGCCGTCCTAGCTGGGAATCGAACCTGGGAGGCATATCGCAAGTCCATTGCCCAACCACTGAACCACCGACCTCTACATCGTATTACCATCATCTTATGTATTACATACACCTTGATGTGCATATAAAATTAACCAGGAATTTTTCAACAGAGTCAGAGCAACGACAAAGACCTACGTGCTTTGGTTTTATTTTGTGGGATAGTACCTTTGTTCTTGCTAAATTCTAGTTACCTCAATTGTGGGATGCTAAGTCTAGTGTAGTCAGTGGTCTATGTTCTATGCAAATTCTGAATACAATTGTATGTAGGAAGATATTTGTTGGTATACCTCTCATTCCAAAGCAAGTGTCTCATTTTGTAAATAAATAAGATATAATTGCCTGTTGTGTTGCTAACCTAACACTGAACAAGCTGATTGTTTGAATCTGTTTATCATTGTGAAATTTAAGTTATTCGACTTTAATAATTCGAATTTAATAATGTGAAAATAAGTACACAATAATCACAGCAAAACCTAAAATAATAGACGTTTTTGTTTACTTAATAAGGCATACAATTTTTTACACTTCAATAATCGTGAAGAAGTATACTTTATACTGGAACAATGGGAAAAATTGGCACTGTTTTGTGTTCTCTTCAAGTAGGTACCTACTACAAACATGAGCTTTTCAGCCTTCTTTCTGTAAAATAACTTAAGTATAAGAACCACCTAATTTGCTGTCCTAATTGAACGCGAATGCGACGATCAAACAATGATGTCGAATTGATGTCTTTATTAGCATTTTAGTCTTCTCGTGAATGTCAAATAGTAGATATACAGAGTGTAACGTAAAGGGTGTATGAAGCCGAAAGGAGGGTGTTCAGTATCAGTAACTAAACAACTTTTGTTCTACGACTTTTCGAATAAAAAATAAAAATAAATTAATGTCTCATACAAATCGATCAGCTGACCGGTACGAAATGATGTATGAAAAATCAAAAAATAAATTCGTGAAAATAGAAAAGTCGTAGAACAAAAGTTGTTCAGTAACCGATACTGAACACTCTCCCTTCAGCTTTATATACCCTATACTATACACCCTGTATACCTATACCGCAGCCCAAGTGTCTTATTTTGTAAACATAAATTACCCTACCTTACTAACATTTTAAGGTGTTTTGTGATTATTGCATAGTTATTTTCACATTATTAGATCGGATCACTTTATTTTCACAATGATGAACAGGCTCAATCAATCAGTTCCTTCAGTCACATCACAACAGGTAATTAGACGATCATATTTGTTTACAAAATAAGACACTTGATTTGGGCTGCGGTATACCTATTCTACATCAGTGCTAGATCGCGCGTTCGTTCGTACGAACAAAGTTCGCGCAACACTTATTCATACTTTCATAAAGTAGTTAAGGTACATCCATTTGGTCCAATTATAACTTCGGTTTATTGACTTTAACTTCATAACTTTGCAATAACTCGGCGCATGAAAATTCATGCGTCACTGGTTTTATTTTAGTTTCCAAATTGCCCCCTGTTTACATAAAGAGCCCTGAAACATCTCGCAGGAGTGCGAATCCGGACAGAGTGTCTTTTACCGGAAATTAGGGTGTTTTACCGAGATTGCTCAAAGTGATAACAAGCCAGAGGCTATGGGGTTACAAGCGGCGGGGCAGGGGGTAAAATGGGGTAAATTACACAAACAGTCTGATTTTATTTATCCTTGGGGTAGAGGGTATTTGGCAAGTATCGAAAATAAAATGTGTTTCATTATTATTACAAATTAGACACAAATTCGTGATCAACTCTGAAATCAAAATCGAAATTGGTCGACTTTAAGTGGATGGTTAGGATTGTGACATACATTAATTCTGCACAGCGTTTAAGTAAATTAAACAATTTGGGGAAAAAGATTTAAAATAAATTAAACTATCAAAAAAAAAATATTACATGATGTGCATCGTTACTGCGCTTCGGGGTTTTTACATTGAAAGGTATTTTTATTTTTTTGGAACAATTTCTTTCACTGGAGTTTGACCTAATGGTCATTGTGTAACTTGTGACGTACTTACTTAATATTTTTTGGCAGTTTTGATTTACTAAAAAACCTTACCAATTTAATATTTATCATGAGTACAACCTCCAGTTTCAGTTTGTTTTATTAGTTGTTGTTGGATGTTTGTTTTATTAGTGGAAATATGATAATGAGGCCTAATTTTTCTGCGGCTGCGAAACACGGTTGTCCTAAAAGTAACTGTCCACAATGGCCCACTAATTGCCTGGGCGAAGCCTCGCTAATGTGCCCACTTTATTCATATCCTGACAACCATTCTTCAACTTCATCCCAGGTTTTCTCTCCGAGGATTAGCTGTCATACGCGATACTTTTAGAGTTCCGTGCCTCGAAAGGAAAAAAAGGAACCCTTATAGGATCACTTTGTTGTCTGTCTGACAGACAGACGTCTGTCTGTCTGTCAAGACCTATATCTCAGAAACGTGTGGATGGATCAAGTAGGACGGACGGACAGACAGACAGACGGAGAACAAAGTGATCCTATAAGGGTTTCTTTTTTCCTCTTGAGGTTCGGAACCTTAAAAAGCCTAAACGTCGAGAAAATACGTGGTATAAATATGTATATAAAAGCGGGTTTGAAAGAAACAAAGAATATTGAATTGCCATCCATCATAGTTACAGTTACGGCATAGAAACAAGCCGGATATTGGCACATCTATCACACATTGTTACGGAAACTAATTCACTCTTACGTATGTTATATTTAACAAACTTTTCCCCTCGGGGTTTATGCCTTTTTGCTCCTGCAGCCTTCGATTAATTTAATAGTACATTTTTTCTTCGAGAAAAATATCACCTGCTTCTCTAGCCAAGTGGCATTTAATTTCGTCAACGCTAGTAGATTAGAAGGAATAAATTGTCATTTGTTACCGAAAAATTATATGTAATATAATAATGTATGGGATATTTTTCTTCCTTTTCTACTAAAGCGTTAACGAAAGTCAATGCCACTTGGCTAGGGGGGCTAATCCATTAATCTTCATCATCATGTACCAATGCTAATTATTTTCGTTCAAGCAATACCTCATAATATAAGTGGGTATCTACAAGTGTCTACTATGAAGGAGAAAAGTTCGCCGCGCTCTATAGAGTGAGCCTAAAGATTTTTTCAAAGTCTACGCGAACGAAATTTTTGTACTACTTTTCTGCAACAGGATGACAGGATTTAAGCGCTAATAAAAATTATTGAAGTTAACCCGCTAGATCTCCGACATTGTTGTCACTCATACGTCATAAAAAGACATAAGTATGTCTTTATAATGTTCGGCTGCTATTAAAAAATCAACAAATGATATATTATATTTATATACGCTAAAATCTGACATGCAAGAGCGGAGTAAATATGGCTTTCTCCATGGGGCGTTCCTTGCTTCGTGGTTTTTACAAAGAAGCAAGAATAATACATTATATCCTGATGATGGTAAATAAATTCCGTAACCCTTTCATCGCCTCAATGTTTGTTTAAAACTCACCCTTCGACTAAATTACTGGTGGTAGAGTACCTGTAACCAAGACACAATTAATTATAAACAAAATGTGTAGGCAGCCAGGGGTAAGGTTAAAAGATCTCATAAATCGTGTGGGTAATTTAATAAAATATGATGTGAGTTCATGCAAAGGGTATTAACACCTAATATAAAATTTGAGGATGTTTTCATTAGCAAAGATAGGGTAACGATTTTAATATTTCCTGCTAGAAAAAATATTTCCTGATAGAATACTCAGGTCTGAAACCTCATGCAACCGTGAAAAATCAAACTTCTACGCCAACGCAATCACTAGATATGGCCGTTTATGTCGCATTTTCTCGCATATTTGTATGAAAATGCAAGAAAACCAAAACCTACAGGGTACTTCCCGTTGATCTAGAATCATGAAATTTGGCTAGAAGCTAGGTCTTAGGTATAGCACAAGTAAAGGAAAACATCCGAAAAATGTAAATTTGAAATTACATCCATCCAAAAATATTTTGATGTTATTACAAACTTATATTTACAGTAGATCAACTAATCAGGAGTAGTATTTAGAGACTAATGAATACCGATACACAATTGGACAAACTTCGCTCGATACAAAATATATATCAAAATGTAGGGTACTATAAATACGAGAGTTACTTGTTTAAAAAAATCTGATTCTTGTTGGCGTATTTTTATTTCATTTCAAAATTCATCCAAAATTCGAAATATCGAGGCACTGCGCCGCGCCGCTGTCGTGCTCTTCACTCCGTCGTCGCTGCGGGGCATCTTGTGTCTCACTCTTGTTTTTGACAACCATATAGCGCCTTAAATAGGATCAGTAGATGTATGTTTATTTCATCTTATCTATCTACGGGTCAGACAGGGAGGGTGGGACACTACCACCACCCGATCCTTACAAAACTCTCCGCTCAATGTTTATTAGTCGTCCATTGCATGTTCGTCTTTAGGAATGTGCCTGAGGGATTGGTCGACATTGGACACATTCGCATCAAACTTATTGCTACAGTCGAAGACAGAGATAAGTATACAGGGGGCCTCAATAAGGTTCAGATTTTCTTAAAAACTACTGGACCGAATTGAATAATTCTTTTACAGTTACATAGTTTTAACTTTTATCTATCAAACAGTGAAATAATTATTGCAATAGGTCAAGTAGTTTTTGAGAAAATCGCAATCTTATAAACTCTCCTGTACACATTTCTGTGTGTTCCACCGTACATGTAACTTTTACAGAGAAAATCTCAACCTTATTGAGGCCCCCTGTATACTTATCCCTGTCTTCGACTGTACGTGCAAGTATTATTATTACAGGTCTCCCGAACAGCCGTGAAACCAGCCTTAGAAGATAACATATGTCCAGTGTACACTATTTATTTCTACTCCCAAAGTTATCCCCATAAACAGATGAAAATCACCATCAAATTGCTTGCCTCCATTCGGCTATTGAGGGCTAGAGGTATCGATACTTATAATAAAACTTTATTGATTATCGATAGAAAAACATGTTGAACATTTCCAGCATTTATCTGACCACGTTTATAGGATGGTTTATTTATGTTATTTTATTACGTAAGTTTATGTTGTTATATCAATATTTCAGAGATATGGTAGGACGAAGGGACGGACTATGGTGTATTATTAATTTATTATCTTGTATTCATAAAATTTTATATGTCCTATATCTTTGTTTGTTTATTTTGTAGAGAACCGCTTGGCTTATTTAGATGCGGTTTTCGCTAGGTTGTCTTTTATTTATGGGAACCTACAGCAGGTTCGCCGAATTCTATGGATATGTTATAAATTATGACTTTATTTAACAAATTATTTTCTGTGTATTTCTTCCTAAGTTCAATTTTCATAATTACCGTTTTTTTCTGTCTGTGTATCTGAGCAAAATTACGGGGATAAGTTGCCTTGCTCGAAACCCTCACTATGCGAGTCCGACTCGCACTTGGCCGGTTCTTTTACAGGCAGTTGTAATTTAGGGAACTATTTGCTTTTTTTTTTGTCCATTTTACTTTTTGTACATTATAAGCATATTAAAATTTGCATTTGCACTCACTACACCTATTTAGGTACCTAAATCAACATTTTGTTACAAACTTTAAAACATGCGTTTAAGAACTTCTAAAAGGAGGTCTTAATGTCATGACATTAAGACCTCCTTTTAGAAGTTCTTTAAAAATATACGTTTAGGCTTTCCAACATCCTCCAGCATTTTACTCCGTAATTTACCTGATAAAATGCAAATTCAATATCCATCGCAGAAATATCTCACGCTTCCATAACCGTTCATCACATTAGCTCGTAATGTGATGAACGTACCGAATAGGATTCAGTTGACAAAATATTATGGCTCGCTGCCAAATGCGGCACCTACAAATGTATTTGGAATAATCTGGATTATTCTGGTTACTACGTTTTAGATTAATAATAATAAATCTTCATTTACATGTCATGACAGAAATATTTTTTTTTATAATTGACGAATAATAAATACTTAAATTAAGTTTTGTTTAGTGGTGGAAGGACTTGGCACTGGAGTAGGTACAACTAACAGCATATCAAGTGGAACACTTTGGACCGTTTTTATTTTCTGCGTCGTAAGATTTGAATTCATTTCATTTCAAATAGTACTATAAGTGCTACCATTGATCTGTTATTGTCCGTAGGTCCTACAATGTGATTTTTCATATCTAAATATAATATCGATCAACGATTAAAACATAATATTGGTATACATATTAATAAACATCCCTTTCCCATTGTATTAATCAATTATATTCACTAAAATTAAAAAAATAATAGGTAGGTACCTGACTTTTAATTGAAGCATAACTGTTTGCAAATGTTAATGCGTATTTTCAGAAACAAATGTGGAAAGACTTGATATGAATAGACGCTACGAATCTCAGCCTAAAAGATTCAAGGTGTCTTCCTAATTCAAAAATTGTAGCCAGCTTAAGTTTCCAGTCCCGATTCGCTACCTGTGTAATTTAATCCCATGAAGTTCACCCGGCGAGCCCGGGGGACCGATAACTCGGGGTTACAATTAATTCTTCCGTTCATTTGATTAATCAAATCACGGCAACAAGTTTGCACTTAACTTATAATGAGAAATTGATGAACCCGTTTAGATTTCAGATTCCCGGAATTGATTTTAGTCCACGGATAAAAACAATTTTTATATGAAGAAACTCCGCGTTTCATTATATTTTATCTATCTTCTTCTTCTTGACGCGGGCTATTTTCCGCACTTGGCCGCATGAGTGGCAGCCATTGTGCGTGGAAAGGTGCAAAACCGCACTAGTTGAGCCAGCCCAGCTCCCTCCAGAACGCCAGCAGCCTGTGGATGGCACATGCGCCCTGGGTTGTTCAGGATCTGGGCTCGTTATTCTGCCAGCACTCCGCACTGCATTAGCACGTGGGCCGGTGTTTCCTCAGCCTCTAAGCATCCCCTGCAAATTGGACTGTCGGTTATACCCATATTGAACAGGTGTTTGTTTAGTGGACAGTGGCCTGTGATTGTACCTATCACAATGCGCAAGTCGTTTCTTCCTAAGCGCATTAGACTCTTACTGAGACGGGGATTTGGAAGCGGTATTTTATCTATGAGTCAAACTGTGTATGATTAACAAAGTAAACTTAGTTTTGTCCGTAGAAAACGTGATATTTCTTGAAAATTAGTCCTTATGGCATTGGAACTTATGACTGGACTAATGACGTGGTTTGAGAATATTTCGTTTATTTAAGAATTACTTATTATTATTACACGACTGCCGAAAATAAGAGGGTAAGTTTATTTTGGGTGTGTAATATAATATATAATTCCAGATTATATAAATTCAAATGTTATAACGTTCACTTAATTTAATTTTCAATTAGTATAATAACACTTAATATAATTTTAAATACAATAACGTTCATTTACTCTAACATGCATTTATTATAACAACATATAATATAACGATATTTTTACATAATTATCGTTTTATATACATGTTATGTAATATAAATTCAAAAGAAGAAACAAATAATAATAACTAAATCAACTACAAATATTCTACAAACTACAAATAAACTAAATGTTTAACAAAACTCAAACTGCAGATAATTCGAAATTATACATCAATATGACATTACTTTTTTCCTCATAATGCAATACAGTTAAATTTATTTTTGTACAAAAATACTACAAAACATAGCATAAATACTGACTGCACAGCAAATTTACATGAGTACATCTCTAACCAGATCCGACACGGATGTTTAGGTTCAGAAGGCTATGGCTTGGAGCGAAGCGCAGCTTCGCTCCAAGCCAGAGACTTCGATGTTAGGTTATTTTTTTTGTTGTATTCAAAAAGCTAGTTCATTTATTCACATATATACAATTTCATATTTTTTTTGCTGATCTCATTATGTGGTAATTAATAAATAATATTTTATATAAGATAAATAATTATTATATGCTGTAAGTATTATATTAAATAATCTTTATAAAAAATAAAGTTAGATGAAATGAAATTATATTATTTGTTCATTATAAGGTTTGTAAATTATAATAAATAACATTAGATAAAATGAAATTAGATAATTTAATTGTTAGAAGATTTGAGTTTATGTAATATATTACACACCCGTTTATTTTAAGTACAGCCCGAAGTATATCACACGTGCACTATATGCGACTGTAAACCGAAAGTCATAGATTGCAATGGTTTTATGTAATTAAATAGGTAGCTTTGATTTATTTGTTTATTAAAGTAAGTATATATTTATTATTTAAGCCTGAATCACAGTTTGATAATTAACTCGGGCGCTAGGGCTTCATTAAAATAATTAAATGTAAACAGTTAAGAATAAAGATTTTATTTAAACATTATGAAGAATTTCTAGCCGTGGACAGGACTTGAACCTGTGACTTTGTCATTCCGTGACAAGTACGCCGAGCATGGCATATTGCATAAAACAAACTCAAATATTTTATTATTATGTATAATATTATATTAAGTATCTCCCAAAGTTCACGGGTTTCAAAAACCCGGTCCTTTGAAAGGCTTGCACGGAGACATAGGTCCAATGCGTAGAGGCCCTCTAGAGAGCTTTAATTTAAAGGGATATGTGATGCACCTAGCGCGACCTGTCTCTGAGCGCATTTGAATGCACTCAATGACAGACCCTGTCAGGTGCATAAACTATTACATTGATTGGAAATCAAAACTTAATATAACTATTGGTTTGGGGTGTTGGTGGGTCAGTCAATCTGGTCTATAGAGCGAGACGTCGGACACCTGTCATAATCACATTATCTCGAAGTTATTAAAAAATAATTTCTATTCTATTGTCATTAACGAATGTGCCACTTAATGGAGGGGCAGGTTACATCTTTAGCGCCCCCTTCGTAGGTAGAGCCACAAAACACTGGCCCCAGGGACCGATAACCTTGGGTTAAAATTAACCCCACCGTTCATTTGGTTAATCAAATTACGGATTAAGCCGCCGAAGCAACAAGTCTCGCTTTTGTAGAATCTGGAAGCTCGTTCCCCAGAGGTAGTTTAGTGGGATGAAATGTTGCGCTTGTTTTGAGTTTCACTTCACTGTACTTGAGTATTTGGGAATTGTGATTCTGGTATCTCTATAAGTCTATAAATAGGCTCATGTACAGATTGTGTAGTTACTTATTGAAAAATAGTTATAAGTAAATCGTATTATGCATTTTTATAATAAATATCATGCAGAAAAAAAGTTCGCCGCGCCCTATATACAGGGTGTAACGTAAAGGGTATATGAAGCCGAAGGGAGGGTGTTCAGTATCGGTAACTGAACAGCTTTTGTTCTGCGACTTTTCGAATAAAAAATAAAAATAAATTAATGTCTCATACAAATCGATCAGCAGACCGGTACGAAATGTATGAAAAGTCAAAAAATAAATTCGAGAAAATCGAAAAGTCGTAGAACAAAAGTTGTTCAGTTACTGTAACTGAACACCCTCCCTTCGGCTTCATATACCCTTTACGTTACACCCTGTATAGAGAGAGTCTAATAGTTATGTGTCATAAGGAATATTTTATTCGGTTGACAGATCGCCGCCTTTGTTTTCACTTTCATTCTCATACGTCAGAAAGATACAATATCTGTTTTTTATGTTGATCGCAGGTTTATCGACGTCTATTAAAAATTCAATTAGAAAAACAAGAGTGGCGCGGTAAATTGTCATATTACAATCAACCTTGCAATGTAAATTATGACTTACTCCATAGAAGCCCCTGATGTTACTTCCTTCATGATAATTAAAATAAAGAACTGCAAACGGACAGACAGTGAAAGGTAATGAGAAAGGTCACCACCATTAGATGTCTATTGGCGAAGGTTATTTCCAGAAGAGTTGCAGATTCCCTCCCTAAGGCCCAAGATGTAAAGCATGAATTACGTCATCAAACTTATACTTAAATATAATACCGATTCAAGACTTCAAGTCAAGATAACAATGTCAATCTCCATTATTTACGAGTACATAAATCTCGTAAGCTTTTTACCAGTTTTGAGACGACCAATTTTTATAAGCGTGGCATCAAGCCAAAATTTCTATCCTTAAATGGCGACTACAATCCCTAGAGGTTTTAGATGTCTAAATTAACTGCCTGTAACTGCGCAGCTTCAAAGAAAATATCTCTTTTGTTTTCGCTCGTTCGTTTTGTGCGACTGCAAACAAAGTGGGTTATCAGTGCAAACAAATAAAACTACGAGGCACTGCGATAAACTATTTGTAGCGTGTGTTTTTTCGCATTTCGAAACACTGAATTGCATTTAGTTAAATTGTATGAAGCAAATACTGTGAGCGCTCGCGCATAAAGATTATTCGAACACTGCAACTTGTGGATTTATAGCACTTGAATGCTACCGAATGATTGTCAACGAACGTTCAGTGGTTCTTTAACAGGGTTTTTGACTAATTTTATTATTGTATCACTCAACTCATCTGAACAAGATGAAGATTTTTTCAATATATATATATAGCTATAGTCTGAGCTCAAACCCGCCGGCCCTCAAGAGCGAATTCAGCTGATACACTCTCAAAACGTGATCACCATCTCAAGTATGTCATTTATTAATAAACCAATCTTGAGCGTATCACGTGATGTCTTTCTCAAGTCGCGGTTCGCCTGCAATCAGCAAATACGTTCTCATGTGTGATTTTGACAGTCCTCTTGAAAGCTGAGTTTTGTTTATTAATAAGGCGTTACTCACGTGATACCCGATTGCTAAACGCGCACCCAAGGTACATTTATTAATAGGAACGCCATCTTGAGGTCGTTCGATCGACTTTTGAGCTGAGAGTGATTTATTATTGAGATCAGCACGTCTTGCTAATTCTGTACCGTCATTTTATCTCCGCTCCTCGATACATGTAGGTACGGATAATTGGTTCGATCTTGAGATGTATAAAGAGTCCGAATTCGGAGGCTCGATTATTCGTGGGGTCGAATGCCATGGCATGCCATGCCAGGCTAGAATATTTGTTCAGTCAATACACATTACTTGCGGTAACTTTCCAAAGAAATTGGTTCGAGTCAGAACAAAATCGTGAACGAATTGTACTAGCAACGCTTGGATTCCGTAGGTTTAAAAAAAAAATATAAGTATTATAACAGAAGTCTAGCTAGATTGTATTCTACTCGTTGAACCTAAAGTTGCAAATGAGATCGTAAACTGCTGTCCGACGTAAAGTAGTGGTTCCACTGCAATAATATTAGCATAATATTCCATTTTGCGCGCGGCTCGCCACTTCGGTACCGCAACCGCAAGAAAAGGAACTTCTTTGAGAACATTCACATAAGACGATATAGCAATATAGCGTGAACATGATGCTGCATTGCATGAATCAATAAGGTGTAAGTAAATAATAATAAAGAAAAAAACGGCCATGTGAGAGTCGGACTCGCGTACCGAGGCTTTCGTGCAATGCAACTTAACCCCGTAACTTTGCTCTAACGAAAAGATAAACTAGATTTAGAGACCAACTTATCTTTGCCATTAACAAAATATTATGTCCATACATCGATATACTCCTGATTAGTTCATCATCTGCAAATATAAGTTTGTATTAAGACAAAAATATATTTTTGGAGAGATGTAATTTCAAGTTTACAGTTTTCGGGTTTTTTCCTTCACTTGTGCTAAGACCTAGCTTCTTGCCAAATTTTATGATTCTAGGTCAACGGGAAGTACCTAGGTTTTGAATTTCTTGCATTTTCATACAAATATGCGAAAAAATGCGACATAACCGGCCATATCTTCTGGTTGCGTTCACGTAGAAGTTTGATTTTTTCACGCCTGCATGAAGTTGCAGTATTTGGTATTAATTTCAACTTGATCCGTCCACGCGTCTGAGATATAGGTCTTGACAGACAGACAGACGGAGAGACAGACAGACGGATAGCAAATCGATCCTATAAGGGTTCCTTTTTTCCTTTTGAAGCACGGAACCCTAAAAAGGAGTCGACTCTACATGTATCGACTCTGCAAATATTCGAGCCAGTCCCCAACGACAGAATGAATATCGATCGCTTGAAATATAATATATTTCTGAAGATATGTATTAACTTGTACAAACACTTATCTGGCATCTATTTAACTTGTTCGCTAAAAGCCTTTAAGTCAAGAAATTAGGGCTATTGAATATCAAAAGTACAAACTTTCACATTTATAGGTAATTAGTGTGATGGGACTATCGATTTATCATTCCTAAGTTAGTATTTATATGTTCCGAATACCCTTAAATGGTAATCCCATTGTCAACGACATCGTAAAGACGTTTGATAGGCCATAGAATCCGGAGTTAGTGATCGATAGTAAATTATTAAGCAGGCAATCTCGTCGTAAGGCTGGGCCGGATTAAGGTATGTACAAAGAATAGTAGGAAGATAATAGGCGAACCTCCGAATATCGGATATCCTCTTAGGTATATGTAATAATATGTAATCTGGTAGTTTATTCATTCATATTGAAGTTTATGCATTCTTCTTCTCGTGTCGATGGCTTCAAATTAGATGCGGCCGGCCCAGAAGGACGCGACCGCAACCGCTCGCACGGAGGCCGCCCATAGATCCGTGTCCGTGCACGTTGTCGGGCACGCGGGGCACGCAGTCATGTGCTGCGTGGTTTGTGTCGGTTGGCCACAGGGGCACTGCGTGCTGTTCTCGGGTATATATCCCCACCTCGCAAGATTTTGTTTGCAGCGGCCCACTCCAGATCGAAGACGATTCAGCGCCCGCCAGATCGGCCAGCCCAGCGAGTGTCCCGTTGGGAGGCCTTCCGAGACAGGCGGGCACCGTTTCGATTCCGGATCTCGGGACCGCCACAGGGAGACTCTAGCAGCTGCTGGCGGTTCCGTGAGCGGCTCCACCGATCTCAGAAAGCTCTTCCGCGAGCGCAGTCTGGAGCGTACTGTGCGATGACCGTGCAGGGGATGTCGGCGGTTATGAGTCTGCTTCGTCATTTCGGTGGCGCTAATTACCTTTCTTCGGATATCCGGCGGTGCAATACCCGCCAAACGATATAGTTTATCGGTTGGCGTGGGTTTCAGGCACCCCGTAACTAGACGGCAAGTCTCGTTAAGTGCCACGTCAACTCGCTTCGCATGCGCAGACCGCTCCCACACGGGACAAGCGTACTCTCCCGCGGAGTAGCACAGCGCCAGAGCAGTAGTTCGCAGCACCTGCGGTTTTGCGCCCCAAGATGAGGATGTTAGCTTCTTTAGTAGGTTGTTACGTGTGCTAACCTTCTGCCTGGTGTTGGTGCAGTGTTTTTCGTAGGTGAGGCTGCGATCCAGAGATACACCCAGGTACCTTGGGCACTTGCTGTGGGTTAGCTTTAGGCCTCTCCACACTACACTGAGCTCCCTGTTTGCATCCCTGTTGCGCAGGTGATAGGCGCAGACTTCGGTTTTGCTGGGATTAGGGTTCAGGCCGTTCTCCTCATAGTAGTCACTGAGTCGGCTCAGCCCACTGGACATGACAGCTTCCACCCCCTCGAAGGTATCAGACTGAACAGCCAGAGCCAGGTCATCAGCATAAATATACCGGTTTATGCATTGAAAGTAAATAAATTGTGAAATGACATTGCCCACTTTTCAATGGAGCTTTGCCCCACCTACAAAACTACGTGACCATTTAAGCTGTACCTATCATTTTGTTGGGGACTTATTACAGGTTTCATATTGCATAATCATAATCAGTATCATTTTTTACTACTCTCGCAACTCCTATAGAAGAAGAGCTTCGATTTCTTACTATATTCTGAATTCTGTCGTTTTAGAGAGAGGGGTTATGACTCTCGCTCCGGGTCCTACCTGGTGCAAAGGTTGGCCATAGCTATACAGCGCGGCAACGCCGCCGCGAGCGTTATGAGGCACCTTTGCACCGGGTACGACAAGGGGCGGGTTATTTAATTAATTAATTTATATATAGGTAGTATAGATGAATGGTTCAGTCCCTGCCCGGGGGTCTTGCTGCCACAATTTAGGTAAGTATTTATTTTAATCAAGTTTTAAGTTTTATTTGTTATTATAGGTATTAGTCTCTGTAATTACAAATTGGAGTCTCATACGAGTCACCTGATCCCTTATCGTGACCCTTTTCAATACCCTCGGTTAGAACGGGACCACAAACAAAATTTAAATAAATTATCCCCTTCGTGCCTTTTTTTCTATATAAAACTCCATTTTCGGTAACAATATTTACATTTGTAAATTATGTTTATGTGCTTCAGTGCTTTTGATCAGGAATATGTTGAGATTTCTAACAATGTGTGAATAGTAGGGACTGTAGTCTACTTGCACAGACCACTTACCCAATAGACATGAAATCGGTCCTTTACAAGTGAAACATTCTGTCACCGATGAGCGCATAGAGACGAAGCGGGGGACACTGGGACCCTTTTAAAGAGATGCGTCCATGTCGATAATATCTCTAGGTTACACGTGTCGCGAAGCAATTTTGTGCCCATGTGCGGGCAGACACGCGCGCCCTTCTGTTACAGGTCTATGGGTGAAGTGGTCTGGTCTAGTGGCAACAGTGAACATACAACGTGAAAAGACATTGCCACATTTCAATGGAGCTTTGCCCCACCTACAAAACTACGTGACTATTTAAGCTGTACCTATCATTTTGTTGGGGACTTATTACAGGTTTCATATTGCATAATCATAATCAGTATCATTTTCTACTACTCTCGCTACTCCTATAGAAGAATAACAAAAACAATGAATAAATCGCTTCGATTTCTTACTACTTTCTGAATTCTTAATTAAGCTGTTTTTTTTGAATCGCAACTTGTACAAAACTTAGTTTAAACCAATAATTTTAATAATTAACGGAGATATTTTTACATTTATTCGTTATCTTGTACAACTTGCGGTTGATGGTGGGGCAGAATCTGGCATTGTCATTTTAGTGGTTGCTTTCTCGCGGCAGGATGATTTGGACTCAGTATAGAACTATCGAATCAAAAATATATATCATCTCGCTGCGGGAAAACAAGCATTAAAACTTCACGTTGTATTTATTTATGATGTTGTAATCGTATTTAATACCTATTTATAAAAAAATACAGTCCCTTTGAGGTGCATACCTAGTTACACAAAGGCAAGCTAAAAGTAATTTCGTTCCCTATATTATTATTTATAAAGATCAACGTCTGTCCTTTTGTCCGTCTTCGTCTGTCTGTCTGTACACGTCTGTCTACGCCAACTAAAATACGTGAAGTCTCCTATTGCGTAGGTCGATGCTCTAAAAGCTTATATTACAGTCATGAGTAATAACATAGAAACATCCTTAAAATTCAAATTCATGTAACAACTTTAAATCGCAAAAATAAGTATGCTAAACTGTGGCCAATAATTATGTAAACGCTAAATTGTATCAAAATAAAGTACACACCCCACCAAGCAAATGTTGTACAAGGGGTGTGTACTTTATTTTGATACAATTTAGCGTTTACATAATTATTGGCCACAGTTTAGCATACTTATTTTTGCGATTTAAAGTTGTTACATGAATTTGAATTTTAAGGATGTTTCTATGTTATTACTCATGACTGTACATATAATATAAGCTTTTAGAGCAAACGTAGCCTACGTAGATATCTTGCCTTGCTATATACAGCCATAGATCCAAATTCATATCATCTATAGAATTTTGCACGTCAATATTTTATAGACTCTACATTTACATCACTTTTTTAGCACAAATAATTAATAAAATGTGCAAAAATCTTTCAGCAGCACATGTTTAAATTTTTTTTTTCAATATTATTAATGCTCATGGTACTTTTTTATTTTATATTACTCATAAATTAAAAAGTACCATACACATCATGAGCTCCGAATAATTGTTTGAAATCAAAGGATACGCGTAGATAACAGTATTGAAACTTTGAATCCTCTTTTCATATGTAAAGGTCGCTTTCACAAAACTTCTTGATCCTTTCTAGAGTGCCCTACGTAGCACTTACATTACAGGGTCTTGGAAGTTTAGACACGAGTGGATTCGTAGCTTTATATTACCTCTAGTAAGAGGGCAATGGAAATATTGACGAGCATTTTCCTGTGACTCTGTCCGCCATTCGACAGGTTTCCATCGAATTTTCCCATAATATTAGAAATGTAATTCCGACCAGATGGTCCCTCCATCTGGTCGGAATTACATTATTGACCTTTGCAAGATGGTGGGACTGGATGCAAAGAGCCGAGAGTAGGGTTGAGTGGCGTGCTTTGGGAGAGGCCTACATGGACTGATACGGGCTGATGATGATGATTAGAAATGTGAAAGATTATTTTAAGGCCTCGTATACGCGCATTTTCAGTTTTTCTATCAAAGCTAGGGTACTAACTACATACTTAAATTATTAAAGGTCTGTAAAACATCGATAGAAAAAAAATCACAAGCATACCTTTTCCACGTCTTTCATATACAATATCATGTAGAATCGGCACGAGATTTGACATATGTAAACATTATGCTACCTTTTACTGTGGTAAAACATCGAGTTCCCATGGTAAACTTAAAAGTACGGACATCTCGGAGCGTAAACTTGTATGTGTATAAATACCATTCACATTCCTTAAAGTTCATTGCCACTGAGAACATTATTCCTTACATCCACGATCCCATGTACTATTTGTGTTAACCCTCACAAACGCCCAGTGTAAATTGAACCACTTTGTTCTTTGAGAGCAATTGTTATTTGCGATAAAGACGATATCTTGATGAATTTCCAAGGGTCTCGGTAATCTGGTTAAGTATAGTTATAGTTAGCTGTTATCGAAGTGATTGAGTAAGCCAAGGGCATTGAAGGTTCGTGCCTCGAATGCAATGTAAATCTACGTCGCATTACTTGAGAGAAAAACATTAAACAAAGGATTATAAAATAAATAATTATTTTAAAGGTTTAGGAACCGTTTTCTTGCAAACGCAATATGAAACTTAAAGACGCGTAGGCTTTAAGCTTGAAAAGGCCTGTTTAATACTACGCTTGTAATACTCTTTGCCTACAAATAGCCCAAGGGCTATGTGTCACGGGTTCGAATCCCACCTTTGGATTATTTAGTAACCGTTCATATGCAGTCTAACATAGAGACAAGTTTTTCTCAAAAACTACTTGACCGATTTTAAAAATTCTTTTGAATTTCCCTATTTCAGCACTTTGACACAACACAATTTTTTTAATGTTTTGATATTTTCTCGCTGCAAATGAAATGGTTCGAAATCGAAATTTTTTCGCCATTTATCACTTAATTTTATGTTGGCTACTGCAAATAATCTATTTTATTTATTTATATAACACTAATTTGGTTACATAAATAAAATCTGAAAAGCCGCTGAAGCAGTCAATGACGTCACCGAAATTATGACAATATTCTAAATTGTTCTCAATTGAATTGTTTTTATCTTTTGAGTAGCAAATATCGAACAGTTTTTGATGAGCGTTGTGATGATAACTCCTTGAACAAAGGATATCATAAATAAGATATTTAATTCGTTTGCCGCACGTAATCAATAAACAATCCATTTTTGGCAATCGCAATATCCAATCCAACTTCCTAAGTACTTAAAGGGTGATTTAGTAACGATAAGTGAACCATTTTTGGCAATCGCTATAAAATTTTCAACTTCCTCGCTAAAAATGGCGCTGGCGACTTTAGGTTATGGGCCCAGACTACCCAATTTTAGCGTACATTCTCCGCCCAATTTCAAATCTTATGACGTAGACAATACGAACGGTATCAAGTCCAAAATTACACTTGATATGTTTTACGTATGGAATAGAACGCTTGATTAATTTTTACCCGACTATAACGAAAGGAAGAGGTTAGTGTTTTTTTAGTACAAGGGTTCCTCTGTGGTATCCGGTATGAGTCTCCAGTCCTGTGGGGGCTATTACGCTTCTCAAAACGATCCAATCATACCATGACATATCGTGCGTGACAGGGACAGTGCTATTGCGTCGGTATAGCGGCCGTCTCTGTTCGGCGCGCGATGACATGGTATGATTTCATCGTTTTAACAACGGTAATAGGGGGTAGGTAGGTAGGGCTGGTAGCTTGATGAATTTTGATGTCGATTTTTTTACAGTTTATAACTATACCTAAGTACTAATTCCATTGTAAACAATACAAAACCCAATAAATCATACATACTTACGTATATTATAAATCTGTAATATAGGCACATAATCCGATTATGTGCCTATATTATGTGTATATATTACAGATGCGATATTTAAACTTGATCTAGTTTGTTTTGTTATCAATTCTATCTCTATTGTTGTTTACGATCCCCTATTGAATTTAATCTTTAATCTTATAGCTTTTAATGGAAAAGGCCCGTGAGATTAGATAACAGTTAATTTGACAGACACGAGTGAAACGGATAAGGATAAGGACGAACGAAAGTTCTTAAATTTCTTCTGACTTTAATCCGTCTTTAATCATATTATAACAAAGTTTGTTTTGATGTTATGTTACAAAAGTTGAAGACGAAAAGTACGAAATATGCTTAAATAAATGTTTTCCCACTCCCAGATTTACACCGTCTTGCACATAAAGATAACCTGAGGGTTAGCGATTTAACTTCGACTAACTTATTAATCCCGGATTAAGTCCTCCTTAGTGCAAGACACCGTCAGAAAACTTCGATTGATTCTTAAAATTTACCTAAATATGTAACTTATATTTTAATGTGATGTGAAGGATTCCGCATGGGATTCAAAATCATTCTAATCGCTAGTATGAATATTTGACCCCAAATACAAATGCTATTATTTGTTGAGTCGATACAAGAAGAGTCGAAAATAAATTCGTTCAGTCGAAATTAGTAGGCTCGAATATGTTAAATAAATTAAATAAATACATATCTACAAGTACAAGAAAGGTACTGATGAGATGAATCAGACCCCATAGCCATGTCGTATTTACTTTCGTTAACACTGGTAGAATAGAAACATAAATGTATTGGATTTATATTTACTAACCAAAAATATCAATCTCATACATTTTTCTCTCTGTTTTACTAACTTTAACGAAAGTCAATGCCACTTGGCTGGCCATCAGAAGAGTATGCTTATCACTACTGCGAAAAACGGCAAATCGAATAAACCCTATATCGAAAAGCTCCTAATCGAATTACCGAATATCTACTGAACTTTTAAACAACGGTCTGATGTTGGAATGATTGCTTAGTCGACCATAGGAATATCGAATAAACATTTGCTCGACACACTGCAGTACGAAATGATTATGAATACAAACCTTTTTCCAGACGCGTTCGAAAACCATTTAATACAAAATTGCACTTAGGACGTAAGGGGGTTATAAACCGACATATCGGTGCGTCGTAAAAATAGTCGCCTTCGGGTTATGAATGGGCGGAGCGACATGAGTCAAGTATCCTCGACTCCCAAGGATCAGGGTCACTCGGAGGTGCTTCAAACTCGAGCACCTACAGTCAAGTGCGTAATGCTTTCATATCGGCGTCATCTGCAAGTGTTCTTAAGTGCTTCCGCCAGTAAAACAAACGTAATGAGAGTGGCGATGAAGGGATTGAAATTTTTCTATATTTAGTTTCGTCTGATTGGTATTTGTTTCTGTGTAGATGGATGATGGTAAAATAATACGTATACCGCAGCCTAAATCAAACAAATACGGTCGTCTAATTACCTGTTGTGAAGTAACACTGTAGGAACTGATTGATCGAACCTGTTCATCATTGTGAAAATAAAGTAATCCGATCTAATAATGTGACAATAACTATACAATAATCACAGGCCAGCTTAAAATGTTAGTAGGGTAGGGTAGTTTTTGTTCACAAAATAAACCACTTGATTTGGGCTGCGGTGTAGGTAGATGTAAAACAGAAGATCAGATCTTGCGATAACTCCCCCAAAAATCAGAAGACGTCACTAAACACGCCATTTTAATTAATTATTTCAACATTTTCATTTTCGAGCATACCCCATGGGATCGAAATTCTTTCTGTCGATGAGCGCTGGCTCGAATATTAGTGAGGTCGAATGCCATTGGACCGAATATATGTTGAGTCGATAGAGGTACGTAAAGTACTCATTCAGTCGAAATTGGCAGGTCGAATCGAATCGAGTTTGGCAACTGCAAATCTGGCATTAAGCGACAGGTCAGGACTCAGGAAAGGACCCTACGTCGAGTTATTTATAATCACCTATAATATACAGACACTTATAATTCCAGAAGAGTTGCAAGCGCCGTTGCCGCCCGAGGAGTATGCCTTGTGTGGGCGCAATTACATCGGCTTCCTTTATTCACACGGGAAAACAACGCAGCAACACTAATAGCACATGCAGGCGAGGACTCTACACGAAGTCTTAACTACCACCACTGATGAGTAAGTACTCAACTTACTCATCAGTGGGTGGATGGTACTATATACGTAATAATGTAGCTCCCTTTATGATTGGAGGGATTTTAGTTTCGTTACTGGCCACTTGAGGTGCAACAAAAATCCACCAAATATGAACCTTAAATTGTAGCAGTTAGAACGTAGTCGTTGGCAAGAGAACTAATTACAACAACGTACGTGCTGATGTAAAGTGTTTTAGTATAAGATAAACTGCATAAAAGGCGCCGAGATAGTGCACAAAGTAATAGAGAAAACTAGACCGACTTTCTCAAAGTCTTAAAGGAACGTGATGCTTAAAATGTTAGCTTGCTCGCTGAAAATTCATCTGGCATTTTGTTTACTTAGATTACGTTACAGTCTGGAATATGAAGCTGGCAGCTTTAGCGGTCGTTTCAAAAACTGGCAGCCACCAACGACTTGCCGTCATGGCGGAGGATTTCACTTATGCACACCAGCATTTACGGGGACGTACTCAGTCTTTGTTATGGTGGCCCTAATGGATTTATGTGTTATGATAATTTAATGATATGAAACACTGTTCATTACTTGTTGATTTAGTGCAGTTAAATGATTTATTTTTAAATGGAATTTAAGATCTACGGAGGGAGAAGTAGAGTTGCACTCTACCTATACGTAGAGTAACCCGCAATCAACGTATTCCCATCACACAAATATTAGTTTAATTTAGATAATATTTAGTTTAATTTATATAAATTACAACCGCTATACAATGGGCGGCTGAATGTAGAATATTATGACTTTTTATTGTCAATTTGTAGGTCGCCCATACAAAGACAAGTATCGTGTCTTTAACTATTATTTTGTCGTTTATCGGGGGACGTAAACCTTGCGATAATATTGTCGCAATATGAATGCTGCTTTACTAACTATCGCATTTCCTTCAACGTTGAATGGGAATATTTGGGAAAATAAAGCCAAGCCAATATCTTTTGAATCAAGCACCCCAACCATTATCTAAACTATACACCATGCACTTCAGTCTACTTTGTAACTCCAGCAACTGCGACTCAGTGCCAACAGCTACCGATATATATCGAGAATTAAGGGACCTCCTGATGCTGTACCTAGCTACGTCCCTGGCTCGTGGCGCACTTCAGACTACTGACGGACGATAAGCAGGGCCTCTTGTAAACACTTCACCGTTTACAGTCGCGGAATACCGCCGGGGTTTATAAAACTAGCGTGTATCCGTACCGAACCGTAGCGGGGAAACACGCTATATTTTCCTACCTCGTGATACTGATAGCACACGTTGAGTGGTATACTAAACAAAAATTTACGTGTACTTTATTCAACCGTAATAGAGATTAAATTGCAATAGTTTATGGTGAGATGGACTGATGGTAGGTATTTGTAATAAAAATATTGATGGCTTTTGAAAGAAGGCGTTGATTTTATGGTTTTCTCAGTTTACGGAAAAAGGTTGGAAGTATAAACTCTTCCTAAAATAACTTTCATCTCACAGCAGAGTTTAAGAAGTTGGCCTTATTTTTATTAAGTTCCTAGGAATGGAGTAATTAAGTAAGGAAGACGAAACTATGCTGTATTTGTAAGAAGTACATCATTGTTTTGATTTATCAAAATAACTGTTATCAAAATTGATTCATCATACTCTTCGGATTCTAGGTTTCTAGTACCTATGTAATAAATATTAGAAATACATCCTTGCAAGGAAAGTATATTGTATTTAATATAATATTTAAAATATTTAAATCAGCTTTTACGAAATCTTTCGGTCTTCCGCCTTTATAAATGAGGTCTTGATTTTAAATTCGCTACAAAAAATGGATTGATACCTATATTCGAGCCTACGAATTGTCGACCCTTAATAGTGTATTGGCTCAGCAAATATTAGAGCCTGTGGCATTAGAGCCTCACTAAGAGAGTACTCACGATCGATGCTTTAGTGCGTACCCATATTTTCTAATTTCTACAAAGTAGGTAGGTAATGAAAGTAAAAAAAGATTACCTACTTAAGTAACAATTGAGTATCTACGTAATACGAAGACAATAATCTAATAAGGAGGTCGTTCGACTGTAATCCAGTGCCGTCCCCTCTGATTGTCCCGTCCCAAATTACAGCTGGCTCTCTCAAATCAACCTCTCTGTTTCAGACGGCTCTCACGTACTATCGACTCTACACAACTTAAACACAAGCAGGAATCTAAGCCGTAATTCCATCGCATAAGGCTCGCCTATCGCATTCGATGCCCTGTCCACAGTCTCCACAACTCAATGTGGACCGTATTAACAAAGGGGAAAGGATATATTATATTTGGAGTGCTGTCGGTTGTACCAAGGAAATCAAGCCACTGTTTCAGGCGACTTACTAAATTCACTCCCCAACTCGAAGTCGACATTCGCATGATTGTCATTTAAATGAGCCAAGTCAAATGCGGCTGATGAGCCGACTTGTTTACCCGATGTTATCTATAAAATCTGATTTTATTTTACATAATTTCAAAGAAAATTATTTACATAAGTTAAGCATCTATAGAATCCAATTTCATTTTACACATTTTCATACGAACTTATTTTTTTTATTAAATATTACTTTTATTTAACACCCTAGGTGTTAAATAATAATTATATTTATTTTTAACACCTGGGATTCACCTTGCAATCTCAACATTTCATGGCGTGCTCTATTGGATGTGACATTTAGTTTTTCCCAGCCATTATTTACAATAGGATAGTAAAAACTAAAAAGTGTCATTCGAATTAAATAGGTACAGTCGAAGACAGAGATAAGTATACATGGGGCCTTAATAAGGTTCAGCTTTTATCAACAACTACTGGAACATAGTTTTAACTTATATCTATCAAACAGTGAAATAATTTTTGCAATAGGTTAAGTAGTTTTTGAGAAAATCTCAACCTTTAAAACTCTACTGTACACCTTTCTTTGTCTTCGACCGTACCATTATAATAATTTACAAGTAGGTGTGAATCTATCGTCCGTCGCCCTATGTTTAATCCTAAACCTAAAAGCAACTGTCCATCATATGATAAACCGCGAAGACACCTCGCTTCATTAAACTTAGCGTGGCACACTGGAATCGCTAGAATTGACCGTTTGATTTTATATTCCATAAAAGTAGTTTAAACTACATATAATTTGGTCTCAACTTTCACAACCAACTGTCGAGTCGTTGGAAATGTAAGAACAAACTTAAACGATTCGTTTTAACATTTGTTTGAAAATTCTGCACATCGTGTTCAGATATTGTGTTTGGTGTGATATTCTCTGATGTTACGTTATTTCATGGAAAGGAGTCAAAACTGTTTAAATAGCTGATGGATACACATACCTATATCTTGTGTATTAGCTGTCAGTATTTCCGTCTGTATGTTTAGGAATTTATAATGTATTACAAGAAACACTATTACCAGAAGTGATACGATGGACAAATACAGCCCCCTTACATTTAACTCTTATAGCAGTATTACTTTCATAATACTTTGTTACTTCGTACAATGACGACCTTAAAGTAAGCTCATTAATTTTGCGTTCTGGGTAAAACGGCTGCGTTCCGTTTCTCGAAAATTCGACAACGACCCACCTCCTAATATAGATGGGACACACAATGAGTTTTATCGAGCACGTTTACTTTAAAGCCTCGCCACTTGGCAAAAATTTACTCACAACACGCGACGCTCAACAAGATCGGCAACGTTGCACAACAACGCGCGACGTTGCCAGCTCGCGCGCAACATGCCCAATGGTATCGATCTGCGAGATCCTTGTTGTGGTTCAATATGTTGTGCAACATGTCGCGTGTCAAATGTTGCCTAATGGATACGAGGCTCTACTATCGATTAGTTCTGCGTCAAGTCAAAATATGTAGGAAGTTGATGGGCAAAATCGTTGATGTTTTTATATTGTAAATAAAACGAAAATCATTTCATTTCAACTATCGTATTGGCTGTCATTAAAATTGCGTCGATAATCTTGTAACTTTGATCATTCCGGATGCTGTTTTACTCGCTAAAAGCAGAAAAAGTGTAAATTTGGACTTTGAGCCGTTCTTATTATCTGCGTCTACTTGAAATCGTGCTGCAAGTGTTACCAATGATCTGCTGTCGTTCGTACCACACCACCGCCACGGCAAGGCATTGTAAATTGTAACCCGTGTAAAGCCGCTCATCCACAAGCGGCATCATCCGACCGGAAAATCCGATCAATTAACCAAGGGTTATGTTCTGAACCGTGTACTACAAAGCCGATTACAAGGATTTGACGCGGAACGTACGCCTTGAGAACAGGCTTACAGGTGAACAGGAAATTGCAACTTTTGATCAGCAGCCATTGCAAACTTTCACTGAGCTACTAATTTGTTCAGAATTAAAGCGAAATCGCGTACAAAAGCTAGTACCTCATCTCGTAAAGTTGTCTACAAAAGGTTTCGTGTACAGCTTCCGTTTAATCCCGACGTATTCCAGACTTGCTTGTTCCGTGATATGTACTTTGCCAAGTATAAGTACCTTCGGGCTCCCATTCAAGGGAACTTCGGCTGGAACCTGAGCGGAGGAATTATGGGTGAACTTTCGTTTGATACCGTCAGGAGAATGAGTTGCCTCGGCGATTTAGTTTACATGATAATTAGTCGTTACATAAATGTGAGATTTACATTTCACTTTTGTTACATAAAAGTAGAAGATGACTGTAAAAAATGAAATTAAAAATAAAATATTTCTCCGGTTTTTCAAAAACGACAGTCTGCCATGTTCGCGAGATTCGTGACGTCATTCTGCCTTTTTACCGGTAGGCCAATGAGTGACACTGAAAAAGCAAGGTTGTCTGTAGCAGCTACATTTTTTTAGCTATTGATTTCTATCTAAAACAATTACGGTCTTGTTTGCCATATCAAATAATTGTACACAATAACCAATCAAACTAGCTAGGAAGACAAATAGTACGCAAAACACTTGTCTATCCCTATAGTTTGTAACTGTATTAGCTGCAGTTGCGAATACTTGCCAACCACATTTGAGCTAATCTTTTCTTTCCGTATAGTAAGTACCCTAGCAATTTCCTCTATGTCAGTCCATGGCTGTCGTATCATTCATTTTTGCCGCTTCTGCCTCTGAGAAGTTTTCGCCTATATTTTTTCCTCTTAAAATCGAGTTAAGCTCAAGACAGCGTAAGATTTCCCTTGGGACTGTTTAAGTTTAGTTGGTTGGCAAGTTGACAGTGTTTCGCTGTCTAAACGTTATTTGAATTCCAAGAAAATCTTCTAGATTTTTCTGTAAACATTTTTATTGCTGGATTAATATTTAATTAGGCTGGTACGCACAATTAAAATTGTAACACTGGGCTTTGTGCCGCTCTTTTTGTCTACACCATAAGAGACACGTTAGGTGTCTTCATCATCATAGATACTTAAATAATACCTTTAAGTAGGTGTTGTCGAGTATAAATATAACTAACCTAGTTATGTTAGTTGCACCTGTTTTTTTGCAATCAAATCAAATACATTTATTTGTCAGAATACACAGAATATGAGCTGATGTTATACAAAATGTTATAGTAAGTACATTATACACATTGATGACGGTCACTAAACTCTTTGACACTGTAGAACATATTTTGTAAGAGCCACTTAGACAACTCCGTTTTAAATGGTCTGCCTTCTAACAACCTCATCGTCTGAGGAAGTTTGATATATATAAAAATTGACATGTTATACACATTTCTCTTGTAGATATACGTACGACATAAGAGCCGCCATAGCATGTTCATACTTTTTCCTCTTGTTTTTCTCTTGCCTTTTCTGATCCTGGGTATATCCCTAGGCGGCAAGATGCAGTTTTGTTAACCACTTTTACCGATTCCCGGTGTAATTTGTATTTGTTTCTGTGTAGGTATATCGATAGCACAGGGAATCTTAATTTGGACTATGTGTTACTTTTAATTCATTATTATTATTTATTTTTCAAACCTTTTCTTTTAATCCAAAGCGCCTAGCGAAATTGGTGCGGTGACTGGGCTTTTATAAGGTGATACGTAAGTAGATAAGTTAGTTTTAGAAATAGAAATATCTGTGCATTCTATACCAACGTATTATGGGACAGATTTATAACAAGTTAATAAACATGATGTTGTTAATAAAAGCGACCAAAAAAGCTCTGTAAGACAATATTAAATTTCCAAGGGTACAAAGAGGCTTGGGGCCGTTCGTGCAAAAAATATTTTGCCGAAATCACTACGTGGGTGGCTCGAATGAAAACTTCGGTGATTATATTCATTGTTTTAAATAAATTCACAGTAACATTGAATATACATTATACAGGTTAAAGTTTAAAGGATGTAGCCAAAGTAGGTAATAAATTATTCACTATTCGTATTCGAAAATGAATAGCGACTGACATAGTATCAATAAAATCATGCCAGAAAGTAGCAAGTATTTGGAAAATTCGTACGAAAGGCAGCAGATCATTAGTAACTATTAGATTGGTAAAAATTTGCAGTAAGTACGATTTCAACTCATATACGACGTATATTATATAAACAACTTCTCCCTCTACGTAAAGAACGGTCCAAAATGTCACAGTTATTGTGCTTGGGCTGTACCTGTCATGCATGCTACAAAGTGGATCGTAAGGAGAATCATTAAATTCCTTAGAATTTCAAACTAGCCCGTTTAAGGGAAAATACCGTGGATCCATAAAAAATCGTAGACCAACCAGATGTAAATTTTACCAATACTTAATATCCTTCTTTCGACTAGATACCTGCCTTTCATCGCAAGCATGAAGCATAGTCATTGATCGCAAGCCTCCAAAACATATTTTTTGTATAAAAAGGTATTGTTATTTTTTTAACTGACGCCCCCGTCTATTTTACGTTCCTCTTTACGTGACTCAAATTGTGAAGTCAGCCAACGCTGTGACGATGACGTTCGTCCTAGCCTAATGAATATTCCGTTTCATTTTAAAAAACACTCTTTCATCAACTCGCATTATGTGTATATTACAAAATTAATTAAAAAAGGCAGCTTTGCTTCCCTTTAGAAAAGTATTCCTTGTTTTATGTACAAAACATATTGATAAAGTAGCTGACGATCCATCCATCGTAAAAATTGTAGCCACGAGAGACAAGTAGATACCATACCGTAGATAAAAAATATGTAAGTAAGTATCCATTTATCTGTAATCAATATGGTATTTATAGGTTTTTTTTTTTTAAATCTAACCTAAATCTTCTAGGCGATCAATTCCTCTCACAGTCTGCGCAAAAATCAGACATTGACAGGACTTGAGGTTAAAAATTGTTGCGGCTCAACAACTCACTTTATGTAGGCTTAGAAAATATATTATAATGTTTAAAAGTTTTCAAGTGTAATTTCCTTGAACATTTCAGTGAGTATGACAGATGACAGGCGCCTTCCTTGTTCCAATCCGGTATCAGCTGCTGTATTGTCTTCACACTCCCTTCCCCCTTTCCAATTCACTTCGTTCCCTGTGAGCTGTGAACGGATGACTTTGTAGATTACCCCACTTGATGTGTGCTATGTGGAAGCTTTAGAAATTCTGCTTTAGGGTCAATTCATGCTACAGCAGAGTCGAAGCGCATCGAAGAGTCAACCCAAAAGATAACACTTATATCCACAATGTTATGCACCCTATGTTGAACTATAGACGATAGGGATCAAGAAACATATTCGCTCGCTCGGACCTGCTTTTGAAATGTGCAGCTTCTAGAAGTGAGTAAAAATTACATTCTTGTTACAGCTTGGCATTATACCGATACTTCAACAATCTTTCCAGTGGACAGCAACGGATGACGTCATAGATTATCTCGCGCCACAGAATACTAAATAACACGGGACGCTATGCGCCGGCTTGGCTGATAGAGTGGGGAGATGTTTCTTAGCTTCGGGAGAATAAAGTTGTGAAAAGCTTTACATCTAGCTATAGCTAGGGGGTCAACGCTAGTAGAATGGAAATAAAAATACAGGGTGTCCTTGAATTCATTCGACAATTTGAAACTGGGGGTTGTACTCATGATAGATTGGTAAGATTTTTAGTAAATCAAAACTGCAAAAAAAATTGAACTAACGACATTAGATACAAGTCATAAAATGACCCTAATCGTCATCAAATTCCAGTGAAATAAATCGTTGTAAAAAATGTAAAACACCTTAATATGTAAAAAAAAAACTCCAGAGCACTGTATCGATGCACATAAAATTAATATTTTTTTTTTGATAGTTGAATTTTTGGTGAATATAATTTTTCTTTTTTCCCAAATTTTTTGGATAGTTGAATTTATTGTCAATATTTTTATTTTTCCCCCCAATTATTTAACTTACTTAAACACTGTGCAGAATTAATGTATGTCACAAGCCTAACCATCCACTTAATTTTGTAGAATGAATTCAGCCACCCTGTATATGGGATTAATGCCTCGTCCACTGGGCAACATTTGACGCGTGACATGTTGTGCAACATGTTGAACGACAGCGAGGAACTTGCGGATTGGTACCATTGGTCATGTTGTGCGCTAGCTGGCAACGTCGCGCATTGTTGTGCAACGTTGCCGGTTTTGATAGGCGTAAAGTGTTATCATATTGAGGCCCCTTGTATACTTTCCTCTGATGCGAAACAAAATATCTATATTGAGGCAAACTAGGATTCGAACCTGATACCTATTTATTATGCTATTTCTAGCATATTCTCCATGAAATATGGTAATAGTGAATGTGATAGATTGCTAGAAATTATGTAGGATCCCTGTTCTAGTCAGGTCTTACCGCTTACGTCCCTCGCTGTTTTGACATGAAATAGATTAAACGCTAAGGCGAATGGAAATTCATAGTACTTACTAGCTTTTCATCGCCACTTTGCGTGTGGGGTAGGGTTATAATATAAGTAGGGTAAAGGCGGGATAGATGCCGCACTTTTTGAAATATGCTCCTAATTTAAAAAATATTAACTTTATATAAATAATGTCTATATAAGTAACTAGTTTAATCCTTTATGTTTAACTGTGATTTGTCTTTTTGGACCTATATATTACAGATTTTGCATATTTTAGCTTTTTATGGACCTCCATTTGTGAGGATAGATGCCTACCCGTATGGATAGTTGCCCCACCATGAAAATACTAACGAGGATAGATGCCTGCGGCGCGGGATAGATGCCCTTCATACTGTATAAATTATAATATTATTAATATTTTATTGTGTCTTTATTTTATTTATAATAAAAAGCATTTCGCAGTTTTTAAAATATTTTAATTGTCATTGCTAAAATTTAATTCTAATTATGAGATCAAAATAAAATTATAAAAGTATTTGTTAAACAAAAATATGAATTCTAAATTATTAAGTTTCAACATGCATATTCATAAAAATCATTCTTAAATTTTTTTTTAAATATCACGATAAAGATCTTCATCTTGTAAAATTCTACTGAAATGATATTTAACCGGATAGTGCTTTCAGTTTTCCACATCTTGAGCAAAAATTTCTGATAAGTGTACAGGTTTCATGTAGCCCCATGGTATTTCTGTCCATTTCCTCGAAAGCTGACTGCAATTGTTCTGTAGTCCAAGAACATACTCGAGCTCGCACTTCTTCCTATCTTTTGTATTTTCGTGGCATAGTTCTGCTACAATCAGTAAAAAGTCCAAATACAAATATACATAAACACATAAAAAATATAACAGAACACAAAAATATGTTCAAAATATATATTCAAAGCACATATAATACAATAGGAGTATACATGGTGTATGGAGGGATAGATGCCCCTAGGGGCACCTATACCGCGAAAAATCAGGGCAACTATCCTTTTTGATAGGGATAGATGCCCAAGTATTTTTTAAATAAATAAAAAACAAAAGAGCAACTATTTACATCTAGATGCACACTTGATGAATCAGTATATTGAGGTAATAAAAAATATAACGGAATTAATAACTACTTATAAAGTTATACAACAGCAAATACTTAGCTTTAAAAATTTTACGTGTTCGTTAAGTTCGCCGCGGATATGAATCCACACACGAGCTAAACGCATCCTCACCGCACGACGGTAAGTGGCTAAAATAAGTGCGGGGTGTCTGCGGCTCTTAGTTATACTATTGTTTTTTAGTTGCGAGTTTGGGAAGTTAGGTTTCTTGAAAATGAGGCATCTATCCTACTGAGGCATCTATCCCGCCTTTACCCTAGGTATATATTTACAGAAAAAACCATGTGTTTTTTGTAAATATATACCTACTTATATTATGACACATAGGTACGGTGGAACACAGAGAAAGGTGTACAGGAGAGTTTTTAAGGTTAAGGTTTTCTCAAAAACTACTGACCTATTGCGAAAATTCTTTCACTGTTTGACAGATAAAAGTTAAAACTATGTAATGTAAAATAATTATTAAATTCGGTCCAGTAGTTCTTGAGAAAATCTCAACCTTATTGAGGCTCCCTGTATACTTATCTCTGTCTTCGACTGTACGTAGTTAAATCTCACTTCTCTTAAAACCATGTTGTCACTTTCACACTTCGTTAAAAAAATGTTAAGGTAGAAAGGAAGAGAGGGCTAAAGCCTGACCCACACACAGGCGGTCTGCACGCGGCTTGCGACCTGCGGCCAGTTGAAACGCATGCCCCGCCCCATTTTCTCCCGTTGTTAAGGTCTAGTATGTAGCGATCGGAGACCTAGACCGCAGATCGCTAACTACTGGACGTTAACGATAGAAGAAAAGGGGCCTCTCTTTAAATCATATCCACCTACAGAGAATCCTAGTTTGAGCGATGAGTGTAACCTACTCGTACACTGAAAAAAAATGGCATGCAAAAAGGAATGTAGCAGCTGTTACTTAGCTGTTGATTTCTAACAATTAACAAATCAAACTAGCTAGGACATCAAATACTATCTAAATCTAGCAAAAACACCAAAACACTTAGCTGTGCCTATAGTATGATATACTGTAATGATTTTAACTGCAGTTGCAAATATTTAACAACCACAGTTAATGTTTTCTTTACGTGTATTTACTAAATGACAAGACTAAGGCGTTCGTCAGTGTTGTCTCAGAGTCTCGACTACCATTTACGTAGTGTTAAAGTATACCTATTTCCTATAGTGACATCATTAATACCGTCACCACAATCTCGCACTAAGTTCCTGACAGTTCGTGCTCAATGACCCGGAAGCGAGTGATTGTGCAGTGACAAAATTGATTGATATTATACGGAAAGAATTTGGTAATTTTCACGCAAGGAAATGTGCCGCAACTTTTGTACAAAGGCTTTTGTATCAAAGGAAATTATGACGCAAAGAAGATGTTACATCGAAGGGGCTAAGGCTTACCCAGGCTATACGATAATATTTTACAATAAAATAAGTAAAGAAAAAATTATAATTTATTATTTTAGCCCCACAATGGATAGCATTAATAGATATGGGACATGTACTTATATAGCGAGGACCTATTATTGGCTTACTGTTATTATTTTCATGACTACCTATTTATATAGCTGTTGGTCTTTCTAAAATTGTAAAATAAAATAAAAATATAGTATATGTGTACATATACAGTATATGCGTATACATATATGGTGTAACCGGTAACGTAAAGGGTATATGAGCAGCAAGCCGACAGAAGCAGTATCGCTACCTGAACAACTTCGTTGCTCTACACATTTATTATATTAATTTATTCGCAAGAATATAGGTTACATGGTTCTTTAAAATTATGGTTTACAGTTCCACTATACTCTATGACAAGGTGGTGTGCAAATATTTGGTTGAGTTAAATTTTATGTACTTGTATAGTCATTATATTTTAAGTTAAAAGTCATTTCTAAAGGCAGGGTTACAAATTGTTTAAAATTAATATTGTGTTAATTATTATAAGTAATGTTTATTTTGATATTAAGTTAGTTTTATTTTATTGAATAAAGTTACTTTGTTAATTATTGACGAAATTGAAAGTGGTGTACTGTGAAAAGTGTACAGGAGAGTTTTTTAGGTTGAAGATTATCTCAAAAACTACTTGACCTATTGCAAAATTTCTTTCACTGATAGATACCAGTTAATACTATGTAACTGTAAAATAATTATTAAAATCGGTCCAGTAGTTTTTGAGAAAATCTCAACCTTATTAACCCTTGCATACTTTTCTGTCTTCGTGTTGGTACACACGAAGACGGATCGCAGCAGATGAAAGTGCTATGTGTTTGAGGGGAATAAAAGTGGTCGGACATTCATTTCTTCATAGTCTACCCCTATGAGAAACGGGCTTGAATTTATGAAGGTAGGTATTATTATGTACCTATGTGTTATCTTACATACTTCTCAATTATATGATGGGGTGGAATAGATCTTTACAAAAATATAATTTTAGGGTAATATTGTTCCTCCTCTAAAGCAAATATCGCGAAATTTTCGTTTCATTATTTGGCAAAACATTGTGCGCTTCGTTGGTGGCTCGTGTTATGTTATTTAATGAATTTTTGACTATTCCAATAGCAAAAAAAATCTTAGCATTCTACCTATTTTAATATTAAAAATTCTTTTAATAATAGATATAAAATTTAATTTTGATGACTCACAGCTATTTGACATCAGCAAATCTGGAATATAATATCCAGCCAGATAAAATAACTAATAATATAGACCATTATAATATTACAGAACATTATAGTATAAAACATATACTGCGTGAAACCAGAGATAGGTGCGATTCTGTTGTGGCTATCAAATCTAATTCTAAACCTTAAAAAGCAACTGTCACGGAAACTCCTACCTACACCGCGTAATAGTGATCGGCAACCATCGTTCTGAAATCGAGACATTTATCAAATTATTAGATCTAAAGCATGTTAGATGGTGATGAATGATGATGTTTGATGGATGATTCTGTAGTGTAGCCCACTCCTACATAAAAATCATAATTGATACTTGAGATGAGAACAACCCGACGACGTTTGATATCAATAAGATCTTGGGTCTAATCAAATCACACCTACGCTACGCACTAAACCTGTAGTGTAATTACGCACTCTCTATTAACAAGATGACCAGTTTAGATAAACTGTTAAGCCATTAAGTTGAACTAACCGATTCTGATGTGGTCTGTTTCGATATAAGTATATTATTTATCTATATGTCAGATATAACTTAGATTAGTGATAGTTTATTCAATAACTTTACAAATTCATAACAAAAACTAAAAATATTAAGTATAAATAAATAATTATACAGGATGTAACGTAAAGGGTATATGAAGCCGAAGGTGTTCAGTATCGGTAACTGAACAACTTTTGTTCTGCGACTTTTCGATTTTGGCGACTTTTTTTTTTGACTTTTCATACATTTCGTACCGGTGAGCTGATCGATTTGTATGAGACATTAATTCATTTTTATTTTTATTCGAAAAGTCGTAGAACAAAAGTTGTTTAAGTTACCGATACTGAACACCCTCCCTTCGGCTTCATATGCCCTTTGCGTTACACTCTGTGTATAAAAGATATCTTCCAGCGCGTCGCATCGAGGCAACGTGCCCAGAACACTGGCAGCAATTCCCCTTCCCCTTTGTATGGCCAGGCTGATGCGCTGGTTAAAGCTGTATTTATCTTCAATAGAATGTGAATTGAATTTCTGTAGCTCCGTAAGAACAGATGGATCAATATGTTCGGAAGATAATCCCTCTTGGTAATTTTCTCTGTTCCGTTGTGTAGGTACTGTAGTTTATACTAAACGATCAGTACATATATCGGCAAAATATTTATTACATTTATTCAATTTAAACATAAAGTTAAATTATAACCTAGTACTTACTTATTATGTTGGTACAGTCGAAGACAGATAAGTATACAGGGGGCCTCACTAAGGTTGATATTTTCTCAAAAACGACTGGACCGAATTTAATATGTGGAAGACTTTTTGCAATAGGTCAAGTAGTTTTTGGGAAAATCTCAACCTTAAAAACTCTCCTGTACACCTTTCTCTGTGTTATACCGTACCTATGTGAGTAGTACCTACCTATAGGTTAGGTATATGCTCTAGCAATATTTGAACGAGTAGGTATACCAGCTCCACACGTGTTACTAATATTTGTTGATCAAAAGCGGGAACCTGCCTTGTTATTTCAGTGCAAAATTCCGCACCGCCTTTGCGTCTAGTAATATAAGGGAAAATAAGGGAAAATTTATTTGCTTGTCAGATTTAGTAGCGGTTTTAGATGTTCTGGCGTTTTGGTAGGTAGTTAGATAGCTACCCAATTTATTGAGCTATCAATTCTATTTATTATAACATAAATCGACTTTTCATAATTATAACACTTTGTGTCGTTGCTTGGCGGAACCTACATTGTGAGACATTGCAATATTCGGTACTTACATGATTTTATACGTAATATTTAAAATAATTTCTGCTACTATTGAAAAAAAAAGAGATTTTATTAATTCAATAAAAAACAAAATTACTTACAAAATAAATTAAAACTTAACTTCCTAAAATATTCAAAACTACTTCAAACTACATTAAAAACTACCTAAAAATCTAACTAACTAAAACAGTTAAAAAATTCGGCCTCCTGCAAGGTTGCCCATCACACTGGCGACATTCCCACGCCGGATGGCTAAGCTCAGCCTCTGTGCAAGAAAGCCAGCCAGGGATGGTCACTTCGAGGGTCGGTTCCTTGTGGAGCACGTGTGCACTCTTTTACTACTTAGTCAGGAAGATTACGTGAAAGTCGAAACAGGGAGAACATAATTAAACAAAAAATAAATTAAGTTTAAATGTCTTATAATAATCGACTTCTCAATCAAGATCATTAATGCAAATGATCAATACAGATATTTTGCTGTTACTCCGATGGACAATATAACGATACATAAAGAACTAAGGACTGCCTTCGTCCATTGTACCTAATCCTTTACATGTTACTTTGTTGGAGGAAATTCAATTACAGAAACACTGATTCAATCCAATGAAACAAAATCCGACGGAATTCGATGACCGGTAAGTAAGAAGTTATTGATAGAAAATGTACTGGTAATGAAATACCTAATAAATCGTAGCGTCCAGTAAACGCGTTTTATAGAGGTCGGAAATAATATAACGATTATGTAGCAATTATGGATATAGCAAGGATGTAAAGGAAAGGACGTAGGAAGTCGAATGCCGCAGTATTTGTAAATAAACTTTTGTTCTAAGGATTTCCGAATAAAAAACAACAAAAATAATGCCTCATCAGTCATCCATCATTCTTCAATGAAACAAATCGACCAGCTGATCGGTACATAATGTATGAAGGTAAAAAAATAAATTGGCGAAAATCGAAGTCTTAAAAGTGAAGTTGTTCAGAGAGGTACCGACACTGGAGTAGTTACCCTCCATTCGGATTCCCATACCACTTCCATTACACCGTGTACATTACTCACAAACATGAAGTAAGGAATGTCTGGGACATGCATAAGCCATATTTATACATCGTCCTATCGCCAATATGCCAATTTTCGCTTAGCAGCTCTTTAGTTTTTACATTGTTGAATTTTCAATAAAAGTCCACATCAAAAACAAAATATATCTTTATGGCATATGAGAGGGCACTGTATCACTAGGACACCAGTGGCACTACCAGCGAGCAATTCGGTAGTCGCCACCATATTGGTTGAGCAACCAAGCGCGGTACCTTTACACAGCTGTATACATGTTTTTGGTGCCACCACCTGGTGTCCTGAAAGCACAGACCACTTGCCCAATAGACATGAACTCGGTACAAATTGGCACGCGAAAAATTCTAACAACGAAGAGCGCATAGAGACGAAGCGGGGGACAGGGGTGCCGTATTAAAGAGATGCGTCCATGATCGATAATATCTCTAGGTTACACGTGTCGCGAAGCAATTTTGCGCTCATGTGCAGGCAGACACGGGCGCCCTCCTGTTACAGGTCTATGGGGTAAGTTGTCTGTGCCTGAAAGTAACAGAAAAGGCGTCGGTCTGTCTCCATACAAAATATACTTTAAAAATAGGGCATGGCGAAATTTTCTCTTTCTGGATACAAACAATACGTCGAATCCAATGGATCCAAATCCTATTTGCAAGTTCTGTGGAAACGAAATACAAACAAGGGGCACCTGAACAAACTGTGAAGTAATTGTATGTTAAGTTAAATTGTTTCCAGACATTTTTCTGTCAAGCAATATTTTGTTCGAGAGAGATGACAGGAATATGAGAATGAGAGCTCGGAAATTAGCATTTGTATTACGTTTTGGGGGCTGGTAGGTTACGAGCATGAAAAAGTATATAAAATATAGTCTTATTTAGGCTCTAACATTCACCGTGTATTGGTGATGAAAATTATTTTAACGCTATCGTGCCGCCTTGGCCAGATCGTTTTCAATTTATAAATATTTTACTCCCATTTAAATTTTATATTGTACGTACAACAGCAGATCAATGGTAACACTTGCAGTACGATTTTAAATCTTACGACGCATATTATTAGAACGGTCCAAAGTGTTACACTTTATCAGCTGTACCTACGAAAAGGTTTTTGGATCATAATAAACATTAAGGTTAGATTTTTCTGTTAAAAATAAATTAATGTATACCGCAGCCCAAATCAAGTGTCTTATTTTGTAAACAAATATGATCGTATTATTACCTGTTGTGATGTAACACTGAAGGAACTGATTGAATGAGCCTTTTGATCACTGTGAAAATAAAGTGATCCGATCTAATAGTGTGAAAATAATTATGCAATAATCACAAAACAGCTTAAAATTATAGTAAGGTAGGGTAGTTTTTGTTTACAAAATAAGACACTTGATTTGGGCTGCGGTATAAGTATCATACAAAATCGGTAGAGAAAGTATGAGAAAAAAATCACAAAAATCGAAAAGTCGTAGAATAAAAATCGTTCAGAGGTTAGGTTAGTTAAGTTCCCTCGGCTTAGCATTTCCGTTACACCTTTTACTTACATCAAGATTCGATCTTGAAATTCAATTCATGACATGTTCAAAATCCACAACCAATATATTTGAGAAACTACGCCAGAGTGATATATCTCAAAGGTCTCCCCAAATTGAGGTAAGGCTGACAAATAGAGTTGGTACCCAAATTAATTGGCTCTCCCCGAAATCATTACATCATTATCTGGTCTGGTTACACCCTCGCCAATTAGTCAGAGTGGTTTGTCCCGTGCCGCGAATGCCAGGAATTATTCAATGACCCATAGTAAAAAGGTGGGAATACTTTTTTATAAGGAAAGTAACTAGATTTTTTAATTATTGTTCTATGTTTGAAAATTCCAATGAGCGTAATATATACGGTCTAACACAGATAAAAGTGTACAGGAGAGTTTTTATGGATGAGATTATGGCATACGTAGTAATGACGTCTACTTTTTAAAATTTATAACCATATTTAACCGTATTTTGAACCATATTTCAATTTTATTGCGTACCAGGGCCGCAGCAGATGGAAGTACATCGTGTCTTCCTACCCCTACGGGAATCATTCGTGAGCTTATGTATGTATGCATATTTCATAGCATTCAGCGTTTCACTTCAAGCACGTACATATTATATTGTGTATATTTTCTTACGGTTACCAGAGGCGCTCAACATTTTCGCAATTCCGATAAACTTCAAGCTTGAAGACACTTTAATGCCATCACGAAGGTTGAACGGAGGTATCTAATCCCGACACTGACGCCTCTCCACAAAACCAGAAACATAATCCTGGCAAATCTAACTGTCGTTTATATTTGCCACTGGAAATTCCTGGACAATCGTATTTTTCTATAGAAACCACTGATAAGCAATAATGTAGGTACAGACAGCATATGATATTGATATAACACGGACATCGGACACTGTATAGCCGAGATTGGGGCCAATATTCATAGACAGTATTGAGCGCAAACTTGAATCTTCAAAACGTCATTTATGTTTGTGGTACGCGAGCTCGCCCTAAGCTCGCCTTTATAGGTAATAATATAATTATTTTTATTAAAGCATAAGTTAAATAAATAAATATATTAAATTTAAATTTTACGCCCAGTCTCATTAAAGCATCGGGGCTAGTATGTAAAAATAAAAAAAGGTAAACTCGCCCGCAGGCCAGATATTTTGTGGACGAGTTGCCCCCCTAAGCCGCAGGCTTAGGAGGCAACTCTCTCTGGGAATCTAGGCTTCAGTGGCATTTTTCAGTGTGACCTCTCTTTTAATTATACAACTGCCAAATTTTAGTTTGACTGCCGAAGTTTACATATAATCACACAAAATTTTAGTATAAAAAGCAACATTTCCTCGCATACACGCACGTGGATTAGGCTCAGCCCACAGTGGCATAACAAGGGAGTAGCAAAGTATGTTTTAGCAAAGGTCACGTCCGACACAACAATGCCGATGGCGGTCCCAAATAGAACAAATGGACCCTCGCCCAAATAAATCATGAACTCCAAATTAGATTCATGGCTGAATTTATTGAAGGTACTGCTGGGCTGAGTAAGGTACTTGTCGTCGTGTTAGGGATCCATCAAGGCCGATAATATAGGCCGATAGTGACAGTTGTGAGGACAAACTCAGTGAGTGCTCGAATTTATGACTGTCAAAATTGTATGATATCTGACAGTTGTAAGACCGAACTCACACTCAGCTCGCACTCAAATGCAAAGTAACGTACTTTGTTGTCACATAATAAAGTTTATTATTATTATTATCGGCCTAAGTAACAACGTTAGCAAAATCTGGTACAAGCATAATTTTGAAATTCCAAAATTTTAAGATTTTTTATATTTACACAAAAGGTATGGATGGATGAATACTAAAGCCGAGACTCATAGACCTGAAACCTAATAACCATTCATCATAACAAAACATAACGTAAACGTTATTTATGCTTATGTGCATGTATATTTATATGTATGTTCGGTTGCATCTGGCGAGGGCACGTGGCGTTGATTACAAAAATAGCCGTCGACCGAATGACGCCTTGACGAGTGTCGAGGGGTTACTCTTGAACGATAAGGTGTTCCCATCATAACGTACACTCGACAACACAGTAACACACACACAACTCTTTAAAGCTTCAGTCGTAGGTCTCAAAATATTCTCCCATTATTACCACAATTGTCCCAGAAACTGTACTATATCGCAGAAGGTAAGATTCTTAGGTAGTGTTGTCGGAGGAACGATTATTATTTAAGTGATAATTTTTAGACTTTCAAATATTCTACTTAAAATTCTATTTGAGTGAAGATTCTTAGACTTTCGAATATGAGTGCGCTACGTGATACCGAAATTCGAACTATCGAATAATATGATGCCGAAATACAGCACCGAAAAGCCTTAGGTGGCAACTCACCCTCCAAAAATCTCACCTATGGGTGAGATTCCACCTTTCAAGAATGTTAGTGGTCGTTTCACCCAGCACCTGGGTGAGTTGACTATTTCCAAAATGTGACGGAAACGTAACAACGAAATATCATAACCACGAATAACTCTACAGAGAAAATTTGTGACCACGAATCACGAAACAACGAATGCACGCCTGCCTGGTGATTCTACTTAAATGTGTAAAAAACTTTTTTAATTAAGTCTCGTTAACGGTGCGAACGTAGGGTTTCCAAATATTGAATTCGAAAATCAGATATCCAATCAATAGTTTATAAAAGTCGTATCTTTTGTCTAGAGTTTGACAAAATCACAGTTTAGTTTAGTAATAAACTATTCATAAAAACTTTGAAGCAAATGTTAATAAACAAGTGTTACTTACTGTTCGATCTCCATGGTTTTTATATGAGTATATATTTTCTTTAGACAGTAAGCGGATTTGTGTCAGGGACCTTTACAACAATTGTTTTCGGTTTCTCTTTATTTTATATTTTTAATATACTTTTGGGAAAAAACTATAGCCTTATCATTGTGTAGGCACTCGCAGATTTAACATCTGGCGACCGTGAAATAGTTACATTTTGCGGGTGCATGGGGAAACCTACAACGATGGAAACTGCTAAGTTATCAAGATCCTCGGTGCGGAGAGCGTTTACACGTTCTTTAAATGCTTGGAAGGAGGCGACAGCCTCGCCTAGTGACACCAGTATAGATGAAGCACAGGTATCGTACAAGTTGCTGGTGGAATATGTAGAGAAATTGGGAGTACTGGATAAGGAGATATTTAACCTTCTCCTCGAGGCGAATGCCGAGGAAAGTATGCTAGACGAAGAGTTGAAGAAAGCAGAAGATTATAAGGCCAAATTCTTATTAGCCGAAATTGAGTTTTTGCGGATAAATAAGGTATCTCCCACACCATCAGTGAACTCAGGTACGTCACCTTTGAGTGGTGTTACTATAAAAGCACACAGCTCCGGAACACGTAGAAAGGTCAAGCTTCCTACAATCGAACTTTATAAGTTTGATGGCGAACTACGGAATTGGCTGAAATTCTGGAGTCAGTTTAAGAAAATAGACGAGGATGAAGAACTTAGCAAAGAGGATAAGTTTCACTATTTGCTTCAAAGTATGGAACATGGAACGAGAGCAAGTGAACTTATCAATAGTTTTCCACCGACTGGAGACAATTATTCGAAGGCTATAGAAACGTTGAAAGGGAGATTCGGTAACAATGAAATGTTAGTAGAGGTTTACGTACGAGAGTTATTGCAGTTAGTGATCGGAAATATGGTGACGACTCAAGATAAGTTGAACGTAGCGTCTCTGTATGACCAGTTAGAGTCCCACCTTAGAGCTCTCGAATCCCTGAACATCACAAAAGAAGCCTGCGCGCCTTTACTCTATCCACTTGTAGAATCGTCTCTTCCAGAGGAGCTTCTTAGAGCTTGGCAACGACATGGGAACAACGTTGGCTCTAAACCGAAGGAACGGCTCATAAGATTGTTAGAGTTTCTACAAGAAGAAGTGAACAGTGAGGAAAGGATTACCATGGCCATGCGAGGTTTTGCCTTTAAGGAACGGAACAGCAAAACTGATAGGAAGAAAGCGTGTGCCAGTGGAGAGAACACAGCAACGGCTTCAAGTCTTGCAGCAGGAAAAGTAGGTGACATAGAGTGTGTTTTCTGTAGCGAACGACATGAAAGCACAAACTGCCAAAAGGCTAGAAAGATGTCCCTAGAAGAAAGAACGAACGCTGCAAAAGAGAAAAGAGCTTGTTTCAAATGTTTGAAAACAGGTCATGGTGCGAAGTTTTGCCGCTTTAAGGAAAGGTGCGCTTGGTGTGACAAGAAACATGTGTTGTTAATGTGTAGAGAAGCGAGTTCTTCGTCAGATCAAGGTACTGAAAAGAGCAGCTGCAATATTTCCATCAATCAAGATGTTTACCTCCAGACTTTGAGAGTTCAACTGAACAATGGAGGAAAAACTAAGAACGTGCGTGCGATAATAGATTCAGGTTCGCAGCACTCGTACATAAGAAAAGATGTTGCAAAGGAAATGCAGTACCGACCACAGAGTACACATAGAATTCAGCACGGTCTATTTGGAGGTGTAATCTCTGCCCCCGAGATACATAGAAAGTATAATATCTCTGTGAAGAATTTGTTGAGTTCGTATAGCTGTCAAGGGAACGTGTTTGACAGAGATGTCATTTGTGCTGACATATCAACAATAACAGAGATTTCGTTGATCTCCAAATTGGAAGAAAAGAACGTGAGATTAACAGATACGGGCAGAGACGTGGAACCTATAGGTTTGCTCATCGGAGCAGATATGATGGCTGAATTGGTAACTGGGAATATTGTGATTATAGATAAGAACGTAACCGCCATTGAGACAAAATTAGGATGGACCGTAGTTGGAAAAAACGGTAACACATCTGCGAGGGACAAAGACTCTACGTTGCTTGTAGTTTCGCTGTTTGTGAAGGAATCCAGTGTGTCTGACTTATGGAAATTAGATTCTCTCGGAATAATAGATCCTGTGGAAAAGATAAGCAAAGAAATGCACCTGGAACAAGTAAAACAGTGTTTTGAGGAAACTACTATTGTGAGTGGTGAGGGGAGATATGAGGTAATGCTGCCATGGAAAGAGAACCATCCCCCTTTACCAAACAACAGAGAGTTAGCTACGAGAAGATTGGAAAAGGTAACGAGGAAACTGAAGGATGAGAACTTTTATGATGATTATGGCAGATTGTTTGATGACTGGCTAAGTGAAGGTATTGTGGAAAAAGTTTCCGATTGTGAGTATGAACAGGGTTTTCACTACCTCCCACATAGACACGTAGTACGGCCAAGTAGTAAGACGACGCCTATTAGGCCCGTATTTGACGCTTCTGCACACATAAAAGGTTCACCGTCTCTTAATCAATGCTTGGAAACTGGTCCCAATCTTATAGAGCTCATTCCTAACATACTCTTGCAATTTAGAGAAAAGAGAATAGGTGTTGTTTCTGATATTAGGAGAGCGTTTTTACAGATTAGCATTTGCCCTAAAGATCGCGATGTTTTGAGGTTTCTCTGGTGGGATAATGATAATCCCAGTAAGTTACAAGTGTATCGCCATGCGCGAGTGGTATTCGGTTTGACGTGCAGTCCTTTTCTGTTGGGTGCGACGATTTCTCTACATTTAGAACGGGAATTAGGAAAACCTTGCACTGATACGGAACACGAGGTTATCCAACAGCTTAGGAAATCCTTTTATGTAGATAATAGCATCACAAGTGTGAACAGTACTGAGGAACTTATTGACTTCCGTCATAAAGCGGTTAAGGTCATGGAAAAGGGTAGCTTTGACTTAACCAGCTGGGAGTATACAGGTGAACTTGATTCCTCATCAGATACAACAGTTTTAGGTTTAAACTGGAATAAGGTGAAAGATACATTGTCGTTGAAGGAGATACCATTTGAAAAAACACCTGTCAAGATTACGAAAAGGTTTATTTTGTCTACAAGTCACAAAGTTTTTGACAGTTTAGGATTGGTCTGTCCTGTTATGTTATTCCCTAAGTTATTATTGAGGAAAATATGGTCTATGCAGAACGACTGGGATGATGAAGTTTCAGAGGACGACCAAACGGCTTTTCTAGGGTGGTATTCTCAGATCAATGTATTGAAAGATATAGAGATACCTAGGTGGTTTATCGGGTTAGGCAACGAGAACTCATCCTTGTCTTTTCATGTTTTTGTAGATGCGAGTCAATCTGCTTATGCTGCGGTTGTTTTTGCCAGAGTTGAAACTACAGTGGGTACGAGTGTATGTTTCGTCCAGGCTAAGTCGAGAGTGGCGCCGACGGCGAGCACCACTATACCGCGGCTGGAGCTGCTTGCTTATCGCGAATAAAACTGACGAGTATTCTTTTCGTTACCCGATCGTTTTAGATCCAAATCACGTTTTAGTCTCTCGTTTTATAAGTTTTAAACATATTCAAAACCATCACGCTGGAGTTCAAACATTATTGAATATGTTGCGAGAGGATTTTTGGATCTTAAGAGGTAGAAAAACGATTCGAGGGGTAGTTAGTAAATGTGTTACTTGTAAAAGATATAGTGCTAAGAAGTTACAAGAGATGGCGCCGGTGTTACCTAAGAATAGGGTAGATACTGTAGGAGTTTTCGAAGTAGTAGGAGTCGACTACGCAGGGCCGCTCTATTTGAAGGAGAACAAAAAGGTTTGGATTTGTTTGTTCACTTGTGCGGTATATAGAGCTGTCCATCTAGAGTTAGTGTCTTCGTTGTCTACTGAGGTATTCATGCAGGCGTATCGACGTTTTGTAGCGCGTAGGGGTAGACCGCGAGTGATGTATAGTGATAATGGAACGAACTTTACATCAGCGAGTAAGTTGTTACGTGTCGAGTGGAAGTTCAATCCTCCAAGTGCCCCATGGTGGGGAGGTTTCTTCGAACGTCTATTTAGGGTGGTTAAAGATCTCTTAAGGAAATTGTTAAAAAGGTCGTGTCTTAGTTATGAGGAAATGATGACAGTCTTGTGCGAGTGTGAATATGTCGTCAACTCGAGGCCCATAACATATTTGAGTGAAGATCCGACGGAACCAAGTCCTTTAACGCCACTGATGTTCTTACGAGACAATATGCGGAGTAGTGCCTCTGATGATTTAGGTACGAGTCTTGAAGTTTCCAAGTTCAGTTTAGGAAAGCGTTACCGACACGTACAACAGTTAGCTAGCGCTCTACGTCAAAGGTTTAGGAGCGAATATCTAGGGTTCCTAGCCCCGCGTTTTAGTGATGCAGGAAAACGCCAAATTAAGATAGGGGACATCGTTTTGGTAGGTAACGATACTGACAAAAGACTGTATTGGCCGCTAGCTAAAGTGTTAGAGTTAGTGCGAGGCAACGATGATAGAGTTAGAGTAGTCCGGTTGAAGACCAGCAAGGGGGAATTGGTAAGACCGATTCAGCGAGTCTATCCGTTAGAAGTTTCAACTGACATGTGTGCAGAAGTAGCTCATCGCGTAACCCGCAGCGGCAGGGTAGTCAGGCCTCCACGTCCTCTATGAGGGGTAGTAATCCTGATCAAAAGGCGGGAGGATGTTCGATCTCCATGGTTTTTATATGAGTATATATTTTCTTTAGACAGTAAGCGGATTTGTGTCAGGGACCTTTACAACAATTGTTTTCTGTTTCTCTTTATTTTATATTTTTTAATATACTTTTGGGAAAAACTATAGCCTTATCATTGTATAGGCACTCGCAGATTTAACACTTACTATACATTGCAGAAAAACTTAGATGATGATTTCAAATAGTACAATGCCGAGCTGGTTACAGGTAGAGCGGAAAAATATGAAATGAATGTCACAAACTGTGGTATGTTCGGAAAAGTTTAGAATGAACAAAAAATTTAATTATAATAATTTATCATAGTTTTTGGTATTTTTAAGGTAGGGCATAATTGTGATTTCAAGGTAGGGCATTGCCCCACAAATAATGTATGTACCTAATAATATGTGTGCGATATGCAATAAATGAATTATACATTATGAAAATTCGGTCTGAAATTAAACCGGGTCTTTCTAACCGCTTGGAATCCGGTGAAAACCGAATTTATTTGGTCGGCTGGTAACCCTAGACCCACATCGGTCGGTACACGTATAGGTCGTAGTATTTTCTTGCGTCCTGTTAATTACGTAATTGCAATAATGTAATGTTCGTTGCCGCGGTACATAGCCATGTGTTGCATTGCGGAAATTCATCAAATGCCTGTGCTTTAATTATAGTAAGTGGTATAGCTGTATAGGTACAGTTGACAGCACATCAAGTGCATCATGTCACACATCATCAAATACACAGGCACTCCATGCGACCGTAATATGTCATTTATTTCAATGGGTTTTATGCGTATTATGTTGCTGGCGATTGCGGTCTAACACACATAGAAAAGTGTACAGGAGAGTTTTTATGGTTGAGATTGTTTTAAAAGTACTTGACTAAAAATAGACTTTTTAAGGTATTTAAAATTTTTGCAACGATTTTTTTCACTGGAATTTGACCTAATAGTCACTTTGTGACTTTTTTTTTGCATTTTTAATTTACTAAAAATCCTTACCAATTTAATATTTAAATTTATCATGTCCATGGGTACAACCCCCCATTTTAAATTTGTCGAATGAATTCAATGACAACCTGTATTTATTTATGTGTCTAGTACTTAACATATACGGTGCGCACGCCTATGATCGCTAATTCAAGGCCGCCGATTCGATTATCACCGCTCACATGTGCCAAGCCAATGATGGACGCATTGACATCATACAGTAATATATTATTGACTTTTGCTGCATGTTTATAATATATTCGATCAAAGAGATAATGGGCATGTTTTAATATCAATTTAACTTCATTTGTCATTGTTATCTATGGTCCGCTAAACTTGACTTAGGTACAATTACGACGATGATGACTTGCGACCTGCGAAAATGAGGTGGGGCATTCGTTTCGCAGGACGCAAGCCGCGGCTTCACGGCTGTGTGTCAAGCTTAATGGACATAAAATTATCAGCGCCTCGTATATATGATTCGACGACGGTGGGTGTTTCATGATACTACCATGACGGGAAAAAATCGCCACCTTAAATATAATTTCGCCGCGCTCTATAGAGAGAGCATAAAAGTATATTTTGTAGTAACAAAATTCAAACAATAAATAACAAATGAGTGGCATATACGCTAAAATGTAAATGTGGCCTACTCCATTCCTTGCTTCACGAAATCATGACACAGACGTTCGAGAAATCGTACTAAATCTATGCCTATTAAAAGTAGATCAATCCATCTAAATATACCGATGATTGCGATTCACTTCTCATAATCTGTGCTTATGTGTAATGGCTAATAATAGCATATAAATACCTAATTATAATTAGCAGTTATATCACGACTAGCATCTGTTAGACTCATCAAGACGGATGTTGTTATAGAGCTAACTGCAGTTAATGCTGCATCTATACTAGAGTCGCTCTAATGATTCTTGTGACCGAATGACCGAAGACTGGCGATAAAAGTGGGCGCGAAAATAATTAAGTAAACGATAGCCTTTGACTCTTTTATCACACTTATATCTGTAGTTTACGATTGATTTAAGTTGTGTTTAATGTCTTCGTGAGACCATCAAACGTATTTTATATTCGATACTTTGTCAAAGATTTTTATTAATTAGTTCTAGCCACTAGTTTTATAAAAAATCTCGTAAACTGGCAAAAGCCAGAATCAATTTTAAACACCAATGTATTTTTCTAATTTACTAATTTCACTAAATAAATAAATTTATAATTACAATTTCTGACAAGCCTAGCATCAATTTAACATTTCGTTTTCGTTTTGTTTTCACCAAAAATATGGTTTATTTAGTTGTCAGACCTTACAGACCATGGACTCACTCAATAAAAAAGAAATCAGTAAAATTAAATTAAATTGCGTTTAAAAGTTAACAGCAGGTGAAGAATAAATGTGAGTAAGAAGGACGTGTATTTACTACGAGAACGAATATAGTATTCGCTATACTTTTAGAGTAGCCAATTGATGCAATATTGTAGACAAGACTAGATAGCCGATACCATAACTTCGGCCGACTCTATCTGAACCCGGTCGCGAGTAAACACAATAATGTTACGTACAAACAAAGTTTCCTTCATGCATTATGCATTTTAAACCTACATGCATTACAGAGTTCGGAAAGTAGATTCTAGATAGCCACGCCACGTCACTGTACTGTCATCATTGGTTACAAGTTTTTAGTTTTATTTTCATATCGTGGGACAAAGTTTGCCAGTGGCAAAGTTTGGTATTATTTTTCCAGTTCAATGTAAATATTTCTGTATATTTATCGTGGTCTGTTTAATTCGAAGTCTATGGGATATATATACAAACCACAATTTCCCTATGTGCTGTATATTTCTGTACATTTCTGTACATTTCTGTACATTTTTGTACATTTCTGTACATTTCTGTATATTTCTGTATATTTCTGTATATTTCTGTATATTTCTGTATATTTCTGTATATTTCTGTATATTTCTGTATATTTCTGTATATTTCTGTATATTTCTGTATTTTCTGTATATTTCTGTATTTTCTGCTTTTGATGACAGTAATCATTGGTGTAGAATAGAGAGACCATGGCTCAGCAATGGGATAATTATTGGTTATAAATATCAAATAAAATTCACTTGCATTATAAGCTCTCAAACAAAATTCGATTTTTTTTTATATCTGAGATACTTATATCCGTTAGGTAATTTCAGTTGAAAAAAAAAACCGCCAGTTAAACTTTCAATTTGGTAATTATTTTTTCATTTGAATGTGAAGTGCGTCTATATGTAGGTACTTACCTACAGTTTTTGAATTTAGGTAGGTATGTACTATTGCTTGCTATTACTAGTAAAAAAATATATTTTTGCTATTGCATTCAGAGCATGAGTGATGAAATAAATATTATTACGCGCGCAGCTATTCCATCAAAACTTATTTACATTCATGAATAAGTATTTTCCTTGTTCAATGTTTATGTTTTCCTGACGATATCATTACAAAAGCACATTTTCGTGTCACGTCCCTATTGTGTTCTGGCTAACAGCGATCTTTATGGGTGGAATTTGCGAAGTTAGTCAAAGAAGCCGTGTTTCATTTTCCATTCGAACAATGAGAGAAGAGATGACAGGGGTGGACTAAGATGTGTTACGAATGGAAGTGGCTAAGTACAGGATTTGGACGGAGACATCAAAAACTGGTATGTCAAAAGCTTGCATGTCTAATTAGCTGTTGTATAGACTCAAAAAGTGAAGATATATGACACTATTTTTTTTATCAATATTTGTCTACGTCATACGTATAAGAGCTGATATAATTGTTATAGTTAACAATCTATACAAGTCAACCTACACAAAACAATTGCAAATGTTAATAATTAAAAAAATTGATAATTTTACAAAATAGAATTGGTGGACACCTGAGGAAATCAATTGAAAAATGTCATAGTTACATCCATTTGAAAATCACATACAAATAAAATAGAAAAAAATAGAACATCGTTTGTACATGTAGATTTGTAGATGGAACACAAATTTAATCATCAATAATTATCTCGGCGTTATCTAAAAATCGACAAAACTAATTTAAGATTTTTTTTTTTCGTATGGTTTAGTGACCAAACCTATTTGTCAAAGTTATTCAGGCCGCCCGTAGGCCTTTGACGTGATCTAACGACTGCTGTCAAGTGACAACAACCGGGACCAACTTCCGAGGCACGGAGGGGCTCAGATGAAAGTGTTACTAGCGGTCACCCATCCAGGTCCTGACCTCGCCCAACGTTGCTTAACTTGTACGATCGTTTTCAACGTGTACCCGCAACTGGACTATGAACCCCATATGTATCCTCAGCATGATATGAGGCAACAATATGGCAGTTGATTATTTTTTTTAATCCCCTAAATGTGGACATTTTGTGTTACCTATGACATGTCAATTCATTCTGAAATTACGTTGATGAATGGAACTAGTAGTACGGTCAGATCAATGGTAACACTTGCAGTATGATTTTAAATCTTACGTCGCAGATAATAAGAACGGTTCAAAATCCAAAGTGTTACACTTGATCTGCTGTTAGCTGTACTAGTAGTCGTATATCATTGTTTCTTGTCTCTTCCAGTTGAACAACAGCTTCCATATTAAATTGGCCTTGGGCTACGGAGCTGACTGCGCCCGACAAAGTAACGACATCTGGAACGTCGTGTGTCGCATGTCGGTGGAAATGTCACTGCACTAGCTTAACTGTGTCACTGCCAAGTTATTGTGTGCACTTAGCTTTATTTAAGACATTTCGTTGGGAAATTTTTATGTCTTATCCACTTTACATATTGGCTTATCTATATGTTTTATTGCTTTGTTAGGGCCTCCATGAGTAATGGGAGAGTTGCGTAAATATGTTACGGTAAATGTTTGTCTTTGGTTTGTGTTGATTCGGAAATGATTTTTACGTCAATAAATAAAAAAGTTGCGATATTTTTCAATAATTATAATTACTTATGTACAATATGGAATCGTAATCTGGTCTCGGGCGATCCCAGGGCTGGCAGCTACCTCGCTCAGCGTCTAAGCATTGCGATACGGCGAGGAAATGCTGCCAGCGTCCTAGACAGCATTCCGCAAAACGGGGATCTTGACGACGTGTTCGTTCTTTCGTATTTAGTTTTTATTTATTTTATAAGTAATGTATTTTTAGATAGTAGTTAGTTTTATTTTAGTAAACTAATATATATGGAATCGAACTGGCCTAAACTATAGGGATAATATATATAGCAGAAGCAGAAATTACGTTCATTATTGTCAAAAGCTTGGTCATACACGCTGCGAGTAAAAATAAAATCGTTTTAGCGAATAAAATAGACGTTTTAATGAATTAAGATGGAACTTGTTCCGAACTGCCATAAACCCTTAAACCAACTGGGATAAAGCACAAATCAGAGTTTACGAGATTAGAGTTCTTCATGCGCAAACCGAGATAACTTCATGCGGCTTCGTCGGAAAAAATCAGAAGTTGGCATTGAGTATTGTTGAAAAAATGCCTCGGTAGCCGCTCATATTTGATTCTCATACATTGCAAGTATGAGCGCCATGCCAAAATTTATTTTCATGCCCCTATTACCGTTCTCAAAACGATGAAATCATACCATGTCATGGCGCACCCAAAAGAGACGCCGCTATACCAACGCAATAGCACTGTCACGCTCGCTATGACATGGTATGATTTGATCGTTTTGAGAACTGTATTTAGATGTCAAAAATAATGTTGAAAAAGTGATGTTAAAAATGCCCTCCCATGACATATGAATTCCGAAACACACACACACACACACAGATGTCCTTAGCCAGTGACCCGTAAAGCTTTAGTCGATTACTCTCGATGCTAACAGATAAATTGGTATAAATAACGACAATAACCTACATACTACTGAATTGGGACAGTGATAATGTCGAAACTTTGGAACGATAGACTTCCAGAGTCAGAGAATTAGTCTTTTTCGTCATCGCATCGCTCTGTGCTGCGAATCTAGGCTGGTAGCGATAAAAAAAAATGCTAAACGATAGCTTAATTTGACACCGCTTGTCGCAATAATGATATCTATTATATATTAGAGAGAGTCGGCAGAGGTAGACCGAGAAGAACGTACGTCGACCAAATTGGCGAGGTCTTGAGAAAGGGTCAAGTACGGTCTACTACAAACCGACGAGCATGCATGAAGAGATTTATGAATGTGGAGGAGGCAAGGGTGGTGTGCCAGGATCTCAGCAGATGGAAGTCCATCGTCTCTGCCTACCCCTACGGGAATCAGGCGTGAGTTTATAAATAAATAAATTATATATTAGAAAATAGTATTTATCGTAATAAAGATTTGGTACATAGATTTATTAATATAATTGAATATGGGTAGGTATATGTAGATATGATTTTTTTTAAGGTTGGGGGTGCCACTTTAGCTCGGAGGTCGTAAACTTTTATACATAATATAAAAATATTATATCCATAATATAAAAAGATTAAATCATTTTCAACAACCTTCAGAAATAGGCCAGTTCTTATCAGCACTATCTTTATTGAGGTAACACTAATGTTTTCTTTTTCCTCCCATAAAACACTTAATCCATGGTCGCATGGACTGGTGTTGAATCCGTTTTCAAATGCGGTTTCGTTTGAGTTTCGTTTAGACTTTTTACTACGGTAATCGACTTTCGTATCAAAGGAGGATTTTATAATTTATGATGCAAGAGCCTTAAATTTTCGTTACCGCTAGTAGAATATAAAGAAATATTTATGGGATTGACATGACTGTACTTTTTCGTTAGCAAATGTCAATTCCATACACCGAAAAAAAAGATTAGCTGTGGTTGTTAAGTATTCGCAACTGCAGCTAAAACGGTTAATTATAAAATATAGGGACATCAAACTGTCTTGCTAGTTAATCTAATCTAATAGAATATGATTAGATTGGTTATTGTTTACAATTATTTGCTCTGACTGACATGGCCGTAGTCATTTTAGCTAGAAATCAACAGCTAAGTATTTTTTGCTGCTACAGGCTTTTTTTCAGTGTACATTTCCTCAGACATTTTTTTTCTATTTTACTATCGTTAACTAAAGTCAAAACCACTTATAATTGACTAAATAGACACTCATCGAGAAAATGGTAGCGTATAGGTAGAGATTTTCAACTTAAGAGTTACTTTACTAATTATCACATGTATCGTAAACCCGCACGAGCCTTCGACTGCGGCCTTTTATAGCTAACACGTGACTCACTTTGCATTACGGTGACATAATACAAGCAAGTGTACACAAACATTGTACATACATTATGTCAAGTCGCCTTGAACCACGCGATTGATTAGCGACTGTTTTTCTTTTTTTGTGAGATAACTGTTTTTTTATAAGTTGGTATTTTTATTTTAAGTATAATTTAGTGATTTAAGAAATCTATATTATTTAAATCAGTATTTTTTTTTAAATAAGTACCTACGTAAATTTTTAGCCATTCTGTATAAAAGTAGAGCTATTTTTTTTTAATTTCGGTGGAAAAGGCCAGCAATTTTAAACCTGTCCGATTTAGTTCAATTTAAAAAGAAACGCATGCGTGAATTACTACCAATTGTAGCGATTCCAGAGTGTGCACACTGAAATTTAATCGTCGCTAAGCGATGGTAGCCTTGATTTTTTTCCTATACATAGTTTAGCGCCGACTAAGTACTTACCTACCACCTATATAATTGTAAAAGAATTTATACATACAGATACAGGTCATTTATTGGTAAAATAAAATTTTGACGTCAATTTGTACATTAAAAATAAGTACTGCGTAATAAATAAATTAGAACATTTTCTAAACATGTTAGAATTAAGTCCACAAGAAAAAAGACAATAAATTCGTGATTACATTAAAATTTCAAAAACAATATAGTCAAATAACAATAACAAAAAAAACGGTATAAATTGAGCTGAAGTCAAGAGTCTATGTGCCATCTTTAAGGAATTCCTCAAGGGAATAGTAGAATCTCTCACATTATTGTACTGCATAACATTGTTCGAGTGCTGTTTGAGAAAATCTCAACCTTAATGTACTTTTCTTTCAGACCGTACATACCTAAGTCACAATAACATAAAATGTTCAAATACATACTCATTGGATTAACGGATACTCATTGGATTAATGGGCACGTCCTAGTACCTGAATATCTACTTTTTGTGCTGTTTTTTTAAAAGCGGAACAGTTCAATCGTTAGCTCGAGACGAGTCAAGGAGAAATAAAAATAAATATCTTATTTTTTGCGTAAAGAACGTGAGCGAACGCTACACTGTAATGACATTATTAGTTTTTAGAATTAAAACTATAGTGAGCCATTATAAAACGGATATCACTCACTTATATTGTTGAAGTGCGCGAAGAAACGTCAACGGCGACGCGGGCGTGACGCGCTCACCTTGAAAAAGACCGTTGAAATCGGTCGTAACTGTCGGTCTAATTGCCGACTTCAACAATATAAGTGAGTGATATCCGTTCATATACATTATTAGTTATTCATAAGATGTGACAATAATTAAATTAGCAGGCATAAATAAGTAGGAACTTTATTCCTATAAAAATGATTCAATAAGGTTGAGATTTTCTCACGAACTAAGTACTTGACCGATAGTAAAAAAAATATTTTACTGTAGATACACACTATGTTTAATTGTAAAGAAATTTTGAAAACCAGGCAAGTACTTTTTGAGAAATTCTCAACCATAATGACTCACTTTTCTCTGTGTTAAACCGTACATAGATAAGTATAGTGTCTATAGGTATTAAAAATAGAAATCATAT